>OY283149.1:2234022-3434022 GCA_958299815.1 Sarcophaga carnaria
AAAGAAGCTGAAGAATTATCCCGAAAGGCATCTATTGCTGAGAGCAAGAAAGATGAAAAATCACCAACTGAATCGAAGGCACCCTCAGTTCCAGGATCGGTAGAAGAAGAACCATCACGTAAGGCTTCAATTGCAGAAAGCAAAAAAGATGAGAAATCACCAACTGAATCGAAGGCACCCTCAGTCCCAGAATCCGCAGAAGAAGAACAGTCACGTAAGACATCCATTGCAGAAAGCAAAAAAGATGAGAAATCACCTGTTGAATCAAAGGAACCTTCACGACCAGTATCTGTGGCTGCAAGTGAAAAAGAAGCTGAAGAACTATCTCGAAAGGCATCTATTGCTGAGAGCGAAAAAGATGAGAAATCACCTGCTGAATCAAAGGAACCTTCACGACCAGTGTCCGTGGCCACAAGTGAAAAAGAAGGTGAAGAATTATCCCGAAAGGCATCAATCGCGGAGAGCAAGAAGGATGAGAAGTCACCAACCGAATCAAAGGCACCATCAGTTCCAGAATCTGCAGAAGAAGAACCATCACGTAAGGCTTCTATTGCAGAAAGCAAAAAAGATGAGAAATCACCTGCTGAATCAAAGGAACCTTCACGACCAGTATCTGTGGCTGCAAGTGAAAAAGAAGCTGAAGAATTATCCCGAAAGGTATCAATCGCTGAGAGCAAGCAAGATGAGAAATCACCAACTGAATCGAAGGCACCATCAGTTCCAGAATCTGCAGAAGAAGAACCATCACGTAAGGCGTCTATTGCAGAAAGCAAAAAAGATGAGAAATCGCCCGCTGAATCAAAAGAACCTTCACGACCAGTGTCTGTGGCTGCAAGTGAAAAAGAAGCTGAAGAATTATCTCGAAAGGCATCTATTGCTGAGAGCAAGAAGGATGAGAAATCACCAACTGAATCGAAGGCACCCTCAGTCCCAGAATCGGTAGAAGAAGAACCATCACGTAAGGCTTCTATTGCAGAAAGCAAAAAAGATGAGAAATCAGATGCTGAATCAAAAGGACCCTCACGACCAGTATCCGCGGCTCCTAGTGAGGAAGAAGCTGAAGAAATATCTCGAAAGGCATCTATTGCTGAGAGCAAAAAAGATGAGAAATCACCTGTTGAATCAAAGGAACCCTCACGACCAGTGTCCGTGGCAACAAGTGAAAAAGAAGCTGGAGAACTATCTCGAAAGGCATCTATTGCTGAGAGCAAAAAAGATGAGAAATCACCTGTTGAATCAAAGGAACCCTCACGACCAGTGTCCGTGGCAACAAGTGAAAAAGAAGCTGAAGAATTATCCCGAAAGGCATCAATCGCGGAGAGCAAGAAAGATGAAAAATCACCAACTGAATCGAAAGCACCCTCAGTTCCAGGATCGGTAGAAGAAGAACCATCACGTAAGGCTTCAATTGCAGAAAGCAAAAAAGATGAGAAATCACCAGCTGAATCGAAGGCACCCTCAGTCCCAGAATCCGCAGAAGAAGAACAGTCACGTAAGACATCCATTGCGGAAAGCAAAAAAGATGAGAAATCACCTACTGAATCAAAAGAACCTTCACGACCAGTATCAGTGGCTGCAAGTGAAAAAGAAGCTGGAGAACTATCTCGAAAGGCATCTATTGCTGAGAGCAAAAAAGATGAGAAATCACCTGTTGAATCAAAGGAACCCTCACGACCAGTGTCCGTGGCCACAAGTGAAAAAGAAGCTGAAGAATTATCCCGAAAGGCATCTATTGCTGAGAGCAAGAAAGATGAAAAATCACCAACTGAATCGAAAGCACCCTCAGTTCCAGGATCGGTAGAAGAAGAACCATCACGTAAGGCTTCAATTGCTGAGAGCAAAAAAGATGAGAAATCACCTGTTGAATCAAAGGAACCCTCACGACCAGTATCTGTGGCTGCAAGTGAAAAAGAAGCTGAAGCACTATCCCGAAAGGCATCTATTGCTGAGGACAAGAAAGATGAGATGTCACCAACTGAATCGAAGGCACCCTCAGTCCCAGAATCGGTAGAAGAAGAACTATCACGTAAGGCATCGATTGTGGAAAGCAAAAAAGATATGAAATCACCCTCTGAATCAAAAGAACCTTCACGACCAGTGTCTGTGGCTGCAAGTGAAAAAGAAGCTGAAGCACTATCCCGAAAGGCATCTATTGCTGAGGACAAGAAAGATGAGATGTCACCAACTGAATCGAAGGCACCCTCAGTCCCAGAATCGGTAGAAGAAGAACTATCACGTAAGGCATCGATTGCGGAAAGCAAAAAAGATATGAAATCACCCTCTGAATCAAAAGAACCTTCACGACCAGTGTCTGTGGCTGCAAGTGAAAAAGAAGCTGAAGAATTATCTCGAAAGGCATCTATTGCTGAGAGCAAGAAGGATGAGAAATCACCAACTGAATCGAAGGCACCCTCAGTGGCTGAATCAGCAGAAAAAGAACCATCACGTAAGACTTCTATTGCGGAAAGCAAAAAAGATGAGAAATCACCTGCTGAATCAAAGGAACCCTCACGACCTGTGTCTGTGGCTGCAAGTGAAAAAGAAGGTGAAGAACAATCCCGAAAGGCATCTATTGCTGAAAGCAAGAAAGATGAGAAATCTCCAACGGAATCGAAGGCACCTTCAGTGGCTGAATCAGTAGAAAAAGAACCATCACGTAAGGCTTCTATTGAAGAAAGCAAAAAAGATGAGAAATCACCTGCTGAATCAAAAGAACCTTCACGACCAGTGTCCGTGGCTACAAGTGAAAAAGAAGCTGAAGAATTAACCCGAAAGGTATCAATCGCTGAGAGCAAGAAGGATGAGAAATCACCAACTGAATCGAGGGCACCTTCAGTCGCTGAATCAGCCGAAAAAGAACCATCACGTAAGGCTTCTATTGAAGAAAGCAAAAAAGATGAGAAATCACCCGCTGAATCAAAAGAACCTTCACGACCAGTGTCTGTGGCTGCAAGTGAAAAAGAAGCTGAAGAATTATCCCGAAAGACATCTATTGCTGAGAGCAAGAAAGATGAAAAATCACCAACTGAATCGAAAGCACCCTCAGTTCCAGGATCGGTAGAAGAAGAACCATCACGTAAGGCTTCAATTGCAGAAAGCAAAAAAGATGAGAAATCACCAACTGAATCGAAGGCACCCTCAGTCCCAGAATCCGCAGAAGAAGAACAGTCACGTAAGACATCCATTGCAGAAAGCAAAAAAGATGAGAAATCACCTGTTGAATCAAAGGAACCTTCACGACCAGTATCTGTGGCTACAAGTGAAAAAGAAGCAGAAGAACTATCTCGAAAGGCATCTATTGCTGAGAGCAAAAAAGATGAGAAATCACCTGCTGAATCAAAGGAACCCTCACGACCAGTGTCCGTGGCCACAAGTGAAAAAGAAGGTGAAGAATTATCCCGAAAGGCATCAATCGCGGAGAGCAAGAAGGATGAGAAGTCACCAACCGAATCAAAGGCACCATCAGTTCCAGAATCTGCAGAAGAAGAACCATCACGTAAGGCTTCTATTGCAGAAAGCAAAAAAGATGAGAAATCACCTGCTGAATCAAAGGAACCTTCACGACCAGTATCTGTGGCTGCAAGTGAAAAAGAAGCTGAAGAATTATCCCGAAAGGCATCTATTGCTGAAAGCAAAAAAGATGAGAAATCACCTGTTGAATCAAAGGAACCCTCACGACCAGTGTCCGTGGCCACAAGTGAAAAAGAAGCTGAAGAATTATCCCGAAAGGTATCAATCGCTGAGAGCAAGAAAGATGAGAAATCACCAACTGAATCGAAGGCACCATCAGTTCCAGAATATGCAGAAGAAGAACCATCACGTAAGGCGTCTATTGCAGAAAGCAAAAAAGATGAGAAATCACCTGCTGAATCAAAGGAACCTTCACGACCAGTATCTGTGGCCGCAAGTGAAAAAGACGCTGAAGAACTATCCCGAAAGGCATCTATTGTTGAGAGCAAGAAGGATGAGAAATCACCAACTGAATCAAAGGCACCCTCAGTCCCAGAAGAACCATCACGTAAGGCTTCTATTGCGGAAAGCAAAAAAGATGAGAAATCACCTGCTGAATCAAAGGAACCTTCACGACCAGTATCTGTGGCTGCAAGTGAAAAGGAAGCTGAAGCACTATCCCGAAAGGCATCTATTGCTGAAAGCAAGAAAGATGAGAAATCTCCAACGGAATCGAAGGCACCTTCAGTGGCTGAATCAGTAGAAAAAGAACCATCACGTAAGGCTTCCATTGCGGAAAGCAAGAAAGACGAGAAATCACCTGCTGAATCAAAAGAACCTTCACGACCAGTGTCCGTGGCCACAAGTGAAAAAGAAGCTGAAGAATTATCCCGAAAGGCATCTATTGTTGAGAGCAAGAAGGATGAGAAATCACCAACTGAATCAAAGGCACCCTCAGTCCCAGAAGAACCATCACGTAAGGCTTCTATTGCGGAAAGCAAAAAAGATGAGAAATCACCTGCTGAATCAAAGGAACCTTCACGACCAGTATCTGTGGCTGCAAGTGAAAAGGAAGCTGAAGCACTATCCCGAAAGGCATCTATTGCTGAAAGCAAGAAAGATGAGAAATCTCCAACGGAATCGAAGGCACCTTCAGTGGCTGAATCAGTAGAAAAAGAACCATCACGTAAGGCTTCCATTGCGGAAAGCAAGAAAGACGAGAAATCACCTGCTGAATCAAAAGAACCCTCACGACCAGTGTCCGTGGCCACAAGTGAAAAAGAAGCTGAAGAATTATCCCGAAAGGTATCAATCGCTGAGAGCAAGAAAGATGAGAAATCACCAACTGAATCGAAGGCACCATCAGTTCCAGAATCTGCAGAAGAAGAACCATCACGTAAGGCGTCTATTGCAGAAAGCAAAAAAGATGAGAAATCACCTGCTGAATCAAAGGAACCTTCACGACCAGTATCTGTGGCCGCAAGTGAAAAAGACGCTGAAGAACTATCCCGAAAGGCATCTATTGTTGAGAGCAAGAAGGATGAGAAATCACCAACTGAATCAAAGGCACCCTCAGTCCCAGAAGAACCATCACGTAAGGCTTCTATTGCGGAAAGCAAAAAAGATGAGAAATCACCTGCTGAATCAAAGGAACCTTCACGACCAGTATCTGTGGCTGCAAGTGAAAAGGAAGCTGAAGCACTATCCCGAAAGGCATCTATTGCTGAAAGCAAGAAAGATGAGAAATCTCCAACGGAATCGAAGGCACCTTCAGTGGCTGAATCAGTAGAAAAAGAACCATCACGTAAGGCTTCCATTGCGGAAAGCAAGAAAGACGAGAAATCACCTGCTGAATCAAAAGAACCTTCACGACCAGTGTCCGTGGCTGCAAGTGAAAAAGAGGCTGAAGAATTATCCCGAAAGGTATCAATCGCTGAGAGCAAGAAAGATGAGAAATCACCAACTGAATCGAAGGCACCATCAGTTCCAGAATCTGCAGAAGAAGAACCATCACGTAAGGCGTCTATTGCAGAAAGCAAAAAAGATGAGAAATCGCCCGCTGAATCAAAGGAACCCTCACGACCAGTGTCTGTGGCCGCAAGTGAAAAAGACGCTGAAGAACTATCCCGAAAGGCATCTATTGTTGAGAGCAAGAAGGATGAGAAATCACCAACTGAATCAAAGGCACCCTCAGTCCCAGAAGAACCATCACGTAAGGCTTCTATTGCGGAAAGCAAAAAAGATGAGAAATCACCTGCTGAATCAAAGGAACCTTCACGACCAGTATCTGTGGCTGCAAGTGAAAAGGAAGCTGAATCACTATCCCGAAAGGCTTCTATTGCGGAAAGCAAAAAAGATGAGAAATCACCCGCTGAATCAAAGGAACCTTCACGACCAGTATCTGTGGCTGCAAGTGAAAAAGAAGCTGAAGAATTATCCCGAAAGGCATCTATTGCTGAAAGCAAGAAAGATGAGAAATCCCCAACGGAATCGAAGGCACCTTCAGTGGCTGAATCAGCAGAAAAAGAACAATCACGTAAGGCTTCCATTGCGGAAAGCAAGAAAGACGAGAAATCACCTGCTGAATCAAAAGAACCTTCACGACCAGTGTCCGTGGCTGCAAGTGAAAAAGAAGCTGAAGAACTATCTCGAAAGGCATCTATTGCTGAGAGCAAAAAAGATGAGAAATCACCTGTTGAATCAAAGGAACCCTCACGACCAGTGTCCGTGGCCACAAGTGAAAAAGAAGCTGAAGAATTATCCCGAAAGGCATCAATCGCGGAGAGCAAGAAAGATGAAAAATCACCAACTGAATCGAAAGCACCTTCAGTGGCTGAATCAGCAGAAAAAGAACCATCACGTAAGGCTTCCATTGCGGAAAGCAAAAAAGATGAGAAATCACCCGCTGAATCAAAGGAACCTTCACGACCTGTGTCTGTGGCTGCAAGTGAAAAAGAAGATGAAGAACTATCCCGAAAGGCATCTATTGCTGAGAGCAAGAAGGATGAGAAATCATCAACTGAATCGAAGGCACCCTCAGTCCCAGGATCGGTAGAAGAACCATCACGTAAGGCTTCTATTGCAGAAAGCAAAAAAGATGTGAAATCACCCTCTGAATCAAAGGAACACTCACGGCCAGTGTCTGTGGCAGCAAGTGAAAAAGAAGCAGAAGAACTGTCCCGAAAAGCATCTATTGTTGAGAGCAAGAAGGATGAGAAATCACCAACTGAATCAAATGCACCCTCAGTCCCAGAAGAACCATCACGTAAGGCTTCTATTGCGGAAAGCAAAAAAGATGACAAGTCACCTGCGGAATCAAAGGAACCTTCACGACCAGTATCAGTGGCTGCAAGTGATAAAGAAGCTGAAGAACTATCTCGAAAGGCATCTATTGCTGAGAGCAAGAAGGATGAGAAATCACCAACTGAATCGAAGGCACCTTCAGTGGCTGAATCAGCAGAAAAAGAACCATCACGTAAGGCTTCCATTGCGGAAAGCAAAAAAGATGAGAAATCACCTGCTGAATCAAAAGAACCTTCACGACCAGTATCTGTGGCTGCAAGTGAAAAAGAAGCTGAAGAATTATCCCGAAAGACATCTATTGCTGAGAGCAAGAAGGATGAGAAATCACCAACTGAATCGAAGGCACCTTCAGTCGCTGAATCAGCAGAAGAAGAACCATCACGTAAGGCTTCTGTTGCAGAAAGCAAAAAAGATGAGAAATCACCTGCTGAATCTAAGGAACCTTCACGACCAGTGTCCGTGGCTGCAAGTGAAAAAGAAGCTGAAGAACTATCTCGAAAGGCATCTATTACTGAGAGCAAGAAGGATGAGAAATCACCAACTGAATCGAAGGCACCCTCAGTCCCAGGATCGGTAGAAGAAGAACCATCACGTAAGGCTTCTATTGCGGAAAGCAAAAAAGATGAGAAATCACCTGCTGAATCAAAAGAACCTTCACGACCAGTATCTGTGGCTGCAAGTGAAAAAGAAGCTGAAGAATTATCCCGAAAGACATCTATTGCTGAGAGCAAGAAAGATGAAAAATCGCCAGTTGAGTCGAAGAAATCTTCACTAACAACGGTAGAAAGTGAGAAAGAGTCCAAAGAACCATCCAGAAAACCTTCGATCGAAGAGAGCAAACAGGATGGCAAATCACCCACTGAATCAAAGGAACCATCTCGTCCAGTGTCTGCAGCTGAAAGTGAAAAAGATAAAGTGTCGCCTTCTGAATCAAAGGAGGGTTCACGGCCAACTTCAGTAACTGGAAGTATTGAAGATTCCGAACAACAGTCAGTCATTGAAACCCAGAAGGACATTAAGGTTATAACCTCGCAAGTTGAAACAGTTTCTTCTCCCATTGATGAAGCGCAAAAATTGATTTCAGATGCCCTACAGCAGAAAAAAGAACAATTTATCATTGATTTGCAAACCACAACAACACCATTAGGAAAATTACCAACCTCTTCTAGTCCAGTAGATGTGGCCGAAGGTGATTTCCCAGAACAAAAGAAAGATGAAAAGAAAATTGCAGAACCAGAAACTAAAGTATCCGTTTCCGAAACCGTTTCTACTCCTGTTGATGAAGCAGAGGAAACATCTCGTAAAGCGTCTGTGGTCAGCAGCATCAAAGATACAGAAACCGAACCACAGCTAGAAAGTAAGGAAATTTCAAAGCAACTGTCACCTGCTGCTAGTGTCACTGGCGAATCCAAAACATCGTCTTCTCCAATAGAAACCGTCTCCTCTCCAGTTGATGAAGCAGCTAAGGAGATCGCAGAAGTTGCAAGAGTCAAGAGAGATTTAATCTCTATTGATATTAAAGATACCACTGCTGTCCCGGAAGGACAAATGCCAACAATCTCTAGTCCTGTCGACGTGGCTGAGGGTGATTTTCCTTCAAAAGTGGAACCAGAAACCAAAAAAGACTCCCAGCCAGAAACCCAATTTGCCGTCACTGAAACCATTTCTACACCTGTCGATGAGGCTCCAACTCTGGAGGAGGTTTTGGAAAAAGAATTTGTAAAAGTCGAAGCAGAACTAACAGCACAAGAATCCAAACCCGCTTCCAAGGGCATACTCGGCACTCTAGCAGGATTTGTTACAGACGTAAAAGATATTTTCACTAAGGAATCAAATATGGTAGTCGAACAAGTTTCAGAATCTTTACTAGATGTTACAGAATCAGTTGAGAAAGTTACTTCCGAAGTTAAAACTTCCACTGAAGAAGTTCTCAAGTCGATAACTGAGGATACTAGGAAGGCAATCCAAGAGGACGTTAAGAAGACAGCCGCAGAAATCCAAGAATCGACTGACATTGAGAAGCTTAAGGAAAGCAGTCATGTTTTATCAGATGTTTCCCATAAGCTTGAAGAACTAAAGCACCCCGAAACAGTGTCAGAACTTAAGGAAGACACAGTTGATGGGGTTAAAGATGTCAAGGAAACCGTTGAGAAACTTAAGGACACAGCCATGGAAACCATGAGGGAAACTAAAGATTCTTTAACGGAAGAAGTCCAAGAATTTTCCCAGAAAGCCACCACCACTGTTGAAGAAATTATAAAGACCACAACAGATGTAGCGAAGGACGTCAAGGAATCTCTGGCACGGGAAAGTGAAGAAATCACCAAAGAAGCCACGAAAACTGTTGACATGATACAGGAAACCGTAAAGGAAACTAAAGATTCTTTGGCTAAAGAAATTGAAGAAATTTCGCAGGAAGCCAGCACAACAGCTGAAGAGATTACAAAAACTACAACAGATATTGTAAAAGATATCAAAAAATCTGTAATTCACGAAGCTGAAGAACTTACCAAAGAAGCCACAACAACTGTAGAGAAACTTAAGGAAACCGCTAAGGAAACTACAGATTCTTTGACTAAAGAGCTCCAAGAGGAAGTTATCACGAGTGTTAAAGATATTGAAAAGACCACAACAGATATTGTTAAAGACGTCAAAGAATCTGTGATCCAGAAAGCGGACTCCGCCACATCTGTTGACACAATAAAGGAAACTGTAAAAGATACAGTTAAAGAGGCAAAGGATGCCTTAACTAAACAAGTTGAAGAAATTTCCAAGGAAACTACCACATCCGTTGAGCACATCAAAGAATCAATTACAGATATAAAGGAAGATGTTTCAGACGCTTTAAAACAAGAAACTGAAACATTTACTAAGGAAACAGTAACAACCGCGGAAGAGATTACTACAACCAGCATGTCCGTAGTCGAAGACTTGAAGAAGGAAGTAACCTCGACTTTAAGCTCCATAGCAACAGACTTGACAAAATTAATTGACATCAGCGTTAAAGCGGACGAACCCCAAAAGGCGGAAGAAGTTGAAGTTGTTGAAGAAATTATTCAAAAGTCCCTGACTAGTGTTACCAAAGAGATTCCAGTTAAAGGTGATGATTCAGTTGCCTTAAGCGAAGAACTGAGAGAAACACATATCACCACTATGGAATCACCAGCTCTTAAAGTTACCACAACTGAGCGTGATGAAGCTGCAGCTGCCTTGCATGGTATTAAAGAAGAGGAGGAAGAACTTCAACGAATCTTAAAAATTACTGCCAAACCTTTACCTCTACGACCAGTCTCGCCTAGAGAAGAAGAAGTCTTCAAGATTGTGGCAGATGTTGCTAAGGTTCTAAAATCGGAAAAAGATATAACCGAAATAATACCCGACTTTGACGAAAAACAATTGGAAGAAAAACTGAAATCTCAGGACGAGTTAGACGCTGAAAAAGCCACGGTCCAAAGAATGTTAGTAACCGCTAGCAGTGAAGATGGTGGCGAGGAGACTGAGATTTGTGCTAAAGGCTCCATACAATTCACTCCAGCTACTATTGCAGAAGGTCTTAGCGAAAAAGAAAAACCTGTCTTGGATAAGGTTGTAATTGCTACAGAAATTGAATCTGAAAAATCCTCACCTGATCTAAAATCTTCTGGGCCCGTTTCTATCGAAGAGAAAGATAAAATTGAGGTATCCGAGAAAATGCAACTTAAAGAGCTCCGAGGCCTGGAAGAGTCCACATCCAAAGTTGAACTTGCAGAAAGACGTGAATCAACAATTAGTGAAAAGGATATTACAAGAGATGAGGACACATATGATGAGAAACAAGATTTTCCCTCCAGCCCACTTGACAAAACCGAATCACTGACTAGTCAAGATGAACAAGTTGCAGCTCCAAAAGACGAAACTACTACCGAAGAAAAGGCGGAAAGTATAAAAGATGCCAAATCGCCTACTCCTTCTATAACTACCAGTATAGAAAGCAAGAAAGAAGAGAAAGAAGCATCTAGAAAAGAATCATTGATTTCGACTGCCAGTGAAAAAGCAGAAGTTGAAAGTAAAAAAGATGATAAATCTCCTACACCTGAAGAAAAAGGAGCATCCCGCCCAGAATCTGTTGCAAGTCATGTTTCAGCAAAGAGTGAAGCTAAGGAAGAACCATCTAGAAAAGAATCATTGATATCCGCAACCAGTGAAAAACCTGAATCTGTAGACAGTCACGCTACTGCAAAGAGTGATCCTGACAAAGAACCATCTAGAAAAGAATCTTTGATATCCACAACCAGCCAACAAGCAGAAATTGAAAGCAAACACGATATTAAATCTCCAACTACTGAAGGAAAAGAAACGTCACGACCTGAATCAGCAAAGAGTGACACTGAAAAGGAGCCATCCCGAAAGGAATCTCTTGTCTCTACCACTAGTGAAAAACCTGAATCTGAAAGCAAAAAAGATGATAAATCCACTACTGTTGAAGAAAAAGAAGCTTCACGACCCGAGTCTGTGGCTAGTCATGTTTCAGCAAAGAGTGAAGCAAAAGAAGAGATATTCAGAAAAGAATCGTTGATCTCCGCAGCCAGTGAAAAAGCTGAATCCGTTGTTAGTCACGCTACGACAAAGAGTGATGCTGATAAGGAATTATCCAGAAAAGAATCACTGATCTCTACAACTAGTGAAAAACCGGACGCAGAAATCAAAAAAGATGATAAATCTCCCACTCCAGAAGAAAAAGAATCATCGCGTCCAGAATCTGCCGCTAGTCATGTCTCAATAAAGAGTGAAGTTAAGGAAGAGTCATCCAGGAAAGAGTCTCTTATTTCCGCAACCAGTGAAAAACTCACAACTGAAATTAAATCTCCTACTCCCGAAGAGAAAGAAGCATCGCGACCTGAATCTGTCGCTAGTCATGTTTCAGTAAAGAGTGATGTTAGAGAAGAATCATCCAGAAAAGAATCGTTGATCTCCACAACTAGTGAAAAACCGGAAACTGAAACTAAAAAAGATGATAAGTCTCCTACTCCAGAAGAAAAGAAGTCATCGCGACCTGAATCTGTTGCTAGTCATACCTCAGTAAGGAGTGAAGTTAAGGAAGAGTCGTCTAGGAAAGAATCTTTGATCTCTACAACCAGTGAAAAGCCAGAAGCTGAAGGCACAAAGGATGATAAATCTCCTACTCCTGAAGAAAAAGAAACATCACGACCTGAATCTGTTGCCAGTCAAGCCACAACAAAGAGTGAGGCTGAGAAGGAACCATCCAGAAAGCAGTCTTTGGTTTCCTCTACCAGTGAAAAACCCGAGACTGAAACCAAAAAGGATGATAAATCTCACGTTCCATCAGACAAAGAACCATCAAGACCAGAATCTGTTGCAAGCCATACCTCAGTAAAGAGTGAAGCTAAGGAAGAAACATCCAGGAAAGAATCTTTAGTCTCCATAACCAGTGAAAAACCTAAAACCGAAGCCAAAAAAGATGATAAATCTCCTACTCATGAAGAAAAAGAAACATCACGATCTGAATCTGTTGCCAGTCACGCCACAACAAAGAGTGAGGCTGAGAAGGAACTATCCAGAAAGCAGTCTTTGGTTTCCTCTACCAGTGAAAAACCCGAGACCGAAACCGAAAAGGATGATAAATCTCCCGTTCCTTCAGACAAAGAACCATCCAGACCAGAATCTGTTGCAAGCCATACCTCAGTAAAGAGTGAAGCTAAGGAAGAAACATCCAGGAAAGAATCTTTAGCCTCTATAACCAGTGAAAAACCTGAAAGCGAAGCCAAAAAAGATGATAAATCTCCTGCTCATGAAGAAAAAGAAACATCACGACCTGAATCTGTTGCCAGTCACGCCACAACAAAGAGTGAGGCTGAGAAGGAAACATCCAGAAAAGAATCTCTCATTTCTACAGCCAGCGAAAAACCTGGAACTGAAACCAAAAAGGATGATAAATCACCAACTCCTGAAGAAAAGGAAGTGTCACGACCCGACTCTGTTGCCAGTCATGTCTCAGTAAAGAGTGAAGCTAAGGAGGATATTTCCAGAAAAGAATCTTTGATCTCTACAACCAGTGAAAAGCTTGAAATCGTTGCCAAAAAGGATGATAAGTCACCTACACCTGAAGAAAAAGAAGCATCACGACCCGAGTCTGTTGCCAGTCATGTCTCAGTAAAGAGTGAAGCTAAGGATGAAGTATCCAGAAAAGAGTCTTTGATCTCTACAACCAGTGAAAAACCTGAAACGGTAGCCAAAAAAGATGATAAGTTACCTACACCTGAAGAAAAAGAAACATCGCGACCTGAATCAGTTGCCAGTCACGCCACAACAAAGAGTGAGGCTGAGAAGGACTCATCCAGAAAAGAATCTCTTATTTCAACAGCCAGCGAAAAACCTGGAACTGAAACCAAAAAGGATGATAAATCACCTACTCCTGAAGGAAAGGATGTCTCACGACCTGAGTCTGTTGCCAGTCATGTCTCAGTAAAGAGTGAAGCTAAGGAAGATACTTCCAGAAAAGAATCTTTGATCTCTACAACCAGTGAAAAGCTTGAAATCGTTGCCAAAAAGGATGATAAGTCACCTACACCTGAAGAAAAAGCAACATCACGACCCGAGTCTGTTGCAAGTCATGTCTCAGTAAAGAGTGAAGCTAAGGATGAAGTATCCAGAAAAGAATCTTTGATCTCTACAACCAGTGAAAAACCTGAAACGGTAACCGAAAAAGATGATAAGTTACCTACACCTGAAGAAAAAGAAACATCGCGACCTGAATCAGTTGCCAGTCACGCCACAACAAAGAGTGAGGCTGAGAAGGAAACATCCAGAAAAGAATCTCTCATTTCTACAGCCAGCGAAAAACCTGGAACTGAAACCAAAAAGGATGATAAATCACCTACTCCTGAAGGAAAGGATGTCTCACGACCCGAGTCTGTTGCCAGTCATGTCTCAGTGAAGAGTGAAGCTAAGGAAGATACTTCCAGAAAAGAATCTTTGATCTCTATAACCAGTGAAAAACCTGAAACAGTAGCCAAGAAGGATGATAAGTCACCTACGCCTGAAGAAAAACAAACACCACAATCGGATTCTGTTGCCAGTCACGCCACAACAAAGAGTGACGCTGAGATGGAAACATCCAGAAAAGAATCATTAACATCGACTACAAGCCGCACAAGTTTGCATGGCGATAGTGAAAAACACGAAAAGGAAGCCACAGAAAAAGAAGTTGCTGTAGTTTCTACGACACAAGATAAACAAGAAACCAAACGTGAGTCACTATTAACAACCACCGAAAGCCGAAAAGATGAAGAACTGGCCCGCACAGAAACCAAACAAGAGGATAAATTTAAAACTTTGGAAATAACCAAAGAATCTGTAATTTCTGAAGTATCCGAAAAACAAAAAACCGCTATGGGATCACAAATCTCGATTGAAAGCGAAAAACGGGAATCTAAACTTGAAACTGTTTCCTCAACCACCGAAGTTAAGAAATCAATATCCGTAACCGAAGATAAGCAAGAATCTTTTAAAGAAAGTTCAGAGATTAAGAAAGAAGAAAAGTCAGCCACAACTAGCCAATCATCCACTTCCAAAGATGACATCTCGATAAAAACAACTATTGAAACTATAACCTCACAGGTTACAAGCAAAGTAGAAGAAAAATTAGCCAAGTCCTCGGAAGAAAAGGACAGTCAAGTGAAGATTACCGAGACAGTAAAAACGACTTCTACTGTAGAGAAACCAGTACAAATCAAAACTTTATCCGAATCATTATCATCGAGCTCGGTCTCATCTAGCAAACAAACAGCCCAAGAACAATTAGATACCACCTCCAAACAAAGTAAAACAATTGTCAGTGAGACCACACGAGTTCTCAGTTCCCAACTGATTGATTCACTACAAGAGGAAGACTCTCGCAGTGAGTCAATGAGTAGCAGTTTGAAGGTAGAAGAAGGCTCTGTACGGGATTCCTTATCCGAAAAAGAAATCGCCCGTTCCATAACCGAAACCAAAGAAACAATTGATAAAACTATGGTCGAAGACTCTCAGGCGTATTCAGAAGAGTGTTCCTCTGAATCCATAGTTAGTGAAATTCAAACATCTGCACTAAGCAAAGCCGAAAAGGCGGAAACAAGCAAAATGTCTTCCACTAGTGAAACGACCTCCGTAAAGGAGACCCTTAAGCAGACAGTAGAAGAATTTTTGGCCACCGAAAAGATAGTTTCCACCAAAGAAATCATGAGCACTTTCGATGCTGTGAGCAAAGCCAAAACTGCCTCAATGGAAAAACGGCGAGAGTCCGCTCACAGTCAAATGAGTGATGGACGTCAGACACTTAGTGATCAGGAAGATGATGGGGAAGACGATGATGACCAAGCCGTTGCACACATTAAAGAAGGCCGTTCAAAATCTATAGCCAGCATTATGACAACCAGCATTTATAAGCCTTCCAAGGATGTCAAGATTGAGGAAACCCTGGGTGAGGTTCTAGAGGAGTTCTCCTTAAGCAAACACCAAGAATTGGAAAGTACCAAAGAATCCATGACATTCGGTCAGCATACATCCTACGAACATGAGTTGGCTGACAGAAAAACACCACCCACTGCACCTGTTAGTCCTGGCATAGTGAAAACCACCATAAGCGGTGTAAGTACACTATCGGCATCTGCAGCAGCTTCAGCTTCTGCTACCACAACCTTAACAACCTCGACAAAAACTATTATAATGGACACCACAAGTGGAACAACCACCACATCACACAGTGGCCCCTTATCACCCAAGGATATCAGTGGCAGATCCAGTCCCGGTGGTTTAACCTCCGAAAGCCAATCTATACCAACACCCATGGGTAGAGAATCTTTAACAGAAACGCCAGAATCTTCGCCCAAGCCCACATCACCGTTCCCCAGAGTTACCAAGGAAGACATTAAGTCGGCAGCTTCCTTTACCGCCGAACAACAAGAAAAGACTACAACTGCTGCTGCCTCATATGCCACAACAGAACAACAGTCACGGGAAATTACCAGCATGTCTTCGCTTATAAAACAACAAGCCGGCGAAGTGTTGCCAGACTTACACGAAGTCAGGGGTATTGAAAAGACGGCCGCTTTGAGCGGCAGTACGGAAAAGATTATCACAACTACCATCACCACAGTGACCAAAGTTATCTCAGCCGATGGCAAAGAAATTGTAACCGAGGAAAAGACAATCACCACAACCGACTCTACAGATCCGGAAGGTGAAAAGGTCACAGTAACCACAACACGCACTACCAGCGAGAGTGATAAAAGCGACGTCATGCTGCCCAAAGAAGTGGCCATGCTGCGCAGCATGTATCGTTCCTCTACACCAGGCAGTGACGATGGCGCCGCTTACTTAAGCGACGATGAAGCACCTGCTTCTCCAAGAAGCTATGACCTGCAAAGATCTGGATCGGGCATAAGCAAACGTTCAGACTTTGATTTGGACGAGAGTCAAGACGATATACCGCCACAGTATGGCAGCGAGGAAGTTTCGGCTGCCCGTTCCATAATCGCCAGCACTGGTTTTGTACACAAAATCTCCGACCCCATGAGCACTTCATTCTATGGAGCACTGCCAGATACATTTGAAACCACAAAAACCTCATCAACCTCATCACAACCTATTAATATAAGGGGTACAGCAACTACACACCTGCCAGCCTACGCCGAATCGCCACTGACACAATCGTCCAGTTCAGTTGAGAGTACAACAGCAGCTTTACCACCCCATAAATTCTTAGAAGAGGCTGATAAGGGCTTCGAACAGGCTCTCAAGGAACATGTAGAATTAAGGGGAGCCGATGTTATGTCCTCAGTAACCGCCAAATATTCCTACTCACCCTCCAAGGCGGAAGAGGTGGAACAAACCGTAGCCAGTACTGAAAAGCCAAAATTCCCCTTGGGTAGCGTGCAAAAAACACGCTTTACTGAAGGCTGTGGTGAAAAAGACGCCGCTGGAGCATTGGTTGTGACGACAACTACCACCACCGTGACAACAACGCTTGATGATGGCACCAGTTCGAGCACTAGTAAAACTAAGACAACAATGACTGAAACCTCCTCCTCCTCCACATCCTTGCTAGCTAGTGTCGTAGATGATAAACTTAAGGAATGGGGCAAACCTTTGGGACTACCCTCACCAGCCCCTATGGCAGCCGAAAGTGATGTACGGACGACACCCAAAAAGGAAAGACGTTTAGTAGCCACAAAAACAAGACTTAATAACGAAAAGAATCTACGCAAACGTTCCGAATCGCCCAACAAAGCGAAGAAACCTTCACCAGTATATGTCGACTTAACCTATGTACCTCACAACGGCAATTCGTACTATTCACATGTAGAATTCTTTAAACGGGTAAGAGCACGCTACTATGTATTCTCAGGCACTGAACCCAGCCGCCTAGTCTATGATGCTTTGTTAGAAGCCAAACAAACGTGGGAAGATAAAGAATTAGGTGAGTATAATTTGGTTCTTAATGCAGAGAAATTGTTCAATTTTGGCTAATAAAATGTGTATTGGATTGTTTTACAGAGGTAACTATCATCCCCACCTATGACACGGACGTGTTAGGCTATTGGGTGGCCGAAAATGAAGAGCTTTTAGCCAAATACCGCATTGACTTGTCGCCTTCGGCATCACGCTGCACCATCAATTTACAAGATCACGAAACCTCTTGCTCGGCTTATCGTTTAGAATTCTAGGCCACGGGGATGTTCGTAGCGTTTTCGGATAATTAATGTAACCCCCCTCACACATATTTTTTTTTAGACTACAGAGTATCAAAAAGAAAAAAAAACTTAAATTAACGATATTAAGAGAATTTGATATAATTTTTCAAAACAAATTAAGCTTAAAGCTTAAGAGATTAGATTTTCATAAAAAGCTTTAAAGCGGTTAACTTAACAATACCAGGCAAAGCTTAATAAAACCACAACTTATTAAACACACACCCAAGGACACATGGGACTAAGAAAAGCTTAAGAAAGGAGATTTAAATAATAATAAAAAAAATTAATAAGGAAAACTTTAAAGAGCTTTTAAAAAAGCTTTTTTGAAACTAATGCGGAAACCAATACTCTAACTTGGACAAAAAAAAAAACAGAGTTTAAAGAAGAAAACACGCTCTAGAGTTTAAAAAACAAATATGGCGGAGTTCATGAAGACAAAAGCTACGCTCACTAACAAGCTTTTAGTCGCTTTGTTAAATACTCATTAAAGCCTATTTGTTAAAACTCTTTAAAGAGAGCGTAAGTGTTTCACAAAAAGGAGTGAATTCTTGAGAAGAGAGAATATTTTTTATAAAGAAAAATAATAATAAAAAAAAATAATAACAAACAACAATAGTAAAGAAAAACGAATAAAAAATACAGAAATAATAGAGAATAAAATTAAAGATTAAAAGGAAAAAAACGATTAAAGAATAAACTATTTTCATGTAGAATGTAGCAGGAAAAAATAAGAAAAATATTTGCTCTCAAAATGTCATTTTAAATGTTAAAAAAAAATAAAAGAAAAAAAATTTATAAATTAAAAATAAAAACATCACACTAACCTTACACTCATCAATAAAAAAATAAAATACATATTTAAAGAGCATTGATGAGAAAAATAAATTTAAACAGGAAAAAATAATTAAAGAAAAAATAACAAATAAAATGGAAATAAACCAGGTTAAAACATATTTTTTAAATACAAAAAAAAGGAAACTAATTTAAAAACAGAGAAATAAAGGAAATGTAACCTCAAAGTAATAATAAAAAAAATATTAAAAATTCATAGATTAAATCAAAAGCTCTGATGAAATAATAATACAAAATAAATGTTTTTAAATGTAAAAGTATTATAAAAATCATTGGAAAATTAAATTTAATTAACATTCTCATACATACCTTATGAATTAACAATAATAAAAACAGCAACAACAGCAACATTTGCAAATATTGTATAACAAATTGATATTAATCCTCGGAAGAGACAAACCACATAACAATTCTGAAAATGAAAAAAAGAAAATGGTATAAGAAATACAAACAAATTAAATATGATATTATTTATAAACATTAACAAAAACAATTTAACGAAAAAGTAAATAAAATACAAAGTCTAAATGCTTGCAATTAAAAACTAAAACAAAAAAAATTCATTAAAATTTCTAACAAAAGAGAAAAATATTTTGCAGTATAACAGTTTATAAAGAGCATATAAAAATTGAATTTTCTAATAACTGTCTTTATCCAGTTGTACAACATTTAAAACCAATTGTTCAGAATTTTTTCTAATAATATATAAAATTTGTATAACAGTTATTGATCAAGTTAAACTAAAGAATAATGTTTATCATATTGATGAAGAGTAAAGAACAATTTTAACAATTTTTTTCAAAGAATTTTTGAATATATTCTATATAATATAACAGTTTCATTTAAAGTGATTTGTATCAGAAAAATTGCACTTAATTTTTAACATTTTCTTCTTATTACATAACAATTTTGTCTAAGAGTTCTAGTCATGTAGTATAACAGTTACGACATAGAGTAATGCCTTACGCTTTGCTGTTGCTAAAGGAATTTTAAATAAATTAATAAAAAAAGAAAAATTTAAATAAACTGTAATTTTCATTTTTATTATAACATAACTGTTATATAATATAATATAATAGTTTTGTTATACAAAGGAAATATTTTAGAGAATAGGGATTGTTGTTGTCTACGACATATATATATTAAACAATGATAGATGACAATCGTATTATCCTAAAGCCTGCTACAGTAGACAAATCGCCTGCTAAAAGGGAAAGGACTTGACTAATGAAATAAACACACAAAAAAACAATAAGATGATGGACGAGGACATGTCTTACAGAATAGTATTTTAGTAAAAAAAATTTCTAACGTAACACATTGAAGTCATTTATAAACAATTGGTAGCAACAGGCTAAAATTAGAACCGTTACGCTACTAGTTTACCGGTTAGATAATGTAGTTTATTTCCAACGACTAAAGATTTGTTTGCTAGAATTTATTAACCAATAGAAAGGCACTGCGAGACATTATATGTCATACACTCTATACATTGAGAAAGATAATATTGTTATAATTATACTATGTAGAAAACTCTTAAGTCAAACAGTTGTCAAAAATTCTGAGATTCATTAAGATAGAGAGAAAAAAGGGTTTCAAAGACAATTTTTAAAAAGAAAAATGTGTTTTTAACATTTTTTTTTTTTTTGGAACTCATGATAGCAACTAATAGTTTGCTTTTAAAATAAACCGATAAAATTTAAAAAAAAAAAGTTTTAAAAGATCTTTAGACATTTGCTGTTAAGCAATTAAAACCAGCAATCAACTTTTGCACATTTTGAGCCCAAGCAAATGTATCTTAAGATACATATTTTTTAGTAAAATCTTTATGTATAACAGTTAGAAATAAAATCTGACAATGAAAATATAATATTTTTACATTATCTTACTGTACGACAGTTAAAGATGCCATTTAAGCATTATTTAATCTGTATAACAAAAAAAATTTCTTTATCTAAAATTAAAAAAAAAAAAATTTATTGAAAACATTAATAAAAACTATGGATTTTTAAAACGTTTTTAAAGAATAGAGTGAAAAACTTTGTATTATATTTACTTTTGAAAAGAATTTAAATTTATATCTCTTTAAATTATAAAAACAAATAATTAAAATGGTATTATTACCAAGTAAAAGAAAAAAACTTATGTGTCGTTAAAATACTTGAGATATTTATTAAAAAAGTAAAAAAAAACCTAAAAACAAAATATTTAAATAAAGAGCTTCACTAAAAGAGGCCGTATTTGAAATAGTAAACTAAAACCAAACAAAAAAATATAATTATTTCTTTTTTTATTAAAAGCTATTTTTTTTTAATAATTTTAAGTTTTTTTTTAATATGATTTTATAATATTTAAAGTAAAGTTTCAGTTCCTTATTATTTTAAATAAAAATATTTTATAGTTTTACGAAGAGTTTAAAATTTAAATTAATTTTTGCGTCTTTATTTTTTCAATAAAATCATTAAAAAAAAATTAAAGCTTTTTTGAATCGTTATTTTTGTTCATAAGCTGGTAAAAAAAGTAATAGGAGCTACATGGACTAGGTTAAAAAAGGAAATTATTCAAAAAGACATAGCGAACAAAAAGCATGCACACACAATGATTATATAAAAGTTTAAAGAAAATAAAAAAATACTTAAATTCTTAAGTTATATATCAATTTGTATAACTGTTACAACAACAAAGTCTTTTAAATAGATTTGAGATCAATATTTCTCTAAACATAACTTTATTTATTTAGTATAACAGAAAAAATATATCTTCGACGACTTCCTCTCAGCAGTTTTCTCGCTAAAACTGTAAGAGTAAATAAAATTGCCTTGTAGTTTCTCAAAAATCTGTCGTTCGGAGTCGACTTTAAATTATAAGTCGTTATGTTTATAACATGGGCGGTGTAAGAAACTGACGACGGAAGGGTTGTAATGACCAATAACTAACTAACTAATAAATATGATAACATTTTATATAACGTTATAGAAAGAAATTAGCAAAAAAAATATTATTTTTTATTTTTATAACAGTTAAAGTTTTATATTCATGACAGCAGATAACGTTATAAAAATTAATCAAAATTCAAAAAAAATTCCTTGCCCTTATATATTTTTTTATAACAGTTATTATTTCCAAGACAGTTACAGTTAATATTTTTTAACGCGTATAGTGTTAAATAAAAAATATTACAATTCGTGAGAAGATGTTTAGAAATTAAATATTTTTAAATAATTTCCTTTTTTAATAAAACAAATATAGGTCAGGATGAAGGTTAAGATTTATTATCTTTTTTATATTATTTATTTTTTTAATTTTCTGCTTTTTTTACACAAAAAAGCAGTTAAAAAGAATGGAGGTTTTATATAGAGGAAGAAGAGAATTGATTTTAATTAAATAAGTAAGGTTAAGACGAATGATGTTTAGCTTTTTAGGAATTGTAGTTAGAAATTTAACAGATAAATACACTATTAAAGAGAATTATTAAAAGCTAAAAATATTACAAAAAAAAGAACACAGGAAATTTTTTAAAAACTAAATTTTATTAAAACTAAAGTAGTAGTAAAGCCAGGAAAGAAAAAAAATTTTTATTTTTTTACTTAAAATTCTAAAAAAAAAAAATAAATTTCTGAAAAAAAATTTTTTTTGCTTTTTAGCAAGAAAAAAGCTTCAACTGCAATTATATAAACGTAAAAAATTAAAAAAAAATTATTTAAAATAAACAGCTTATTAATATAATTTTTCAGGAAGAAAAAACAAACCAGAAACAGAAAAAATAAATACAAATTTTTTTAAATTTAAGCTTTTTAATAATAAAAAAAAACCTTTTTTTTGCAAAATTTATTCCTCATTACGTATATATTTTAGGAAATGCTATTCAAAAAATATTTTAAATTTAATTAAATTGAAAATTCGTTAAAAATTAAGAAATAAAAAGAAAAACATTTTAAGAAGCAAACTGGCTACCGTCCCAGTACAGTATTTAGAACAACTCAAGTTTAATAGTATACTCTATTTGACAACAACAATTACATACAAACAAAAAAAAAATAAATAAAATTTTTTAGCTCAAAATGTGATAATTTATTTTATAAAAACAAAATAAGAAAAAAATAAAAGAAATTGCCATTAAACAAACATACAAAAACCAAATAACATTTAAAACAAATAACAACAACCAGCAAAGGAAAAGAAAAATACACACACAAACTTATTTAAAAAATAAAATATTATTTGCAATTAGCAGGAAATCGAGAAAAAGGACAAAAGGAAACGGAAAAGGAGAATATTATATTGAAATTTAGAAAGGAAGGAAAGAAAGTAAATTGATTTTTTATTTGCCTTTTTTTTAATTTGCCGCAATACAAGAAAAAAAATTTAATTTTATTTGTTATTAAATAAAAATTAATTAAAATAACAGTTTAGCTCAAATCAAATTTTAATCTCTATACAGATGTTTATCAACTACTGTTTACTAAGAATATTAAAAACATTTTGGCTCACAAGCTTTAATGGTAAGTGGCTTTAAATAAATCAGCTGATTTGCGAACTTTACCTAACAAACGCTGCGATAAGGAAAAGTCACAGTAATACAAGGTACGCACACAGACAAGGGTATCTAACTCTATTGATTCATTGGAACATAGTCGCAATGTGGCTTGTGTTTGTTTCACTGTTCTGTCACAGCTACAACGGATTTTCCTCTACGTTATATAGGGACTTATTCCCGAAATCGCATATTAGGCCTTAACACCCGTCTTTCCTGCAGAGCACATCCGTTTGTGATTGATTGGCCAGTTGACCGCACACTGCATTACAGACAAAATTCGTTCTTCAGTGGGACTATCCGTATGTGGAACTTCTTACTTTAAAATATAAAGACATTAAAATCTAATGTCCACAAACACTACTTCCTCTGTCCGATAAACGATTTTCTTTATTTAAACACTGCATGATTAGGAGCCATCCCCTAAATGTTGTCTTGTAGAACTGGGCATTAGCGGTAAACCTAGAAAAGCCAATTATAAACGATATGTTCACCATCCTCCAATCCATCCACCCATCTACACATTGTAGGTATCAGGACTTGTCTCAGACATTTTTTGTATCTAAAGATGCAGCAAGACTACGCAAATATATTTCGGATTTAAAAGAAGAAATCCAGCAACCCATTCCTAAAGAAACAGCTTTGCAACGATTCTAAGCAATAAAATTGATTGAAGCAATTTAGAAGCTACATACTCTCCTAACCTTTTCGCGAGGGCGCACTTGCGCCGTGCCTTGCAACTTTTCACGACTGTGCGACTGACCGTTCATCATTCGCGAAAACGCAAATAACAAATATACAAATATGGACGTATGTATATGCCGGCTCGAGTCGCGAAGTGTTAAAAGAGTAAACAAAGCTATGGATGATAGTGAATTGACATTGAATTTATAAGCTATGACAATAACAAGGCACCAATAATACTCAACTTTTTCTAAAGAACTTGATTAATTTTCAATTCTTTTTTTTAATTTTTAAATTTTAAAAATTTTAAATATTTTCAATATTTTTTTAACTTTTAATAAGAATTCATAAACATTTGGCTAAACTGTTATTTTGTTTATAATTTCTTTTTAATTAATATACTTTCATTTAATTTGTTTCATTTTCATTTTAAATTTTATTTTAATAATTAAAAATTTAAAAAAAAAAATCTAATAAATAAACAAAACTGAAAAGAATAAATGAATTTAGTAACAGTTTAAAAAGAATTAAACAGAAAAGAAAAACTATTTATAATTGTTAAATTAAATATAAAAAAAAAAATAAAAATAAATACTTAAAAGGATTAAATCATTAATAAACCAAAAAAAGAAGAAAATTATTATATATAAAAATAAATAAAATTAAAAAACCAAAAAATGAATTAAAAATGAAAATGAAAAAAGAAAATTTAAGCAGCAGCATTTTATTTATATTTGCAAGACGACGTATCAATGTCCTTTAAATGTTATTATTAACAATAAGAGAAATATATATATATATATACGATATATTATTATATTATTATAAAACCTTAAAAAATTATAATATTTACACAATTTTTAAGTTGCTTTATCAAAACGAGCAGAGTCAAATGAAATTGTTAAACATTTTTAGTTTAAATTTTAATTTTTGTTTAAAAGCGTAAAAGAATTCAAAATCATTTCCCTTTTTTTTCAAATTGTTAAACATATTTTAGCTTTAAATATTATATAAAAAATATTTATTAATTATTAAAATATTTATTGAACTTATTAAAGCTTAATTATTTAATTTCATCTAATGCCTTACATAATCCCTTAAAAGTTTTAATTCAAATTATTTATTAAACAATAAAAAATGAGAAAAAAACAGCATCTGTTAAAACAAATTAAATAGCTTTTAAACAGAAAACCTTATTGAAAAGAAAACCTAAAAAATAAAACTAAAACAAAAAGTAATTATTTTGAGATCAATTTAAAATAAAAATTAATAACCAAAAAATCTCCTTCAATTAAAGTCTTAAAATCCCTTTAAAAAATCACTCACATTTAAAGAAAAAAAATTGCAATTATTATGAGAAACTAAAGAAGAAAAAAATTTAAAAAGTATTAAAAAAATAATGCTAAACCAAATATATATCTTAAAACCCTTCAGAAAAAAAATTAAAAAAAAATTCAATTTAAATTAAATTTTATGAAAAAAAAACCAAAGAATCCAAAAAAATCAAGCTTATCTCTCAAAAACAAAATACAACAACAAAAAATTCAAAAATAAAAACCATTATATTTCAATAATTATTAAAAACAAAAACAAAAGAAAATCAATAAATAAAAATAAAACAACAAAAGTATTTAATGTGAAAAATACAAAAAAAAAAAAACCACAGAAGTTTTATTTCAAAACGGCAAAACTCGAAACAATTCAAAAAGTAAGTATAAAAAATACAAAAAAACATGTGTATGTAAGTGCCCCTTAACCTTCGGTTAGACCCTTTACCTAACTAAGTCACTAGTTAACCGCAAACAGATTATCTGAAATTAACACCAGAGTGTCGTTTGGAAACTAAATCAAGGCTACAGGTTATGAATTACCTAAATAAAGACAAATTAAGAAATATTAAAGCCACCTCCCAGCTGATCGAATATATTAAGCCATTAAAGAAATTAATTCCAAGCGACCTTAAACCCCTAATTGCTAGATCTATACATATACAGAGAAAGCGAATGATTGTCTTCCTCCCAGAGGAAGTATAGAAACCGAAAATAGTGTTGGAATACTCCTCTCATCTCCTTCACTCATGCTGCGACAAGAGTTAATTGTCTTTATCAAAGTAGGCAACAAGATACCCTCTTCTTCGACAACATAGTGTCGAACATGTACCCAACAGGTGCAGAGGAGCCACGTCCCCAACATTCATAGAACAGCAAATAGTAGAGTAGAAGGCGAAAGATTCCGCATTCATTGCGGCTTAAGTTTGCGACATGCCAGATCTTGTCTTTAAAGAACTTAGAGCGCGCCTGCTGCTCAAAAACTACACTCAATAAGAGAAATACTGAATGAAAAGGAAAACCTAAGCGTTGCCACAAAAGATAGAAACACATTCAACCAATTCCAAGTAAAACATTTCTAAGAAACAAGATTTTCTATACCTGCTAAGGGTTAAAATTAAATATACAATGATAACCTTGTTCACATTTATCAAAATTTTCTTATCCAAACATCAGCTTATCCTCTGACTTTATTTATAAAAGAAAATCAAATGAAAACACTTCGTTACAGTTGTACAATGAACACACACTTGATTGTACTTCTACGGATTTGTGCATTCTTTGGCATTTGTTTGCAGTCACCGAAATGTTGTGGTGGTGTTAATAACGGTAAATATATAGCCAACATCTATATTTTCATATTGA
Source organism: Sarcophaga carnaria (assembly GCA_958299815.1). Lineage (NCBI taxonomy): Eukaryota > Metazoa > Arthropoda > Insecta > Diptera > Sarcophagidae > Sarcophaga > Sarcophaga carnaria. Next base: position 2,260,269 of record OY283149.1, read on the forward strand.
TGGCGGCAGTTGTGATAAAAAGCATTGTGGGCGTGATGAATAATGAGTTGTTAAACGAATATATCATATCGTGGGTGGTAAGCAGCATCGTTTATATTTCACAAATGCTCACGCACTTTGTAATCATGTGCGAGGCATTGACAAAACACGAGCAACATGAGGATTTCTTGAGGGTGTTGTATCGCATCGATGACTCATTTAAAATACGCTTGAGAATGGATATTGAAAAATCGAAAATAATTAAAGAACTACGCTGGAAATTTATAAAATGCATGCTTATTTCGCATATAGGCCTCCTAGTATTCGCTGTAAATATAATCATTAACTCAAATGCCGGTTACTTTTGGTGGGCTTTAATAGCCATCATGGCCCAGCGTGTGCGTGTGGTTCAATTGATAATATATCTGGATTTTTTGAAATATTTTTTACTGGGCCTAAACAAGAAACTCAATCAAGTGGTTTGCTTGAGAACGGAAAGCTCTAAACAGTTGCTGGACATCGACTACAAACACTTAAAATCTATGGAACTAATGAAGAGCATTAAAGATATTTACGCCTCAATATATGAGGCATCCATGCTTATAAATGAATTTGCCCAGGCGTCTATGTTTGCTTCAAGTGCGTCAATATTTTTGGATTTTACTTGCCACATCTACTGGACCCTATTGGCTTTGGATAACCTATTTAGCTCCTATAATATAACATCATCTGTAGCTACTATAGTACCTTTGAGTTGGTTTCTATGCAATTTCTGCTATAGTTGTCAGATTATTAAAGAAGAGGTTTGAAATCCTTAAAAAAAGGAATATTTTTTATACTTAAACATTTCCTTGTTCCAGGGCTGTCTTACTTCTTTGCTGGTGTCGCGATTGTCAAGCCTAAGTCCCTGCTTAAAGTTAAATAAAACCTACAAGAACTTTGTGCATGATTTTTCTTTGCAAATAATGCATCAACGTATAGAATTTACAGGCAAAAAATTCTTTTCTTTTGATTTTCATTTCATATTTGCGGTAAGTTTTTCATTGAAAGCCTTTCTTTGGAATAGAAAACTTTAAAAGCATTATTGTGTCTTCTTAGCTTTGCGCTTTAATTGCTACACATTTGATCATACTGATACAATTTACCAAAAGTGATGCCAGCCACGGAGGTACAAATAAAACAGTAACTGAACGGGTTTAATTTGAACTACAAGCTTAAAAGTTTAAAACCAAGCTTCTAAGAACAGCTTATACTTCGTTAGAAAAGAAATGGTACACGATTTTTAAAAGCACCTGCAATACTTGTTCTGCATTTTGAATAAAAAATCTCTAAAGCTTTTAATGGAAAAACCTTTAAAGCGACTCATTTAATTTGGAGGCTTGAAATCGGATAAACGGGTTTTTAATGGCCAATTAAGTAAGTAAATAAGATTGTTGAACTTTGAGCTAAAAATTCTGTAGGCCTTTATCCCCTACCCAATGATTTGCAATTATCCCTAAAACAATTCAGGTTTATTGTAATTTTCCTTTAATCGCTTTTTTGGAAATATTTTGTTTTTGTTTTTGGAAAACAAAACAATTGGAAAATTTGTCCATTAGCAATTAAATGCGTTTCATTAACTCATAAGCTTTTCAGCCAAAGTAATAATTTAATAGCGATATCACATAGCTACAGTCGACACCTAGATTCCAGACTAATTGAACTTGACAATGATGATAAAATAGAACCACAGTATGGCACTGTTAACACCAACAACACATAATACGAACAAACAGAAATAGAACAGCAAATATCAGAGTAGAAGGCGAAAGATTCCGCATTCATTGGGGCTTAAGTTTGCGACATGCCAGACCTTGTCTTTAAAGAACTTAGAGCGTCTGCTGCTCAAAAACTACACTCAATAAGAGATATACTGTATGAAAAGGACAAGCGAAAAAAGTTGACGTTCTTCTCGCATATAGAAACCTAAGCGTTGCCACAAAAAATAGAAACACATTCAACCAATTCTAAGTAAAACATTTCTAAGAAATAAAATTTTCTTTACCATCTAAGGGTTAAAATTAAATATACAATGATAACCTTGTTCACATTTATCAAAATTTTCTTATCCAATCATTAGCGCTAATCCTCTGACTTTATTTATAAAAGAAAATCAAATGAAAACACTTCGTTACAGTTGCACAATGACCACAGACTTGATTGTACTTCTACGGATTTGTGCATTCTTTGGCATTTGTTTGCGGTCACCGAAATGTTGTGGTGGTGTTAATAACGGTAAATATATAGCCACCATCTATATTATCATATTGATGTCGGCAGTAGTGATACAAAGCATTGTGGGCGTAATGAATAATGAGTCGTTAAACGAGTATATCATATCGTGGGTGGTAAGCACCACCGTTTATATTTCACAAATGTTCACGCACTTTGTAATTATGTGCGAGGCGTTGACAAAACACGAGCAACACGAGGATTTCTTGAGCGTGTTGTGTCGCATCGATGTCTCATTTAAAATACGCTTGAGAATGGATATTGAAAAATCGAAAATAATTAAAGAACTACGCTGGAAATTTATAAAATGCATGCTTATTTCGCATATAGGCCTCCTAGTATTCGCTGTAAATATAATCATTAACTCAAATGCCGGTTACTTTTGGTGGGCTTTAATAGCCATCATGGCCCAGCGTGTGCGTGTGGTTCAATTGATAATATATCTGGATTTTTTGAAATATTTTTTACTGGGCCTAAACAAGAAACTCAATCAAGTGGTTTGCTTGAGAACGGAAAGCTCTAAACAGTTGCTGGACATCGACTACAAACACTTAAAATCTATGGAACTAATGAAGAGCATTAAAGATATTTACGCCTCAATATATGAGGCATCCATGCTTATAAATGAATTTGCCCAGGCGTCTATGTTTGCTTCAAGTGCGTCAATATTTTTGGATTTTACTTGCCACATCTACTGGACCCTATTGGCTTTGGATAACCTATTTAGCTCCTATAATATAACATCATCTGTAGCTACAATAGTACCTTTGGCCTGGTTTCTATGCAATTTCTGCTATAGTTGTCAGATTATTAAAGAAGAGGTTTGAAATCCTTAAAAAAAGGGATATTTTTTATACTTAAACATTTTCTTGTTCCAGGGCTATCTTACTTCTTTGCTGGTGTCGCGATTGTCAAGCCTAAGTCCCTGCTTAAAGTTAAATAAAACCTACAAGAACTTTGTGCATGATTTTTCTTTGCAAATAATGCATCAACGTATAGAATTTACAGGCAAAAAATTCTTTTCTTTTGATTTTCATTTCATATTTGCGGTAAGTTTTTCATTGGAAGCTTTTCTTTGGAATAGAAAACTTTAAAAGCATTATTGTGTCTTCTTAGCTTTGCGCTTTAATTGTTACACATTTGATCATACTGATACAATTTACCAAACGTGATGGCAGCCATGGAGATACAAATAAAACAGTAACTGAACGGGCTTAATTTCAACTACAAGCTTAAAAGTTTAAAAACAAGCTTCTAAGAAAAGCTTTCACTTCGTTAAAAAAAGAAATGGTGCACGATTTTTAAAAGCACTTGCAATACTTGTTCTGCATTTTGAATAAAAAAATCTTTCAAGCTTTTAATGGAAAAACCTTTAAAGCGACTCATTTAATTTGGAGGCTTGAAATCCGATAAACGGGGTTTTAATGACCAATTAAGTAAGTAAATAAGATTGTTGAACTTTGAGTTAAAAATTCTGTAGGCCTTTTTGCCAAGATTTTATCCCCTACCCAATGATTTGCAATTGTCCCTAAAACAATTCACGTTTATTGTAATTTTCCTTTAATCGCTTTTTTGGCAATATTTTTTTTTTTTTTTTTGGAAAACAAAACAATTGGAAAATTTGTCCATTAGCAATTAAATGCGTTTCATTAACTCATAAGCTTTTCAGCCAAAGTAATAATTTAATAGCGATATCATATAGCTACAGTCAACACCTAGATTCCAGACTAATTGAACTTGACAATGATGATAAAATAGAACCACAGTATAGCACTGTTAACACCAACAAAACATACATACATACAAACAAACAGAAATAGAAATATAAGAAATAGGAAACAGCAGATGATTGATTTGACAAATATTGGGAGCGTGAATGTAATGTAAAGCAAATAAAAATAAATAAAATATGTTGCAATAAAATTCATTTACAGACAGACAGACAGACAGTTAGACAGACATACATACATATGTACAGTTAGAAAGTGGCATTAAACAATTGATATTTGAGGCATGATATGAAATAAAAATATTTTAGTTCTCCTTCAGCCATCAAAGCCTTAACAAATCCCCTTAATCAATAACGCATTACAAAAACAAAAAGCAAAAGCAAAAGTAAGTCAAATTTAAACTAAAGAAAAAAAGAAAAACGTAATAATTATCAAAAAAAAAGAAAATAAAACAACAACAAATAGAAAATTACAATAAATTGCATCGGTGTAAAGGCATTTCATTTAAATGCTTCAGTAATTCGACACTCACAGAAAAACTTTATTAAACCAATTTTGTGTTATGCTTTGCAATCATACTTCCAAAATAAAACGAATTTCTAAGAGTTTTCATTGTGAATTTTAAAAGGAACTAAAAGTCATGTATGGTCTCTAGGATGATAACAATTTGGTCATAACGTTACCTTACCACATGTGTTTGAAACCAACAACTTATAGGTAGAATCTCTTAGGAATCTGCCTCAGCTAGGAAGCTTTGGCTAGAAGTCCAGAGTTCCTGAATAATATCTAGGCGGCGTATGGTGTAGAGAAGGCTGCGTAAGACGGCTTCATAATGATGCAGATTCATCTGCACTACTCTCAACCCTAATGGCCGGATATTCGGCCTGCAGTAATGGACACACAGCAACTAGACTGATCTATTACGATACGAAGATCACAGTCCTACCTTTTCCGCCCACCAGACCGGTCATTCACTACTGCTCACGAGCTGGTATTTAACCCGTAATTTTATTTTTTAATTAGATCAGATACTTCGTTCACCTTCTTTTTAGCATGTGAGACCCATGCCGTCACTACAGAGCGCAAGCGCAAGTGGAAGTGAGGGGGATCACCTGCAGCCGACTATGAACTTTATAGTTTCCTTATTTTCACAGTCTGCAACCTTAATTCCCCTTGGCATTATGATGGATGGGATACAAGCATTACTGCCATCGCAACCTCTCCTCATCAGATCCCATCTTTCTAGATTTTTTCAGACACATCCGGAAAACCTTTCATTGAAAACCACCAACCAAGGAAAGGGTTATTTGCTAGGCGTTTCTTACGGGCCACTGTCTTGTTGGTAGACATGATGAAAGACTTAGTATTCTGACAAATGACTTCTGTAGGAGCTGTGGGTGTGGGGAGGAGGAAGAGACTCTATTCCACCACATGCGCCAGTGTCCTTCTCTTGTCATACAAAGACAGAAATTTTTGACCTTTCATGTTCTGACACCTTTAACCGAGCTCTCTAATTTAAGGATTTCTGCAATAGCAAAATTTTATTTTGGACTCGGGATGGTTTTCTCTAGGAAATGTTAGATCTCCAGGTTGAATATTTATTGTGGTATCACAATGACTCTAAGTGCTGGCCTAAGTGGGACCTCTTTCTTTAAGGGGGGTCCGCCACCTCACCTAACCTAACTTAAATTTTTTAGAGGATTGATAGGAGAAAGTCTACATTTTTTTCAGTGTAAGAGTATATTTTCTAAATAAAGAATTATTGCTTATATTTCTTAGGCTATGGGCAAATTATTATTAAGCTTTTTTGCCTATGAGATTCTTTTGTATTGTACGAGTATATGTTTGCATTGACGAAAATAGAATACTCGTTTGGAATTTATTCCATTTTATTCAATTTTGTTTTATCAGTTAATTGAGTATTAGCATTGTTTAAGATAACAAATGATGATTGATTTATGAATTAGACCAAAAAGTACCCCGAAATGACATTTAAGAAAATGTTTTTTTCTGACCAAAATAAATACACTTTCCAAATGGAAATGGTTGAAGCAGAGTACTATAAACATTAGCGTTTAACAATGTTTTACGTTTAATTTCATTTAGATTGTGTTAACGAATGGACATTTTGGAATCATTATCGGAAGTGCATATCGTTAATAAAATAGCCTGCTTAACGCCTTGGCTAATAGATCGCAAGACCTGGTGTTTGAGAAGATGTCGCTGGTTGGAAATCTATATAGTGGCGGTAGTATTGGGGGCCACAGCGTTTATGCTTTACGGCCTATTCACCGATGATGACTTTATCAAAACCAATGACAATGATGTCGGGCAATTGGTGGATTTCATACAAATGGTGGGTATACGTGTGGCCCATATTGTTTCGATAGGGGAAGCAGTGGCTAGACGGAAAGAGCCGCAATATTTCTTTGAAGGTGTCAAGGAAATTGATCGTATATTCGAAAGGTCTCTAAACATAGATGTGAATAATAGGTAACAGAAGAGTTTAACAGAAAAGATTTGCTTTCGAAAATATTTTCTTTTCTAAATTTTTTTTAGAAAATTCCGTCGTTTTCTCTTGCAACGTGGTTCCTTAATGCTTTTCGTTTATTTGGCAGCAGAATTTTTTATTTTAGCCTCTAAACTAATAACCCATGAACAGAATTTCATATTATTTTGGATTTTCTATTTGATGCCGTTAATTGTCTGTGGCATACGCTATTTTCAAATGTTCACTTGGGTAAGCATATTAAAGCATCGTTTTGAACTGCTTGTCAAAGTCGTGGATACCATAAATCTACGCTCGTATAAATGTCCGACCAATAAAAATCTGGATTTAATGGATGCTTTCAATGGCCAGAAGAAACTTAACTTGCCATATACCATAGCTTTGCTGGAAACATCTCTGCTGAAACAGAAACACTGTGATATGGAAAATCCCGAGCTAAAGAAACTAATGATCGTACGCAATCTGTATAATCGTTTGTATGCCTTAAGCGAGAATATCAATCGTTATTTTGGCGTTTCCATGCTCATTAATGTGGGCAATGATTTCATCTCCATAACCTCAAACTGTTATTGGATTTTCTATACTTTTCAAGATTTTCATTCGACTACCAGAGATTTTCTTCTGATTGCCGGCAGTGCTGTTTGGACGATACCACACTTGGTAAATGTTTTGGTCTTGGCTATTTTATGCGAAAAGACCATGCAGAGTGTAAGTTAAACTTGTTACATAAAGAATGCTCCGATTTAAACATGTTTCCTTACAGACCAACAATATTGCCTTGGGTTTGCATCGCATTGATATCGATATTTTGAATGACAATCACAATGCAGTGGTAAGTTAAGAAATTTCAGAGAAATTTTTTCAAACATGTACAAGGAGAGAGGGGGGAGAATGGGCTAGAACGGGCATCAAACTGATCAACCTCCTGTACGATCCGTACAACGTAGGTACAAATGAAAATAAGCTAACTCCACAGCTTACACTTCTTGGGTAGGAGAGAGGAGGTGCGGAAAGACAAAAAAGCTAGTTTTTCTCTCGTCTGGGCATTTTTACGAACCACTGTCTTCTAGAGCGGCATGTCCTTGATATAGTAGATCTTTTACACAATTTTTGCATAAGTTGCGAAACACTTAACGTGTCCCTGACCAGCATTTGTACCAAGGGTTCTGAGAATATGTACTGGAAACCTCATTTTTAACATTCCTGACAGAACTATTGGAAATGAAATTGAAGAACATTCACGATAAATACCTTAGACTAGTTGGCTTAGACGAGAAGAACCTTTCTAACACCGCGCATCAGTGCTTTTTTTCGCCTGAATCGTGAAGCACAATAATTTTGACGAAATTACTTAAAAGGGCGTATGGCGACACCATCACCCAAACCTATTTTATTTTATACAGAGAGTGGAGTGCAATGCTCGATAAGAGTTAATCTGAAGTACTGACAGTACTGGACGACTTTTTCATTTTTTGATGGGATCTAGAGACATGTCCGATTTGGATGCGTGGAACCCCAACACTGTATTTACCCAGGACATTATAATAATCTCTTGTGCATACTTGCTCTAAGTTTGTCAAATTTTTCTTCTGATTTATTTAATTCAGATAAAGCTAGAAACCTACAAACAAAATTATGACATTAATTCATCTTCCAGATCGAGCAGTTCTCCTTGCAATTGTTGCATCAGAAAATCTCTTTAACAGCTGCCGGTTTCTTTAACATCGACTGTACACTCCTTTATACGGTAAGTTGTTGAGTTTGATGCAAAAATTTGAGACAATTATATGGTATTAATATATATTCTCGTATACTATATATTTACAGATAGTGGGAGCTACTACAACATATCTTATCATCCTGATACAATTTCATATGAACGAAACAAAATCATAAAGTTTAGAGGAAACAACGTTTTTTTCTTTCTTTTTCAAAAGCAGGGACATATTTGAGAGGCAAAGTTTAAGTAGACATTTAGGTATAGAATTAAAAAACATATCAACAGTATTAATTAGTCTAGATTTAGGTTTAAGATCAATACTAAATTAAAAATATTATACGAATCGGTGATAGTTATACTGTTTTATTGAAATAGATTTATTTCTTCTGGAATATACCTCGTATCCTAGGAGACCAATACCTTTTTTTATTGAAAAAAAAAACAACATATAACATCCATCGTTTGACTGCAAAGCTTAAAATAACTACAAAACAAGGGTCGACACTCAAAATGTTTCCAACTTTATGGCACTAAAGTAACTAAATGGCTAACGACAGCAGGTCAATTTATTTTCAAGCGTTAGTCGGAGTCCTTTAACACATTGCATTGCACTTTTTATACAGAGCGTACATGTAAAGGAATATGACTCTGTTAAAAATTCATTGCATTCAATATTTTGGAACGAAAATTCTCCTTAGTTGAACCATTTCTTTATAGAGAACAAACAGAGTTAATGGCGAACCATTCGCTTCTGCTATTTATTGGCTTTGAAAGTACCTTCGTCCCATTCACTGCGACGTTATGTCGCAATATAAAGCTAATATCGGAATATGTGCTGCTTGTGGATTTCATTTTAAAGGAATGGGAAACAATACTTTTCAACTAAATAGTGGTGACTATATTCTCCTCAAAACTATTACTGTTGACACTGGACTAATACAAAAGATATACTCAAGTTTTCATAGGAAAAAACATAAGAAATTGACAAAAATTGCAGCGTATATATTTGTCAAAACTTTAGGTCGACCCCTATCATAACCCATTAGTGCCCAGTGGCAACTTAAGTTGCCAGCAGAAGTTGCCTTAGTTTTTATGCTCTGAGAGGAAATTGAGTGTAAAAAACAAAACGGTAACCGTTAGAAAAAACAGTAATTCGAGCATTAATGGGTTAATTTCAAAATCGATTAGTTTAGACGTCCGAAGGTTTCTGTATAAAAAAAATAATTGAAAACAAACCCCCTATTTTATATGGACAAGATCTCAGGCATCGACCCCTGTGTTAATTTCAATATTAATTACATTCCCGTACTCAGCACAATATTTTTCTCTTGTCATGTTATTTAAACAGTTTAATGGCTTTGGAAAAGCACTTTTAAATTCGTCATCAAACCTTTTAAGGAATTAGTGTTTCGCTAACATTTAAATCAAACGCTATGGTGGTACTCTGGGAAACTGTAATTTACATATATTTAAAGTATTTGTTGTACATTTGCGGTTTCGTAACGATACCCCGTTTTCCGTGGCTGTCTGCCTTACTAAGACTCATCCACTTAAGCTGGCTGGCAACGGTGGTATTTTTAATGTTTTTCTGGCGCATGAGTGGCGGTGATACTTCCGTGGGTGGCCTAGTGGGCACAGCTTCGTTTTTATTCAATGGCCTAGTCAATATTATTATTATATTGGAGACGATATTTAAATCACCGCACTACAAACACATCTCCGATTTACAAAATGAAGTAGACAAACTAATGGAAACGTACCTTAACGTTCAGGTCCAAGTCAATATGAACTATGGCGGCATAAGTAAGCGTTTATTGGCCATTCTAGTATTCCAATTGTTATGTGATAGTTTAAAAATCTGGATCAATTGTATTTCAAATATAAGTCCAGTTTTTAGACTCTTATTTCCCATTACCGTGGGTTTGCGTACACGTTATGTACAAATTATAGCCTCCATAATGATTTTGAATGGCAGAATTGAAATTTTAAGAAATATTTTAAAGGACATGGCCAAACGTAATGAACCCAAATCGATATACAGTGCGGATATCTGGCAGCCGTATGACCCGGAGGACTACGAAAGGCTCAACTATATGCGTTTAATTTATATGCGCCTCTGGGAAATCGTTATGGCCTTAAATCACTTATACAGTTGGTCACTGTTGACGCTATTCATGTCTTCATTTTTCGATATCGTTTGCAACTGTTATTGGACCTTTACGGCCGTCTATAAGGGACAAATATTCCATAAATATGTCATGAATGGAGCCACATCGTTTTCTCTAATCAGTTTAATATCGGTGCTGTTTTATTTTACGGATGCCAGTGAGTATAATGTAAGTACATGAATTTATTTGACTTTAAAGCTTAGTTTAGGAGCTTCAAAGCTTCCTAACTACAGGCACACATAACCACTTATTGACAAGATCGAAAGAGTGTCTTTTCTAAACCATATGATAAAAAAGCACAGATTCTGAAGCACCCCATCCATTAGTTCTGTGGTAATGTCTGTAGTTGACATGATCTTATGAAGAAGGTGTTAACCTACTAGATTAGCACAATGGGCGCAATGCGGCAAAAGTGAAAAATTCTTGGATGGGCAGCCACCTCTACCTACCTAACCTACTAGATGAGAATAACAAATCTTCATGAAAAAGCTTCTTAAATCAGAGTCGACATGATTATGCATATAAATTCCTCTTGCTTCTATAAAAAGCATAGGGCCTAGGTGGTGTTAAAGGGCTGTCTAACTAATGATAAAACGAATGCCTACCAACTGCTACTTTTGTACAGACTTGGCATAATCAAAATAAAATACAGGGCGCTGCAGTAACAGAGACTACAATGACATTGCCAACTATTCGGACTAATGTTTGAGGACAACAGTAAATCTACAAACACAGCTGATGTGTTGTAAACATGACGTTTGGGTTTAGTGCTCCACACAGCTTACTGTCGTAAGATTTAATCGGTGGTTCTGTTTAACTCTTTCACAAGATAGACGAAAAGAGCTGATCAACAAAATAGTTGCCAAGATGAGAAAAGATTGCCAATATAAAAATGAAAAGATAACATTGGAGACCATTTCTTAATTTCTTATAGAATTGAAGACAATTAATCAATGGATTAGTAGGGACCATCCCCTAAGTATCACAATCTTTTTATTTCTTTTCGATTTCAAACAAGTATTTTTTTCCAATTTCAAAGCTACTCATCATAAATCCCCTTCTTTTTTTTAACAATTTTTAATTGTGAGAAGTGAGAATTTTCTTTAGTGACTGAATTACCTCCCACTTAGATTGCGTGGGTGGTTTAAAATGCACTCAATCATTAATAACAACTTAACCTTAACAATTCAATCAATTCAAAATCAATTCATCAAAATATTCGACATGATTTTGCATTTTTTTTCAAACAGACAATGTGATAAAACTCTATGAAGTCATAAATCGTTTCATACAGTTTGATTAAAGCCATGGCTTTAACAAGTTTAACGAATATTTCTAAAGAGCTTACTAAAGCAAAAATTTTCCAATTCTTATTGTTTTTAAGCTTATGGCTGTTTTCGTTGGCACCGCTTCCCTCTTTAGCCTTTAGACGTTTGAAAATTTATCAGGCATACATAATGCTGTGGTGTTGTGAAATTATATGGACCAGCTATTTGGCCTTTGTCTGGGATATATTGGGTGATGAACACAGTCTAAATAGTTTTGTCAATATTGTGGTATATTTCACTCATATGTTGGGCCACTTTGCTGTATTGGCAGAATCGTGGCTAATAATCACCGTCAGAGATGAGTTAATTAAAAAATTTCGGGAAATCAAGCAGAGATTGTATACAGAGTTAAATAATCCTTTGCAGAGATGGGATGCTAAAAACAGAGTTTATGATGTTATAGCCGGGGTATTTATACTTTTACTCTGTGGTCATGGTATCATCATTTGGAGCATGTTTATGACTTCATCATCGACTAAATCATTATATTGGCGTTCTTTATTTAGCTATTTGGCTTTGGAGTTTAAAACTCTAGAATTTCTTACCGGTTTGGTGCAAATAAATCATTTTATTATGGCCATACGGCAAAGTATCAACGATTTGGGAGAACGTAATTTAAAAAGGGTTTTTAAATTGGTTGACCTTAAGAAAGCCAACGAAATTATTCACTTTATAAGCTTTAAACAGGAAGAAGAGGATGAAATGCTATTAAAGAAATTAAAAGGATTTTACTACGAGGTGTACGTGTTGCTCAAACAATATAATGAGGCATATAGCTTGTCCTTATTAGCCTCAACTGCTGTTTATTTTGTGGATTTTGTTTGCAACTCATTTTGGATCTTATTGGCCGTGCTAAGCCAAGATAGGGACTATTTTATGCTTTTGCAAGATTCTTCATTTGTTTTAATGGCTTTCAGTTTACTCTCTTTAATATGTTGGTTTAGTGAAGAGCCTGCTTATGAGGTAAACATTTTGCTATCATTTGCAATAATTTTTTTTTTTTCAATATTTCCATCTTTACAGAGCCGTTATATAGGCTGTTTAATCTCGAAATTGGTTAAACCTTTGGGCAATAAATCCTATAACGATTTAGTAAGTGAATTCTCTATACAAACTTTACATCAACGTTTTATTATCACCGCCAAGGAGTTTTTCTCTCTCAATTTAAGTTTGTTGGGCAGTGTAAGTATACATTTTTTTTCATCTGAAAAATCTCTTTTAAAAAAATTTGATTTTTTTTTTAGATGGTGGCTGCCATTGTAACCTATTTGGTTATATTAATACAGTTCATGTTCACCGAAAGAAATAATATTGGAAAAAGCTTAAAGAAAACAACCCTAGTGACCGATACTGGCGGTATGAAAGCATTAACCACAACGGAAGCAGTTACTCCATTGGGTCTTAATTAAGAAACACTCAATACTCAAATAAATTTCTTTAAATATGTATATGTAAACAATTATCACACCCACCCCTTAACATCATAGCTTTTCTGCCAACTACCTGCATCATCTGTATTAAACTTAATCGATTATAGAAAGAAACCACAAGGATAATTAAAAGTTAGCTCAAAAGGGTAAGAAGTTTATGAAATACAATGTCCTCTTTATCATACAGGCCAGACAAGCAAGCCTAATAACAGGAATATAGCAAACGCCTATAATACCACTTTCACGTATACGAGCAAAGTGAGTCCCATAGAATCAGTGGCAAAGGTGTCCTACTTGCTAAAGAAGCTTAGAATGCCCTAAACGATTTGAAAGCACCTGCACGTAACATCACAAGCATCCCCTAGAAGATTATTCATCTGTATTCTCAACATATTTCTCAATTCTCATCCTCTTGAAGAATAATGATATTCTAACTGCTCAAACTCATAAAAGCGCAGTTTGAAAGGCTCCAGTCTTATTTTTTCTTTTTTTAATTCGAATATTACTCAAGGAATGACTTCTACTCACGTAGTGCACAGTGTTACCTCTGAAAAATTAGATTTTGTTTAGCAATAAAACGCAAGGCAAATTACAATGATATCCTATTGAATCAATAGAGTTAGACAGCCTAGCGTCGTGTCAACTAGACTTCAAGGCAACGGGAAATACATGAATGTTGTAATCCACTTTCGATCGAATATGAGTGGTGTAAGTAGTATGAAAGTGAAGTATTTGTTTCAACATCTAAGCGAAGATCGCAATGCCCAGAACATCAAGTACACACACTCACGAATCAGATACTATTACAGCTGCGCTTATAAGACATTCAGCCTTCTGCGTAATAAAATCAATCTTATTCTCTGTAGGTCGGATCCAAAGTACGTGATTTAAGATTATCCTGTAGTGTTTATAGATTTATAATTACTAATAATAACCTAGGAAACGTAGCTCACGCAAAAGTAGATGATACAGAAAGACCCTTGCAAAATTATTTGAGATATTACTGATTGGTACCGATACTATATAATACTATATAGAAAAAGGTATATTTCGAATAAAAACAATCAACTATCAACAATCTACAGGAACGTTTTCATAAATAATAAATAAATAAATAATAAATAAATAAATTATAAATTAATCTTACCCATAATTTTACACAGCTTACTATATATTGCAAAGGCGATTTCTTGAGTTCTTGTTCTTGAAAAAGTATTATCGCACCTTGTCTTGATGATGAAATTTAGAATAAAATGTACTTGTTTTTCTTGATCTTGAATTAATGTTAAATACATTCTTTCTTGATTTCTTGAGTTATTGTTCTTGAAAAAGTATTATTGCATCTTGTTTTGATGATGAAATTTGGAATAAAATGTACTTGTTTTTCTTGATCTTGATTTAATGTTAAATACATTCTAGAAGAAAACGAAAGTAAAATATATAATGAATATCCAATTGATTAAATGTTAATAAATAAAGAATTTTATTAAAATTACAAAATTATAGTTTTTAATACACCTACAAGAAGTTATTGTTAATAATACTTAAAAATTTCCTGATGACAAAGCATTACTTAGCATAAGTAGAACAAAGCTAAGCAAATTGTTTAAAAATATTTGCATTTTACCAAAATGTGTACATATGTACATATTGTATAGGGTTCAGACCTTGGTTAACAATTGAAATAAAACAACAATTAATGGGTTCTTCTAAATTAAATATTCAAATATTTATTTCATTTTAATATATTTTGTTTTGTTTTGTTTTATTTTTTTTATAATTTCTTGTGTTACAATTTAATAGTTTATTTTTAATATATTTTGTATAATTTGTATAATTTTTATTAGATTTATTTTCCATCTTGCCATATAAATATATTTTTATTTTATTTTATTTTAATATACTTCCTTTTTTTGATAAAATTTTTATTTTTTATAACTTTATAATTTTAAAAATATTTTACGGTTTTAAAATAAAATAATTATTTGTTTTGTTTTTTTTTTGTTGTTTTTAATAAATAAAACACAGTTTCGAAAGAAAATTTTTTTTTAATTATATTATAAAAACGTTTCTTCTTTTCCGATTTCAAATACAATACAAAAAAAAAACAACGGAATAAACACACTTAAAAGTTAAAAACTAAAAGATAAGTAAAAGAAAATTAATTTAGAGATTAAAATTAAAAACAAATTCTATTTCAAAGATATCATAGGATTTTTTTCCTTTGATATCCTAACAAAGGCATTTGTTTTTCGTTTAAAAAAATAAAAAATATTTACAAACAAATAAATTAAAATAAAAAGTTTATCAATAAATAGTAAATTAATCAACAAATCTTATGTAAGTTTGTGAATAATGCTTGAAATGTTGAGGTGCAAATGAATTGTTCTATGATTTGAAAACGATTTTTATTTTGAATGTAAATAAACCCGAAGAATAATTTCACTTTAATTTTAACATTCGTTTCTTGTTTGCTTGATGTAAATGGCTTCTAATTTTTTTATCAATTTTGTTTTTGCGCTTGTTTTGGTTGCAAATATTATTCCAAATTATTTTTCCAATTTTTTTTTTGGGTTTCCATTTTTCTCTTCGTTTCTTTCACAAAACTTATATTTAAAAACGTATTTATTTTATTTAAAAACATTACAGTATAAAATATTCTTATAAAATCTTTGGCACCGTCCGTGTGACTTATTAGAAATTAGAAATTTTATGTAGAAAAACAAAAATTCTTTTTTTTTTAATAATTTCTCCAGTAAAATATAACCTCAAATCTTTAGCATTTGAAAGTTATTGTATAATTTCTTATTTAAAACTGATATGTTTTCTTTTGTTATTGTTGTTATTTAATTCACGATATTGTTGTTGTATTTATCTTTACTTTGAAATAAATTAACTTATGGTTTATGTAAGTAATTAATGGAATATGTTCAAAAGAATATGCGAATGTGAATGTGTGAATGCATGAATTTGTTTGAGTGTGTTAAATTAAGGGAATGCATCTTATATTTAATTGTATTATTTTTTGGCATTTAATAATACCTGTAATATTGTAATGTGCTGTAAGAAAACAAAAGAAGAACGGGGAAAAATATAAAAACAAACAAGAATTAAAAACTAAAATTAAACAAAAAAAAAATATTTCATAACAAAATTAAGGAAAGCATTAAAAGCCAAGCCAAGGCAACACCAAAAAAAAAAGTTAAAAAAGATAACAAGCGAAAAAAGAAAAGAAGCTACAACAACTTAACTTAATTTGTTTTCTACTCTGTCCGTAAAGGAAACTTAAAATCGTACAGAAGCTGCATGACGTTAGAAAAATTTTCTTTTGGGTAAATTGTTTTGAAAAACTTCTAAACTACGTTTTCTTTTTTAAATGTCCTATTATTGGCGTAACGTATAAAAAGAAGAACTGTAGAGAACTAGTCATAAAATATTTTTCTATTTCTTTAAGACTCTGAAGTCAAACTGTTACAGAAACTCTTCAAAGAAAATCTCTGGAAGGGAAATTAAAATCCCTAAAAACATCGGGAATTATTTTAAAAAGTTTAAAATCTGTTTCCTTCTCATATAAACCGTGTGTCCTTACGCTAGTCATCTATAGGACAGTCACAAAGAATATCTTCTGACCTCAATTTTGTTCAAGTGGTACTGTTTTAGGCTTCAATGGCCAGTAAGAACCTTAGGACTCTCTATTTAACCTAATCGACATTCGCCTCTTAGGCGTTATGAACCGTTTGGCCTAACACTGGGGTGGACATAAACAGTAAATTCACTATTCTTTGAGTTTCTAAGTGTTTCGCTCTTGTGTTCTTTTTTTGAAAGTCAGCCAAACTTCGGATTCATTGTACCGCACATGTTCATAATGATGAATAGAACCAGGAAGCGATTACTACTTATCTTTTATGCAGGAAGAAACGTTTGCAAAACATTCTTGCAGTTACAAATTGTGCGTGCATTTCTTGTGATCGAGTTATATACTCTTTTTATAGGATGGCTTAGGTAACAATGTTACAAGCTTATAGCCAAAATTCTTAAGCGATCAAATAAACTTTTTTATGATTTAGTGGCTTTGCAATTACAAAGGACACACGGTTACCTTTTTGGGGTGAAGCGTTCTAAATTTAAAGGAAAACTAAAGGGAAAAAACCGAAAATAAATTAAAAATTGTTTAAGCTAATGTTTTTCTTATCTAAACTCTAATATATTTTAATTAGTTTGTGTATATCCAATAATTTTTAATATTTAATTTCTTTGTTTTCTTTCTTTTTTTTTTGTTTTGCTTTCATTTAATTGTGTAACTATTTAATTTAATTTAATATTTTAAAATGCAACAGATAATTTTATAATATTTTCTTGTTTTTCTCACAAGTTTTGTGCTAAAATCGTTTATCTTTTCAATATGATTTAAATTTTTAACAACACTACCATGGTTATCATAATATAATGGGATTTGTTTATAAAAAACAGAATATCTTTTGTAGATTTATTTTTTAATAAAAATTTCGGTTATTAATAAACCTCTATAGAGTAACTAACATTCGTTTAGCTATGTAAGTATGTATTAAGTAAACAAAAAAATTAACCTGAAAATTTCAAATTGTTTGGCTAAATATATTATAAACTTCTAATGTTTTATTTTTGTGTAGTAATAGTCACCAAAATAATGATATATTGGTCCATGACCATCAAAAATTGGTAAATATTTGAGACCAAATATTAATTTCACAGTCTAAAAGCTAGCTACTGGGTTCTGGGAATTATCAGAATGTGATTTTGGGTCTTCCGGCCGCAATGCTGAAAGGCGCTTTAGGAAGAAAGGACAAGAAGAGAAAGAAAGATTGTTTTGGAGGGAACTCAGTAATATGCAGTCGTTAGCGTTCATGCCTGTGTGAAATCATTTTAAACACGATGGCTGGCAGATTAGCCGATCAATCAACGACTAAATTTTCTTTAATTCTGGTAAGAATAAAATCGAAATGACTCACTGTTTAGGAAGCTTTAAGCAATAGCTTACAACACCTACGCTGGATATAAAAAATCACACATAAGCTCTAAGCGAAGAAAATGGCCGCAAGCTGTATGAAAACACGGCATTGAAGATTTCTTAAATTAAGGGAAACTTTTAAACAATTCCGAGCTGTAGCATATTAAGATCATTATAATATAAGACTAAACATTAAGGGCCACTTTTTGAATGCAAGTTTAAACTCGAGATTATGTTAATCTCCAGTTAAATTTAATCTTCAGTTAAGTGAGTTTTAATTTTTTGAATGGGAATTTAACTGGAGATTAACCTTGTAGAGCTGCCACTCTTATAAGCAAAAATTACAAAGTGTTTCACAACAATTTGCTTTTGTATACAGACAGATTTAACTGCTTCGAATATGGCGTTATCGGAAAAACTCCATTCAACTTGGAATATAACATTATTTCGATGACTGTTTGGCTAATATAGTAGGTAATAAACTTTTAAAGTTTTATTTTGTCTAGTTATGTATGTACTATGTATAGTTACGTTATGAAGTAATGTTTATTTTAGTTTTCTAAATATGTTTTCAAATTAATACACTATATTGATGGTCTTTAAAACATAAGTTTTTAGTAACGAAGCATTAATTATAATTAAAATTTAGTAAAGGCTGTGTAGAGGGGTTTAATCTTAAATTTTTCAGGGAATTAATTTAAAAGGTTTTCATTAAAATGTAAAATAATTTCGTTAATAATTTCGTAAAAAGAGAACTGGAAGCTCCAATAGTTTAACAGTTTGTTTTTAATGGTTTTTTAATGGTTTTTTCCTTTATCTTTTTCTTTTTAATTAAGGCTTATAAATGTTTATCATCAACTGAAGGCGTACCGTACCTTTTCTTTCAATATTACATCGATTTTTTTGAATTTTTTTTTTTAGTTTTATTTCTATTTTCTTTTTTCTCTTTAATATATAATAATATGTAAGTAACATTTAATTATTTAAAATAATTGTTTAGTTTCATTCTTTAAGTCCATAAAATGTTTGTCAATATTTTGTTTTTTCTTTGTTTTTTTTTTTTGTTTTTTGTTTTCTTAAGAGTTTTCTCAGGGAGTTTGTGTTTAAAATTTCACTCTTTACATTCTTTTCTGTTGGTTTTTTAGGTTTTTTTTTGTCTTTTAAAAATATTTAGTGGTAAAATTTATGTGGATTTGTTAACAACAGCTAAAAAATTGTGTTTCTTTTTTGTTTTTTGGTTATTTAGTTAGTTAATAGAATAAAATAAAAAGAAATAAATGGCTTTAATAGTTTTAAAAACAAGTAAAAGTGCTTTATTCGGTTAAACCGAATACGTTTATACCCTTCATCATAAACTGTGATAAGTAAGGCCTAGAAAAAGCTATCGAATTACATTATAAATTTCAAAATACCCACTAATACTTGTAATTATCTTATGCAAAATACAAAAGAAAATATTATACAGCCATATAAAAAGTATTCGGGTTTTTTTTTATAACAAAGTTGTTTTGTTCAATTTCGTTTCCGAAATTTCAATATGAACGATATACATGACTCTAGCCAACCAGTTAATGAATAAGTAGATGAAATTTTGTATCAAACAGAGTAAAACGGTCACAACGGAGACACTATTCACCAACTACTTTACATTTTGGCTTCATTTCGAGAAGACTGATTAGTCATAGAATCTCGATAAATTTGACTAACCAAATTGTCATCATTGAAAGAAGGCTAAAATGCATGCAAATCATAAAAGTACTTAAAAGTAGATCATTAAGATCCACTAAATTTAGTCATGTAGAATTGAGTTTTAATACAAAACATTTCGATTCAATAATTACAAGAAAAAAAAACCGCGGTTACATTTTATACGACCCAATAACTGCAAGGTTGGGCTTATGAAATTATATCTGAAAGACCTGCATTTGTTCTCTAAACTACCAATAACATTTTTACCTCCATTATCCAAGCATAAAATATTTTTTTTATATAAAATAGGGCATTTGTTTCTGATCCAGCAGGTATCCAAATAATACTTCCTTCCAGGTCTTGAGCTATCACTAAAGACCTTAAACTTAAAAATAAATATTCCAACGTTGATTTCAAAGTTAGAGATTCTATAGTCATATAGAGTAGTAGGTGTAAGATAACATCATATTGCATATGATTTCATGGATGAAAATATAACTGGTGTGGGGTTAATGCAGTATAAGCACAGTAAGCTCCCCAAGTTGAAGACTCTATACCCATATAAGTCTTTGACATCGTTTTATAGTCACTGCTGCATGGAAAAATAGAAATAAAAAACAATAGAACAAACAAGTAAAAGTAACCAATGCTACGAAACTACACTAACTAAATACATACTCTCAGAGACAAAAGGGAGCTAAAGTCTACATCTAAAGGCTACAGATAAACGTTAAAAATCAAAGGCCATCGTTTTAATATCGTTTTAATATTTTAAAACATTTATAGCAGACGGACAGACAATCTAACCGACATTTAACTTACAAATCTATTTTGGCTAACCTATCATCAAAACTATTATCGATGCAGGGTATACAATATAATGTTTTCAAAAATGTCTTTTAAACTAAGAAAGAAGAGTTTCATATAAATATTTAGACTTTAATAAGAAGAAAGAAAAAAACAACTTAAATGTATTACAAAATGGTGTATATAAATATATAAGTTAGAAAAAATAAATATGTATTGTATGTATTAAGAGTAAATTTAAAAATTGTTTTTTTTTTTTTTTTTGTTAAACTGGAAAATTATAGCATAGAATGTAATTGATCCATTTAAACGTTATAAAACGCTTTTCTTATGTTAATGATAAATTTAACATTTAACTTACTTAACATTAGCAGTTGCTGAGGGCGTAGCCGATAAAGCCATTTTCGATAAGGTGGCTAAGGAACGTTTTTGAAAGGTTTGATTATTGCCGCTACCCTCATTGGTATCGGAAAATAATTTTCGAAAGCTGTAAAGAACAAATAAACACAAGGTTAGATTAGGTTAATTTAGGTTAGTGTGGTAGCTTTAATTTGCCAAAAAAAGCTCAATTGAGCACTCATAGCGGCCCGTTGTGTGATGCCACAGGTGAACGCAGCCTCTGTACTGACCAAGTTCCTCCGATCCAAGGAGGAATGAGTTGGTCAGCGCAAGGGCTGCACAATAAACACAAAGTATATTAAAAAAAATAATCCACAAAAACCTACAATTTACGTATGCCAGATTCACTGGATTTCTTCCAAGGAGCATCATCGGGTTCAAAAGGTAAAGGCCCCTGTACGGGAGCATCGTGTTCGGGTGGACTGTAAAATAAAACCATCATAAACGCATATATATACGATATAAAAAATGTTTTACAATTCATAAATACTTACGTGCCATTGTGTTCACCATTATCCTCGTCTGCGCCACCTTCTGCACCCGCTGCATTGTCATGTTCCTCATCATCCTCATCGGAACTTGAATCGTTGGCGGTAATTTCGTTTGGTTTTAAAGCTTTTAATTCTTCATGTAAATTTTCAATTGTTGTTAACAATTCATCACGCTCATTGATTAACTCCTTTAATTCCCTGGTTGTGTAACGTGGTCTATTCGGATCGTTAGGGTCATTATCGTGTGACATAAACAAATCTTCATTGTCTTTCTCCGCCAAACCCAAACGTTTACGCAAACTATTAATTTCGCGACATTGGTCTTGTAGTTGGGCCAAAAAGTCTGCCCTCTCCTCACACAATGTTTTCACTTGTGTCTTAAGCATAGTACAGCGGCGACGTGTATCACGTCCCGACGATTTTAAACGTTCCATCTGTATGGTCATCTAATGAACACATTTAATTAAACCAAAAAAAAAATCAATTTAAATAAAATAAATTGATGATGAAAGCGGTGTTGTCTACTAAACATCATCAAACATTTCTTTTTCATTGTGTTATAAAATAAAGCCGTTAAAAAAACAACTATTCAGAGAATTTGGGGTGTTAGAAGAACAAACAAAAAAAAACAAATTTATAGCTGTAAAAACATATTCAAAACAATACGCCAATACGAGTAATTTTGGAAATTTAAGAAATTCTATGGTATTCATTGAAAAAGATGAATTGTTACATAGAAATAGTCTGAAAGGCTTTCCACAAATGCAATAAAGTTTTAACTAATCATGTCATAGGACTGACGACAAAAATACGCTTTGCACTGTGCCTATTCATTTGATCGTAGCGTTTTTGCCAGAAGACTGCTGCTGAGAGGAAGTCGCCGAAAGAAATATTTTTTTCATATTTCGTTTTGTTTGAGATGCCTGAGTTAGGAGTTTAGAACCCGGTCTTTCGTCTAATAAGCAAACACACTACAAACTAGACTACGGCGACCCTCACTATCTTGCTTATTTTCATTATTCATTATTTACTTTTCAATTTTCTCTTTTTCTAAGACGAACACAATGGGCCGCATAACCTTCGGGGTGTATGTTTTGGCTATTATATTAATACACATACTATGGCTATTGAATAGATTTGTTAATGATTTTAATACGACTAGGCAAATACTAGAGTGCCACTAGGTATAGAGCGTTAATGTGCATGAAAAGAAAAAAAGAGAAAAGATCTCAATTAATACACATTGAGAAGATAGACAGAAGTCACTTCAGTGAGAGATACCTACAGGTTCAGTGACCACAGGCATCCTATTGTCATCTCAATTTGAAGTAATGCACACGCCGCAAATAGGCGCCTACAACGTAATCTCCGTTTTGCAATTACAAATCTTTTATTTATGAAATTTATTATTTAATCTTTAAGCAATTGTTAATAAATTTGCTTATTATATGCCACTAGTGAGATTTTAAATAAAGGAAGAACCAACAAAAAGTATCAGTTTCTTTAAAAATAATCCCAAGTAAATCACTTAAACGATACGTTTAATTATCTTAACAACACATTCATGTCATTGAAAAACACACGCAGCATACAGGTAACGAATTTAATCCTTTTCTTTTGTGCAACTTATGAAAATATTTACAAAACTCATTCATTATCTGTTAACCATATTATAAGTATTAGAATGTTTTTTCAAGCTAAGCTAAGGGATTTATGACACCCTCTTACTTATTGTCTTTTAATTATCGCCACAACATAAAGGTGTTGTTTACAAAACAACTGTAACGAACGCAATTATGGAATTCTAAGAAATATTAAATTTTTTCCTGGCCTGGTTGGCTAACCTTAAGAATGAAAATGATGAAAATCTGAAAACAAATTGCATATGTTTTATAATTGCACAAGATTGAAATGATGACTGGCCATAATAAAACTAAACGCAAACATTTCAATATTGGTTGCTGCGGTTTTCAGTAAACAAAACATGTTGTATGTGGCTAAAAAGGTTTTAATTTAAAAGAAACTGATAACTTTAATCAAATATATGGTACATACATATGTATGTATGTATGCACATGAAGGTTGTATATCTTTATTAATAAGAAACATCTTCACTGATAACAAACAAAAATACAATAAGTCAGTTCAGAAGGTGTTGATAATTTTTTTTTACACATAACTGTTGTGCATATTAAACCGCGGTTAAAAGGTTAAGACGATTGGTTAGCAATTCGTATGCAAAGGAAAAAATGGAAAGTACAGTGGTTTCTTACAAATTACAATCAGAATCTGTAATTTTAGAATTTAGAACAGATTGCATGCAAATGTCAGAATTTGTTCAGATTCGTTTACCGTTGCTGAACATACACGACCTCTGTCACTGTTTGTGATAAACAAACACCCCAGGGGTTTAAGTTTCAAAATACAGAACACATTTTCCAATAGTTTAGAACTCTGATAGTTGAAACATATTGAAATTATTGCCAAGCGATTGAGAAAAAACCCAGAATGTTAAAGGATGACTTTTTCAAAAATGCACGTATTGATTTTATCATTTTCCAAGACTGGTTCTGCTAAATATTTTATCTTTTCGATTTTTTTTAAGATAATATTGTGCTACTAATTCTGGATAACTGTTTAGCGCATCCATCTATTCAGGAAAAAAATTAAGAGTGAAAAGAAAGTGTAACAACATGGCAACAAATTTACAAAGGTAAACCTATTGTTGAATGAAGACGTGACACTCCCGCTTTCCCCATTCTAGTTTCATTATTTCTCATTCAATCCAACATGGAATAATAATAAAATTACTTGGAATAAACTTTCAAAACGAACAAATATTTCAAGGATTTACTCTGGTTAGGATAAGCATTTTCACCAGATGGCCTAGTGGTCTGGGATCGTTTATGAGGATCATGAGTTGGAACATCGTTTCAGACTACATACATAATAACTGCACTTGAGACAGTTTAGAAGGCATAAGTGTATGACAAATTTCCCTTTCAAAATGGGTCTTTAATTGGCAATCAAAAATTAAATTAAAAACTACTGTATTAAAATGCATTTAGAATATAAATTCGATTATTTCTACTTACATGTTCAATTTCCGTGTATTTGCTTTGCAATTCTCTTTCCTTCTCCTTCAATTCATCGCGTTGCCTATAGATTTGTTCCTTAAGCCTTTGCAATACCTGTGTATCACTTAAAGCTGAATGCAGTTCATTATTGGTAACGCTGATGATGCTTTCTGTTAAACTGGCACCCAAGCCAGAAGATTGGGCCGATGACGATTGTAAATCTTGTGTTTGCTTAACCAAACGTTTGTTTTCCTCTTGCAATGAGGACACCAAATCGGCCAAGTCATTGGTTTCCGTACGCCACTGTTCTTCAATCATTTCCAATTCTTTTTCAAAACGCCTTCTAAATTCAGCTTTTTCCGATTTTTCACTTTCCAATTGGGCAATTTTATCTTTAAGCTCTTGTATGGTGGCATTCTCACGTTCATTTTTGGTAGCCAATGCCTCCAGCAGCTCTAAAGTATTGATAATCTTGGGCATAAGGCCAGTAGCTGCCTCGGTGCCGAAACGATCAATAATTTTCTCATATTCTTTGCCTATATCAGAGGCCAAATCATAAACATCAACCACTCCAATATCATCTATAGCGTCCAACACCATTTCGCCCATTTCATTAAAATGAAAACCTGGCATACGGTAGGGTTAGGTTGATAGTTTTGGTGGTGGTTACTGCTTTTTCTTTTTTAGTTGTGTAGTGGGGTTGTATGTATGATCTAATCAACAGACCGACGTCCACTTTAACAAGGCAAACCCCTTTCACTTGTTTCTGCTGGCCTAACCTAACGGCTATTGCAAATGACGACGACGACGTCGTTGATGATGATGCGGCCCGCCTCTCACACAATCTCACAATCAATTGATGGACACTTTAGTTAATAATTTATTTAACACTTTGTATTTAAACACTAATTGGCTGGTTGTCTCCTCCCAAGATTTGTGCCTATAGCAGGTGTTGTATTGAACGACTCCTACTCAGCGCTTTTTATGTATAACGGTTAACGAGAAAAATAGAAAAACTTAAATTTTTTGCACTTTTTTTATCTTCTTATACTTATTCTTCTTCTTGTTTAAGCACTTGACTTCTTTACTGGAGAAAGAATTTTTATTCCGTTTATCAACTGTATTAGGTTCTGTTCTTATTAATTTTATAAAATTGACGGTTAATTAAAGGTTGGAATTGTTTAGAGAGCACCGTTTTATAAAAATACTTTGGCCATAAAACTTTATTAAAAACTATTTATGTATTTAATAAGACGATAATTTTTGCACAATTACAAATTTTTCTGTGTGTTTTCACAAGCGATGCAAGAAAAATTGTAATGAGTAATAAAAATGATGGCATTTAAAGAGCACTTAAGGTGAAGCAAGAGACGTAAGAGAGTAGGTATATAATAAGAGAATAACAGAACAGATGTTGCTTCAGGGATGCCAAATTAAAAGAAATTGAGAGAAATAAACAAAACAACGATTTCGGGAATTATTAAATGGAAATGTAAAATTGGGTTATCTATTTAAAAGCTGTTAATAGTTTTTCATACAAAGTTTTATTTATTTAGCGTAACTTTTTCCTTTTACAAATTGGAAGTTCACGACTGAGGAACGCTCAAAAATTGTTTAAACTGATTATAAATTTGGTTATTCAAACTTTTAGAGCAGCACGGGATAGTTATTGTCATCATAATAGATGTACAGTGCTAGGAATTGACAAGATAATAAAGAAATTAGAAGAGACTGAAGTTCTTCAGACCTGTACATCAAATTTATTGATACCAAGGCGTTGTCAGAAATTGAAACGATCTTACGATCATCTTGACATATTTTGAATTCGGATTTGCGTCTCCATCCATATAGCGTCCAATACAAGCAATACTTATAGTCGTCTGACCATACACAACGCTATGGATACGCTAACAGGGTGCTAAGCAACATGCTTTCAATGTTATTTAAAAAACAACAAATCTCACTCGGTAGTTAAATCAACAAGCTAAACCGATTATGAATTGGCCTTATTACATTAGGACTTTCCAGAACGAATAATTTCACATTTCCGTGACATCAATTGCCAATTGTGGAGCTATATTGAAGACAATGTCTGAGTGGATAATCCCCTGACGTTGAATAATTGGAAAACTAACATTCACCAAGTTCGCCCGAAATATCTTCGAAAAAAAAACTATATTTGAAGAATCGTGTAATGCAAACAATCCAGATGCGTTCTTTTAGATGGCAAGTTCTAAGTTTAATACTAAAATAAAAGCTACATGGGAATCACCACAGCTTTATATGTATGCATTTTATTTATCTTTGTTATTCAAACCGAAAAATTGATAACTCTCAAGCCCGACATATATAATAAATAAAATAATAAATATATAATATATAAAGTACTTTATATACAATTTAAAGAGTTAAATTAGGTAATAATAATACTACTTTATGAGTTTTCATAGTCCGAACAAAAATGATTTATTCTAAAAAGTTATATTGCGTTATTTTCTATTTAAATCGCATATGTTTGTTAAATTTCTTTTTTTTAATAATTTTAAATTATTTAAAGAAACGCGCAATAAATTTTAATGAAATGTTCAAAATTTAAAATCAAATTTTTACTTTATGCATGCTTGAATAAAATAATTTTGAACTATACTGTAAATTCTTTGTTACTTACCCGAGTTGTATGTTTTGATACTTTTTGTCTTTGGCTTGCTTTTAACAACCATGTGTTTTTCTTCTGGCTTTCTTAATCAAAAACAAGTCATTTTGCTGTCAAACTGCATTGCAATTGTGCATAAAATTCTAAAAATACATAAAAAAGTATTGTAGAATTGTAATTAAATAAATTTCATAAACAAAAGTAAATTATAATAGTTTTAGAAAAAAAAAATTGTAAACAAAATTGAAGCCATGCTTTGGCAAAGTTACAAGTAAACAAAATAAAAACAGTTGTTGTTGTGTATGTGTCATAAGCTGGTTGTAACAAAAGAATTACAAGAAACAGACACAGACCCCTGCCAAGAGAAAACTCCCTTAAAAAGAACTGCCAAAAACAGTTTAGAAAAATTATTATTAACCGAAAATAAAATCTAATTAAAGCCATTTGTGGAATAATGCATAAAATCGATAATAGTTTGGATTGCAATTCAGCCATCATGGAGCCTTACGATTCATTGACCCTCTACAAGGTAAGCTGGAATTACATTTTGTAACACTACACAAAATGCTGGTCATGTAAATGAATGCATGTGTGTATGTATATTATTTATTAATTTAGTATACATTATTTGTTTATTATTGCGTTTTATTAATTGTTTTCATATGTACACATTATACGTATGTATGTACGTAAGTTCTTTGTTATACTTAAGCTAGGCTATAGTTTAAAGCAGCGTCGTTGTTTCTATGATTGATAAGCGGTTATACACACATGCTTGTGTTTAAGGCTCGGTAGCCATTAAGCGATAAGGCCAATGTAAAACCTCTTCTCTGAACTGATAAGTACTGAAAAGCGTTACCGACATATAAAGGAGGCGCGTCATTTGCAAATAATAGAGAAAGAAAACAACGTTTAAAGTGTTCAAATTTCATAAGATTAATGCCCGTCCATATAAGATATTGTTTCTTTTCGTTTCGTTAATTTGTTAGTTGGTTAGACTTGCATTAAGAAACTCGAATGCTTTAATTATTTATTTTGCTTTTGAAATTAGTCATCATTAAAAAAAGTAAATTATTTACAATGGAAAATTTATACAGTAGATCCGTAACAAATCGGAATATATTATTTATTAACCCATACAAGTAAGAGTTTTTCTTTTGAACTCAATAAATTTTCTTTATATTGCAACCCTCATTTGCTCAAATGACTCTTTAAATTATTCACATG
Source organism: Sarcophaga carnaria (assembly GCA_958299815.1). Taxonomy (NCBI): domain Eukaryota; kingdom Metazoa; phylum Arthropoda; class Insecta; order Diptera; family Sarcophagidae; genus Sarcophaga; species Sarcophaga carnaria. Next base: position 2,288,734 of record OY283149.1, read on the forward strand.
AGAGTTACATTTACACCAAATGAGAATTTTTTGCAATACATAAAGGAGGTACACCGAATTCTGTTTTTACACGGTCTTTTTTACACGGTTTTGATATAACACGGTTTGAAAATAAAATATTTTTAATTTTTGTTACACGATTTTATTCCATTTAGCACGATTTAAAATTTTTTGTGCTTAAATTTTTTTTGTCAAATTTAATTTTTGCAAAGTATGTTCATATCACAAATTTAAGGGAATTCCCTTTTTGCGCGACAAGCAAATTTACTGGTCAAAGCAAATGTAAATGGCACAAATTTAGGGGAATTCCCTTTTGTGCATACAAGCACAAAGGTCAGAGCAATTGAAATGTGTTAATATTTTGTGTTTGGTAAAGAAATTGTTTATTGGCAAATTTGTTTTTCTATCGTTACATTAAATTTAACGCATTAAGATGAAAGGTAAGCCAAAAAATATTTTATATTTATTAAGTTATTTATATTTTTAATTATGTTAAATATTTTATGAATCCCTAAAAGAAAAAACTTCTTAAAAAATCCTTGTTTTTCACTAATTTTAATAGGTTTTAGAGATTTAAGAACCAATCACCTATTTTTGCATACGATCAGTGTCTTTTTTACACGGTTTTTTTTACACGGTTTTTCTGGAACCAATCTACCGTGTAAAAACAGAATTAGGTGTATTTTTGAAATTTTACAAAATTTCTTTAATATCCAAAAGAAATGTTTTTTTTTAATGTTATTATTAATTTGACTAAAGATAGGTATTTTTTTGTTTTAAACCCCCTAACTAATAGAGTGAGAAAATTATAAAAATTTGATTTGTTTTCATTTAACTTTGTTATGGGAGGGGGGAACATATTCATTAAACAATGTCATGCATGTAACAACAAACAGAGTGCGACATTAGCAATGGTCACCTCCTGAGAACGAGTGTTAGTAAAAAGTTTTTCCAAACTACTGGCATTTGAATAATGAAGTGTTATTTCTATGCAACGACATGTGGAATCCTAGGACTTGCTAGAATTTATCACAGAATTGCAACGAACGACGTATTCTGAATAAGGAGTGTATAAGGAAGTAACTTATAAATTGGAAATGGATTAGGCACTTTAGAAAAAGACGAGAGAAGGTGAAATTGTTAAAATCAGTCTTCAGTGCAACCCATGGGACGAGTAAGGTTCATGTCACTGTCTTGCAGTAGTTAAATCAAAACTGAAGTACTATTGTCTGTCAATATATGACAGGACCATAAGCTACACATCTCACTCAAGACAATATACAGCAGTTTCTACGGAGTAGCGATTCTTGATTTATAACTTTTATCGTTACCAAAAGAAAACAACACCGATCAAGTGATTATATTGCTGACTTATTGGGAGCTACATAACCTTCTGTAACTGAATGTCAACACAAGAAATCAAGACACGAAGTAGAATATCTGCTCACTTTATTTGGGGATAACTGACGTTCTCTGCCCAAGAAAAAATGCGCTACAATGGCTCCAAAAGAGGTCTTCAAAGATGATTATTATATGTAAAATCCCACCATTCCCAACGTACATTCGTTAACACATGTAAATGCTATACGTTTCGTCATCTCCGAAACTGGACATCTAATCTTAGGCTTAAGGCCGAAATCTTTTTCCAGTTGGAATACCGCAAAAGCACTTCTATAATTTATATAGAAAATAAAACTTGATTTTATTACCTTTTATTTATTATTAGTCCTCGAGTGGTATTGGGAGATGCAAAAGTGATCCATCGATCCATTTTACTGGAGTTTCTTTTAATAGGTAAATGAAAAACTTTCGTTTTACTTTTAGTATGCTGCCGCATATTTCTTGTAACTTTTTGTCTTTTTCAACTTACATGTCCAAACGAAGCCAATATTTGCCGCCATTTTCTAATTGCTGAAAATGGGCTTTCTTTCTTGTAGCGAAAAATTTTTTACATCACTTTAAATTTAAAACTTGTTTTCTTAAAACTTTGCATAAAATCTTGTTGGAATAATTATTAATTAATCACTTTAAAATAAATATCTTTCATATAAAATATTATAAATTATCCTGTACTCACTCTCTGTTTTAGTTAAAGTTATTAGCTTTGCTTTATTAAATTTTTTCGTTATTTGCGTTCTCTTCTCTCTTTAGTTTTCTTCAAATACTATTTGATACAATACAATTTTGCAACACTGATTTGGATGCTTTTGAATCAGTGTTGCAAAATAGAAATTTTTAAATGGTACTTAACTATAAATGAAAGAGTACTTTTTTGCATCAAATGGTACTTTTATAAAGAAAAATATTTATACTTAATACACGTACGGAATGTAATAGAAAAACTAAGGAGCTATACATGTTTTTCATATACAAAACAAACACAATTGGTTCGAAACGTAAAAGCCCCGCTTAGTCAAACGTCGACGGAAGGTACGTTCGTTTTTAGCATATGAAGAGGGTTCTTGTTGCTTTTCATATTCTGAATACGAACGTACGTTTCTAGGTCAGCATTACGTCGAAATGAAATTGAAAAGTACTAAAGTACTGAATTTTTCAACCTACCATGCCTAATTCCTTACTAAACGTTCAACGTTTATATCAAACTCATACCATTCGACATATGTTTGATTCGATTGACTCGAACCACTCAACAAAACCTACGAAAAAAAATAGAAAAATGACGTATAAGCCAAAAAGAAGAGAGCAGCAAGCAGAGCAAACACACAACCTTCTAGTCACTAGAATCTAGTGAGTATTTTAGTGTTCGTAAACGAATCATACTTATTTTGTGTCATCTGTATATATGCATTGAGTTAAGGAGAGTCGAAATTAACGACAACATCATACGTGTTGTTAAGTATAAGTATGATGAGTACCTAAAACTTTGAATAAGAGATTCCAGGTTCCATGATATTTAAAAATAAGTATGAATGCGTTTAAGTAGGAGTGAAATTATGATTTGATTCTACCCCTGTTCTTGAATACTCAATGCAGATCTCTGAGTATATGTGTGTCATGTTTTGCCATACCATACCTCCCTATTCATAAACTTAACTTCGTTGATCTTATTTGTGTTGTGCTATATTGTAACAAAGTAATGTGTGTGTGTGAGAATTAAGAAAGAAGAGAAAAAGTTTTATATTTCTCCCTCAGATAGAGGCACACAATAACTGTTAAATATAAAATTCTATTTTGTTGCTGGTCAACAAATATTAAATTTGCATAGGCATAAAAAGAGAAAAGATTAAAATAAAAAAAAATGTATAATAAATTAAATTAAGGACACAAAAAGAAAAACAGAAAACAAAATTTAATATTAAAAAAATATTTAAAATATAAAAACAACAAGCTTAAAAAAATTTTAAAAATGTTTAAACACAAATTTGGTCAATCAAAATTTTTTACTCAGGCTTTTTGATTGAACTCATGCAAAATTTCCTCAATCAAATAAAAATAATTTTATTGTGTTTGGTTTACAAACTCACCTGTTAAAAACTATGCATGTGCATCAATCTACGCACAAAAAATAAAAAAAACTTTTTCACATTCAAGACCATGCACTAACAACACAACATTTATTTATTTTTTTTTTTTTCGGTATAAACCGGTTACTCTGCTTTTGTACTCCAGCAAGGGAGTTTTCAAATTTTATCACACATTGAAACATTTTGTTGTTGTTGCTTTGATTTTAACATATGCATTGACATGGCCTTACACTAACAACACAACACTTTACTTCACTTATTTTTTTTAACGTACACCATTTTCTGATGTACTCCATTTTGAAATGCTTTCAATGAATTTTATTAAAACTACAAACGAAATAAAAATTTGATTGAAACCTTCGTATACCGTATTTAAACAATTACACGTGTTTGTTTTTTTCAGAATATATTATTTTATTAACACAACTTTCTTCTTTTTTTCTTTTAAACAAACTTTAATTTATTTAACTTCAAATTTTAAACCGGTCAAATTTTTACGAACACCCTCTCCAAATAACACAAAAACTACAACTACCGGCTGTCGGCTTTGTAGTTCTTTTCAAAGCAATTAAATCAAATAACATATCAATTAATAACATGATGCTTACAAGACAATAACAACAACAAACAGAACAAACATCTTCGTTAAGTGAAATTGAGTGCATATGCTCTCCTTTACTTTTAAAAAGTTCAAACAAACAATGTCTCCTACATTTTTTTGCTTACAGTAATCAAATAAACACAAAAAACTTAACAATAATGACCACCAATAAGGCACCATAAAAATTAAAAAACAATAACAACAAGAACAAACAATAAAGAGTGATTGTCTGTTACCCTTGCTCTTCTCATTTTAAAAAAAGAATATAAGAGGAGAGGAGAACATTTCATAAAAACTTCACGAAATATTAACTAAATTACAGCATGCCGTAGAATTTCTAAAGGCGTTGTTATTGTAAATCAATATTATTTTTGTTTGTCGCCAAACAATGTTCTGCATTGCGTGAGAGCAAACAACACTCCTTCATCTCTGTTATTTAGTTTCAAATGTGTGCATAACAACAAATACAATCAAGTTATTTTTCTGTTTCTCTTATTATGTCTTTATCAATAAGAAACAAAAACAATTAGTAGAGCAACATATTTCTATTCCACTCGCAAATTATGTCAACTTCATGCACACACAAATTCCTTCGATTTGTTATTCATGCATGCATTCATTCACAATACGAAATGGTCTTCTAGCACACTAACCATTATTAATACAATGTAAGTATATCGCGTAAAAAAAAGCGAAAATGCTTCTTCGATTGTTGTGTGACGAAAGAGTGTTAGTTGTTTGTTATATTAAAGGGTTTGAAAAACAACAACTCTTTTGTATAACCACACACGCTTTGTTTTTGTATGCACATACATACATATATTAACTGTCTTGAGAAAAAAAGAAACAAAATTAATGGATTGATGGATTCTATGACATTTTACAAGAACAATTGTATTGTTTTAACTTTGCTACAATTTTTGTTTACATTTTTCGTCTCTTCTCCCACCTTGCTCACGCATAATTTTATACACTAGGAACAAAACAAAAAGTGAATGGCACTCGGTTTCCTACAAAATTATTATTTCGGGTGTTATGAATGCTTTTGTAAATAATCAACAGAGAGGAAAGGGTATTGTTAGCTGTAGAATGTAGATTGCAAAAGAACTACATTGTTTGACCACAAAAAAGAAAAATAACATTGATTTGAATGCGTTTATGTTAAACTTTGCTGTAATGTAGTTTAGATTTCGTTAAGTTCTTATGTCTTGTATTGTTTTTTAAAATAAGGAGAGCAAGGGTAACAGTTAACCCACCAGTTGTGCTTGTTGTTATTTTTTATTTTATCATAGTGTTTATTGATATTATTAATGTTACGAGATTTTTGTCTTAATTTGATAACATTTTTATGAACTTTTATTCACTGTAAGCAAAAACAAGTGCTTTCCTTCTACATTGTTTTATTAAAGGTAAAGGAAAGTGCATATGCACTCAATTTAATTTAAAGATGCACGTAATTGTTGTTGTTATTGTCTTGTAACAAATGCTGTATTCGAAATGTGTTTCGAAACATGAAAGCCCCGTTTAGTCAAAATTCAACGGAACGTAACGGTATGTACGTTTATTTCAGCATATGTAGAGCAAATTAAATACTTACCAAAATTATATTACGGTTCGGCAAGCGTTCTCATAGCTACAAAAGAACTACTTTCCATGGACGTTGGGCTAACCGCGGCTAGAGACTAATTCTACCTTTAGCAGTATGTTGAATATGTTGCTAAACCATTAAGGGCCATTATTACAACTTGCCGTTAACTAAAGGGAGGATTTTAACGGGTAGATAAATTGCTTTTATATGCTCATTATGCTTTTTTTAGTGAACGTTAAGCTAAATGGAGGATCATCCTACCTTTAACTTTTAAAGTTAAGTTTATATTTGAACTTGCCATATTATATATTATTTTCAATATGACAACTTCAAATATAAGCAAAATGAGGAAACACAACAACAAAAACGGCCTTTCATTGCCACTGCGTTTAAAAACCTTGTTTAACTGAGCAGTTTTATCGACATTGCTCTGGCACTGCCATATTGAAAAAGTTATCTTTATTTAATCTGTAGGTTGTAATAACGAAAAGAAGTTAAAGGTGACTTTAAAGTTCACTTTAGCTAAAGTTACCTTTAACTAAACCCAAGTTTAACAGCAAGTTGTAATAATGGCCCTAATACTTAAAAAGCGCAAACCATAAAATATGTAATAATAAAAAAGTACTGAAAGCGTCGCGGGGGTACTGTGGTATTTTTGAAATGCACAAGTACTGAAAAAAGTACTAAAGTACTGAATTTTTCAACACTGCTACTGTGTATTTATTGTTTACAATATTATTGTGTGTTTCTTCTTGTGCTTAGTGGAGAGAGCAGAATTTCTTACTAGTAGTATTTGACATTGTGTCAAAGCGTAATGAACGACATGTGGAATCCTAGGACTTGTTAGAGTTTAACACAGAATTGCAACGAACGACGTATTCTGAATAAGGAGTGTATAAGGAAGTGACTTATAAATTTGAAATGGATTAGGCACTTTAGAAAAAGACTAGAGAAGGTGAAATTGTTAAAATCAGTCTTCAGTGCAACCCATGGGACGAGTAAGGTTCATGTCACTGTCTTGCAGTAGTTAAATCAAAACTGAAGTACTATTGTCTGTCAATATATGACAGGACCAGAAGCTACACATCTCACTCAAGACAATATATAGGAGTTTCTATGGAGTAGCGATTCTTGATTTATAATTTTTATGGTTGCCAAAAGAAAACTGCACCGATCAAGTTATATTACTAACTTATAACCTTCTGTAACTGAATGTCAACGCAACAAATCAAGACACGAAGTAGAATATCTGCTCACTTTATTTGGGGATAACTGACATTCTCTGCCCAAGAAAAAATGCGCTACAGTGGCTCCAAAAGAGGTCTTCAAAGATGATTATTATATGTAAAATCCTTCCATTCCTAACGTACATTCGTTAACACATGTAAATGCTATAAGTTTCGTCAGACCCGAAACTGGACATCTAATCTTAGGCTCAAGACCGAAATCTTTTTCCAGTTGGAATACCGCAAAAGCACTTTTATAATTTATATAGAAAATAAAACTTGATTTTATTACCTTTTATTTATTATTAGTCCTCGAGTGGTATTGGGAGATGCAAAAGTGATCCATCGATCCATTATAATGGAGTTTATTTTAATAGGTAAATGAAAAACTTTCGTTTTACTTTAGTATTGCTGCCGCGTATTTCTTGTAACTTTTTGTCTTTTTCAACTTACATGTCCAAACGAAGCCGATATTTGCCGCCATTTCGTTCTCTTCTACTTTTCTTCAAATACTATTTTGGATCAGTGTTGAAAAATTCAGTACTTTTGTATTTTTTCAGTACTTTTTTCATCAAATCTGTTTTTGTTCGTTCAAAAAATAAATATACATTTATAAATATTTTGCAATTTCCGTTTCCGGATTTATTAAGTAAAAATTAAGCTCCGTTTGTTTATGTACATGTGGTCTGTCTGTCTAAAATAGGTAGTTACAGGTTAAAACAGCCTTATTAGAAGATGCCACTGTTCAACCCCCAGGTCAGACATAACGAAAACGAAAAACATAACGCCGTATAATGTGTGTAAATGTTGTGTAGGTACGTAGGGTAGGTAAAAAAAGGTAGTTAAGTTAGTTGGCTTGCCAAAAAGAAGCGCCCAGGTTCAGACAAAAAACGAAAACCAAAACGTAATGGGATGATGGTTGTTGTTTGTTCGCTGCTGGTTGGAAAGAAAAGCAAACAAATTTTTACAAAATGTGGTGAATTTGTCCGGTGTGGTGGTTAAAATCGAAGTATGGTGAGTTTGTAGTGTGGTGAGTTTTTCCCAAAATGTGGTGAATTTATCTGGTGTGGTGAATAAAATCGAAACTCACCAAAGTGCCGTTATTCGAAATGGGTACTGTATTACCATAAATACATGTACAGTACCATAATCTACACATCTCACTCAAGACCATATAATAGGAGTTTCTATGGAGTAGGGATTCTTGATTTATAATTTTTAACATTTCCAAAAGAAAACTAAACCGATCAACTGATACTACTAACTCATTGGGAACTACATAACCTTCTGTAATTGAATGTCGTCAACACAACAAATCAAGAAACAAAGTAGAATATCTGCTCACTGTATTTGGGGATAGCCGACATTCCCCGCGCAAGAAAAGATGCGCATAACGGCTCCTTCAAAGATGAATCCTCTACCATTCTTAACGTACATTCATTCGTTGTTAACATAGTCATACGTAAATCCTACAAGTTTTGTCATTTTCCGCTGTTGTAGGTCCATCCCATCAACCAACCATCCCCGAAGCTGGAAATCTAAATTTTAGGCTCATGGCCGAAATTTTAGCTACTTTTTTCCCAGTTGGAATACCGCAAAAGCACTTTATAATTTATATTGAAAATAAAACTTGATTTTATTTATTACCTTTACAATCCTCGAGTGGTGCTGGGAGATGCAAAAGTGATCCATCGATGATTTTTAATGGAAATGAAAAACTTTCGTTTTTTCGCTGCCGCTATTTTTTTCTCTTGTAACTTTTTGTCTTTTTTAACTCACATGTGCAAACGAAACCGCTATTTGCCGCCATTTTCTAATTGTTGAATGGCTTTCAGTAGCGATTTTTTTTTTCATCACATTACATTTAAAACTTTTCTTTAAAACTTTACATAAAATCTTGTTGAAATTAATTATTTATTTATTATCACTTTAAATTATTATCATATAAAATATAAATTATACTGTAAAATAGTTACTCACTACTGTTAAAGTTTATTAACCTTGCTTGCCTTCATTAAATTTTTTTCGTTAATTTATTGATTGATATGCGTTCTCTTCTAGTTTTCTTCAAATACTATTTGATACAATGCAATTCTACAACACTGATTTGGATGTTTTTGAATGGTTCACTATTCTTTTGATTTCAAAAGAGCAAGAGAGAATTCAAAAGTGTTCTCTCTTAGAAGAATATTTTCAAAAGAGCTTTTTATCTTATTGCGCATTCGGTTTTATCACCGGTCTCAAGGAAGAATGCAAATTTAATGTTCTCCAGAGAAAAAAAAGTGCAATGACTTTTGTTTGTATAAAATGCGGAGAAGAGAATCTTTTATTTTTATTTATTGCTGTCGTCGGTCGCCTACAAGCGCTGCTGGTGTTGGTAAATTACACGAACGATTTATAGCCGAGTATGCATGTTTGTTGAAAAAAGGGTTTTTAGAGATAAAAATTCTTTTGTCCGTTTGTAATACACACAGAGTCAACAACAGTCGTGCGGTTTTTTTAACTTGTCGCGTACTTTTGTTTATTTATTATTATTCTATTTTCATACGTTTTCGCACAATTTACTGTTGAATTAAAAACTTTATAATTTAAATCTCATAATAATATTTTTTTCTACTGTGTATTGCTTACAATATTTATTGTGTGTTTCTTCTTGTGCTTAGTGGAGAGAGCAGAATTTCTTACCAGTAGTATTTGACATTGTGTCAAAGCGTATGTGCGCATTTATTAACAAAGAAACTTAAAAAAAATATATATATATGTTTGTAAACACATACAAACAAACACAGTCTTACAATAACAAAACTCTTGAAAATCATCAATTCAACTTGTTGTTTTTGATTTCCGATACTGTTATTTGTTTTCTATTTATATAGTGACGTGTTTTTGTTGTTTTGTATTTCTTCTTTTTTTTACAATAATAAATGAGAAATAAAAATACAACAATTTATAACTGTTTTCTAACAAAAATTTCAAAATTTGCGAAACTGTTTTATCTACATACCAACAACAGATGGCGCTCATGAAATCTATATCAGAGGTTAGCATAACAAAGAGAAATATTTACTTGCATATGTGTTAAGAGAAATGAAGGGAGGACTCTTGAGCAGTAAACTCCACTTGAAAAATTGTTTTAGTAAATAAAGAGTGTTTAGACAAGATGTGTGAATTTGTAAGAAGAGACGACAAGACGAAGTAATTTTAAGCTTAATGTTTAAAGTTCGGGTTCAAGGGCCTGTTTAGTACTTTAAGTCCATATTAACATTATCCAATTAAATGCATAACTTTTTCAGTTGTACACAAAAGGAGGGAGTACAAAGTTTCCTTCCTACTTTAATATCTGATTGATATATGTAGGATACTCCTTGTTACGCAACTCTTGAGTTTATAGAAGAAACAGCTGCAAAGTATGTAGGTTTGAGACCGTGTATACCAATAAGTACCCAAACCCCTACATGGCATTCAATGTGTTCGTACTGGAAAAAGGGACAAATTGTAAAAAAAGAGAGAAAGTAAGCAGATGAGGCCGATAGAGAGAAAGAAAAAATACACAGAAATGAAATTTCCGCCATTCGGAAATGCAGATGTATCCCTGAGCCATAATATACCTCAGAAGAGTCTGAATATAGGCTCCCGGCTCTTTCGTATAGGCAAAGGAAACACTATAATATCTAAAGGATAATAACTTGTGTCTGAACGTAAAAGCAAACAATTCAAACGAAAACGAAAAAAGTCCTATAAGACCCTAGTCGGAAGAAGAAATTGAAGTCATTTTTTAAATTTAATCTCAAAACATTTGTTTTTTTTAGGAAGAGGCCTTAAAGCCCGATGTTGTTAGCGATGCTGATTTCAAATCGATTACAATTACTTCCACCGACTATGAAGTTATGGATAATTCAACCGATCATTCATTTCTTTTAATGGATGCCAACGAAAGATTGCATATCAATACACCCGAATTATTTTGCAAAAAACTTAAATGCCCAAATTCGGTTAAAATCAAAGTTGTTACAATATTTGGTAATACAGGTGATGGTAAATCGCATACGATGAATCATGCCTTCTTCAAAGGCGTAGAAGTGTTCAAAACTTCACCAGAGCAGCACTCCTGTACCCTGGGCGTATATGCTGCCATGCAACCAGACCTGGGAGTCTTATGTTTGGATACAGAAGGTTTGCTATCGACTTCTTCACAAAGCAATAGGCGTATGCGTATGTTACTTAAGGTAAGTTTAGGATTTATTATTGGTTGCCGTTATACATTGTAATTGTGATAATTTTTGTTTTTTTTTTTAACAGATTTTAGCCATATCAGATATTGTTATTTACCGCACTAGATCGGAACGTTTACACAGCGATATGTATGACTTTTTGGGTACTGCTTCTAAGGCATTTTGTTTGCATTTCTCACAAGCCTTGCAGTCATTATCCATGCAAGGTGCTGCCAATTTAGGGCCAGCTGTAATAGTTTTTCATGAGACTAGACACACCAAACCTTTAGAAAATTGTAAGCAATTGAAATTGTTCTTTAACGCAATTTTTTAATTACATTGTTTTCATATTTTATTTTTTTTGTTCTTTTAGCCGTTGAGGAAAGTGCTGAGGAAAGAATGCGTGAAAGTTTTGCAAGGCTAAACTATGATATTAAGGCTTTTAGTTCCTTGCGTTATGTGGGCATACAAACATCTTCATCGGGCTCTACCGACTACAGTAAACTTATATGTGCTTTACGTAATGATTTAGAAAATACCACTGTACGATCCCCACGACCACCTAGTGTAATTTTTAAAGCTATGCATGCGTTAAATAAAAAATTCTCTGGCGAAATATCCGAGAAGTCAATTAATCCCTTTCCCGAACAGTATTTTACTTGTCCCGTACTGTGTGTCTCCTGCAATAGACGCTGCCAACGTTCCATGGGCCATGAAGGCGAAAATCACCTGAACTCACAACCCTGCCAGCATCAACATCAATTCGAAAATAAAGTAGAACTGTGCAAGTCCTGTTACAATAACGGACGTGAAGTTATTGTCCATCGCATAGATGGCTGGACACATTGTTCGATAAATTGTCCACATTGTGGTGAGATTGCTCGTGGCTTTAAATATTGGAATGGTATTCAGGACTGTGAGGCTGTACGTTGCCAAACCATACACGTTTGGAAGGATAGTAATTTAATGCCAAAGGGGCCTACACACTCCGGACAAATGGTTTTAGATAAGGTCTCTTATGTATGTGAGGCTTTAACAAGTTTTTCGTCACAACCCACCGGGGCTCTGAAGGAATGGTGTGCCGATAAGGTTGCACCCAAATACTGGAAACCTAATCATGAAATAACGGTAAAACTTTTGTCGATTTATATGTAAACGACGGAGAAATATCACGACGAATTAATATCAATTTTTATTTGCTTACAGCATTGCTTTTCGTGTAAGAAAAACTTTGAAAAGACTGGTTTAAGAAAACACCACTGTCGCGGTTGTGGTGAAGGTTTCTGCGATGCTTGCACTCAATATCGTATGCCTGTGCCGGCGCGCAAATGGTATGATTATGTTAGAGTGTGTAGCGATTGTCGCCAACAGTTGCTAAAGAATGCTGATAACATGCCAGGTATACGTTCAGATTTTTCTTTAATAAAAATTTTATTTTTTTTAATTTAAATTATAACACTTAGCTAGTGATCAACCCACTAATGTTAACCATAACTCTCCAAATCATTCGTTAGGACCTAACGCCGGCAATGCGGCAGAAGAAACCGATGTTACGGTACGCAAATGTGGTGAAACTCTATACAATACGGTCAGTAAAGTAGCTTCAGCCGCTATTGAATGCACCAAAGGTTGGTATATTTTAAAATTGTTTTTTTTTTTTTGTTTTTGTATGTTTATTGAACTTGAATTACTGTTTTGGAAGCCGTTATTCAAATGATTATGTTTTGTTTGTGTTTTGTTTAGAAATTATAAAAGATACAGCACGTCCAGATTATTGGGTACCCGATGCAGAAGCTGTGCGCTGTCACATTTGTAAAATGCTATTCGGCACGGCCGAGGAATTGGCTTTGGCTCAAGTCTCCGGTGATTCGCCCCAAAGTCCTCAGAAAGCATTTAAGAGTGGTGACTGTAAACGCCATCATTGTCGCAAATGTGGCCAGGGTGTATGTGCTGAGTGTTCGAAAACCCGTAGACCAGTACCTGATCGTGGTTGGCTAGATGATGTACGCGTCTGTGATGAGTGCGTTAATGATATGTCATCGGTAGCGTCGTCTTCTTCGCCATCGTCCAGCTCATCTAATGGCAGTCCTCATCAACACCACACGATATCCCCTTTAGATGATCCAAAAACCAAAGTTGAATAATTTTTTTTTCCATTTCATTTCATTTCGTTTCACTTATTTCTTTTGATTTCATTTTTTTTTTTAAGATAATTTGGAGATTATATACTCTACAGTCTTGTGTTTTATTGTTTTTTTGCAACGTCTTCTTCTTGTGATATTGAATACCATTATTATTATTTATGTATTGTATGTTTAAAAAAAATCATATAGTATATAGTATAATATATAAAAGAAAGGTTAGTAAAATGAATGAATACATATGTATATACAAATTATTTTAATTATTTAATTTTAACAAAACAGCAGCAGACAAAAGAAAGAATGTGGGGGGTATAGTTTATAAACGTTTTCTTTTTCTATTTTTCTATTAATTTTTCTTTTTTATTTTTGTACAACATTTCACTTTAATTTAGAATTTTTAAAACCAATTGCATTTGTTTTTCTCTTATAGTTTTTCTTTTCTTTTGCTTGGGAAATGAAAGTTAAGAAGAAAATTCTTATACATGGCATTTCATATCATATCAGCTGGCATCGTTCATCATTATGCTGGGTTTCCTTGAGATAATTACTGTTTTTTTGAAAAATGCGTATTAATTTTCGTTCTCAATAAATCATTAATAAAAGAAAACAAACAAATGTTAAGCAAAACTTGTAAAGTGCGCAAAAAAATTATAATATAATAGCTTTGGCCCTAAGTGTTCGAAGCGTAATATAGGTTAGGCGTTTTAAGCTTGAGCTTAAATAGTATACAATTGGTGTTACAATAATAATGAAATTTAAAATTAATAAAGTAAAAAACAAAGTATAGCCATATACCAAGTTTGCTTGTTAATCACATGATTTAGATTATTTTCATTTTTGCTTTAAGAAAATCTCATATACAATGCTTATGCTTAAATAAATTTTATTTGATATTTGCTTTATTGAAACACAAACACACACACACACGTATATATGTATATATATATAAAAATTATTTTAACAAAGCTTTACAAACTAAAAAATGTTTTCGAAAACTGTTTTAAAACTAAACAAACAAAAAACAAAACTTTAAATAGCACCAGCGTGTGCTAAGGTCAGCAGTTTGTTTATTTTTTTTTAGTACAAAAACAATTGAAAAACAAAACAAATACAAATGTAATTCAGTTTACAACAACTACAAATGTTGTGGAAAACGAAGAGTATTGGAAAACAATCTAAATATGAACACAGGTGGCTTTGCTAATATTGGTTTTTAATTTAATATTCTTCTTAGTGAAGTTATCGAATAGTTTATTTAAGATAAAGTCAGTTAAGGTCAGACTATGAATACGTATTTGCCGTTACAGAAAAGAAACGATGAGTTTGGGCAAATGATTGATCAAATTTTGGCTTGAGCTAGGAACACACAAGTGGCAAAGAATTGTAGTCAATTTGTAGTTGAATGCGGCTACAAGACGTTAGTAGTACCACACTTTGAGTATATGTTTATGCCTATGGCCTACTTTTGTTAATAACTACACGGGATATAATCCTTAAAAATATTTAAGATTTGAATTGGGATTGTAACACGAAACTATCTACTCTCATATATGCATACACAAAGCCAATAACACATTCAAGCTCTAATTTTGGAACTTGCTTAGGAAGCATATAAAATCGATTAGATAATTAACACTAGGCAGACAAAAGTTATATATGTATGTATACATATAGTATTATAGCACAAACGCTATATCTAAGCCTGATAGTCAGACAGCCATTAAAACACTGGGTTCCAACAGAATGAACTCCAATACTGTACATAGTTGTAGACAATAAAGGCTCATAAGCAATTCTTAGTGGAGGTGACTTTGCTTCATTAAATATCCTTGAAACGACTTGTTAGTCTATTGTCGCAACTCATCGTAATTATTACGCTGTGAATGTCGGAATTAGAGTAGCACATGTAGTACATGACCTTTTTACATGTACATGACTCCCATTTTTTTAGAGGGAGTAGCTGTAGGTTAGATAGATTAGTCAGTACTGTATTGGACTTTTGGAAGCAACTTTTTAATCAATTTCATGGCTTGAATATTAATTTTCCAGGCTCTTTCAACTTGCTAAGGGGCATTTAAAGAGCTTACAGGTATGGAAGGCATTCAATCTAATTAATTAAAAATAAAAGAGTATGGTATTGATATGTACTATTAATATTACTAATAAAAGTGATGAGATGCTGATGATGGATGAATGTAATGCATTAAATTAGAAAAAAAACAAGAAAAATCTATAACTAAGAGCACCAGTTAATGGAAGAATCTATAATAAGATTAAAAGCATAATTACTGGACTGAATTACATTTGTTTCGGAAATAAAAACAAACTTAAAACGAAGTACATATGTATGTAGTATGTCAAGTGTGAATGGATATGTTTACAAAACATAAAACGTATTACAAAAATAATGATTAGAAATAAAATATAATATCATGTAATAATAATAATATTTACATACAATATAAAATAATTAAAATTAAATATATAGATATGCTCTATATATGTATGTATATATAGAAAATATAGTATATATATATTTATATTGAGCTTACAGCACTGATCCCTGATTTGTTATATCCTGTAAGTATGATTCCACAAAGCGTACAACTTTAGGACGTAAACGAAATGTAAACTTGAATACCACCACACAATCGGTGATGGCTTTTAGAGGCTCGGCAAAAACATTTGCCTCGTTCTTTTCGAATATCTCCACATCGGTGGCAAGTGAACTGATGCCATTACCATTACCACCAATACTAGTAGTAGTACCGCCGCCGCCCGACGATGACGATGACGAATGCTGATCATCGTCGTCTTTGGCTAAATATTGTGAGGTTAGACAAGATGTTATTAATTTAAATATATCCAAGATATATGTATCGTCCATTCTATAGTTTAGTAATAGATCGGCTGTATATTGTAAAAATAAACGCTGAGCCATGGTCGAAACAACACTTTCTGTACGAATTGGAATGTTTAAAACACTAACTAAAGAATTATTACTTAAACTATCAGACAAACCCAATTCAATGTCATCGGGTAGACAGTGTAAAACGATTTTAGCGGTAAAGTCACGTATCTCATAATCATCGTCCATCAACAGATTCAGCATGAGACGTACATAGGAACGCACAAAGTTAATACGTTTCTTTTCCAACGATTTGGGATAGTGCACAGCTATATAGGCCAATAACGTGGCCGCTTTAAATCTAATGAATAAAAAATATTTAAAAAAATTCTTGAAAAACCAAAAAAAAAAAAACGAATATAACCAAAACGCACCTTAAACAATCCGGTTGCCAAGGTTGTGATATTTCGGTCAAGTATTCCAAACATAATTGGGCGCATTTATATTCAACACCTTGATTTTGTACTATACGTTCCACACACAGCATCATCGGCGATTTAACATCGCCCGTATGTTTTTTTGATTCGCGCAATAAATTCGTTAAAGTAAAATCAAAATTTGTTAACAAACTTAATATGGCATAGGACTTCATGGCTGCCTCTGGATAATATAACGGTAATTTTACCACTTCTTTTAAGGTCTGCTGCAAAGCCTTACTATCCCTTAGCTCTGTAGCCAATTCGTTTAAAGTGTCCTCATTTAATGCACGCACAAATTGATATTCATGAGGCCCTATTTCGAATTCTTGTAGAATCTCATTATTTTCATAATCTTCGATTACTAAAGAAGCACCCACGACAGGGGTGGTTGTGGCCGTGTTCGAACCATTATCCGTTGTTGTATTCGCAGACGTTTCGTTATCATTAAGGGTCTTGGCTTTCAAGAGTAAAAGTAACATTATATTAAGGCAGGTATCAGCTTGTTCTAAAGGCATATTGGTTAAAGGAGGACTTAATGTATAATCAGATAGAGCACCATAAGGCAAAGTTAAACGCATGATATGCAAATTGTAAAGGAAATTCGATTTGTAAAAAACAGGATAATAAAAGGCCATATTTGGATCACATAAGGTTGTTAAATTGGAGAAATACAAAAGTTGTTGTACAATAGCAGGACCAAAATTAAGGCTAGACAAACTAAAATATTCCAAAAAAAAAAAAATACAAAAAAAAATCCAAAATATAAGAAATAATGTACCAGAGCACTGGCAATGAAACGCAAAGCAGGCCTACCTGTTTAAAATCTCTATATAAACGTCTAGAATTAGTTTAAGAATGACAGCATTGTTTAGTTTTAATCTTTCGTGTAACGTAGCCAAGGTACACGTTATATCGGCTATCAAATCGTCAGTTAATAAAGTTTTATGATATTTTAATAAATACAAAATCTATTTAAGAAATACAATAACAATTGAAATTTAAATACTTGAATGAAAAGAATAGCCTCTCTCTCTCTCTCTCCACTTACCTGTAAAATGTAACCATGCAGACAATTTGATTTGAATTCAAAACTGCCATCAGTCATTAACTACCATTTAAAAGCAGAAAGTAAATACAATTTTATTTCGATGTCCATATGTATATCTGCACTTACCACCAACTCCGCACATTTAGTTAAAACCATATTGACCACTTCATCTTTGCTAATCAAAGCCACTATAGCCTTGGCAGCCAAATAGCGCGTTTGCATTTCATTACAGCCACCACATTTCGATATATACGGTATAAATTCACTTAGTTTTAGATTTGATTCGGTGCCCTCTAAAGCCGAGGGATATAAACGACTTAAAATCAATAATAATGGATGCAGTTTATTGGCCTTCTGCTGTTGTTGTATTAAATCACTAGCCTTTTGCAGTTCTTCCAGAAAGTAATCATACAGCTTGGGATAGCGTAAAAAGAATACACGCCCCGTCATTTTATTGCGTATGTTTAAATTGTCCGAGTCTTTGGTGCGTTGCACACCAAATATACGTGTTATAAGAGCAGCGAATAATAGCGTGGCAGAATTTTTCTCAGACCATGTTACAGCATCATAACCACGTATGGCGGTGATAACACCTTCGGCTACAAATTCACCAACAGTCTCATTCAGATCAGTGCATCTAAATAAAGCTCTTAGAATATTTAAGGCATGTGTACGTGACTCGGAAGTCTTATCTGTAGCCGCGCACAGCTGTAGTAAATGAGTCATGCAGAATATTAAAGATTTAGTAGAGCCCACCTGCAGTTCTGACGTTATCAATGCCTGCACCATGAAAGGCACGCCAGCACTGCGTCTGGTGGCGCAGATTTTCTCATTGTTTAAATCATCTTTAGAAATTAAATTTATCAATTCCCTCAACCATATCATGGGCAAGGAGTTTAAATCATTCGACTCTACAGTCCACAGGCGACAGCATAGTTTGGAGAAGCCTACATAGGCCTGTTCAAAAGCACCACGATGTTTAGTTTCTGCCAGCAAAAGTTTAAAATGATCGCCTATTTCCAAAATTTGTTCTTTGGTTATTAGGAAATGCTCCGTCAACTTGTTGAATTGTATGGGTGAGCATATGACAATTTCGCCAAGTATTAAGGAAACCTCTTTAACAGTACGCCAAGCACAAAGCAATACCATTTGCGGTGTAGTCTTAACCGTTTTCATGTCAATCTTACGCAGTTTGGATGATAAGATTTTGCACGGTGAAGTGGATTTCTTTTCCGGACTCTTGAAAATTTATAAAAAAAAAAAATACGTTAGCGAAACCATTTCCTAACTGACATAATTTTCTCTCACCTGTTGTTGTTGTTTACTTTGCAATTCCTGAGGCAATTCACTGAAATCATTGGGTAGATGGCCTTCAGGCGAAGAGCTATTGACTATGGGTGCGACCACATTCGTTAAATCCTTGCACAAAACAATTAATTCCGCAATTAAAATGCGCCAGGTTATCTCTTGGCTTAAGTAACTGAAATCCAATCTTTTCAAAAGATGTTTAATAGCAAATAATATTCCATATAAAGGATTTAGCTTAGCCGCTTCCAATATGGATTGTTTGGCCAATTTCAAGCCTTGCTTTAAATCCACTATGAGCCATTTGAGAGCAGCATATAGGCAAGTAGCATAGTTGGGCAAATCATAGTCACCAAATATAGCGGGCGAGCATTTATTGCACAAAAATTCCAATTGATAGGCTGCCGTAACAGTATCTGTGGGCTTGACAGAGCTTAACAAGCATTGTAATTCCAAAAGATTAATATTTAAATTGTAGTGTTCTATTAAGCTAAGTTCACTATTGTCTTCCAACAGCTTAAGCATGGTTACCGCCAAATCTTTATTGGACTCATAGGGATCACCAAGAGTATTAGTCAGCACCGCCACCGCCGTTTTAGGCAGCAAGGAAAGTAGCTTTAAATTGGAATTTATGCCTATGGTAAGACACTGATTTAATAATTGTAACGATATGGATCTACGACTAAAGTTAGCGCCTTCAAAAAGATTTTCCACTAAAATACGCATAAAATCTTGTAAAAATTTCAATTCCAAAGGTTGATTTTGTACTAGTTTAGGTGGTTGTTTGCCTTTTAGTAACTTAACCAAATTCAATTCACATCTTACCAAGCCTTTGCTCAATAAAGCTAAACTTTTTTGCCTGGTCGCGGGGCTCTGACAATTGGCATTGTATTCCAAATAGGTTAACAAATGTTTACATTCGAGTAAAGTTAAGGGTTCTGTGGATTTGTGTGTTTCGACTAGCAGTCTCAAGGCCATTATACGTGTATCATCGTCGTTGGAGAGTATGCAAAGCTGTAGATTTTTCGAAAATTGTTGCATAATTTCAGCAAAATCATCAATCTTTATGCCTGACTTGCGTACAGCCCACAAGGCCGACAACTTGGTACTTATTGGGATTTTAGGTTTATCCTCACAGTTAATAATAGTTTGTACCACACGACTATCACACTTTACAGCCTTAACTATTAGAATTTCTATGTCAGGCAAACGGCTATCCTGAGCCGAAGCTATATTTAAAAGATAATTAATCCAGATTTTTATCCAATTTTCAAAAGGCTGCTCTTTGTGATGGGAAATCATAAGAGCTACAATCAAATCCACAAAAAAAAAAAATAAATAAAAAAATATAAAGAAATGTAAAGCATTTCTACTTACTTTCAAATAAATTATTCACCATAAAATCTCTGCCCAAATTACTGGCAAAGAGTTGAGAAAACAAATCCAAACAATTGCTTATAATTTCGTCTGCTCCCAAAATGGAAGCAGCTTGTTGCAGAACCACACATTTCATGGATAAAGACAAACGATCCGAATTACAGGCATCGTAGATTTTTTGTAATAAAAAATCAAATTGCACTTTTTTGGAAGCAGCCACTATATTACGCATTAGATCACGGCATATATGGCGTACACTATCCATATGATGCTCCAAATAGGCAACGGTAAATATCAAAAGCTTGCGTAGAATCAATTTAATGTCGTCTAAAGTTTGTGGTGACTTTAAGGCAAAATTGTAAGTCAATTTAGAGATTTGATATAAAGCTCGTGTAGCACACAGTAAAATATTGGGCACAGTGGCATTTGCATTGGCTAATTCATCGATTTTACCACAAATATCACGAATATCGGCGGAATATTGCTGAAAGTCATATTGATCGCAAGTGTTAATAACACCTACACACATGGCAATTTCATTTGGATTTTTTATATCCTTAACATAGGCCACAAACGATTCATACTCTTCAAACAGTTTGGCTATATAAGCCATTAAAATACCTGCATTTGTGCGTGGGTCCATAGGTATTTCACTATCCAATATTATTTCTTTGCAATTGGTATTCAATTGTTTCAGTTGGTCGGTATGTGTCGATTTCATAACTTTGCCAAATTCTTGGACGCAATTCAATAGGAAACGTAGGGAATTGTGAACATATAAGTAATATTCATTACGCACCGAAGGAGAACTTAAGACCCTAGAGTTTATAAACAGGTTTGTTTAATTGTAGACCTCATCAGTAGTACCAGAAATCAGGCTACTTACCCTAATTCCGTAACATATTTGTTAACTGAGGTACAGGCATAGGGAAATACAATGTTAATACAGTTTTCCAAAGCCTTAAGACCACATTCGAAATTCTCAAAACAGCCTGACAGAGAAGCTATGGTTGAATTCCAGTTAACACTTTCGGTTTGTGTCTTACCCTCCTCCACCAACTTTTGCAAACTGTTTTCTAAGGCTTTTACTATCGATGATTCATCCACCACACCTGTACCCAACTTTGCCGCAGTTATTAAAAGTCTAGTATACAACGCATAGAATTTGTTGTTGTATTATTAATACAAAAGCAATAATAAATCTTAACTTACTTTAATATTTGGTTCCTTACGGGGTGTTTAAGGGGGCTGGAAAAGTAAATATCACATAAGAACTGTAAAGCCTTTTCGTCAGTCCCCAGATTCTTAAAGGTCTAAAGCAATGCACGTTATATTATCTTGAAATGTTAATACTTTATTTAATTTGTTTAATACCTATAACACTTACATTTTTAACACATAGCACCTGGTCCGGCACGGTTTTGGCATTTTTCATTTCCAAACAGTAAGACTCCTCAACTGGTGGGGTTGGGTTGTTTGGTAAACGGAAACAAAACCATCAAATGTTTAATTAAGCATACTTTATACAATTTTCTTCTCTTTTTATTATAATTATTCTTACACAATTCATATTGTTTCGGCAGAGTTACTAACGCTGCACGCATTTCAGCATTTTTCCGGACATTTTCCCCAGACTTTACGGTGGATACACGTAAATTTAAAGCATTCATTGTTGTTTTTGCTGTACGGCTGGTGTTTCGTTTTATCACTTCGTTGTTTTATATTACAATCAATCACTTAAAACTTTAAAAGTTAAACATTAAAAACCTTTCTTTTTCAACAATTTCTAGTCCTTCCGAAGTCTTTTTTGCTGGGGAGTGTTTTTTAAGACTTTTTTACCAGACCGACACGCGCACACCTCGTTTTTTTGTTGATCCAACAACAACAACGAGAATTGACAAACAGTTGTTTACTTAAATAGAGTGACCGTGTTACTGACAAAGAGACAGCTGTTTGCTATTAAACCATAATGTAGCATATTCAATTACATTGTCTTACAATATAGAAAACATTAAAAATAATTAAATATTCTAAAATAGTATTTGTTATTAAACAAATCTTTTTAAAATTACTTGAAAATTCTAAAAATTAAATTATTACTAAATTTTATAATGATAATTTATTAACCACCCCGTTAACAGCTGTGTGTTAAAATATAAACAAATATTTGCGGTTGGCAGCATTGCTATTATGCAAACGGCCAATTGTCAAAAATAATTTTTTTCAACAAATTTGCGATTTTTCTCAATTTTCCTTAGCAGCCTGGGTAAAAGTTTCTTCTAAAATAAATAAATATTCCTGTAACAAGTTTTTAATTACCTTTTTAGTTAAAAACGAATTAAACCACTATGGATGCTGCCAAAAAGCAAGATATGCCACCACCAGGCGGCTACAAGAAAATTAATTTTGCTCGTGTGCCTGCTAAGTCATATTTAACGGGTGGGTAGAAAGTATGTTTCCTTTTATGTTAATATAATTAAATTCCTATTCATAAATAAAGGCTGGCAAATGTTGGGCACCTATGCTGCTGTAACTTCAGTTGGCATGTATATTTACTATTTGAATGCCAAAATGATTCAACGTGAAGAAATCGAAATGCGTTCGGCCCAAAATGCCATCTTCCCTCTATTGATTGCTGAACGCGATCGTGAATATTTGAAACAGTTGAGACGTAACCGCGATGAAGAAGCCAAATTGATGGCTAATGTTCCCGGCTGGGAGGTAAGCATATCCGTTTTTACTCTGTTATGAATGCTTTACCTTTTTTGTTTGTTTCAGGTTGGCACTTACTATGGTGAACCCGTTTTCAAAACATTGCCCAGAGACAAATTGATTGATCCTAGCTTTAGTGAATTCTACTGCCACACTGATTGGAAGCCCGTGGCCCAACGTGCACACATCAAATTGTGGTCTTAAATTATGTGAGCTCTTTAGATTGAAGTTTTTCTTTACTTTCTATTGATAAAATATGGTGATGTTTTTTGGAATTCAATACTAAATAGAAAACTTATGTGAATAAATTGAAATCCAAAAATTACAAGAATTAAAATCAATACCTACACGACAATATCGATTTGAGGGAAATCAATCTGTAAAATAATGATGAAAGGGACATCTACATTGATATGGTCATGCTTAGATCAGATGAAGTCCTACCAAATACCATCAACAGGTACACAGTGGAGGAGGAGTTTTGAATCATTGCCAGTATTGCCTGGTCTGAATTTAATAGAAAGCATATGGCCCTTATTCATAAAACATTAAAACGTCTTCTTTTGTTCAAACATACCTTTAGCTGATATTTTTTTCCAGCCCATGGCTAAGATTTCTTTTTTTTTTTGTTTGTTTGTTTTATTTATTCTAAATATAGAAAATTCCTTATATATGTAATAATAATAGAATTTTACATGATAGAAAGAAAATAAGATAAAAACTAAGCGAAATTAATTTAAATGACATAGTAATAATAGCTAGCTATCCTTTGAATTAGGTCCAAGAACATAGAATTAAGTTCCTCAAATTGTTGAAACGTTGTTATAACTAACAGCCTGCAACCGTTCTATTTTTACTTCATATCACGACGTCTCTTAATAGTACCATCACAAGTAGGTATATGGCGCTGTAAGAAGCCTTCGAAGACAAACTTGCGACCACAACGATCACAAGAGAATTCACGTTTCTCCTCGACCATTTGTTTGTGCTGTTTTAGCATTTCAGCATTTGAGTACTTTTCGCGGCAAGGATCGCAAGCATAGCGACGCTTAACGCAGCCCGCCTCGAAGACCACGGTAAAGTTTTGCGAACAAAACGAGCAGGTGTACTCTTTGACCACCACCTTTTTGCCACTGTGTTGGGCACTTATAGCTGCTGCCTCGGCTTCTAATTTCTCTTGGTGCTTATGCTGTTCCATGTGAGCTTTAAATTTGTCTTCATCTATGAACTTGCGATAACAACGGGAGCAACGCTTCGGTCCACTACCAGTGTGACGTAATAAGTGCTCCTTTAAATAACTGGGAGAATTGAAAACTCTATTACAAATATTACATTTTCTCTCCTCCTCAGGCACTTCCTCTTTCTGGCGCAAGCAAGCGCGCATGTGAAGCTTTAGGGAGCCTGCTGCACTGTAACAATTACCACAATTGGGACAGTAGAAGGTTTTATTGTTACGCATAATGTTCAAGTCACTTGCGCTTTGATCGGTAATTTCATACTCCTCAGTACTGCCTAAACTTTCATCGTGGACACCTTCCTCGTCCTCTTCGGCAGTAGGTACTATATGTAGAATGGTATGGCCACCTTCACCATCATCCACCTGTTCCTCTTCCTCCACTGAATTGCCATCTTCTGTGACAATCTGATGTATGGCCACCGCCCTGCCATGCTCATCGATTATTACCTCTTGTGCATCAACCACCTCGGTATGATGCTGGCCTCTGTGTTGTAGGGAAGCCACTGCTGCTTCAGCCTCTTCACTGGTGGCAAAGGTGGCGTAGGCATATTGTGGCTCCTCACCCGAATTGGGATCGTGTATTAAAACGGGCACCACTTCCTCTTTAATAGTGCCACCCGAAGTTGTTGTCAGTGTAGCATATTTCCTTTTAATGTTCATTGTTTACCTTTTTGCAATATTGTTTGGATCCACCAGCAAGCAACAACAAAAAATAGTGTTTCCAGATTTTCAAAGGTAATGCAAGTTCTCAAGATTAGATTTCTTTATTTCGGTACAATTGGTCAACTCTTGTAGTTTTTCGCGGTGGTACCGTGTTGATTTAATTTTCTTCGCTTACCGAATTGATATCTCTATACACTGCCGCTGTCGTCACAAATACGCAATTGTGGCAACATTTCATTACATTTCAAAATGGTGGCCGCTGGTACAGGGTTGTACTATTTCGCATTAAATTATAATGACAATAACGTGGTAACACAGGAATGCATTTTAAAGTGTTAGAAAATAACGTTGGCACCGCTTTGAATTTCATTTTAACAAAAAGTAGGTGATTTAAATATTTTTTTTTTAAAGAAATTAATAAAACAAGGGAGGGAGGAGATTAGAGGAGAATATTGAGAATAAAAAAATAATGCTTTTTGGCTCCGGATTTATTAGTTTTAGGTATATTGCTAAAATTCATTTTTTTTTATTTATTTTTGGAAAAAAAATATTTAAAAGTTGATTTTGTAAAGTATGTATTTTTTATAATTAATTTTTTAAATTTGCTGATATAAAAAATCATATAAATTTACGCTTATTGTGAAATTAAAAATTATAAAAATAAAAAGTTATTGCGAAATTATTTGCAGTAAAACATTTATCATTATTTTCAAGATTTTATAACTAAAAGTTACAAGTGTTTTTAACTTTTTTTTTGTCATGTTATTACCCCACTTCAATATTTTTTTACGTAACAAATCACAGAATGTAAAAAAGCTGATAAGTTTTTTTCCATTATATTAATTGTTATTGTAATTGTTTTTGTATTTTAACAAAAATTTTTTTTGCTTATTTATATGTATATGCATGTAAGTGCATTTTATTCATTGATTTTTAACTGTAATGTGTCACGTTCAAAGTCTTTGGAACTTAAATTCATTACTAAGCTATGGGGGTTATATGACGTTTTTAAAGATAAGATAGGTATAGGATAGATAAATTATATTATAAGACCAAAAGTTTGATCGATATTTTCTTAATTATAATTATTATAAACGGCCATTATTAAAAAAGGGGGAGTTTGTTCTATTACTACAAATTTTATTGCAAATATAATGAAGTTATATTACGAAAGTTTTCTTTCGAATTTATTTTTAGTTATGAAAACTAGTTTAGTTGTCCTTGAAAAATATTCCTTTTTTAATTTATTTTTAAAACACGTTACTAGTTTTCAAGTTTTCAACCATTTTAGTGGTTTTTCCTATTTTTTTTCCAAATTCTATTTATTTTTTTAACATTAATTAACAGCAAACAGGGAAATTACATAAACGATGAATGAATTCATAGAAAAAACGCTAATAGTTTAATAAAAAAAATATAAATACAAAATTTTATTTAACTTCTCTCTGTATATGACGTAAAATTAATTTTAATAGGAACACTTTTAAAAAAGTCGCGTTCTATTAAACGCATTAATTGATGGCGATGAAATAAAAAACCATTTTCATGTAACGCACGTAGGATCTCAGTGAATGGAAAATTTCTTTACATACGTAAAGGGTGAATTTTTTGTAATCGGCAACGAACGAACCATATTTTCTGACAGTAAAGCAGACCTTAGATCCTTAGAAAGTGTGTAAACCACATATAAGATTGTCCAAGAATGTCGGGTGTCTCTGGAGAGGAGACCAAAACCTTCATTGATTACCCTCAAATGTGTTCCTGGACGAGACGACATTGAAAACTAAAAATCAAGTAGATGTTTGGCAAAGGCTGGTAAATTCCTCTAAAAAGTGTCAAACATATGTATGATCTCATACAATTTTGCACATTTTCAAAGGAAAGATGGAATAATGAACCTCATTTGTATTATGATCAGACAAACTTGGCCTACTTTTAATCTAACCCGAATCAATTTTTGGGACCTCAATGCTGCATAGGTTGCATATCTCACAATGACTTCTATGGATGCTATAATAACGAAGAAGAAATGCACTTTGCCAGTGTCTGGCACGTGGAAATCCAGAACTTTTTATCTAACTAAAGATGATTTGAATAAAAATCCTCGCCAACAATATCTGGAAAGTTGAGAAATGTCTGTCAGATGTTAGAGATAAATGACGGAAAAGATACTATCGGTTTTATAATGGGACCTTATAGGATCCAATCTAATTTATGTTTTTTATGCTTCTGAGAAACTAGGTCGTAATCCTGACTGAAGGGTTGTAATGACCAATTATGTACATATGTATGTATGCTTCTGCCAACCTAACTTCAACTATAATACGATCTAAATTCTGGCGGCAGCAGTGTAACTTATTTCACAGCAAAGGCAGCGACCTCGTCTGCAGATTACCCTTGCAGTTTAAATATTTACGGAAATAGCCATGACTTCAAAGAAGCTGAGTTTGAAAGTAATTAATTTCCCCAGTGTCTCTGAATACACTTCTTTTTATACTGCCGTTCTTTGTCCGTTCGCTTCTGCGTTCAACTACAGCAACTCTGAATGCCACTGTTAACTGAGCTAATTCCAGCACTTTGCGTTTGGCCTTAGCCTGCAGAGCAAAATGGAATGGTATAGGCTTTAATGGCATTTTAATCTGAATTAATTTTATTGAAAACAAATTCAATTTTATTATAATTGCATTTGATATGTAGAAAGTTTAAAAGAGAATTAAACAGAAGACGAAAGTCGCCGTAGTCTAAGAGGTATCATGTTCAAACCCCGGCTCAGACATCTCGAGTAAAACGAAATATGAAAAAAACAGTTCTTCGACGACTTCCTATCGGACTTCCTATCCCCTGGCAAAAATTCGGAGAGAAAAATAAAATTGCCAATGAAAAGTTTCTTAAAAATCTGTCATTCGGAGTCGGCTTTATGGATAATATTAACACATACAACATGGGTGGTGTGAGAAGCTCAATCGTAATCCTGAATGAAGAGTAATGAAGTAATCTTCAAAGCTAAGAAGAATATTTTTTATTTCACTTAATTTTCAATGTGAATATTTTTTTCCAATATCCCGGAATATTAAACTTTTTCTAAGAAACAGTTTTTCTTTTAATTTCTTTTGTTTTTTGCTTATTATAAATATTATATTAAAATTTGTATAAAATTATCTAATTTTTCAACACGTTTTTTGTTTATTTTTTCGTAATTATTTATTATTTTATTAATAACAATAACAATCATTCCATTGCATTGCATTGCATTTGTTTATAAATTATAAGTTTTGCTGTGTGTTTTAGAAATTTACAATATTTTTTAATTTTTTTTTTATTTTTTGATTTTCTTTTTCAAATTCGTAACATTGGAATCAGAGCAGAACACAATTTTTATTGTTATTGTTGGCTGTGGCTGGCTATATTAGCGGAAAATATATTTTTTTTTGTTTTGATTTTAGCCAACGTTAAATGTGTTGGCATTTCCGATCATTAATGCATGGGTATACTATATGAATGTATAATCTTAACCACACTTATATTGTAATATACAATAATAAAAAGCCTAAATGTTGTCAAAGGAATAAAAGAAAGATTTTTTTTCAATTTTAAATTAGGCGGAAATGTTAGATTTATTTAATAAATTACAATCTAAACAAGAAAGAAAAAAAGAAAGTCTAGTCTTTGTCATTTGAAATATATGTTCGTACATATAAGGAAAATGTTTTAAAATATTCGTATTTCTAAATTATAATTTATTTTATTTTTTTATTCATTTTTAGATTACAAACACAAGTTTTTATTCAAATGATTCATTTGCATGATTTTATGGACATCAGTCTGAGTCTGAGTCATATTAATTGATTTCAATTTGTAATAAATTTAAATAAAAAAAATATATTCTTTTCAATTAATTCTAATTGATCGGGTATCATATTAAAGAGTACACGTCATTTTCATGAACTTTGATTTTGAAAAGAAATTCTTTTTTTTTACAACAATTTTTCATATTTACACTATGAAAGTTTTGTATGGCATTACGATTACGATTACGATCTAACCTCTCACACCACTTATGTTGTGTGTGTTAATTCTATCCATGAAGGGTGGAACCTACAGTTTAATCTCGACTCCGAACGACAGATTTTTGAAAAACTATCATTGGCAATTTTATGAGCGTTTGAATGAGTACAATAATTTTCCGCTTTGGAATATTTGAGTCCCCAATAATTTTACTGCTGACAGTGTAAGCGACTTTTCCGCCTACAGTGATCCGGCAGCCTTATAGACAGGGATATTTCGATCGATTGCAAAAAATTCCATATCCATGGCTTCCGTTTAACTTAAAATTAAGTTTTTAAACAAAAAACTTAAAAAAAAATAATTTTTAAAGCACTTCTCACCAGTGCAAATGGTTTTTTATTATTATTATTTTAATGTTAAAATGAATTTGTGAGTGAGTAATTTTTTTTTGTTACAAAATTGTATTGCGTTTTAAGTTTATTTCATTTAAAAGAGAAAATAAAAATAAAAAACAATTGATAATTATTTCTAATCATTACCCATTATTGCCATCATCATTACTAATGACATTGTCTTTCATTCCTTAACAAGTATCTATCCAACTGCCTTCACGTCACGTCAGTCATTGATAAACTATATTTTTTTTTCAATATTGGCTTTTAAGTGGCGCCAACTAAATCGTTTAATTATTAACATCACTATACATATACTCTTGAGAACAATATACGATTGCACAACAATTATACAATACGAACTGGTTTATATAAAATTAAGCTAAGTTAATAAAGTTAAACAAATTAATTAATAGAAATTTAATTACATTATATATGGACCAACGAAAAAGGATTTAAAAATTCTTCAATTTCTATAATAAAACCGAAAGACTTTAAGATTAAAGTTTTACTACAAAAATTCTATGTTCGAAATCGATAACGGCTAAAATCAATATACTATATATACATATATATATATGTACGTATAAATTCTAAATTAAATATGAATTTTCGAACATGCCAAACGAAAGTGATGTAAAATATTATCAAATTATGACGAAATTATCAACAAAACATGTAAAACTTTTAATTTTTATATAAAAATTCTATGTTAGAAAGCCTATATTTGCTAAAACTATTTACAGAACAACAAAATTTTTATTACTTTTTAATATACATATGTACATACATATGTATATATGTAAGACACAATTTTTTGGAGTTATAAAATTTTCGAAGTTAGTTCGAGTATATTCGGAAACGCGAACTTAACTTCAAAAAGTAAATCATATTCAAGCGAAAATGATATTATCTACAAAAAACGTAAAATTTTTAAAATATTTATAAAAATTCATTGTTCGAAAATCTTTTTTCGATGTATTTAGGTTTAGAACAATAAATTTTTTATTGATTCTTAATATAACTTTAAAATATATACGTTTTCTGGAGTTTTAAAAATTTCGAAATTAATTTCGAATTTTCGAACATGGCCAAAAATTAACGTCTATTCTATGTGAAGTAAAATTTAACATTAAAGTATTGAAATTTTAATATTTTTTAAAGAAATTCAATGTTCGAAAGGTCTTAATTGCTTAGATTGCTTAGTAATTTTTATACAAACTTAACGTTCGTCGAATCAATTTTTTATCTAAAATGTATATTAATTTTTGAAATTGTTATTTCGTAATCTTATTAAATTTTAAATTATTGCGTGCTGAAAAATATATTTTAAAACCTTTCAAACTGCTATTTACGGTTCCTCCATCTGTTTTTGCTTTTACATGTGAAACTCTTGTCATTGCAATTTCAAATTTAATAACGTTAAAAAATCTTTCTATTTTAAAATTATTTTTTTTTTTGCTGTAATTTACTCCAATGCAATTTCGCGATGTGAGCAGCAGCAGCAGCAGTACATTTCCACAGCTGTTGACTGTTGATTTTTTAATGAGTTTTTAAGAATGATAAACAGATTTTTTTATTCTATTGCAGCTATTATAGTAGAGTTACAATTACATTAATTATCGGAAAATATATTCTCAAACCGGTTAAAACCGGATTTTTTTAAATTAACAAAAAAAAAATGAATAGAAATAAATTTAATAAATTTTCAGTTCGTATACAGCAAGTTCAATATCACATTAATCACACAGAATGGAGAACAAAAATTGCCATTTAGTTTAGAAAATAACCCAGCAAACATTTATTTCAAAAAAAGTATTTCTTTACAATTAATATCGTTCTTTTTAAATTGCTCTTTTATAACAATTTAATTTATAAATGAGTTCATTTTATTTGTGCTCTTTTTAATAAACATTTGCTGGGTAGTGTTCATTGATGATTGTATCGATGAAGCGGCATTATAACAACTTTAATTGAATAATTGGTATTTGCTACTGCATTGTCTATTAAATATTGTATTCGAATACTACATATTATATGTTTAAACAATACGTAGAAATATTTTATTAATAGTCATTAATTTCTTAAAACAATTTCATTTCAATAGGCTTTAAACGTTCTGTCTTTTCGTATGTGGACTTTAGCCTATTGCCTTCAGAATTTACTTGTACCTTAACCCAATACTTAAAAGAAATGAGACAATGCTAAAGTAAAGAAAAATATGACAAACTTGATGACAAATTTGATGACAAATATTTGTGCTAAATACGCAGTTTTTACTCAAATTAAAATTTTAATTGAACTTTTTTAATTTTTTTTTTATTAATATTTTGTAATATTTTTTTTATTACTTTTTAACCTTCGATCGAATATTTCTTTAATTTCTAGACATGTTCGAATATAAATTCTAATTTTTAAACAACTTTTTATTGCTATTTTAAGCCTATTTCACTAGTTTTAATTTTAAAACCACAAAAAATTTGCATTATTGGATCATGTTCGAAAATGCGAACATAATTTCGAAATTGTGAAAGTGATGGCATTTAAATTTAATTTCTTTCTATTACCGAGATACATATAATTTTGCTTTATTTCCGCTAAATAAAAATTTTTAGCTTTTAAATATTAAAATATTCAAATTCTTGACAAATATTCTTAATTTCTTAATTCGTTTCGTTTGCTTTCTTTAACTTATGAATTGAAAATCATTGTGCCTTTGATCATGTTCGAATATTCGAAATTAATTTCTAAATTTCAAAAACTAAAGTTTTTTTAAATTAAATACTAAATTTTTAACAAATTCTTGACAATTTCTTAATTCGTTTGCTTTCTTTAACTTATGAATTGAAAATTATTGTGCTATTGATGCTTTTGATCATGTTCGAATATTCGAAATTAATTTCTAAATTTCAAAAATTGGGTCAAATAACTTCACTTTATTTCTGTTATACAAATTCAAGCTTTCATAAATTTTCATATTAAAAACGATTTTGAATACAAAATAAGTTTTAAAATTTAATTTTTTTGAATCAGTTTCGAAAATGTTTACTGTTGTTATAATTTTAAACGTAAATTCTTAGTCATGTTTGAAAATGTATCTACAGCTGTTGGAGATGAAAGCACATTTGCTCGATAATCGAAAATTTTCCACTGCACTTTGTTCTGTGTTGCTGTTTTTGCTATCGGCGTGAAAACTTTAGTTTATAATATCGAACAAAGCCCCCAATTTGGCACGTGCCAAATTAAAATTATTGTAGAAAATAACAAAACAGATACAATGTTGTTTTAAATTTATTATAATGAAAAAAAAAAAACCAAAATTATAATGGCAACAACAACAACAACAAAACCAAGTCAAAAAAATATGCAACCAGTCACATTTTTGTAAAGCTGTCAAGCAGAACACCGCTTTTTACACAAAATTTGTAGCTGCTGAAACGGTTGTTCAAAAATTGTTTCACTGTAGAATTTCAAGCAGAAAAGAATGAACAAAAAAATCTAAAAATATTGTGGAAATTTCCATGCAATTTTTGTTTTATTGTGCCGTTAACCTATTAAGGGTGGTTTATATAACAACGGAAATCTATTAAAAAATTATGCTTCGTTTAATCAGAAGTGGTTAAAAATGTTATGAAATACATTTCTCTGCTTTCAGTTCTTCCCTTAATTGCAGCTACAATTACGTACAACTACATCGGCGGAGTACAAACACAGTTTGTTTACACTAGCTCTTGGAAATTATGCCAGTTTATCGTTGCATTGACTACGATGTGGAATTGACCACACATAAAACTGTAACTGAAAGTTTATGAAAAAATGTATACTTCTCTGTTATTCAGAGTTAGTTCCTGTACTCTTTCGAGGTCCTAAGCCCTACAATTTGACATAATTATGTACAAGCACTAGCTTTTTTCAACTCAATGGGGTCTTGGATGGTTGGACTATGATTTGCCTTAAATAGGGAAACCAAGCATAACTGATGCTATCTAACAACTAAAAACTTGAAAAGGTATTAAAAAAAGTGAAGAAACATAAAGGTAGACAAGAAAAGAAAAAAAGGATTGAAAGCTAAGTCATTAAGACCATTGAAGAAACACGGGCCAAGGAGCCTGAGTCTTGGCATCTACACCCCAGGGCAGAGACACTGGATATGTTCAATAATTCCTGCAGAATGAAGTGGTGCTCTAGACTCTTATACTGGTTCTCGCTCTCAAGACGCATGGCTCCATCAAAACCTTATCACGATCGTAACAAATTTCCTTTCTAGTTGCATAAACGATAACATTCTAGAGCGGTTCAAACTGGGTTATAAAAGCCTAAAGCCTGAAGTCAATTTGACTGGAAAACACAAACAAAATTGAGTGTTTTTATTTGTGCTTTGCACACAAACAGATGTCCGCTTGGAATCGTTTGTCTTACAGAAACAGCACATAAGAGTTGTATTTTTGAGTGTTTATAATTTCTTTGTTTGTTTTTGCTTTTGTATTGGTTGTAAATTAATTACACAATTACAACACTATTCATGTTTTGTAAAATGGCATTGACCATCTTACTTTCTGTCTCTATCTTTCTATCTCTCTCTCTCTTCCTACTTCACACATTGCTATTGTACGCTCTTTTGAGGCAATTTATAAAAGACCGTTAGATTTACAATTATATGCACTCTCTTAGAGGTCTTCTTGCCCTGCATTGCTTTGATTTGTTTTGCTCTGCTCCGCTAATGGAATCCCTACTTTAGGAATCATTTCTACTCCATTCATTGACTTTTGAACACCAGCACAGATTTCAATTGATTTCCATATCATTTCCATTGACAAATCAATTGTTGCTGTTGTAATATAGAGAATACAAGTTTTGTAATAAAACAACAGAAAAAAATATTTCATTTTACTACACACCCTATTTTTGTAGCTTTTTTTTGTTGTTTTTGTATGGCGAATGACATTGAAATTGTATTTGCTTTTATAATTGATTCAAAGGGTAATTAACAATTGTAAATACATCTGTGATTTGGATGCTAAAATTAGCTGGAAATCGTTAAAAATTTATTCAAAGAAAAATTTATAGCTTTCTGATCTTTTGAACAGTTGGGTATGAAATCAAATCAATGTAAATCAGTTCAAAAGCCCCATAGGAATTCGAGACACAGAAGATTTAATGAAAAACTAAATGGTTTTACAAAAAAGTACTTTTCAAATGTACTTTTTATAAAACAATTCACATTTTGCCTTGAGGATTGCTCATACACAAGCTTTGTGCAAGATTCTACATTCTTGGGAGTTCCATCTCACGATATAGTGGGATAGTTCCGCTAAGGAAAGAATTCTGTCTGTAATGCAGCGTGCGATTCATTTTTTCTGTGAAAAGTACATGGTTCTCGAGATTTTGCTCGACCAAAATCCACTGCAGTAGCGTTAGAACATATATAATACACAATAATAAAACACAAGCCACATTTTGACGATACTCCTAAGAATCAATAGAGTTGGACACCCTGCCGTCATGAATGAACATCTTCGCTCTCTCCTATATGCAGTCGAGAAAGTGGCCCACACATGAGAGTTGCATTCCATTGTCTATCGGATATAATTGATGTAAAAGTGAAAAAAAAACTTTCAATCATATTTTCAAAATAATCTTTCTGGTAAAGTGTTTAATATAATGCCCTCCCTATATGGTAGATTCCCCTACAGAATATTATCACGATTATCAAGAATTGTATCTAGAAAATGATTCAGTGTATCATATGAGTACTATTTTTTCTTAATTTAAAATTCTATAGCCTTCTACCTGGGTCGCCTCCAATTTAATTTGAAACAAATTGACAGTGACAAGGTGAACGTTTTGCCTTTTTTCGCAATCGGATTGATCTTTAGATGTTTTTTGTCATATTTTGACAGTTACAACAGTTTTAAATTACAAACACTCACACACACATACAGATGCATACAAAGAAATTTTTGTTAATTTTAATTTTTCTCACAAATTATATACAATATTACTTATAGGCATACATATGAGTACATCACTATACATACATACATCAATTTTTTTATTCACTTTTGCTAATTTGCTGACGTAATTAGAAATTGTAAAACAAAACAAAAAAAAAAAAACAAAAAAGTTTTTATAGTTCCCGCTATTTATGAAAGAAATTTAATCGTTGAACAAATACGTAGAATATGTGGTGGGTGGGGATTTTTATGGATTCTGCAAAAAAAAAAAAAATAAACAACAATAATAATAACAATAATAAAATTATAGGGTGATTGGCAACGTTTCTGTGATTAATAAAAAAATATTAGAAAAAAAATTTCCATTTGAAAAAAAGTTTTAAACAGCTCACATGCATTTTTTTAATTGCTTTTACGACTCCTTATTATATATTATTCTGAATATAAAAATATTATAATAATAATTACATATTCGTAGATTAGTTAGGCTAGGTTAGGTCAGAATTTAGGTCCATTGTAATACATACATACATAATTGGTCATTACAACCCTTCAGTCAGGATTACGACCTAGTTTCTCACACCACTTATGTTGTGTGTGTTAATTTTATACATGAGTGGCGGGACCTACAGTTTAAAGTCGACTCCGAACGACAGATTTTGAGAAACTTTTCATGGCAATTTTATTTACTCTCAGAGAGTTTTTGCCAGAAATCTGCTGAGAGGTAGACGCCGAAGAAATACTTTTTGTATTTTATTTTGATGTCTGGCCTGGGGCTCGAACCCTGGTTTTTCGTCTAATAAGCCAACACACTACCTACTAGACCACGGCGACTACTCCATTGTAATCCACAATCAATATTCCAAACTAAATTTTGCTATTGCAGCAATCCTTATATTAGAGAGCTCGGTCAAAGATGTTAGAAAATGAGAGGTGAAAAGCTGTCGAGTCTTTATGACAGGAGCAGTACTGACCCATAGGTGAATGGCAGTCTTTTTCGGCTCTTTAGACACACATCTCCTGCAGAAGCCATTTATCGGAAGGCCAAGTCTTTCGACGTGCATACTAAAAGGACAAAGGATTCACCATTGTGCAATAGATGACCCTGTGACATAAGGACAGAAGTGTCCAATGTATTGTATGAATCTTTCTGCTGCCAACGAGATTGAGGTTCACCATAAAGCGAGTGGACAATATCCAAATTAATTGAGGCAACCGGAATTCCTATGTCTGTAACATGTCGGGAAGTCGGCGTGGTCTAGTAGGTAGTGTGCTGGCTTATTAGACGAAAAGCCAGGGTTCGAGCCCCAGGACAGACATCAAAATAAAATACAAAAAGTTCTTCGGCGATTTCCTCTCAGCAGATTTCTGGCAAAAACTCTGAGAGTAAATAAAATTGCCATGAAAAGTTTCTCAAAAATCTGTCGTTCGGAGTCGACTTTAAACTGTAGGTCCCGCCACTCATGTATAAAATTAACACACACAACATAAGTGCTGTGAGAAGCTAGGTCGTAATCCTGACTGAAGGGTTGTAATGACCAATTATGTTATGTATGTAACATGTCGGAGGTAGTGAGCTCCGTACCGCGTCCTCGCGAATATTCCATCGAGGAAGCCCACTAGCTTCTACTATCCCAGAGAGGATAATATCAACAGTGAACATTATATGAAGTCAGATAGTGCTTACCTTCTTGAGAAACAAACTCAATCAGCACAAATGTACATAAACTACATTCAACAGATGTCCCAGACAACGACAGATGAAATTGTTATCATCCTAAAGCCTATTACAGAAGGCCAGTCAAGTGAATTGCAACAAGCTAGCAAAGCGTCAATGCTACAATAGATCAATTCTGTTTTAATGTTTATAAAACTCTTTTGTGGTTAAAAAATTAAGTAATCTAAGAGACCTTAAGGACTTTATGGCCCAAGTTCTTTTGATTAAAACTGATGGAATACACTTCGTATTTACAACACTTTTATGACAAGACACAGTTTTGATTTTTTTCTGTTTTTATTATTATTTAATAAATAAATCGATAAAAAAAATTAAATTAAATATTGTACTTTATTTAATTAGAGAAATAAATTGAAAAACAATTTTTGTTTTGTTTTGTTTTTTTTTAAATAAATAAGCAAATAAATTAATATCATCATATACGATTTAAAACGTAAGCAGATAAAATTAAATTAAAATAAAAAAAATTAAAAATAAAGCATTTAAAAAAATCTCCAACCTTTCATTTTCATTCTTAAGGAAAATCTCTGCTTTTGTTACAAGACACTGGGGGGGGAGTGACACACTGTACATTATTTCTCTTCCTCTTTAACCACTTTAACTGAATCCATGGTGGTAGTGTTTTGTACATCTTCTACAGTCTTAGTTTTAATGGTGACTGGCAGACCCACTAGTTTTTCACTTTCCTGCCACAACCAATCGGCTATTTCTTTATCAGCAGCCTTGGGCAAAACAGGGAATTTCAAGCAATTGTAGTAGAAACCACCCGATTTGCACTCCATTTTAGGATCCAAAGCCAAAAACAATGAAGTTTGAGCACCAGCTTTTGGAGAACGTATGAAAACGTTTATAAGAGTCTTTAAAACATTCCAGGTTTTTGGACAGGTATTGTAACGCATTAATTCAGTGCGCACTATCCCCGGATGACAACAATTGACAGAGACATTAGCATTGTTTAGTAGCTCTGCCAGTTTGCGTGTAAACAAAATGTTGGACAATTTACTTTGGGCATAGGCGCCAAAGAACTTGGAATAGTTTTTCTCACTCATTAGGTCGGTTTTATTAATGCGGCCAAATATATAAGCTGCTGAACTTACAACCACTATGCGGCTGGGTGTTGATTGTTTCATGCGATCCAGCAAGAGATTGGTTAAGAGAAAGTGGCCCAAATGATTTATGCCCATTTGCTGCTCAAAACCATCCGCAGTGAGTTTACGTGGTGTGGCCATAACACCGGCATTATTAACCAAAATATCCAAACGTTGTTCCTCAGCCAAAAAACGTTCAGCAAATTGCCTTACCGACGACAAGGAAGACAAATCCAAAGTTCTATTGAAAATATTGGGATTTTGTGTACGTTCTATAATCTCCAGGCGGGCAGCCTCACAACGTGCAGCATCACGACACGCCATATACAAACGGGCTCCCCTGCGAGCCAATTCCAAGGCGGTTTCTTTGCCTATGCCCGTATTACAGCCGGTGACTATGACCACTTTGCCATCGATGCGATTGGTTTTGCGATAAAATGGTCCTTCAATCAAACGTCTCAGCAAAAACATAATTAAGGCGGCCACACACACCCAAAAGAATATCTCTAGAGCCCAAGCCCAGGCGCCTACGAAACACAATTTTTTAACTTCTCCTTGATCCACAGCGAAATTCTCCGCATCCGTCATAGTTACATAAAACCCTTAAAAAAAACCAAATATAATAATGAAACAAAAACAAAAAAAGGAAAAAATTGTCCATAACTATTGACAGCTTAAATGAATGAAATTACTTCTTCTTCTTCTTCTTGTACGTACTTGTGAAAAATTCCAAAAACTTTCTATATTTTCTTGTGTTGCCGTTGTTGTTGTTGCTGTTGTATTTCAAACGTTTCTTGTGCAAGTAAGCAAGCTAGCAAGCCCTTGTTTGTATACGTTTGTTTGGAGTTGCCTGTGTCTGGCTAGTAAATGTTGATGTTGGTGTTGATGTTGCTGTTGCCGTTGCTCAAACAATAACACATAAAAACGGGGTAAAAGAAAATGTCTATTCCATAAACTGACTGACTGACTGACTGCCTGCCGTTTTAACTGACAGCTACTACTTGGCTGGTTGATTGTTTATTTTTTCCACACAATAATAATGTCGGTGGTTTTCTTTTCTTTCGTCGTTCGACCAACAAACAATAAGTTCACTCTTGCACTGATCCCCACAAACTAACAAAGATTTCTGGCTTAAACCTGTGTAGGCCCAAAAAAGATCTTCTTTAGCTTTCTGTTTTGTTTTTACAAAACAATTCCACTCTCTTATATTAAGACATTCTTCTCGGCTTTTTGGCTCTCTTAAATTTACATACATATGTATGCTTTGGCTGACTTTAGTTATTTTTAAGTTTTAAATTATTAAAATAAACAAAATAACAATAAAAATACTTGTATTAACATATTGAAAAAAAATGTGTTAATAAAAAAAAGAGCGACTCAGAAAAATATTTTTCAATTTGACAGAACCGTAAATTAATGATAAGAAAACCGATAGGGAAAAGGATTATATTATCCAAGAGTATATGTATAACGTATGACCAAATCATTGTTATTGACAACATTTTATCGCCACATTTATAGAGCCTGTTATGGTCCATTGCCTTTGTTTGCTTCAAATATTCGGTAAGTGAATATATTTCGTATTTTGCGTAGGCACTGGTACTCCAATATAGTACTTAATGATGTTCGAATTCATACAACATTACAGATTTCATACTGCCACGCAAAAAGTTGCAATTATGGATCTCTATATCTTATTTAGTTTAGCAAACGGCTCAAGACATTTTCTGATTCTTCCAAGGCAGTAGAATGACTCAATCTAATCAAAGCTTTACTGCAAAAAGCTTGGCAAATTTGTTGTATTCATTCGGAAGGTCTTCATTTGGTGAGTAGTAACCTTAAGCTTAGCTTACTTAGCAGTTTCGATTACAAATTCATCCAGTTTTAGTTCCATGCTCGAGAAGTTATGTGCCATCAAACAAATATCATGTACTCTGCCAAAATGTCGGGCGCAATGAATACATTGACGACTGTACGCAGAAAACATCATAGTATTCAGTTCACAAACTTGACTAC
This sequence comes from Sarcophaga carnaria, assembly GCA_958299815.1. Classification (NCBI taxonomy): domain Eukaryota; kingdom Metazoa; phylum Arthropoda; class Insecta; order Diptera; family Sarcophagidae; genus Sarcophaga; species Sarcophaga carnaria. Next base: position 2,328,851 of record OY283149.1, read on the forward strand.
ATCTTACACATAAATGTCAAGTCCAAACGACTGTATGGATTTGTGTTGTGGAATTCTGACCTTCAAACCATGCAAAAGGTCTACTAGATGACATGCAGAAGGCAAATTAATGTAGAACCAGTCAGTTAAACTTGGGACGAGAGAGCGTTAGCACAAACAAAAATATTTTTTGAGGCTCTATGCAGCTTATCATGCAAGTCCTCCAAGCGTTCACTTGGATCCCACATCAAAACTAGTTTGTCGATAGGGGAAATAGAGAGCGTCCTTGGCAAATTCCATTCCTTATATCAATTTGTTGGTTTAGTATACCCTAATGTAAAGGGGGAATAGAGTAATCTGTGTAATCCGTTCTCCCCTCTGCGTCTGAACCTACAAAAAAGCCCACTTAACTGAAAGGAAAATCCTTCTCATTTGAACAAGCATCAACTATCAGTCAATTTCTATTAACTTAAATTTTCTATAGAAAATTAATCGATGACGTTCATTTTCCGCAAGTCATTGATAATTTTATGCAAGTCAACGATATACTTTCTGTGGAAAATGCAAGTCATCGATAAATTTTAAATAGAAAATACAAGTCATCGACAATTTTATGCCAGTCATCGGAAATTTCACCTAGCAATCCACGGGCCAATCGACAACAAACGGATGCGCTCGGCGAAAAAACGAGCACTTTGTTTGAATAGATGATTCCCGTTAACAACTCGCCTTATTTCGCACGAGAAAAATCCGTTGTAGAAGGGATAGAACAGTGAAACACAAACCACATTGTTACCGTTACTAATAAGCACCTTCGCTCTCGCCTGTAAGCGGTCGAGAAGACTGAAAATAGTCTTCGTTGCTTTCAAAAACAAATTTAACGGTAAATATGGCTCTTTAATGCAAAAAGAAAACGATTTTTGTTTCAATCGATAAATGTTTTCGAAATTTTTTAAATTGTACACACTAGTAGACTAGTATTTGTATTAATTTTTTTACATAATGCAAGTTTTCATATTAAATTTAGAGTACAACAACAACAACACAAACGTATTATTAAATATAATTAAAGATAATCAAAATATTTAAACTACTTTCTTAAAAACTAGTTTGATTGTGAACTGGTATGTAATAAAGAGAGCCACAGAGAGAGAGAGAGAGAGTATAACTCTTTCAGTGGCTATCACACATTCTCTTTTGTACTCTCTTTATTTATAAAATCATCACTTGCTCTTTATAGAGTGGCGGTAGTGTGGTATTTTGTTTTAAAAAACTCTTTAAAATTTACGAAATTTTTTTCTTTTCTTTCATTTGAAGTTTTTGTTTTATTTTGCTTTTGAAAACCTGCGAGTACTACGTACATAATTTTGGTAAAAAGAAAAATAATTAAAAAGCTTAAATAGATTACCGACTTATAATTGTTAATGTTACAAAAACACTCACAATGTTTTTGGAAGAATGGTTTAATTAACCAAGGCACTGCAGAGGCTTTCAAACGTTAAGTAAACGTTTAGCTTTTAATAAATAACAGGTGCAAGCATTAAAAAAAGAGAGAAAGAGAGAGAGAGAGAGTGAGAGAAATTTACCCCAAAACCAATTTAACTGTGGGCAGTCAGTCACTGCTTCAGTAAGCCAAACTAACTTTCGTTTTCGTTGTCAGTTTCTTTAATTTTTTTTTTAAGTTTAATTTGGTTTTGGTTTCTTATGTAGGTAGGTAGGCAGGGCCGCATTCGAAGTGAAAATTTCTTTATTTTTGTTATAATCTTAGTTTATACGCTCTCTGCTTTTGTTTAATGTTACTCCAGTTCATTGTTTTTTCTTTTTCCTCTGTAAGCTTGTGTTTTTTGGTTGAGGGGTCTTGGTTTAATTGCTTTTGAAACCAGTTAAGAGAAGAAGAGGTTTTTGTATTCATCTTGATACCATCTTGATACCATTTTTCCTGTTCGTTTAGTTTTCTTAGTTTTTTTTCTTTGTTCCTCTGTTCCTCTGTTGCATTATTTTATAATTTTTTTTATTGTTTCTTTGTTGTTCATTGTATTCTTATACCATATAATTTTTTTTACATCAGATACAATCATAGTTACAGGGAAATGAAAATTACTAGCACAGGTTAGAAAGAAACCTCAATTTGCCTTTATTTAACACCATTTTTTTCCTAACCTTGAGCCTTGTGAACAAGGTTATGAAAATGAAATCCTTACTGTTTGCATCATCATCATTCATTACATAATGTTGTTTTTGTTTTTCCGTTATTCCTATGCTTTTAATTTGGGGTGTGTTAACCCAAATACAAAAAAAAACACGCACACACACACAACGGTGACGTAGTTTGTTTATGGTACTAATATTACGGCCATTTCTCCTGATTTTTGTTTCTCCCAAATTGAGTTTTTTGCTCATAGTAATGGTAGGTCAAGTATTGAGAACATTTTGCCAATTTATAGTAGGTATTTTGACAAGAGAGGGGTTTTTGTTCCACATATATATATTTTTGTTTTTTTGTAGAGAGAGCATTTAATTTTAGGGTTGTTTGTTTTTTTGTCTCGTGAGAGTGTTTTCGTTGACATGATGAGGTTAAAACGTTATGGTAACAAAAAAAGTAAATATTTTTGGAAATTTTCCACTGTCTGCTTTACCATTATACCCTGCTATCCTTGAAGATTTTTTTGTTTTTTTTTTTGTAGGCTGTCGTTGTTGGATATATTTTACGTGCCTTTCTACACGTGTTTCAACTCAAATATTTTTATTATTATTTAAATTGGCCACACTGGCTGTGGATATTTACTGTACATACTATCGAAGAATACCCAGTTCAACCGATATAATTGCAACATGTCGAAAGTTGAGCTCTCTGCCATATACCAACTCTAGTCAGTTTCTCGGCAAAGCAGTTACCAATGATATCCTTATGTCCAGGATTCCATGTAAGAGTTACCTTTAAGCGAATCAAAATTTCCCTTAGGAACGAGGACAAATGTCGAGGTGAATACATCGATTGAATTTCAACAAAAATTCCATAACCTAGCAATCACTGAGCCGCTTGATATTGAATGAAATTTTTATGCACTTTGAAAACAATTTATTTCACTAACTTTTCAACGTTCAAAATTTATTTCGTTGCTAGTGTAAACGTTTCTCTTGTGTTATTTACATTAAATTCCTTTGCTGGCCTTACAAAAATTTAATTTCATATCGATTTTTTCTACTTTTTGGGCGAATTTTCTCTGTAATGCAAGAAGAAGTAAAATATAAAGAAAAAATGGGGGTGTGCCTGCGTAAATATGTATAAATTGGGTGAAATAGAATATTTTGGGGGGATTGTAAAATCATAAATGAGTAAGCGAAAATAGGAAAATTAAATAAAACATAAAAAAGCAATTTAATTCAAGTTCATTACACTTTAAAAATAAAAATTCAAATTTATAAATAAATTTATGAAAATTAAGTGAAAAATAATAAAGAAAACATGTAATGATTAGGGAATTAATTTAAAAAGCATGGAAATATTTTCTTAAAATAGAAACAAAATAAAAAAAATTTTAAAAACTTTGCAACCATTTTTATCCAATTTAATAAACATTTAAAAGCATTTTTTCTTCTAATTAAAATAATAAACAATAGATTTTCTTTTGTTATTTACAAAATTTTTAAGAAAATTAACAATTTTTTCTTAGCCAACAACAAATACGTAAATAAAGAAATATTTAATGCCAAGGCTGGCTGATTAAAAATAGGAGTGAGTCAGTCCTCTTATTGTGCAATATTGCAGTAACTTCTTACCTCCAACGAGATCAGGCTTCCTCATAAAAGAGTGGACAATACCCAATTTCCAACGATATCCCTATGTCCCGAAACGCATATAAGAATTATTGAATGATTTGAAATTTTTCCGAGAAATCCTCGGCATCCATGGACATGAACGGAAGTTCAAACTGCGTTCGTTAGGGATAGAGATTTTCAGGAAAATCTTACCACTCAACTGGCATTGTGCCGCTTGAAAAATTTTCCATTTTCTAGAAAATATAGCAGAATCCTATATAAATGTACCACAGCCTATCCTACCACTCATCTTCTAGACTTCAAGGGTCTCATTTAGAACCTCTGGATTTTCAGAGCAGAAATCCTTTGTTGGTAATCTAAAATCGAATATTCTGGTCGGAAATTATAAGGAATCATATAATCGATCGATTGATGATGTATGTTCCCAGAATATGACTGCATTAAGCCTTACTGTCACCAACTCTACCCTCTCTCTGGAGCTAACAGGGGAGTCAATTGAGTATAGACTGATTAAGTAATAAAATAAAATTTTAAAAATATTTAAAAAAATCTTTATTTTTGTTTTTATATGCAAACCTTTAATAATAAAATAGAAATTGTTGCAAAATTTTGTTTACAAAACAAAACAAAAGTATACTTATTTTGACAAGTTTTCATTTGACAAATAATAGAATTCCTTGGCCTTATTCAACATTTTAAAATAGAAATTTCTTGCCACCCAATTCGTTTAGAAATGTTTCGAAATATTTACTTTTATGCCAATTTTTCAATACAGTATATTAAGTACATATATGACATATTAATGATATACTTATACGGGATGGCTTTTAAATAATGCCAAAATATGAATGTAATGTGCACCAAAGTCCTACCCTTTCGTAGGCCCAAATCTACATTACTTTACAAGCAATTTAACAATGCTATCGGGCACTCTAATTAAACCCGTCAAGAACACTTCTTATACGTAGAAATGAAGAATTTTAGGCTGCCTTCCAAAATGTATCAATACAAAGTTCGTATGCAGTTCTACTACTGTATATAAACTATGTAGATATGCAAAGTAACCAAACAATGCATCAACTATAAATCCAATGCCCGATTGCTTTTTGACTGCGTTAAAAATACACATTGACAGCGTTTTGAAATAGAATACATTGTATATATTTTGTACAGCGGCATTATGAAACACGATACTTTGTTCAAACACAAAGCAGCTAACATTTTGGAAGGCAGCCATAGTCATATTATGGCCCTATTTTTAAGTCATCTGGTAATATGTATATAAAAGATAAGTAGTATTCTATCTGTGTCGTATTTGCATCTACATATGAATACAATATGAATATATGATAATATTTTATTACTCTTATAAATTAAAAGTGTATATTATTTTCTTTTTATTATTTTGCCTCTTTACGATTGATCATAAAATTTTAGATTTAGATTTGCCCCCCAATTGCTAGCACTGTACCATTTGTCTGCTGCAGTTATTTTGTACGTTTATTTGCCATTAAATTTTTATTTCTTTATATGCAAGGTAATGGCATTTAGAAGATGTAGTAAAAAGTAATGCAATTGAAATTCCATATTTAATACAGTAAAATCCATTTAAATGATCACCACCCATCCCTATGTGATCCATAACAATGGGAACTAATGATGGTGAATAGAAAACATCAGGGACAGCCTACTTGAAAACATTTTTAATGGTGTTAAAAAGTGCATAGACAACGTTATGTTATGGACATCATGTTGAAGTATTTCGAAACGGAAAGATGTTAACGTATATAGATGGTATAATGATGTTAACTCTGGGAATAGAGCTGGATTGCAAGCCCTGTGAAAATATACAACAATAAGTAGGCAGAAGTCGCCATAGTCTAGTAGGTAGTGTGTTGGCTTATTAGAAGTAAAGCCAGGGTTTGAGCCCCAGACCAGACATCAAGACAAAATACAAAAATTATTTCTTCGGCGACTTCCTCTCAGCAGATTTCTGGCAAGAACTCTGAGTGTGAAATAAAATTGCCATGAAAAGTTTCTCAAAAAATCTGTCGTTCGGAGTCGACTTTAAACTGTAGGTCCCACCACTCATGTATAAAATTAACACACACAACATAAGTGGTGTGAGAAACTAGGACGTTGTACAATGAGTCATTTCGACCTCCGGGTACTGTACTTGTCTTAATTGACAAGTGCACGTTCTCTAACCTAACCTAACCTAACTTAAGTAGGCAGAACTTGGCCGCACGACATGGCCGAGCCAGAGCAGCCGCTAGATGTTAGTTGAGCTCATAAAATTCGTTATAGGATCATCAAATCAAACTCGAACTGGACCGAAAATGTTATCTAGAATACTCTCAAGGCTGCTATATAGACGCTTAAAAGAGTCCATGCTTGTGCCCACTAAAGAAGCACGGGTAGGATGATCAACTTGTGGAGGATTACTTTTGTCGTATAAGAGAGGCCGATATCTTAAAGCGAGTAAAAATTATTAAGCTACTAAATAATGGTTTACTTTTTACTACACCTTTTGATTTTGATTTTTAATATGCCCGATGAGTAAAAGTTATTGCATGAATAATGAGTTTATTTTTATTATAAAATGTAAATGAATACAGAGAGAATATATTGTATGCACTATATGACTTGTTATTCTAAAATGCATATGCATATGCATTTAAGCAATTTATTCCGGTTTAAATGAATTATAAAAATATATAATATTTTTTTATTTTAAATTATTTTAATTGATTTATATATTAAATATTAAAACAAAAAAAAAGCACGTTTTAATTATAATTTTTAATATTTAAATCACATTTCAGATTTATTCATCATTTGAAATATGCACGCGATTTTTAGAAAACGTTTATCTAGTCAGTATTATTATCATATTCTACGATTAATAATAGTTATTAGAAATCAATTTTTTAAAAAAATTCGATTTTTTACTTAAGTTCCGTAAATTCCTGTGATACAAAGTTCATAATTTACGTACGTATTCTAAAAAGCAGGCAACAAAAAATCAATTGCTTTTATTTTATCTTTTTTATTTTTATTTTTAATTTCTTTTTATGGTTATTTATAGCCGATTAAATTGATAAAGTAGCCGGCAAACAATAATGAACATTTTTTTTCGTTCATTTTTGTCGGGGGGCCTGTTTAATATCTCACGCTGTCTAATAGTTGTCAACAGTGAATATTTATAGGCACGAGCGTCACCGTCGTCACTCCATACTACTTCCGAAATTTATGACCAGCTTATAAGAAAAAAAACAATAGAAAAAATTTATGAAATGATAATAAAAGATTATCCCAGTGGACGTAAAAAAGCGCAATTAAATAGACACACCGTCTTGTGAAAACTTTGGTGAAGGATTAACAGTACCGGCGATATTACTTTCTCGGTAAAAGTTGCGTGGGCTGGTTTAACCAGATAATAACATTATCGCGACAGTTGCCGCGTATATACAGCAGTCGCTTGGTACATCCAAACAGCTGACGTCGTGTAAATACGGCAGTTACTTATAGGTCTACATAGGCCGCTGCCGCATTTACACGGCAGTCATTTATTTGTTCACTTTTTTCACATTTGCTCCGTCGTGAAAAGTTGCAAAGTGTAGCTCAAGTGGAGCGTCGCGAAAGACTTGATTATGCCAGAAGGCAACTACTCTACCTCTCTACATTCTAAGTTCTATTCTGTGAAGCCATTTATATTTCAGTGATTGCCGATGTGCTTCAAAGTTTACATTGGAAGTCTCACCATGAAATGAGTGATTCGATAGCGAAAAATGGAGGTCAAACCGTGGGCTTCATATCAATGCTCCAAGAGATGCTAGCAAGGACTTTCAACACTCTGATTATTGTTCTGACTTTCTTGCTGATGGACTATGCCGACAATTTTTGGATTTCGAACCGAAAGAATGCGGTTGTCATCGACAGATAAAATTTCCCTCTGGCATTCATCTACGAACAATTTGGTCTACTGCATACAAAGCCGCTGAAAAGCTATTTGTTTATACATTTACTTACATAATTAGTCATTAAAACCCTTCTGCCCTTCAACCAGGATTACGACCTAAATTCTCACACCACTTATGTTGTGTGTGTTAATTTTATCCGTGACTGGCGGGTCCTACATTTTAAAATCGACTCTGAACAACTGATTTTTGAGAAACTTTTCGTGGCAATTTTATTTACTCCCAGAGTTTTTGTTAGAAATCTACTGAGAGGAAGTCGCCCTGCTCTTGTCATTAAGAGATGGAGGTTTTTAGCACTCATTTTCTAACATCGCTGACCATGTAATATAAAGATTGCTGCAATAGCAAGAATTATTTTGGACTTGAAATGATTTTCTCTAGGGCACATTTGATTCCAGAGTAGAATTAATTGTGGTATAACAATGGGTCAAAATGCTGGCCTCAGTGGGACATCTTCCTTTAAGAAGGGTTCGACACTTTGCCTTACCTAAACTAACTGTTTTAAAATACATATATGCCTCATATACTATAAACTGCATATGTACATATGTAGGGATATATGTATGTATGTATATATGTACATACGTACAAGTGCATTCTAGTATTCCTCTTTCAAATAAATTTTAATTTGCTTATTATTACTACGAGTATCATACATACAACAAAACATTAATTCTATAGAGTAACAGCAACACCATGTGTTATGCACGAGTATGTTGTAGTATGTCTGTGGTCCGTTCCGTTCGATTCCATTCCGTCCGTCAGTAACAATAAAAATGTGCATGAAAAAGTTGAATAAACTTTAAACGGGTTACGAAAGAATGATTTCATTAAAATGCCAACAAAAACAACAATAACAATAACAATTCTCTTCTCTTTTTGTTTTTTTGCAATTTCAAATAGGTTGTTGTTGTGTGTAATTGTAAACGTATAAGCAAGGTTAACATCACAACAAATAGTGAAAATTGTTAAAAAAAAAAAATAAAATAAAAACAATTCAAGTACAAATAAAATATTTATTAGCAGGTTAATTGTTTTTGTTGGAGAACAAAAATCAGATTTCATATGCTTTCAAATCTGTTGTTATACTCTCTGCGTATTATTATTTTTCGAATAAAGGCTTTCAAATTGTTAGGGAAAGGTTATGTTTGTTTATATGACAACAAGGGAAAAACTGATTAAGTCCACATAACAAACTTTGTATTCAAGAGAGACCGCACGATGAGCACCAACTATAGAGGTAGATTAACTTGTTGTCAGTCCTCGATAGTTCCATAAGGCAGCGTGTTTTTGTCGCAAAGTCTAAGCTAAGTGTTCTTGCGAATCTGATAACGCTATGCAGAATGATATGGAGCCAGTCCTACAGTTCCGTCAAGGTAGCATTTTGGCATAGAAACGACAAACGTTTTGAAGAGGTCTTAAGACTTGTGCTCTGCAATGAACACACAGGCTTACACCCACAACAATACTCCACCGCTCGCATAGATAGCCTACGAAACATGATCAAACATGGTACATGGGTTTCGAAAAGGTATTCGCCATAGTGACAGTCGAAATTAACCGTTTGACTGCTACGCGGCGCAAAAGCGCTGCGTTCATTTGTTACGAAAATCGCGTTTGCGCTGTGAATTTCAGTGTAAAAATTTAGTCAAAAAGGAAAAATAAAATTAAAAGACGAAATATAGGGTCTTCTCTTTATACATAGGTTATTAGAATTTTGTAGATTTTTTTATTATAATAATTAATCGTAGTTTTCGAGCAGTTTTCGAACGTTCTCACCAGAATCGCTTGGCAGTCAAACGGTTAAAATAACATTTTAAAATTCAGACTTAATCGGTTTTTCCATGTTGACGTGCAACTTTTAATCCAAAACTCATTAAGAGGAAAGAACGTGTATTTATTTTTATGCATTATAAAGGAATATTGATTAAAATTGTTTAACATTTCCCACTTGGGCTATTTGAAGGCAATAAGTGAAAGAACGTACTATAGACGGTCTAATTTAAGCATTATTAGGGTGACCAGTTTAAGTTTAAACTGAATTTAGATTTAATTAACTGATGTGTTGACTTATTAGAAGCAAGTCTTTCGGATTTAACTTGAGACATAAAAACGAGAAAATGGAACTACATCGAGGATATACTATGGCAAAGGTCAACAGAGGTTTGTGGACAGGCGCATACAGACCCTCGAGTGGAATCCACCAAGCACCAGAGTTCAAGAACGGCCACAAACCTACATGGCAAGTGCAGTAGCAAAGGATTTAATAAACGGAAAACATCTTATGCTCCCCAGATAGCCAATGCATATAAAAAAGAAGAGCAGAAAAGTAAATTTAAAATTTGTAACAAACAAGAACCTGATCACCTTAATATTTTGCATTATATGCACTTGTTAAACCATGCTTGTATTATACTACACATAATATTAAATAAAATACGGTATGTTAAGCCATTTGTCTACCATGCCATGCAATGACATACTATATAGGAAAACAAATAGACTGTAATCGCAAGAATGTGTATTATTATATACATATGTACGTATGTATTTATATTATATACATTATTTACATATGTACATAAGCCTGTTGTTATTTTATATAATAAAAAAATATAATGATAGTCTCGAGGCGCATGTAAAAAATTATATTATTTTCTACTATTGTACATACATATCGTCATATAAAAATAACATACAAACAGAAATTCATTCATTCTTATTAAAACAAACACAAAAACTACACATACTTTATAAATATATAAGCAACCAACGAAGGTTATTTCGAAATATTTAACACGCTTCTCAAATAAAATCGAATTAAAAAAAGGCCAAACCCCCCAACAGAAGAAGAAGAGAAAGACAAAAATGAGAAGACATTTAATTTTTGGGTTCGTTGTACAAATTTCTTTTAATAAAAGGAAACAAAATTTAAATTAATTGACAATTATTATGCTCTTAAGCAAACTACATCAGATAATACGAGGTATGTTCGAAAAATAAGACGAAATACTCAATCTCTCGTCACTCGTCAGAGTAAAACTTTTCACTGAAGCACACATTCAAGCAATCAATATCTGTGTTGTCTTTATTTGCATACAAGCTCTTACTAAGAAGAATGCTATAAATTATGCCGCTGCCTTTGTAAACCGTCAGATGATTGTCGTATCTAGACGGCATCAGCTGATGTAAGCAAATAAATTACTGTCGGGTATATGCGGCATCAGCTTCTGTCGGCAAATTAGTGACTGCCATATTTACAAGACGTTTGCCGCTGTGATGCATCAAGTGATTGCCGTAAATGTTTTAAAGTGGAGACTGCATAGATATTACCCTTTTACCCTGCTAGTATTCATGGAAACCATACATACACATGGTGATAGAAATGGTTAAGTTGGGTTAAAATGGCAACCAACGCACTTAGATTAAGTACATTGTGATAGAAGTCGCCGTAGTCTAGTAGGTAGTGTGTTGGCTTATTAGACGCAAAAGCCTGGGTTCGAGCCCCAGACCAGGCATCAAAGACAAAATACAAAAAGCGGCGACTTCCTCTCAGTAGATTTCTGGCAAAAACTCTGAGAGTACATAAAATTGCCATAAAAAGTTTCTCAAAAATCTGTCGTTCGGAGTCGACTTTAAACTGTAGGTCCCACCAATCATGTATAAAATTAACACACACAACATAAGTGGTGTGAGAAACTAGGACGTTGTACAATGGATCAATTCGACCTCCGGGTACTGTACTTGTCTTAATTGACAAGTACACGTCCTCTAACCTAACCTAACCTAACATTGTGATACAACTTGACCCTAATTAGATAAAATCTCCACCGTAGCATCAATCTGTACTCGAAATTCTATTCAGACAGATCCTCGAGGGAAATATATCACTACAAGAACAGGTAAGCGGCATAGGAGTAGTCGGCCAAGCTTACTTAATCAGCTTTTACAACCCTTTAGTCAGGATTACGACCTAGCTTCTCACAGCACTAATTGATGCGTGTGTTCAGTTTTTCCATAAATGGTGGGATCTACAGTTTAAAGTCGATTCCGAACAACAGGTTCGAGAAACGGCAATTTTATTTGTTAGAAGACTGCTAAGGGGAAGTAGGAGAAAAAAAAATATTCTTTTCCTATTTCGTTGTGTTCGATATGTATGAGCTGGGGTATGAACTACGGCCTCAGGCCTAATAAACCAACACACTACCTATTAGCCTATGGCGACTTTAAGATCTCAACAGTTTGTTGAATTATTATTATCTCGTCCATGAAAAAACGAACGAATTTTAAGTAAAAGCAATACGCGGACGTTAAGCATATCGAAAATTTGTAATTTTGGATTAATGAAACGTTTAAAAATACACGCAGTTGATGAATTTAAACAAAACGCAATTTCTTTCTTCTTCTTTAATAATAAATTGTGTATTTTATTATTTAGAAATTTTCTTTTTGCTTTTATTTAAAAATATTCGTCTTTTTAGATTTAAAACTGAACATAACAAAGAACAAGAAAAGGGGTGTGTATGGTGATTTCCTTGGTTTTGTGTTTTTGTTTTGTTTTGTCAGCAATTAATAACAATTTATTTACGATTTAATTGAATTTCCTTATATAGAAACAATACACACAGAAAATCCACAAAAGAAGTCACATGCATTTGGCAAACCAAGTACAAACAAATAAAACGCAGATGCCACGTTAAACTTTGAAACATAAAGCCGCTAACCAACTGGGCAACCAAACAGTGTCAACCTTGTGGTGCTCTCTGGCAAGACCTTCTCTGCATACAAAATAAATAACAATTGGATTTTGAATTCACAATACAATACATTACAATATAACAACGGAGGAATAATCAGAGGAATTAATTAAATAAAAAACATCAACAACAACAACGAGAACAAAACGACTAAAAAAACAAATCAAGGCTAATTCTTCTAGTATTTCGCTTTATTTGCATTGTATTGTATTAATTGTTTTATTAAAGACTCACTCCTCCTCAAGATTAATATCGATCGAATAGTATTATTGAAGGCATTAATTAAAGGTAACATGAAAAGATTTGTCAGCAGTAAGTACTTGGTACTCGGAAATATTAAAATAAGATGTTAGGTTAGGTTAGGTACATATACTATAGTTAAGGATGTGAAACAGGTCACCAGAAACGGTCCATTGTGGCTACCTGTTTAAAGGTGAGAAAATTGGGAGGGGAAAATTGAAGAGAAAGAGGAAAAAAGTGTCACGGGAAGATTCTAACCAACCACTTCTTCCCTTGCCAGTCCATCTGCAGAATTATGCCCACACACCCTATAATGTTTCTATTCAGAAAGCCACTCCGTATTGCATTGTACTCGTTGAGGTGTTCTCCTTCAAAGATGGTTTAATATCCGACCCCTTTCAAACAAGCAGAAACTAATCAACTCCGTCTTAGCCGGATTTATGCCAAAACTCTTGGTATACGCAACAGTGTTGCAAAATTTAAATTGAAAGAGTACTTTTTCGTATCAAATGGTACTTTTGTAAAAAAGATATTTATTTATATTTAATACACGTTTGAAACGGAACAGAAAAACTAACGGCACATACAAAACAAAAAACATCTGATTCGGGAAGTAATAGAACGTAAAATCCCTGTTTAATTCAAACGTCGACGGAACGTCACGCAACGTACATATGTTCGTTTTTAGCATATGAAGAGGGTTCTCATTGCTTTTCACCATCTGAATACGAACATTGCTAGGTCAGCATTACGTCGAACATGAAAAGAGTACTGAAAGCGTTGCAGGTGTACTGTGGTATTTTTGAAATGGAAAAGTACTAAAGTACTGAATTTCTCAACACTGCTACCATACATCCCCCCATACTAAACGTTGCAATGAGTATGCGTACAACGTTTACTCATACCATTCGAAATATGTTTGATTCATAAATCTACTCATTTAGATTCCTAAGATCGAGTGACTCGAAACACTCAACAAAACTTCCAAAAAAATAGAAAAAAGACCCATAAGCAAAAACGAAGGGAGCAGCAAGCAGAGCAAGCAACCATATAGTCACTAGAATCTAGTGAGTATTTTAGTGTTCGTAAGCTAATCTTGCTTATTTTGTGTCATCTGCCTCACCCATATTGAGTTAAGGAGAGTCGAAATCAACAACATCATCATTCGCGTTGAATAAGAGATTCTAGGTTTCATGATAAGTAAGATTCGACTCTGCTCATCTTTTTGAATGAACTCATTGCTGATTTCCGAGTGTATGTCTGTCTTGTTTTGCTACCATACTTAATATGGTAATTACCTAATATGGTAATTAATTCTTTGTTACTACAGTGTAACGTAGTGTTAGAATTAAGGAAAAAGAATTAGAATTAAGGAAAAAGAGCAAAAGAGTCACACAAACACTGAATAAATATAAAATTCTATTTTGTTGCTGGTCAATAAATATAAAATTTGCATAGGCGTAAAGAGAAAAAGTTAAAAAATTTAAAAAAAATTAAAATAAAATAAATTAAATTAAGAAAAAATAACAAAATAATTTAACTTTAAAAAATACCTAAAATATTAATATAAGGGCAACAAACGTAAAAAAGAAATTAAGAATAAAAACATTTGAACATAAATTTAATCACACAAAGCCTTTTACGCATGCCTTTTGATTAAACTCATCTTAAAATCTTTAACTGGTTTGTATGCAAACAAATAACCTTGAAATCACAATAACAACATTACTGCAACATTACTCTTTAAACAGTAGTGAGTGTTTTTCTTATCAGAAAAAACACAACACCCTCTATCTTTCTCTTTCTTGCAAACCACGATGGTGCACACCCTTAGTTTTGCAAGCATAGTAACAAGTTAATTTTATTGTGTTTGGTTTACAAATTGATTTGAAACTTACCTGTTTAAAACTGCTCACCCGCTCACACCCTCTCTTTTTCCATTTCATGTTTGCTCATATCATTTATGCTTAAATTTTAATTTACTGGAAAAGAAAGAAAAAATTTCTATAAATATTGGCTTCGAAATGTAAAAATATTTGTTCTTAAAACATGCTAAAATAAAGAGAATACATTTTATAACACATTCTTGGTGGCAGACACTGTGTAATTTTATACATACACGCTATTGGTCATTCGGATGTATGAAATCTGTGTTAACTTGACATTATTCTGTCTGTCAATTTGATAGATTTTGTTTGATAGTTGGCAATACCAAGTCATGTGTGCTTATTTATATCAACAAGTAACAATTTTAGTTTTAAAAAAGCAAAAATAATTGATTAAGGCCAAGCATTAGAATAATTTTGTTACCCATAAAACATTCTTCTTATTTACCATGAATTTAAGATTGGCAGCAAGAATAGTAAATTTTTTTTTATTTTATTTTTTTATATAATTAGTTTAAAAATATTCCCATTAATATTCTAGCTTCTACTCTCTTTAACTCTAAATAAAGGAAATTTATTTGTCCCCTCAACTATTTTCTATCGCTCGCTTTGTAACGACACCACACTATAACGTATTAGGAATTTTATTTATTAAAACAACAACAACGACACAATTCGCAACATTGCTGTGTGTGTTAGTCTCAATTCTTCAAGTAAAAACAAAAACAATAAACATTTGCTCTTCTATCCTCTAAAATAAAATCAAAAGAATTTACCTCACATAAGCTAGTAAAAAAAAACATAATGTTTTACTCACTCTATTTACACTACACACGCAACTTCCTTTTAGACCACTGAGTTTTTTGTAAGGCAAGCAATTCTACTGGCGATCGAAAATTAATATGAAGAAGCACTCAATCGCACATGAATTTGATTTTTCCTTTTTTTTTTGAGTCACTTTCATAAAAATTTTTAACAAGCCAAAATCACTTGCCTTACAAAAACAATTTCTTGTGCGCTTTTATTTCACAATATAACCCACGACTCTCTTAACAACCGCACACACACACACATTCTTCTTTGAGACACCATTTTTTTCTTTTCTTTTTCATGGGAGCACCCCTTTTAAGCTAAAAGAACTTTTTTCTTTTTGGATTTTTATTGCTTTCTTTTATTTTTTTCATACAAAACTTATGATTTCTTATGCTTTATAGACTGATATTACTTTTTCATACAAAACTTTAATAAAAACGACCGAATTTAACAATTAAATTTTAATTTTCTTTTTAACAAACTGAAATAACATCCGACCCGTTGCACTTTTATGAAAGAAACTAAAAATGCCTACTTTTTGTTTCCTAATTTCCTATTTTAGAACAAAAAATATCCCTTTAATATCGTTAATGCATATCCGAATGTGAGAGGGTTTTGTATGATGTCATATGTTGCATGTTGTTGTTTTTATTTTAATGTTTTCAGTTGTTGGTAACCTTTGTTTCTCTCTTCACTTTTGTGCGTGTGAGCAAATGATGTTGATTTGGGTGAATGCTGCTACTCATGCGTACGTAAGGTGTATGCATATAAGTATTTCGGTTTTTTTTATTCTTATGCATATCTCTTTGGGATATTTTTCAATTTATTTAAGTAGTGTGTGTCAGTGTTTTTTTTGGCTTTTTTTTATATTAAGATTTCGAACTTCTTTAAGCTTATGAGGGGTGCTAACAAGGAAATGAAAAAAATAGTGCTTCAAAAAATGTGTGTGTGTGTGTTCAATCACCTGTTCTAAATAAATGCTTTATTGTTGTTGTTGTTATAATTATTATTTTTTATTGAGCAAAGCCTAAATATTAATTTAAAACAGTAAAACGTAAATTCTTTGATCGTAATAATGCACAAACTATACATGGTAACAAAACATAAGAAGTTCCAAATCTTAACATAACAAAAACAACAACACAGTCACTATTTACTTATAAAAAAAACACAGAAAAAAAATCCCAAAGAGAAATGCATAAGAATAAAAAACACCCGAAATACTTATATTCACACACTACGTACGCATGCGCAACAGCATTCGTCGATACGTCGATAAACATTACGAAATAGATCACATGCACAAAAGAGTAGAGAGGAACCAAAAGACACATACAATTAAAAGCTCTAAAATAAAAACAACAACATTTAACATATGACATCATACAAAACTCTCTCCCATTCGGACATACATTGACGAATTAAATTTTTATATAATTAGTTTAAAAATATTCCCATTAATATTCTAGCTTCTACTCTCTTTAACTCTAAATAAAGGAATTTTATTTGTTCCCTCAACTATATTCTATCGCTCGCTTTGTAACGACACCACACTATAACGTATAAGAAATTTTATTTATTAAAACAACGACAACGACACAATTCGCAATATTGCTGTGTGTGTTACTCTCAATTCTTCAAGTAAAAACAAAAACAATAAATATTTGCTCTTCTATCCTCTAAAATAAAATCAAAAGAATTTACCTCACATAAGCTAAAAAAAAACATAATATTTTACTCACCCTATTTACACTACACACGCAACTTCCTTTTACACCACTGAGTTTTTTGTAAGACAAGCAATTCTACTGGCGATCGAAAATTAATATGAAGAAGCACTCACTTGCACATGAATTTGATTTTTCTTTTTTTTTTTTGAGTCACTTTCATAAAAATTTTTAATAAGCCAAAATCACTTGCCTTACAAAAACAATTTCTTGTGCGCTTTTATTTCACAACGTAACACACGACTCTCTTAACACCCGCACACACACACACATTTTTCTTTGAGACACCATTTTTTTCTTTTCTTTTTCATGGGAGCACCCCTTTTAAGCTAAAAGAACTTTTTTTCTTTTTGGATTTTTATTGCTTTCTTTTATTTTTTTTCATACAAAACTTATGATTTTTTATGCTTTATAAACTAATATTACTTTTTAATACAAAACTTTAATAAAAACGACCGAATTTAACAATTAAATTTTAATTTTCTTTTTAACGCACGGAAGCAACATCCGACCCGTTGCACTTTTATGAAAGAAACTAAAAATGCCTACTTTTTGTTTCCTAATTTCCTATTTTAGAACAAAAAATATCCCTTTAATATCGTTAATGCATATCCGAATGTGAGAGGGTTTTGTATGATGTCATATGTTGCATGTTGTTGTTTTTATTTTAATGTTTTCAGTTGTTGGTAACCTTTGTTTCTCTCTTCACTTTTGTGCGTGTGAGCAAATGATGTTGATTTGGGTGAATGCTGCTACTCATGCGTACGTAAGGTGTATGCATATAAGTATTTCGGTTTTTTTATTCTTATGCATATCTCTTTGGGATATTTTTCAATTTATTTAAGTAGTGTGTGTGTCAGTGTTTTTTTTTGGCTTTTTTTTATATTAAGATTTCGAACTTCTTTAAGCTTATGAGGGGTGCTAACAAGGAAATGAAAAAATAGTGCTTCTAAAAATGTGTGTGTGTTGTGTTTAAACACCTGTTCTAAATAAATGCTTTATTGTTGTCGTTGTTATAATTATTATTTTTTATTGAGCAAGGCCTAAATATTAATTTAAAACAGTAAAACGTAAATTCTTTGATCGTAATAATGCACAAACTATACATGGTAACAAAACATAAGAAGTTCCAAATCTTAACATAACAAAAACAACAACACAGTCACTATTTACTTATAAAAAAACACAGAAAGAAATATCCCAAAGAGAAATGCATAAGAATAAAAAAACCCGAAATACTTATATGCCACACACTACGTACGCAAGCGCAACAGCATTCGTCGATACGTCGATAAACATTACGAAATAGATCACATGCACAAAAGAGAAGAGAGGAACCAAAAGACACATACAATTAAAAGCACTAAAATAAAAACAACAACATACAACATATGAAATCATACAAAACCCTCTCCCATTTCCCAAAGAGATATGCATAAGAATAAAAAAAAACCAAAATACTTATATGCATACACCTTACGTACGCATGAGTAGCAGCATTCGCCCAAATCAACATCATTTGCTCACACGCACAAAAGTGAAGAGAGAAACAAAGGTTACCAACAACTGAAAACATTAAAATAAAAACAACAACATGCAACATATGACATCATACAAAACCCTCTCACATTCGGATATGCATTAACGATATTAAAGGGATATTTTTTGTTCTAAAATAGGAAATTAGGAAACAAAAAGTAGGCATTTTTAGTTTCTTTCATAAAAGTGCAACGGGTCGGATGTTATTTCAGTGCGTTAAAAAGAAAATTAAAATTTAATTGTTAAATTCGGTTGTTTTTATTAAAGTTTTGTATGAAAAAGTAATATCAGTCTATAAAGCATAATAAATCATAAGTTTTTAATGAAAAAAATAAAAGAAAGCAATAAAAATCCAAAAAGAAAAAAAGCTCTTTTAGCTTAAAAGGGGTGCTCCCATGAAAAAGAAAAGAAAAAAATGGTGTCTCAAAGAAGAATGTGTGTGTGTGTGCGGTTGTTAAGAGAGTCGTGGGTTATATTGTGAAATAAAAGCGCACAAGAAATTGTTTTTGTAAGGCAAGTGATTTTGGCTTGTTAAAAATTTTTATGAAAGTGACTCAAAAAAAAAAGGAAAAATCAAATTCATGTGCGATTGAGTGCTTCTTCATATTAATTTTCGATCGCCAGTAGAATTGCTTGCCTTACAAAAAACTCAGTGGTCTAAAAGGAAGTTGCGTGTGTAGTGTAAATAGAGTGAGTAAAACATTATGTTTTTTTTTACTAGCTTATGTGAGGTAAATTCTTTTGATTTTATTTTAGAGGATAGAAGAGCAAATGTTTATTGTTTTTGTTTTTACTTGAAGAATTGAGAGTAACACACACAGCAATGTTGCGAATTGTGTCATTGTTGTTGTTTTAATAAATAAAATTCCTAATACGTTATAGTGTGGTGTCGTTACAAAGCGAGCGATAGAAAATAGTTGAGGGAACAAATAAAATTCCTTTATTTAGAGTTAAAGAGATTAGAAGCTAGAATATTAATGGGAATATTTCTAAACTAATTATATAAAAATTTAATTCGTTAATGTATGTCCGAATGGGAGAGGGTTTTGTATGATGTCATATATTAAATGTTGTTGTTTTTATTTTAGAGCTTTTAATTGTATGTGCCTTTGGTTCCTCTCTACTCTTTTGTGCATGTGATCTATTTCGTAATGTTTATCGACGTATCGACGAATGCTGTTGCGCATGCGTACGTAGTGTGTGAATATATGTATTTCGGGTGTTTTTTATTCTTATGCATTTCTCTTTGGGATTTTTTTTCTGTGTTTTTTTTATAAGTAAATAGTGACTGTGTTGTTGTTTTTGTTATGTTAAGATTTGGAACTTTATTTCTTATGTTTTGTTACCATGTATAGTTGGTGCATGATTACGATCAAAGAATTTACGTTTTACTGTTTTAAATTAATATTTAGGCTTTGCTCAATAAAAAATAATAATTATAACAACAACAACAATAAATCATTTATTTAGAACAGGTGATTGAACACAACACACACACATTTTTTGAAGCACTATTTTTTTCATTTCCTTGTTAGCACCCCTCATAAGCTTAAAGATGTTCGAAATCTTAATATAAAAAAAAGCCAAAAAAACACTGACACACACACTACTTAAATAAATTGAAAAATATCCCAAAGAGATATGCATAAGAATAAAAAAAACCCAAAATACTTATATGCATACACCTTACGTACGCATGAGTAGCAGCATTCGCCCAAATCAACATCATTTGCTCACACGCACAAAAGTGAAGAGAGAAACAAAGGTTACCAACAACTGAAAACATTAAAATAAAAACAACAACATGCAACATATGACATCATACAAAACCCTCTCACATTCGGATATGCATTAACGATATTAAAGGGATATTTTTTGTTCTAAAATAGGAAATTAGGAAACAAAAAGTAGGCATTTTTAGTTTCTTTCATAAAAGTGCAACGGGTCGGATGTTATTTCAGTTTGTTAAAAAGAAAATTAAAATTTAATTGTTAAATTCGGTCGTTTTTATTAAAGTTTTGTATGAAAAAGTAATATCAGTCTATAAAGCATAAGAAATCATAAGTTTTGTATGAAAAAAATAAAAGAAAGCAATAAAAATCCAAAAAGAAAAAAGTTCTTTTAGCTTAAAAGGGGTGCTCCCATGAAAAAGAAAAGAAAAAAATGGTGTCTCAAAGAAAAATGTGTGTGTGTGTGCGGGTGTTAAGAGAGTCGTGTGTTACGTTGTGAAATAAAAGCGCACAAGAAATTGTTTTTGTAAGGCAAGTGATTTTGGCTTATTAAAAATTTTTATGAAAGTGACTCAAAAAAAAAAAAGAAAAATCAAATTCATGTGCAAGTGAGTGCTTCTTCATATTAATTTTCGATCGCCAGTAGAATTGCTTGTCTTACAAAAAACTCAGTGGTGTAAAAGGAAGTTGCGTGTGTAGTGTAAATAGGGTGAGTAAAACATTATGTTTTCTTTTTCTAGCTTATGTGAGGTAAATTCTTTTGATTTTATTTTAGAGGATAGAAGAGCAAATGTTTATTGTTTTTGTTTTTACTTGAAGAATTGAGAGTAACACACACAGCAATGTTGCAAATTGTGTCGTTGTTGTTGTTTTAATAAATAAAATTTCTTATACGTTATAGTGTGGTGTCGTTACAAAGCGAGCGATAGAATATAGTTGAGGGAACAAATAAAATTCCTTTATTTAGAGTTAAAGAGAGTAGAAGCTAGAATATTAATGGGAATATTTTTAAACTAATTATATAAAAATTTAATTCGTCAATGTATGTCCGAATGGGAGAGAGTTTTGTATGATGTCATATGTTAAATGTTGTTGTTTTTATTTTAGAGCTTTTAATTGTATGTGTCTTTTGGTTCCTCTCTACTCTTTTGTGCATGTGATCTATTTCGTAATGTTTATCGACGTATCGACGAATGCTGTTGCGCATGCGTACGTAGTGTGTGAATATAAGTATTTCGGGTGTTTTTTATTCTTATGCATTTCTCTTTGGGATTTTTTTTTCTGTGTTTTTTTATAAGTAAATACTGACTGTGTTGTTGTTTTTGTTATGTTAAGATTTGGAACTTTATTTCTTATGTTTTGTTACCATTTATAGTTGGTGCATGATTACGATCAAAGAATTTACGTTTTACTGTTTTAAATTAATATTTAGGCTTTGCTCAATAAAAAATAATAATTATAACAACAACAACAATAAATCATTTATTTAGAACAGGTGATTGAACACAACACACACACATTTTTTGAAGCACTATTTTTTTCATTTCCTTGTTAGCACCCCTCATAAGCTTAAAGAAGTTCGAAATCTTAATATAAAAAAAGCAAAAACACACTTACACACACACTACTTAAATAAATCGAAAAATATCCCAAAGAGATATGCATAAGAATAAAAAAAACCGAAATACTTATATGCATACACCTTACGTACGCATGAGTAGCAGCATTCACCCAAATCAACATCATTTGCTCACACGCACAAAAGTGAAGAGAGACAACAACTGAAAACATTAAAATAAAAACAACAACATGCAACATATGACATCATACTAAACCCTCTCCCATTCGGATATGCATTAACGATATTAAAGGGATATTTTTTGTTCTAAAATAGGAAATTAGGAAACAAAAAGTAGGCATTTTTAGTTTCTTTCATAAAAGTGCAACGGGTCGGATGTTGCTTCCGTGCGTTAAAAAGAAAATTAAAATTTAATTGTTAAATTCGGTCGTTTTTATTAAAGTTTTGTATTAAAAAGTAATATTAGTTTATAAAGCATAAAAAATCATAAGTTTTGTATGAAAAAAAATAAAAGAAAGCAATAAAAATCCAAAAAGAAAAAAAGTTCTTTTAGCTTAAAAGGGGTGCTCCCATGAAAAAGAAAAGAAAAAAATGGTGTCTCAAAGAAAAATGTGTGTGTGTGTGCGGGTGTTAAGAGAGTCGTGGGTTATATTGTGAAATAAAAGCGCACAAGAAATTGTTTTTGTAAGGCAAGTGATTTTGGCTTATTAAAAATTTTTATGAAAGTGACTCAAAAAAAAAAAAGGAAAAATCCAATTCATGTGTAATTGAGTGCTTATTCATATTAATTTTTGATCGCCAGTAGAATTGCTTGCCTTACAAAAAACTCAGTGGTGTAAAAGGAAGTTGCGTGTGTAGTGTGAATAGAGTGAGTAAAACATTATGTTTTTTTTTTCTAGCTTATGTGAGGTAAATTCTTTTGATTTTATTTTAGAGGATAGAAGAGCAAATGTTTATTGTTTTTGTTTTTACTTGAAGAATTGAGAGTAACACACACAGCAATGTTGCGAATTGTGTCGTTGTTGTTATTTTAATAAATAAAATTCCTAAAACGTTATAGTGTGGTGTCGTTACAAAGCGAGCGATAGAAAATAGTTGAGGGAACAAATAAATTTCCTTTATTTAGAGTTAAAGAGAGTAGAAGCTAGAATATTAATGGGAATATTTCTAAACTAATTATATAAAAAAATAAAATAAAAAAAATTTTACTATTCTTGCTGCCAATCTTAAATTCATGGAAAATAAGAAGAACGTTTTATGGGTACAAAATCATTCTAATGCTTGGCCTTAATCAATTATTTTTGCTTTTTTAAAACTAAAATTCTCACTTGTTGATATAAATAAGCACACATGACTTGGTATTGCCAACTATCAAACAAAATCTATCAAATTGACAGACAGAAAAATGTCAAGTTAACACAGATTTCATACATCCGAATGACCAATACACTGTATGTATAAAATTACACAGTGTCTGTCACCAAGAATGTGTCATGCTATCTTTACAGATGGATACCAGTACTGGTGCAGGAGTATGCTTTAGAGATTGTGAGAAACTGTCCCATAGACAGACCAATGATAGTGTAAATATCTACGTGAATTGTCAGAATAGTTTAAAAGCCCTAAATGAACACGATGTTCGGTTGAAGACAAGGCTTGGGGGTCCTTCAATGGTGGTATTCCTAATAGTGAGCTTACAACAAGCCTATATGATGACTTAGATGTATGTCAATAGGCATGAGAATCTTAGTTGGTCTTCTCTCCTTAAAACTTTGAACGTAATTTATTTATTGAGAACTAAATTTAATTTATTTCAAGACGAGTTTCTATAATTAAAACACAATGTCTTCTTTTCATATATAAATATATATATTTTTTTTATTAGAGTTTCTTTTATTGTTATTATATATGTATAATAGTAGTTAGCAAAAAAAAAAAACAAGATGAATTATTAAAACTTGGAAAAGGAATATATTGTATTGCTTAAATAAAAAGTTAGAATTTTTAAACTTATTAATTTATTATAGTATCATATATTTTAAAGCATTTAGTATAGTAGGTATATAGTATTTAAAAATATTGAATAAAAAGTAGAGCGAGTGCATGGCAAATATAAAACATTTTGAAATTGTAAAGCAAAAAACCATTTCAAATAGATTATATTTCAATTTTAATAAGAATACAATGGAAATTTAGAGATGTAAAGAGATATTGAGCACTTAGATAGCAATTATTTGTTGTATGAGAAACAAATTAAAAGAAATCTTTAAACTATTTTCATAGGCATACGTAATACGATCAGCTCAATTTTTTTGAGAACAAAATTTCTCCAATATTTATTCAAAATAGGAGGAATGGAAAACAAAAACCTCTGGCGAAATTGGGCTGCTGTATATACGAATTTGTTAAGACTCTGCTACAATTAATGTATAATGAAACCCCACTTATAGTTTAAAAATTTTCTTTCGATATACTTTACTTTTTCAATTAATTTTCCATGTTCTTTAAAAAAAAAAAAGAAATTTCAAAAAATTTCTTTACTTTTCAAAGAGTCTGATGGGTTTGTGATTTTTCAAAATTAAAACATATTTTTAATTGTTTTTTGCTTTTTCTATTATTAATTATAGTTTTATTTAAAAATCTTTTTAGTTTTTTCCCTCTTTTCTTTATCAATATTTATTTGTATAAAATATTTACATATTTTAATAATAATAATACAATAAATTCATACTTATTTTGATTTAGAATACAATTGATAATAATATTAATTATTAAAATATTTATAAATAATATGTATAGTACAATAAATTTTTAAGCGTTTAATATTACAGGGATTTTTAAGTTTTTAATTTTGTTTTGTTTTTTTTTTTTAATGGCAGTTTAATTCAAAAAAACAATTTTTAAAGGAAGATATTCCTATACACTGGTGGTCAAAATTAAAGCAACTAGCAAGACGTTTGTTGCAAATAACTTAAACAGCCTTTAATAACTTTATAATAGATTATGAAAAATAGTTTTTTTTTCTTTAACGCACTAGAAATTCATTTGCAATTCGAACGTTTCTTATATATTTTTTAACATCTCGTAGACGATAAATTGATAAAAAAAATTGAATAAAAATTCTATGCAACCTACGTCACAGCTATCAAATTCTTGAACATTGAATAAACGATTCTGCTATAAACACTGCTTTTTCCTTTAAGTTGCTTTATTTCTGTTCGCCTGTGTATATACAAATGTATACTTTTTTAAGTACTTGTGTTTTCCCTTGTTTTATTTTCGTTATTTATTTAAAACTTTTCTTATATGTATAATAAATATCCATATTTTATATATTCCAAGATTTTTTTTAAATAAATTTTGTAGGAGACCTTTACGTTGTTGTTAAACCTTCTCCGTAAAACATTTGGTCACAAAAATATTTAAATTATGTTTCAAACTTAATAACTGTATGCGTATGTATACGTTAATAACAAAAATATTCTTTATAATATTGTATTTAATTTAATCAAACTATAATCAAAATTTCAAATCTATTAATAATAATAACACTTTTCTCTTCTTTTTTTCTTTTTGTTTCCATAAAATATTTTTATAATGTATGTACTGTAGTGTAGTGTAGTATATGTATGTATTTATAGGAAGAAGAAACTGTTTGTGGTTTTATTAGAATTCCTGTAATGCATTTTGCAAAAAAAGCATTTTCATTTTTCGTTTATAATTTTTTCTTTTCTCTTACCCTGTGTATCATTCTATTTTGCCTTTATATGTTCATTTGGCTTTAAGCCAAAAATTTATTTTTTTACCCTGGGATCTGTGGTTATTATTATCCCCCTGATGATGTTGGGTACTCGTATAATGATGTTGATTGTTTTTGGCATGTTCTAAAAGCCTTACAAGATGTGCAAGTATATGGGTTTGGTTTTGTCTTGTGTGGCTGTGACAAAATAATTCATTATAAATGATCATGTTGGTACTACGTGTTGCAAATCATGTTTTTAACTTGGCAAACGTGACCTTGGTTAAATTTTAAGCAGCAAAAGATATTACACATATCTTTTAAGGTCTTAAAAGTCCAATTCTGACTTCAGTTTTGTAGTTTTGTTTTGAATTTGAAAACAAATAAATGCTTTGGCAATTTTCCTATGGCCAACAAACAAACCAATTTATCCACTGTTTATATAAAACGCAGATTAATTTAAATACCCAATCAAAATATCACAATTTTTTAATGGCCCGATTATGGATACGTACAAGTTTTAGTTCCCAGCTGCCGTTCAGTTTGCCGTCCATAATAAAGCCATAAATATTCCAAGCAGTATGAAAAAATATTTGAGAGGAAAATAAACGCTTGTATAACTCCAATCACAAGGCAGTATTATTCCCTATAATCTTTCAAACAATTACGAAACGCATTCCAATAGTTAAACATATGGTTTCTTATAGCAATTCAGCTGTTCTTTTGATACCTTATAGCAGCACATTATTTGTAATGTTTCGCAATGCAATTATCGATTCTAGTCAATACTAGAAAGCCTGCTGTATACACTCTAGTTACACTACAGCAAGCATATGGTGTTAGTCACAGCTTAATGATTCATTCATTAGACGATAGCCTTGTTATTTAAAACTTCTAAACACTTGTACACAGTATACAGAACCCCTCTATTTCTCCCCCTTGTAAATATTTGTCTAATATAGTAATTACCTCCTCATGACATTTAAAATGTCTTACGAAATACGTTTTCTTTTTTCAACTTTCATAAGGAATTTTAATTGTTTTTCTTTACATTCTTCTCCTCCCTGAAGGAGTTATTTCTTTGGGTATTTGTTATCTTTTCCTTAAAATTTTTTGTAAACTTTTGTTATACAAAATTAAAAATTCCATGACTTTACTCTTGCTGTTTAAAACCTTTTTTATACTTATTTTAAAATTGCTTAACGTTAATACCTCCCTTTGAGGAACTTTACCTTTAACCAGGTGCACTTTTTGTAGATCTACGCATAAAGTTTAAACGTTTGCGTCTTCTAGCTTGTCTTAGACCACCACCACTGGTGTTGCATTTTTCTGGTGATTTTTTGTTTTTATCCACATAAACCTCAGAAGTTGTTTGCATGTTTTTAACCAAAGATTTACGTTCACCAGAGCCTGCACCTGCACCTTCATATAAGCAAGCGTTATCCAAATCGGATTGCTTAAACAAATCCACTGTAGATGATGAACTCAAAAGTTTCTTATGTTTAGAGTTATCGCGCACAGTCAACTGTTGAGAATGTTGTTGTTGTTGATGATGATGGTGATAATGATGCAATTGTAGATTGGCCAACTTGCGGTGGCATCGCTTAATATTGGCTTTAATTAAGGGAGCATGCAAACGGCGACTCAATTGCTTAGCCAAAGAAGTGGTTTGTGTAGGAGGAGGAGATGGAGGAGGATCAGGAACGCCTAAATCGTTGGCTTCCAAGCCAGTCGTCGTCGTCGTTGTTGTTGTGCTGTAAGACACATTGCAGGAATTCGTTGTTGCTGTTGTTGTTGTTGCAGGGTATTGAAGGCCAGCTTCTTGTTTTGTATAATGAAACTGACCTGAGTTAGTGGTGTTGTCGTCGTCGTCGCAGCGTTGAACCTCTTGTTGTTTTTGTATTTCAGTCTTAATTGTATTACTGCTACTGCTACATAATAATTGTAAAGTTGTTGTTGTAGATGATGATGGTTCCCCGCTGGTCGTTGAACTCCCAAATGTTGTTGTACAATTGGTTTCCCCCGCTTCTCTTCTATCCATTGTTTGAGGTGGTAAACTAATAACGTTTTCCGCCTTGTTTTGTTGTTGTTGACTTGCCGCTGAAGACTTTCATGAACGTTTAACTGAATCCTTGCGAAAGGATTTACGTAACTTATCCACTAAACGCAAATGGAACTTGCTAATGTCGTTCTGGGAACCCGTTTGATTGTTATTACTGTTGCCGCCACTCACCGTGCTGTTCTTGGGGGGACTACTAGAGGGCTGGCAAAAGGATCGAGTAGGCGATAAAGGACCTGATGTAGTCGAATACTGTGAAGTTCGGGAAGCATTGCGTGGAAAAGTTTTCTGTGATTGGCATCTTTGCATTTGCATACGATAACTGTGGCTCGGGGAGCTGGCAAAACTTTCTGACTTCATTCTCTGTCTACCCCTAGACTGTGCAATGCCCATGGCTGTGGCCATATTATTGCTGCCATTGCCCGAATTACCGGTGGCCGAAGACTCGGAAGTTTTGCGTGAACGACTATCCTTGTAGATATCGTAGTTATTTTTCATAACAGGCATCATAAAAGCCATTTTTTTTTTATTAATTTTCCTTTTAACAATTCTTTAATAATTCAAAAAACAAAAATTCAATAAAGAACCCTCTTTGTTGTTTGTGTTGTTTATTTAGTATTTCACTCGGTAGCAAAAAAAAAAGGCACTTTTTCTTATACAACGACTCTTTTGTCTTTTTTTCTTTATTTTGTTATTGTTGAAATAGCAGGGAGTTTGTATGGAAGTTTTTATTTTCCAGAAGTTTCTAATCTTTTGTCTCTTTTACGCTTGCACTCGTATATGTATGTAATTTAATGCAAACTTTGCAAATTTTATTCTCTTCACTGTTTTTATTTATTTTTAGCTTTCTGTTTAACTCGAATACACTTCTTATTCTACGTGTTTGTTCTGTTTTCTTTTTGTTGTTGTATTATTATTCTTTTCTTTTTTTGTTGTTTTACTTTGCATCTATATATCTACACTTTTATTTTTCTTTATTTGTTTTGCTTTGTATCTTCCACTTGTGGCGTTGTTAACGGTTTAAAAATTCAACTACGAATGATTGCCGCACGGTGGTGTGGTCTTGTTTTATAATGGATAATTCGTAAAAAATAGGAGACATTCAAAACAGAGAGAGAGTAAAAGAGAGTAAACATTTAACTAAAGAGAGTGTAAATATATGTAATTTATTGTTAACGTACAAAAAACAAAAGGGGAAAGTACTCAATGTAATGGAGTATAAAACATAACATAGGGTTACCAAATTAAATGATACTTAAAACGGAAGTCGGAAACAAAAGCAAAGCATTATAAAATAATTGGACTTATTTGTAATGCAACGTTTAAGATATTGTTTAAAATTCTTAAATTCTTCTTAATATAAGAGGAAATTAAAGCTGTACTTACGACATAAACGTGTCTAATTGTCGATACATAAGAACTTGTTGCAGCTTTAGGACAGTCAGGAATGAGAACATATGGCAGATTGGCAAAGGGCTGCAAGAAATTAATTCATTTCTGGCACAATCTTCATAGGAATTTAAGTTTCCGATACACACTTTTGATACTCATTCTAACGAATGTTGTGGTATTATTTAGCAGTCATTTTTTATTTTTGATACAAGAACATGTTAATTTACTTGTTTTTAATAATACGAGCCAATGATTTTAATGCTCATGCACAAGAAATTTGAAATTTTTTTTTTGTTTTTCTTTAATTTATTCAATCATTTTATCAACCATCTGCTTAAAAACTTTGTAATTTGTTTGTGTTTTTAATTTGTTTACCTCAATTAGCGTACTGCTAGGCAATGATAACAACAAAAATCAACAATAAAAAAATTTTAGATTGTCAACAAAATTTATTAACGTCAATGCATTATGTTGCCAAATTATTTGCTAAACGGGAAACACAATCTAGGGTCGCTTAAAAAACTAAATAAATAAATAAATAAAGAATTTGAAATAATAAAAACGAGCGCAAACAACATGCAATGCGCTTAAGTTAATAAAATTGCTTAGAAAGTGCACAAATTTTCTTTTCTTTTTTTTTCACGGACATTTTTTTAAATTTATTTTTAAAATTGAAAATAACACCTACAAAGAAAGAATTTGAAATATTTTAACAGTTAAAAACACAAATAAAGAGTTTATTGTTTTAAAAATTTAATTATTTTTACGGTTTTTAAAATTTCATTTATAAACATTTCAAGCACCCGGCTAATTAACGTCCTTACTGCTTTCCGAAAAGCGGTAACTCTAAACAATTTGCAAAACCGTTACTTTTTACGAAATTGATAAACACTCATCTCCTGAAACATCCAGATTAAAACACTCAAATTGTTTGTGTGTGCGTACAAAGTGACGTTCGTCTCTACTGTTTTGTTGTTGTTCTTAGAGAAAAACTCATTCATTAAAATTGTCGGCATTAGTACACAAAGCCAGAAGCAAACTTGTTGTTCAATTACGTTAAACGCTTTAATGGCGCTCTTTTTTTTTAATCAATCAATAAGAACGAAAAGGCCTTAAAGTACATATTTTAAATTGTTTATTTAAGTTGTTTTTGTTGTTTTTAATCATAAGAATACACAACTTGTTCGGTTTTTCTATAGTGTTAGTGTTTAATGCAAAGTTAATGAAAATTCTTATTTGTTTTACTTTTTTTTCGATTATTTGTTTGTATACAATATAATATCAAATTATTTCGTTTTGCACGTATGTATGTAAATATATGTTTTATCACTTTTTTAACACTATACACAACACACATACATACATATGTATATTATTTGTTAATCACAAGCAATATTTTATAAATTTTTCTATGCATTTTATCTTAACCACACTTTACGATTTGTCATGCTGTAATGCCAAAGGCAACGTTATTGATGTTTGTGTGCTTGTTAGTAATATTAATAAAAAAAAAGGGGTATGAATGAGTAACAATTGACAAAGAGAGGGTAGGAAAAATGTTCTCAAAAATGAGTGATATTTACAGCGATTACTTCATGTGAGAATGAAAAAGTGTTGCCATCCTTAGTTATTTTGATGTGTAAAAAGGTTTTCTTTGTATTTTGTTAATTTCTTTTTTGCTCATGCCGTTTTAATTTATTGAACTAAATAGTAACAGTTTATTAAGGGAACTACAGTCAAAGAAAAAAGTCTACATAAACCATTGTATGTAGACTTCTTCCCGGCTAGTTTTTATCAAATTCAAAAAGTTTTTTCTAGCATTGCATAAGACATTTTTTTATTGGAGATAAACATATTTTTATGGGAGTACCGTTGTATGTAGACTTTTTCCTTTGACTGTACAATGGTACCACCCTCAGGTTATTCCTGCATAGTCTGATGCATGATTCAGGTTTCCTTTAATTGTAAATTCCCAACAAAAGTTTTGATTGGTTTGATACCACTAGGTTTGAGAATAATCTTTACCTTTTTATATTTTCCCTTTTCGTTGAGCATCCCTTTCCAAACATTCACTCCAATTTCATAAAAATGTTCTGATTCCATAAACGGCCGCGTTCCTCGCTGGCTCATCTGAATGCTTATTGCCACGACTTCCCACATGATCTGGAACCCAGCAGAGGGTAACCTTAGTTGGCCTAATTATGCAATTTAGCTTTTCCAATTTAGTCATATATGAGTCGAGTGTTCGAAACTCGACCTGACTATCAATTAGTATGTTAGTATTGCTATGACCTGCATTTTGTAGGTTAGGTTAGGTTAGAGGACGTGTACTTATCAATTAAGACAAGTACAGTACCCGGAGGTCGAATTGACCCATTGTACAACGTCCTAGTTTCTCACACCACTTATGTTGTGTGTGTTAATTTTATACATGAAGGGTGGAACCTACAGTTTAATGTCAACTCCGAACGACAGATTTTTATTTATTGAGAAACTTTTCATGGCAATTTTTATTTGCTCTCAGAGTTATTGCCAGAAATATACTGAGAGGAAGTCGCCGAAAAAATACTTTTTGTATTTTGTCTTTGATGCCTGGCCTGGGGCTCGAACCCAGGCTTTTGCGTCTAATAAGCCAACACACTACCTACTAGACTACGGCGACTTCTGCATTTTGTATCTTCCATACAAATTGAATTGAGCACATCCGCCGATGGAATAGACTTTTTATTAAAAGATACCCTCGAGTTTTCCCATGGGCTGCGAATACTTCATTCCGGGACCAAAAACTCCTGCTTACAACGATTTCTTTTGATCCAGGCTTCACAACTATTTCTCTAAGGTTGCCATATTTTTGTTTTAAATAAAAAACGTTTAATATTTTTTTTAATTTTATTTTCAATGAAACGTTTTATTGATTTTGTTAAGGTTGGTTTTTTTTCTTCTTCATTTTATTTGAGGGGAGGATTTAATTGGGTTTCCTTTATTATTTTTTTGTTTTGTTTTTAAATATACAATAATAAATACCATTATAATGAAAGTGTGCATGAAATGAAATACTGTTTTCCATATTATTAGTATTATTTATGACATTTTCTTTCTGTAATTTTTGGTTTTTATTTTCCTTTAACTATTATTGATTTTCATTTCATTTTACGATTTTCGTTTAAGTCCAAAAAATTCTTTAACAATTTCTTAATTTTTGTTTTTTTTTGTCTTTGTTTTAATATTAAGTGTGTTTTAAAGTAAAATATTTCGGGTTTTATTTTTTATATTTATTTTAAGATTTAAATGCAATATTTAACAACACAATTTATTTTTATTTATTTATTTATTTTTATTATTATATTTAAATGTAAATATTTTTTTAGGTTTTTTTTTATATTTTAATATAATTTTAATTTAATAATAATAACAATAAACGTTTAAATAATTTTATTTAATTAATTAGTTTTCTGTTTTTGTTTTTTTATTATGTAGTTTATGGTTTTTAAATAAAAAATATGTAATTAAGCTAAAGCTTTAATAAGAATTTTTTAGGTTTCTTATATTATTAACAAAACCAAAAAATTTATTTTAATATATAAAATGTATATAATAAAATGGATTTTTTGTGATTTTAGGTTAGTTTATATAAAAAGATTTTTTTTAAATTTTTTTCTAAACAAGAGGCATCTTAGGTTTTTTAAAAATATTATTTATTTTTTATAAATGTATGTATATAGTATCTATATAAGAAAGAATTTTAAACAATATTTTCTATAAAAAAAAATATATGGGAAGAAAATAGTTATTTAAAGTTTAAATTCATATAAGAGCTACAAAGTGGGTGAGGAATGTTTTCAATTCTAAATCAATTTTATTTTTATATTTTAAATACTTTAGAAAATTTAATTTATTTTTAATTTAATTAATTTTTTTACGTTAATTAAGTTATTTCTTAATTAAATAGTCAATTCACTTGCCGATTTTCAAAAATATTCAATATTTTTTTTTTTTATAAAAAAAAAAAACATTTCTTTTTTAATTGTACACATAGGCAGACCTACTATGCTTGTTGAATCGTAAACCTATTTTGAGAGCTTTTGTAATATCCTTTAATCTATTACAAAATTCTTGAAATTTTGTTTAGGATTCGACAACCATATTAAGGCTGATGTTGTTTTCTTTTCTTTTTATAAAATTTTTTAGGTTATAAACTTTAGCAAATACCTTAAAATTATATTAAAAAAAAATTTAGAATTCCTTTTAAAATAATAATCTAAAGTCTTCAAAAATGCTTTCTTCAGCTAGTTTATAACCTAAATCCTAGTTTATAAGCCCAACTTTACTATAAATTCAGTGTGTTACAGTTACATTTCTTTTGTTCTATAATTAGAAAAAATGGTTATAGGATTCCTTAGTTATTTTTTATTTTTATTTTTGTGTCCTTTAGTATGATTGACTCTTGCATTAAGTTTTATTTATTTTTTTTTTACTTTAAATCCCTAAAAAATCTAGCTAGGCATTGTTATTTTATTTCATATTCAGTTAATATGTGAGCATTTTTTTATTACTGTTTTCTAAATTGTTTTAATTGGTTTATAGAGGGGTTTCTTTAAAAGGGCGGGGGGTATTTGTTTGTTTATATGTTTTTGAAGGTTTTAAACACATTTATAAAAAAGTTTATTTCTTTTTAATACATCTAAGAATTTTGAGTTTTTATAAATTTTTGTTTTTTTTTTTATTTATTAATTTTTGCAGTAATTATCTTAAAATTATTAAAGTATGTACGTACGTTTTAAATTTATTATACATATATGTATGTATGTATTTTATATAAGTTTTTAATTTAAATTGTTGTAGTTAATAATAATAAACAAATTCTAAATTCATGAGTACAGTACAGTAGAGTATGTAAATTTATAATTTTTATATGTAAGAGTATGTATTGTATATATGTATATATGTATGTATTGTATGTATTGCTGTAAACGTTATATATTTATTTTTAAATTATTAATTTGTAATTTGTTAAGTATATAAGAATGTATGCATTATGTTTGTAGTAATTTAAATAGGTTTTCTCTTTTTTAGTGTATTATTTAGTGTTTGTTATTTATGTATGTAATGTACCAAAATGCCTGGCAGTTTAGTTATTTAAATTAGTTTTAAATAATATTTTCATAAATTCCGTTTACAAATTAATATTGCATTGTTTCAACGTTTAAAAAAAACAGTAAAAAAATCATTCAATATGGCCACAGTAACAATTAGAAACTCTCAACAAAGCTTTAATATTTATTATTGTTGTTTATAGTGTACGTTATACAAAGTAAGAGAGGGAGAGAGAGAGAGAGAGAGTAGATGGAAAGTACATTGTCAAGGATGGCACACAAAATATGAATTTTGTGTCACGCCAGCAGTTTGACTTGAAAAAAGTCACACCATCTAACGGTAAATCATTCTGCTCACATCGTAATCACAAGTTCCATCATTCTTCATTTACATTTCTGAATACATGTATTCATATCCAATACAACAGTCGTAAAAAAAGCACACACAATCGGAATTATTAGATCTATGTCTAGCTGAACCGATAGCACCCGCCTACTCATATCTCTTTCGATAAATCCGAGAAATTGGATAAAGTAGGCTAAATACTAGATACTAGGATATGAAGAATTTTAAATATCTGCGGCACATAATGTCTACAACGGGTGTTTCACATGAGCATATTGCGTGATTAAAAAATGAATGTGCCCTGATCCACCAATTCACACGGAATGTTAAATCTATCCTATAGTGGGGTTCTGAGTCTTGGAATTATATTGCAAATGGCATGCGCTCTAACTTACTTACAACGCTTTAGTCAGGATAACAGTTTAGTATGTCACGTCATTTACGTTGTGTGTGTTAATTTGATTCATAAGTGGCAGGACCTACAATTTAATGCCGAGTTCGTAAGATATTTTTTTGAAGAAACGTTTCATGGCAATTTTATTTACTCTCCGAGTTTTTGTCAGAAATCTGTTGAGAGGAAGTCGCAGAAGAAATATTTTTCTTTTTCCGTTTTGTTCGAGTTGTCTAGGCTAAGGTTTGAACTACGTCTTCACGTCTAATAAGCCGATACACTATCTACTAGACTACGATGACATGCGCTCACAGTAGATTTTTATCATCCCGACGATGATATCACAAGAAACGTGATCGGCTGAAGTCGCCGTAGTCTAGTAGGTAGTGTGTTGGCTTATTAGACGCAAAAGCCTGGGTTCGAGCCCCAGGCCAGGCATCAAAGACAAAATACAGAAAGTATTTTTTCGGCGATTTCCTCTCAGTAGATTTCTGGCAAAAACTCTGAGAGTAAAAAAAATTGCCATGAAAAGTTTCTCAATAAATAAAAATCTGTCGTTCGGAGTCGACTTTAAACTGTAGGTCCCACCACTCATGTATAAAAATTAACACACACAACATAAGTGCTGTGAGAAAATAGGGTCAATTCGACCTCCGGGTACTGTAATTGTCTTAATTTGACAAGTACACGTCCTCTAACCTAACCTTATCTAACCTAACGTGATCGGCTGAAATCAACTACTGTGTAGCCGGAGTTAGCATAGATCAAGTCACACATGGAGACGATAACGAGCTGAGAGCGAAAGCAACAGATAAACGCGATAATGGAACACGATAGCTGAGGGCCTATATTCCTTAAAGGTAGCAAAGGATTATACATATGTATGCGAACAAATGCAATTGAATTATATATCGCGCATGCAAAAAATGCTGTTTTAAAAGGACGGCGGTTAATAGTTTTTAAAACAGTTTCGGTAAATGCTTTTGGATTTCAAATTCAAATTAAACCCGTGTCTGTAAAATAAAGGACTGACTGACTGGCTCTACCTTACAATTTTGATTTTGGATTTCTTCTAAATAATATTTTCAACACCTTACAATTATTGGAAAGCGTTTTCACGATATTTCAGTTCTTCGTCTGCTTCGTCGACTTATTCGTAATCTTAAGCTTCTATTTTTTGAAAAAATCTTGTGTAACAGCTTAAATCTAGGCAAACACGTAACGTTGAATCAAAAAGTAATTCCTACATACACGCATAAATTGCTAAACAATTCACTTCTATTTATCGGGGAATTTCTTATTGCGTGGACTATGAGCGGCATCTCGTCGTGGAAATTTGTCAATCTTGAAAAAAGAAAAAAAGAAATAATTTTGGCGATTTTAGGAATTTTAAAAAAGTGGATGTACTCACTTTCGAAGAACTGCTTTTCGAACGTGTAGAACTGCGTGTTGGCAAATCCAATTCATCATCCGTATAACAGCTATACTCCCGCGACGAATCACTGTGTTTACAAATAAATTAAAATTAAAAAAAATTCCAGGAATAGTTAGGCAATCTTACTTCTAAAATGTGTCTCTTACCTAGGTTCTATGCCCTCATGGGAGTCCTGTGACAGTAGAGGCAACATATCTTCACCTTTTGGCAATAGATCAACGTCTTGTGCTTGCGAATTATTGTTTAGTGTGGTGGATGAAGTTGACGATGACGGTGGTGGTGGTGGAGGATGCGGTATGGGTGCCGTTGTTGTTGTCGTTGAGGTCTCAGTTGTTGATGTGGATTGAGCTTCTTTGGTTTTGGTTTCATGACACTCACATTGACAGTCTTCCGGTTTAACATAGTTGTAGTGTGTCATCATGTTACCAGCATCTCCTGTTGACATTGCGGATGCTGTCACATCCGGCTGATGATGGTGATGCGACGAATGTGAGTGCTTGTGTTGTTGTGGCTGTTGTGAGAAGGCTTGTGCCTGTGCTAGTGCTGTATGCCGTGCAGTACAATTGGCTGTTAAGGGTAAAGTTTTTCCTTGTGCCCTGCCAAGTGTTGTTGTACTATGGCTGACTGTGTCCCGTGGCAAGGTGGTTATTTTCTTAGGAGGTTTTCTCTTCTCCGGTATATTTTCAAAATCAATCCAATGGCCTGATAACTTGCGTTGTGTTGAGGCTTTGGGTGTTGTTACTGGTGGTTTACTAAAACTGGGTGTTTTGGGTTTGCCATGTTTGTCTTCTACTTCACTTTTTTTACCAAATGGCACCGTTTGTGGCGGAGGATGTGGTGGTGGTGGCGGTGGTGGTATAGGCTTTTGCATTATCAGCTGCTTATTGGAGTCTTTACGTTCCAAGTGTGCGGTTGCTCTAAGGCCCTCTTCGGCAAACTCAAACCATGACTTGCCGCTGGCATTTGAAATGCGTCGTGGCGATTTTGAACTTTGTACGTCTTTTTTGGAATCTTTTCTAGGTAAACTTATGCGTAATTTTTCTCCTCTTACCAGTGCTGAACCGGCCAATTCGAAGGGTGAATCTGGTGTATTGACTCCCACGCCGCCAATATATTCTTCCAGGTGCGAGGGATTTAAAGGAGTTGTTGAGCGTGGTCGATCTAAAGGACAGGTTTTAACCTCCATATTGGCTCTTTCCTTCATGGGTATGAGATTAACACCCTGAGCTTTTTCTTCCGGCAAAGTAGTGGGTATATAAGGAAGCTCATCATCAAAAGATTCTTGGGACACTAAGCCAGTGCTTTCGTGATCCTCTATGCAGCCTACATTTAAAGCTAAATGACGGCGCTTAGATTCTAAGGCCGCCATATCGGAATCTCTTTCGCTCTCCGAGGACTCAACAGGATCATCAGTTGAGAATACTGAGCTGCGATCAATATGGGTGTGATGCTTTTTATGTGCCGCATACGTTGTCACCGTTGTGGTGGGTTTACCTGCGTTTGGCGACTCTGTTTGCGAACGTCTAGTAGGTGTGGTAGTCCTAGGCGGCTTGGGTGGTGTCTGTCTGGCCTTATCTACCGGTGATTGTGAGTGAGACCTAGCCGCACTACGTTGTTGTGCGGTAGTTGGTGAATAGACTTCCTGTTCTTGCACAGAGGGGGAAGGTGTGTGCAAAGGTGATGGTTCTGTTGAGGGTGGCGGAGGTTGAGGCAGCTGTGGTTGTGGTTTACGTTGATATTGCTCTTGGATTTGTGTTTTACTTTCAGGTGGGTTTATATCGCTGCCACCGCCACCACCGCCGCTTAGTTTACGCGGTTTTCTTTGCATGGTTCCCGTAATATTTTCGTGATATTTTTTACGCACATCAAAGTTTTCCAAATATCTGGAATGACGATGATTGGCTACCGCTGTTACCACCTCTTGGTCATCCTCTGATGTAGAGCGCGACTGATGTCGTTGTTTTTCTTCTACTGCAGCTGCTGTTCCGCCCGAAGTTTTACGTCTCATCACCAAGGGCAGTTGAGGCTTGGTGCGTTCATCTTCAGAAGTTGAAATTGATTTCTTGCGTGCGGTTATTTGCCTTTCCATGGAATGTCTTGACTCAGATTTATGCATTATTTCTCGCTGTTCTTCGATTTGAGCTATTGCTTGTTGGCTATTTAATTTTTTTAAAGTATGATGGTCTTCTCTATTCTCCCTCCGTTCCCCTTGTGGTGGTGCCGCCGCTTGCGTTTTTTCTGTGCGTTCTACCAGTGCTGAAGTGTTGTTTGCTTCCTCCGGAGAGGAGGTCTTTTTGATGACGGTATTTTGCCTTTTCAAATTCTCTGTTATAGACTCAGACAGGGTGTCCTGAGTTTGTTCGGACATATGACTGGAGATACTCTCTGTTTTTGATATACTAAACTGGGTGGCAAAAATTTGCTCTTGAGATCCTGAACCTACGCGCGTAGCAAACATTAGTTTTCTTCTTTCCCTGGCGGTCGTATCGTCCGCAACTATAGCGCTGCTATTGATGGTGGCCTTGGTTTCTACAACCCGGACTTCATTAGCACTTGTTGTGCTCTCCTGTGAGGGAAGACGATGTATTTCAGCTTCAGCTTCTATGCCATTTTCGTGCACTACATGCTCCTTGACTTCAGCCAGTTGTTGGGAACGTTTAATGGCACTTACATAACTTTCACCCGAACCCACGGTTTCCTGAGAATCCTGAGAACTGTGCCTATTCACCTCCAGACTCCAGGTGCGTTCTTTGTTGTCTTCTTGTGGTAGCGAATGTATGGCGTCTAGATTTTCGATGCGTTTCAGAGGAAAAGGCTG
The DNA here is from genome assembly GCA_958299815.1 of Sarcophaga carnaria. NCBI lineage: Eukaryota > Metazoa > Arthropoda > Insecta > Diptera > Sarcophagidae > Sarcophaga > Sarcophaga carnaria. Next base: position 2,368,134 of record OY283149.1, read on the forward strand.
AGGACGTTGATTGTTAGTTGCTGCTGGTGGGGCTATCGCAGTCTCTGAATTTTTGCGAGCCGACACTGGTTTGAGCTTTTTTACTGCCGACTCTAAGTCACTCATGGTTATTGCTGTGGCTTGAGGTCTTATCGGTTCAGCATTGAGTTGCTGTATGCTTTGCAATAATGTACGGGCCTCCTTCTCTTCGGGCGGTGTATGCAAGGGTATGTGTATGTAGCCCTCCACCGGGTCTTCATAGTACTTAAGACGACTATTTGGCCGCGAGCCTGTGGCCGTAACCACAGGTGTATGTGACTTGCTTCTCGACTGGAGTTGCTGCATTTCCTGGTTATCTGTGGGCGAAGAAGTTTTCGATGTTTTTGAACCTTCGCCGCCCGCTGAACTGCCGCGCTTGCCTGGCTTGAATATAGCCAATACGGATTTTTGTTTATTGGGTGTGGCATTTTGTGATTGTGGCGTTGGACCGCGTTCTTTGCTTTTGCTACGTGGGCGTGATCTGTCTCTGGGTGAATCGGGAGAATCTTTGCCGCCGCCTCCAAATCGAAAGAGCGAACTAAACGATGATTTACGTGATACTGACACTGTAGCCGGTGAAGGTGAACGACTACCGACTTCACCCTTGCGTGTTGGTTTGGGGCTGGCATTAGGTGTTAATAGATTCTCGCCTCGGGTTTTTTGTGTTAAACTTAGGGAAGCAGGTTTAGTTTGTGCACGCGCGGCATAAACAGGCTGTATAGTATTGGGTGCCTCTACTACTTTCTCATGTTTGGCTACACCCTTATCATCGTACATAAAATCAGGTTTTAAATTAATTCTTATATACTCTGTGCCACTGGGTGTACGGCCTACTATCATTTGACCAGGACTTTTCGTCGATTTGCGCTGAGAACCCATTGTCGTTTTCTGTAATGCGCCCATATCTGGTTTATTTTGTGCTTTGATTTTAGCCGTCAACTTGGCATCACCATTAGTCAGTGAAGTGGGAGGTTTCTTTTTGGGTGATGATTCCACTTTTATGCCCTCAGCAAATACCGCTTGTGTGGGATCTCTGGTGCGTGCCAGTAACACTTGCTCCAGCAAAGTGCTCGTGGGCGCTTCAACTACAGAGCCTGCAGTGCCATCTATGAGGCTCTCAACCGGTTTGGGACCACAAAATGATGTCTCCAAGAGCATACGATGCGGTGATGGAGATCTTGAGACGCCCGAAACGGCTGACAGGCGACTGACAGCAGAACCCTGACTGCCGACGCTTGAAATACGACTCGTGCGTCCCGAAATACAAAGTAAAGCGGCCACCTCACTACTGGCCGAGTCTTTACGTTGATGCTGCTGCAAATACGATTGATGATCTTCCATTTTATACATCATCGGCGAAGTGTGTTGTTTGTTCTAATGAAATAAAACAAAAGGAAAACGGAAAGAAAATTTATTGATTTTGTTGTTTGTTGTTTACAAAATACATTAAATTGCATGAAAGTATGGAAAACATATGTATATTATGGCGAATATATGTATATTTTTACGAATAACAGTTCGTATGCAAAACGTCCCACAATCCTACACGTACGTTCAGTTGTGTCTCTGATATCTACTTCTAAAAATAAGTGTTTCTCTTTAAAACCTGAGTACGTCGTAAATTTTTTCAAATTCTTTGCGGTTACGTTTATTTCTTTCCCTCTCCCTTTCTCTTTTACAACTCATCCTAAAGATTTTTTTATAAATTTCTCTTTTAATAAAGACATTATGCCCAGATTGATTCTTTTCTGCCTTGCCTTAGTTAACAGGAAAATCTTGTAAAGATCTTTATTTCTGAGGTAAAGTTTCCCTTTTAATTAATTTATGGCCACATTTACAGATTTTCTCAATGAATATTCTTCCTCTTCCTTCTTATATTCGAAACAAAATGAGAGTGTCTCTGATTTTTGTTTTAAATTGAAACCCAAGCAGTCCTTGTAAATTTCCTTTCAGAAACTTTGTTGGTTTTTATTTAATTTTCTATACAAAAACTTACTTTTTGTTTTTATTTATCAACTGGAATACCAAACAACCAACCAACACTTTAGAACATAATGAAATTATCAGATTGTGCATTCTTGTCTTTGCCATTCATTCATTCATTCATTCATTCATTCATTCGTTTTCAAGGTGTTGGCAAGTAATTTAAGTTTGTCTGTTTCAGTCTATTACTCTTCTTAGAATATAACATCTATTTTATAAGTAAAATTAAATAAGTAATGCTTATTTAAAGATACATTTTTTTTCGTTACAAAATATGTAAATGTGAAGAGGCTGTGATTCTATGGTTTAATCATGTGTTTAAACCTGTTGAAAAATCACATTGAAAGTGTAAAAATATATTTTTTCATAAGCATTGCCATTATTTTACTAACACTATGACAGCAATGCAACAAAACAACAACAACTTTGTATTTCTCTTTAATTTGTGTTTGTTTGTTGCTAATCAAATTCTTTGTATTCCTTTTCAAACATAAACAAATAAGCCTCTCTCATTTTTTCTCCCTCGTTTTGCTAAATATTTTAACTTATACCCTGTATCTGTAAGACGAGCGTCTCTTTGCATGGAAAAACATTAAATTTTGTATGTGTTTTTCCATACACACAGACGTTCGTGTGGAACCATTCTTCTTACGGAAACAGGCCTTTAACTGTGTATGTGTAGCAGTAAATGTATGAGAATTTTTTTTTTTTTTTAATCGAACGTCCCCGGCCTCACTCTAACCCACCCTCATCCGACCGCGGAGGGCTCGTCCCCATTACGTAGTGACACGTACACACTACAGTCCGGACTGTAGCTGGTAAGGGAAAATTAATGGCAACGAGAACATAAAACAGCTACAGAACTTAATCACAAGCTGAATAAAGTTGCAATAAACATGAACTACCTATGACAAGAACGATAATACATTTTTATATAATAATTTACAAATTAATGCCAGCATATAAGCTACGTTTTATATTACAAACACTACTATTAAAATCAATAAAATCATAATATAAGTTAAAATCGTTACATAATCTACGAAAAAGAAAATTACATCCATAGTTCGTTCTATGAAAATCTAAAGAAAGTGGACGATAGTGCCGTGAAAATCTTGCTGGAATACTGAAATTCAGGTTACAAAGCAAAAACTCAGAATCGATATCACCTTTAACCAGATTAAAAACAAAACAAACCCCTAAAACAGTCCTTCTACGTTCCAAAGTTGGAAGTTTTATCAAACCTAATCTAGCCTCATATGACGAAAACCCATTGGCATAATCCCATCCTAAGCCAGGTAAACAGAATAATAAAAACTGCTTCTGCTCAGATTCTATTGAATCACTATGACAACGATAGTATGGATTCCAAATAATAGACGCATACTCCAAAATGGGTCTAACAAGTGAAATGTATAGCAGTCTCGTTATGTAAGGATCAATGAATTCCCTAGCCCATCTTTTCACAAATAATTGTTTATATTACTGTTCATTATTTATGGCTTGCGTTTATGTGCCTGTCAAATTTTGTCCATTTATTCCCTCTTATCATTTGTTTTCAACAATTTATAAACACAAGCATTTTAACAAGCATATGCAGTTACATTCTTTTTATACTTGACTGTTAAAATAACAGAGACTGTTAAGTTACTTCGCCTACAAATCCATTTTTTATCCGATTTTGATCGGATTTAAAAAAAAAATTAACTTCATCGGCTATATCTCTGATCCCATCTGTTTTTTTTTTTTTTTTTTTTTTTTTTTTTTTTTTTTGTTGTTAGTAGTATTTGTAATACTTTTACATTACATTTTTCAAAATATTTCAATCAATCATTAAATCAATTAATTTAAAGCTCTAATTTAATTAACATTTGTATATCTAATAAAATTTACAACTTTTTTCTAAAAATGTTAATATTTTCTTCATTTTTTATACTAGATGGCATCATGTTCTAATCTCTAAGTCCTTTGTAAAATAGGGAACGTTGCGTTGCATTTGTATCTGCTCGTTGTACTCTGAATTCATTATTATTTCGAAGATTATATGGTTGAGAATCGCCAACATATTGTAATTACTCAATTAGATATTCAGGTGCATTGCCCATTTCCATTTTCTTGATGAAAGTCATTGTCGTTAATTTTATTCTCATCGTTAATTTTATCTTCATGCATTTTAAAGTGTCCAACATATGTTGTATGGAAGTATAACGACTGCATTTTAAAATGGTTCGCATAGCTTTGTTCTGTAATTTTTGTAACCTGTTTATTTGCTCATCTGTGCAGCACGTATATAATATGGTTGATCCATACTCAAAATGAGGTTTAATAATCGTATTATATATGTTTATCGCTGTCATTATTGAGAGTTTACTTCTAATACGTTTAAAAAATCGTATTTTTTCCAATTTTTTTACATATATGTATATTCTAAATGTTCTTTAAAATTTAAATCTTTATTAAAAACCCCAGATATTTTATCTTATTTACTTTTTCAATTGTCACATCATTTATTTTAAAAAGTATATTATTGTTCATATTGATTTGCATTAACTTCGTTTTACTTTCGTTTAATTTTAATTTGTTCATTTTCAGCCACTTGTTTATTTTGTTCATGTCCATTTGCATATTTTCATAGCATAATTCATCTGTTGGTGCTTCTGAAAAAATCAGAGTATCAGCAGCGTAAAGAACTATTTCACATTTTTCCAAAACATTCTCCAAATCATTAATATATATGATGAACAAAAGTGCCCCCAGAATTGATCCCTGAGGTACACCGAAATCGTTTTCTACTTCCATTGATTTTATATTGTTAATTTTTGTAATTTGTTTTCTATTATTTAGATATGATTCGAACCATTTCAATTCAGTATCTTGTATACCGTAGTTGTATAGGTTCTTTAATAAAATATCACGATTGATTGTTTCAAATGTTTTGAAAACTCTTGCCCCCATTGATCCATTTTTATCGGATTTTGCCCGATTTATATATAGCACCTCTTTAAAAAAAAAGAAGTTAGCTTCGTTGCCTATATTTCCGACCTCGAGCAACGCCCGAAAGCAACGAAAACTGTTTTGGAATCTTTGATACCAAGGCTACCCAGCCCACTAGGTCCATTTCCCCTATAGTCCTATAGAACACTTTATTCCTCATTTGAAAAAAGAAGTTATCTTCGTCACCGATATTTTCGGTCCCAAGTAAAGCCCGACTGTAACGAAAACTGTTTTGGAATCCTTGATACCATGGCTATCCAGAACACTATGGCCGTTTACTCCACAATACCATGTTTTATTCGATTTTGCACAATTATCTTTTTTACTTTTTCAAACATTTCTATTATGTTAACTTAACAGTCTCTGTTAACTTAATATTCTCTATAAAAAAAAGGAAAATATGTTTCGTAGCTAACTTCATACACATAAATAACATGTGTTAGACCATAGCAAAAAATATAACAATAATGAATATGAGAAGAAAGACCAGTCAAACACAAATGTCAACATTACTGACATTTCCTTGCTACTTTTCAAAAAAGCCTCTCTTAACTTAACATTCACTTTTCTATCTAACTTCACACACATCTGTATTTAACTGATATCCAAGAGAAAATGAGAGAGAGAGCGAGAGAGGGACTAATAAGTGATTAGCTCAAGGTTGTTTAAAGGAAATACTCATACATATTTTGTTGTTTATCTGTGTTGTTGATTTTTGATTTGTTTAACTGTTCATAGCCATTTGTTTTCTTTATGTTAAGCACTATTATTACTTTTAGTGTTGATTTATAACTATAAACATTAAAATATATATGTATGTGTGTGTGTGTGTTTTTGTAAATATTTTAATACCTGACAAAGTAATTTATCTTTATTTAAGTTGCTATGAATTTTCAGGCTTAGCAACAAGTTATAAAGCATTAGATACATAGATAGTTGGATATGTTATCAAATAGCAAAATAAATATTAAAAATACTGTATGTATTATAGAAAATAATTTGAAAGAAAAACTATGTATTTTGATATAAGCAACACACTTTTATTAAATATTAAAAATCACTCAAAAATAGCACAAAAAATTTGACAACATCTTAGCTTTTAAGGCAAATGCCATCCTTCCAATTATTCTTGGTACTGTATACACAAAATTGTTTATTATTCCTTTTAATTGCTTGAAAACTTACTTAAAAAATTTTTAATGTCTTAAAAAAAATTTTGTGTCTTTCTAATTACAGACGTATATATGTATGTACATATGTACAATACATGTCATTAAATTCGTTATATACAGACTATAACGTCAATATTTTCCATTTGCATTTATTGTGTTGCAGTACTCCTACACTTATTATCTTACTCTTCTTCTAAATCCTTTTTAAATCAAAATAAGTTTGGCATACTTTACCAAAAAAAAAGAAGAAAAGAAGAAGAGAAGATTCAGAATATTAAAAAAAATTACAAATTGAGTCGTAAATACAATTTAGGAAGGCCATTTGCAGAAACTTCTTCAAACTTTTCAAATATTTGTAAATTATAACAAAAATAATGAAATCTGGCCACCTTAGAATTTAAAAAAAACCCTTTCTTTATGCGTACATGTATGTATGTGTGTGTCTACATGTAACTGAGTTTTATACGTTTTTTTGCAAAACTTATGCAACAAGTTCAAAATCTAAAGTGTCATAAAAAGTGTTTTAGTTTTAGTTGTTGTTGTCGTTCTACACACATACATATACACATACATATATATATATACGGTTAAAATATATCTTCATATACATACATACTTTGCTTTGGCAAATAAAAGCAAACTCTCGTCATTTATTTCAAAGTGTAAATGATGTTTCTGTTTTTTTCTTTGTGGGTGTATGTTTGTACATATGTATATCTACACAAGTGTTTATTCATCACATTGTTTTTTTATTATGCATATTTCTCTTTACTCTCTCTCGCTCTCTTTCCTTATTTAAAATGTTAGACTGTCGTTTTGTTCTCTTCTTGTTTTTCTCCCTCTCTTGTGTTTTACCGGTAACCATCCATTAACTAAAAATAGCACAAGCAAAACAAGTATAATATTTGTTTTGTTATTGTTGTTGTTTTTTGTTTTTCTTAATTTAAGGTTTTACACTATAACAACAACAACAACAACAACAACAAAATAACGATACACTAAATTAAAAAGTATAACATTTAATGTTTTTTGTTGTTAGCAGAGATTAAATATCATTTTTCTCTCTCTCTTTTTGTCTTCCTTTTTGGTGCCTGTTTTGTTTTTGTAAAAATCTATGTCAGTTTACAGCTACAGTTACAATGCCTTTTTAAACAGGTCAGTTACATACAAGTGCACATACTCATACGTACGTAATGGCAAAACAAAATCAATTTTTGTTATACTTAAAAAGATGTTCAATTAAAAAAAGGAAAAATTACAAACAAACAGACAAAAAATTAAACATTGATAAACAAAATGTTTAAATCTCTTAATTTAGAGTAAAGTTTTCAAACGGTAAATATTTCTCCAAAAGATACAAAATTTATGTAACAGTAGAGATTAGTAATGAACAATTCTACAATCCTGCCAGACAAACAGCATTAACTTCCTTAGTGACAATTTTGGCGTTGTCACAATCTCTGTAACTTCACCTTGGCAACGATCATGATCCTTTTTGCAAATTATTTTCATGCCAGATCCCCTTTGTATAACTCGTAATCATTTTTTTTATGAATTTGCAGTGAACTGCAAATGGAAATTTATTTTATTAAAGTTCCCACTGTTAATTCAAGTGGCCTTCAAACATTACGTTTCATTTACACACTATTTGCAACTGAATGCCTAGTTACTAGTTCAAGATCGTAATCAGATCACTTTTTCCAGAAGTAGTGGTGGCTTTGCCACAATCATTTCTGAGTGCTCATATCCAACAAGTTCGCTTGATGACGTAACCAGCAATTGAAAAGCGGCCACCATTTGAAGAAAATTTTATTTGAAGTCAGCATTGAAAGACAATTCGTTAGTCTCATTCGCAAATGTGTTAAGTCCATTTTTTCAAATTTTACAGGAGACACAAAAACATTGCGGCTTCTTCAGTTTTTAAAATTTGTAAACTTTTTAAACGCAATTATTTTAAGAAAATAGCTCCCCTTAAATGACTTGGATCAAAAATTAAGAATAATTAATAAATAATATTCGTAGATTTAGCACGTGCTGTTAATATTTTTCGTAGTTTTGTGGACTTACCGCTTTTGCAAACCACAAAATTACAAATACTTTAAACTACGTACTGACATTTTTTTTGTCGTAAAATATGTGTTTTGTATAGTATTATCGTTTTGCATTAAAATCTCAATTTTCGAAAAAAGTGGACTTAGCGTCTTTGCGAATTATACTAACGAATTGCATTCCTATCGGTATTGGTCTTTCTTTGAACGGAGGTCTAAATGTAAATGCAAAATAATGCAAAAATTTCTGAAAATATTCTAGAAATGGCAAAGTACGAATTATTCGCCATATTTTCTATAATCGAAGTGATATTTTTGCCAGTGCATTAATGCGATGATGCACAGACCTTACGACATCGTAACGCTTCCAGTGTCTTCAAATTTGTATATGCCTTTAAATGGAAATCGGTTATGAGGACCATAACTTGAAAACTGGCCAGTGTTTCCATTTTTAAATCCCCATAACTATCTACAGAATAATGCGATTTTAATAATGTCTTTTAGGAAAGTAAATCTTACAATATTAACTTTCCAATAAACTACAGTGTTGACTAATTAACATCACCAAAGATATTACATTTTAAAGCTTTCTACCATCAATTTGTAACAGAAATTTTTTTCTTTCTTTCTTTTTTTCTTCTTTTCTTATGTTTCGTTGGAAATAATTAATTGTTTTTGTTTATACAGTAATTAATATCAATCACTTGCCACATTTAATAGTTTTTTAATGTTAAAATATATGAAAAAATCATTATTCGTTGGCATTACATTTCATGTTTTCTTTATTGCAATACAAGTCCTTGATAAACTGACCTCATTATGTTATATTTATTGCAAATAAATTGAATTTGACTCTTTAACCTTAAACTTATTTAACGTTTGAGCAAAACTTTATTAAATATATGACATTTTCCCTGTACACTTTACTAGCTAAACACAAAAAAATAACAGCAAAACAGCAACGTTAGACTATCACAATTTATGAAAGAAAATTAAATGAGTTTTTATTTTTTTTTTTTAGGTCACTAGCAAAAAATGAAAAGTAAATGGATAACACACATTAGTTTAATGCTTATCATCATACACTGCAAGCGTTAAGAGAACAAACTTGATATACTAAAAATGACATTATTGAACAGGTAAGAAAGTTATCTTAAAAAAAGTTTTTTTTTTCCACAAAAACTATATAAAAAGAACTGCTCCATTTCCCTTTTATATAGTTTCTGTTAATGCTATAACAATATCTAATAAAATAAGAAAATTCGTAATAAAAGTTTTATGTTGAAAAATTATTTAAAAAAAAATTCCATTTTTAAAACTAAAGTTTAGAAACCTTGGGTTTTTTTATTGCAATAGCAACACTAATGCACAGTTGTTTTTATGTGGAATGTTGTCGAATTTCTTAAATTTCAATTATGGCAAAGGAAAAAGGAATCTCTTTCTTTTTCTTATTAAAAGTCACAAATAACGGGTCTTAAATTTCCTTTTTGTTTTAGGAGAGGGAGAGGTTTTTAAATTTTGTACTCATAATTTCAAATTGTAAATTTCCCCTGTTAATCGCCTTAAAGGTTTTATACATACACTCCTATGTATGTATGTGTGCCTGTATGTGTGTATACATCTGTCATATATTGCTATCATGCACGTACGTTATGTTTCAATTTCATATTGAGTGTATATGTGTGTGTGTGTGTGTCATTTGTATTCAGTCATTTCATAACATTCAAATTGTATTGAGTTTCATTTGTAACAACAACAATCGCTAACTCGCACTCTCATGTTTGCTCTCCAATGATTTAAAATCCTTAATAGCAACAGTTTTATTTTTCTTCTCTCTCTCTCTCTTTCACTCTCTCTCTATCTCTTTATCATTTTTAAAAATACCTTATACAACCAGTGTCGCCTAAAACATTAAAATTATTGTAAGGGATTTTTCACGAAAAGAAAATTTGTTCTGTAGAATTTATAACTTTTTCTCAAAAAGAGATCTGACTTTTTTTGATTTCAAAATACTGGTCAGTAGGCTGCATGATATATAAAAGTAATTCAAGCGTTAGACTTTCATATTGGCTGCCTGAACAATGCAGTTTCAACTATGCTTCCTGGATGATGGAGTTTTCATTTGAAAATTTTCTGATTTATTATGCCAGCCAGGCATAATAAATTTGGCGAAGTTCTCTTCGAAATCTATCCTTCTCTGTGAGTGCTTAGAGTTTCTCAAAGAAATTTCGGGCCGTAAGGATATATGCGTTACGAGATATTGGGAACTGACCATATCAAGTACAGAGCTTGCAATTTTTAAACTGATACCGAATTTTAGGGTTCCAACTGCCTCAGATTAACTGAGTATTCTTCGACCAGAGTTAACGACTCATTTGCGTTGGCACACGCTAAGCTCTGCTGAGTTTACATGGATAAAAAGAGGACTAATACTCTTCTTTCCTTGAAGCGCTGGCCATCCATTGTGCTAATGGATTAGTTTTGATTGAGCTATCCAACGACAGAGCTACACAGCTGGGAGATTTGCTGAATTTGGTTTAAAAAAAAACCATAACGGCAACACTGCGTACAACGTACAGATATATGTACATATGAACAAAACTGCAAAATCAATGATATTATGATTATAAACGCCATAAAGCAAAATGTAAGAGTGTACGGAATGAAAGAAAGTGAGAAAGAGATAGAGAAAGTTAGTGATTGTAGGAGATAGAGCCAAAAGGGGACACACCATACATACATACATACATATATGACAATTGATGTTACAGTTAACGTTTTTGCAAAATTGAAAGGAAAAATTCAATAAGCCCTCACACACGAACCACTCACAAACTAACACCTACAGAGGGAGAACACACACACACACACACACACACACAAACATTTATTTTCACAATGCCATGTTGTGAAAATTGAAGTGGGTTCCCTTACAAAAACAAACTGAATGAAAATACAAATACAAACAAAAAAAAAAATATTGCAAAGTGTGTGGGAGTATGAGTAACAATTTTTGAGAACTAAAACTTTTGCAAAAAGGGATTCTGATTTAATTAAAGTTTGTGAAATTTATGAGAAATGCTGTCAAAAATGTTTGACAGAGAGTGGCAACAACATGTTTGTTTTGTTTTCTCTTTTTTTTACAATTTAACCATTTTGTTGCTTTTATTTGTTGCATTTTAGAGAGATTATTTCGTATTATTTTGTTCGTAAATAGCTGTTAAAAATGAATAGAAGAGAAATACAGTGTTAGAGCCTTACACCCACACACATGCATATATATGTATGTATGTATGTATGTATGTATGTACTTAGTTTGTATGCAATACTATCGTTTAGTGTTACAAAATGTTTTCCCTTTCCTTTTGTTGTTTGTGTTTTAAAAACAATTTTCAATTAAGTTTTGGGTTTATTCCCAGTAGCTCAAGGATTTGCTGCTTTCGTTATTGAATGTATTTTAATGAAAATCAACTAAATGTTGATAAACACACATAAAGAATTATTCTTTTTATTTTCATTTACGTGGATGTGTTCAATAGCATAAATTTCCATTATGTATATAAATTTTTGTTTGTTTCCCTTGTAAGGAACACAAAAGTTTTTCTTATTTTTTTTGAAATAAAATGTTCATGGTTTTTAGTTACAAGTTTAATTAAATATTATTTTAAATTTCATTTCGTTTGCTTTTCTAATTTCCAAAAATATTATCTTTGTTTTATAATAATTTTGTTGTTTTCAAAAATACTTTTTTAAAGAATTCTAACAATAATTAACTTTTTTTTATTAAAAAAAATTATTAAAACTTACCTGTTGTTGTGTTTGTTGTTGTTGTTGTTGTTGTTGAATTTTAGCTTCTTCTTTTTTCTGTGTAGGATCCATAAAATATAATTCCTCTGTTGAACTACGCAATTCCAAAGCACCTTCCTCACGAAAACCCATATCCAATGTTTCCTGTAGGGTGCCAGTGCCCACCTTTTTTAAATTAGTTTTTGTGTTTTGTTTTTTTCGATTTTGTTTGGTTTTTTTTTTCATAAAACAATTTTATTTTCAATTTTAAACATTAAACAACATCAATTGGGAATTTTTTTTTTTTTTGTTAAAGGAAAAACAAAATTTTGTTATTGTGTTTATAAATAAATGTGAGATTTTGTTGTTATTGTTTTATTATAACAAAAACAAACCATTTGCAATTTGGCACATACAATTTTAATTCAAACATGATAACAAATGAAAAAAATATGAAAATAAAAAAGAAGAAAAATAGTTAAGCACAGTAAAAGTTTTGTATTAAAATTAAATTTTTAAATAAAAGTATTTCCTTTTCTTTGAATAACGACTTTACTTATTGCAAAAATTTCCAAGGAAATACGAAAAGAAAAACTAAAAACTGACACTTTCCCTTACAAAGAAATAGAAAACGAAAGGTTTTTAAAGCATGTTCTATTTCTACTCTTTGTACTTTATCTTTTGACATATTAATTAATGTTGTTAGAGTGTGCATATATGTATGTTACCGTTATTTCCTTTTTATTATAAAATTTTTGTTGAAAATCTGTCAGGGTTTTAAATGGTTTTTGTGATAGAAAACTGACAGCAACACTTAACAAGGGTAGGAAAATTCAACCAAAACAAAGCAAAACTGAATTTCTTTCTCATATTTTTAGTATTTTTTAAACATTTCTTTTTTTATTAAAAATCAATTGATTTTAGCTTAGCTTAACTGTAGTTTTTGTGGCCAAAATTATTTTCTTTTAATTTCTTTAATTTTAATCCTCTTAAGGGAGAGAGATCGAGAGAGAGAGAGCATTTAATTTCATTAACATGTTGGCAATGTTAATTGAATTTTGATGCCCAACGTGTTTATTTTATTTTATTGGCAACACCCCATACGGGTATCATAAACTAAAAAGCAAAATAACTTATACATATTAAGACACCAACACTAACAACAACAACTGTTTGAAGTATCAAAATCAATGATGGCAGGTTTAATATAAATTGTTATTGTTTTATGGTTTTTTTTTTTGCTCTTATTTTTTTCTGCTGTATTTAGTATGGTTTATTTTTATTATTGAGAGCATTACATAGATAGTAAGAGAACGAAAGCAGAAGGCAGAGAAAGTTGTTGTCGGTTGTATAGGAATAACGGCATTCAAAGCATATTGTGCATGATGGCTGTAGGGTTAGAGTGAAGGGAGCGGCACTAAATTATAGGATTGTACTATTAACTGGGTTAATATTACAAAAATACTAGAGAGAGAGAAATACTTTAGAAAGAAATAAAAAGAAAACAAAAAAGAAAAACAAAATAAAATCCAACAAGAGAAAATAAAAGTGCTAAGAATTGATTTGTTACACACAGCCCTAACTACACACATCTATACACACCCGCCTACATAAATCATGAGATAAAAACATAAAATAAAATGTGTGTTAATATACAGCAAACAACACAGAATATGCTCTCACATATACACATCCATACATACATACAATATTAAATATTCTCTAAACATTCACACACTTGTACACTTACATACATACAATGCAATATACATGGATTTCTATAAGAAATTATGGAAATTGAAATCATAGCTGGAGCACCATAAAAGAGAAGAAAAAAAATCGAAGAACAAAAATAAATAAAATAAAATAAAATACACAATAAAAGGAAAGGAAAGCAAGAAGAAAGGAAGGGGAAATTGCCAAAGACAGCGTTAGTGTTGCTGAGAAATAGAAATTTGCTTTAAATTTATTGAAAATATATAAGCAATTAAATAAATAAATTTAAAAACAAATAAAAACGAAAACATTTCAACAAAATGTTATTGTAAGAGCGCGAGAGCAATCATTGCATCGGCAATTTTAACAATTTCATTTTTTAAAGCAATAATACGTATAAAAAAGTTTTGAAATTTATGTAATAAACCGTAAATGACCACATTAATATAACGGTTTACACAATTAGTGACTTCAAAACCGTTGATGTAGTATAGCTTTCATCAAGTACACTTTTCTAGCTTTACTTGGTGATTATGGTGCTCATAATCGAACTACTGAGCAAGGAATTTTCAAGCTTCAAGCTGGCCATCATTGTAATGCTAAAAACATTGCTTTTGCTCAAGGAAATGTGGCGAAGGGACGGAAAAATCGTTCCCATCAATTCATAATGTAATGTCCCTATTCCTAGAAAAGATTCGGAAGTTATTGAAAATTTAAAAAAAAAATATTTGGCAATATAAACAAATAAACTTCTAACGATTTTTTATCAAATCAATTTTTTATCCTTTTTTTGCGCTTTAAACCGCTGACTGCACCCTATTGAAATCCATTCAACCGTTAAAATTAAAAAAAAAAAAACAAAATATGCGTGCATGTGCGTGAGTAGGGTCTACAATAATTTACAACTACTATAGCAAGACAGCAGCATTCTAAACATTATATTTCTAATAAATTTTCTATTTGTTATGGTTATTGTTTTTAATATTTTTTTTTTGTTTGTTTTGTTTTTAACGTAAATCACCTGCTCAAAAACATTTTCTGGACTGCTATCACGGCTGTCTTCTTCATGGTGAGACGAAGAAGAAGCACGACTTAATTCGATGCGTGGCGTAGAGGGTGTGCACAGTGTAGAGGCACCTTTAAATGAAGACACGGTTAAATCACCACCACCAATGCTACTACTGCTAACAAGTGTGTTGGCAGTGGCTTTTAAAGGTGGTGCTCTTTTGATTGTAGATGTTGTTGTTGCTGTTGTTATTATATTTTTATTGCTATTGTTTGTTGTTGCTGTTGTATTCTCAACATCACCATCACCGCTACCAATAACGCCCATGTTTGTTGTTGCTATTATTGTTGTTACTGTTGTCTTCGTTGTTATAGCTTTTTTATACACTGTACCACTATCATTCACATCCATCTGCAAGAGTAATTAAATCAAATTAAAAAAACACAATAGCAACAACAACAGTAATAATAATAAATAAAAGAAAATCGCTATAAAACATTGTTATGATTTTTTATTATTATAGCTGACATTGTTTTCCAACTATACACACACACACATTGATTCTCTCATCCAATCGCTTACTCAGTCACTCTCGTTCTTTTACAACCTCTGTTTTTTAAAGTAACAGTAATTTAGTGTTTGTTTTTATTGTTTTCAAACTTGTTTGTTTTTATTCGTGTGTATGTGTTTAAGTTTTTATAGGAGAGCAGAGTTTCTTTTTTTTGCCAAAGAATAATTTGAAAGAACTTAATTGTTGTATGTTTTATTAAGAACTCATGCCGTACACATACCGTAAGGATTTCGAAATAGTTTTGCAAGACCAGGCATGCATGTGTTCATATATGTATGTATGTAGTTGAGTATTTGAGTTTATTTGTTTTCTTACTTGGGCAGTGTGCGTGTGTGGTTTTTGAATTATCGAATTAAACTTAATTGAAGTGTTCTTATGTACACCGTAAGGAATATGGGAAATTAATTTTCAACCTCTGGTTAATTGAAACGTCAAACTGATAGTAAAAATCATAAGAATTTTTAAATTCCTTTGAAGAGTGGGAAATTTCTGTCTTATAGAGGCTTTAAGAAAGTTAAGGTTTTTCGAAATTTAAGAGAATAACAATAAAAGTAGGAAATAAAGAGTAGAACTCTTTTGATAAAGGTGTCTGTAATGAGTGGCGTTAGTGATTTCGAGTATATTTACAATTTTAATGTGTGTTTGCTATTTTCATAACGGTGAATTAAACAGTTATTAAAAGATAATTAAAGGGTAATCGTTAATTAAGAGAACTTTTAAAGATTTTAAGTCACTAGAAAATTATTACAATAAAAATGTAGAATACTTTTCATAAAAGAGTTAACTTTTAGCAATAAAAATAATTTATAGAAATTATTGCATGGCGTATACGTAATAATAATTATACAATAAGTATACTCCCCAATCAAATTCATCTGCTTTTTTTTTACTGGATTGAGTGAAGAGTGATTACGACCATACAGCTTTTTAGAGCGTATTTTGCATTTGTAAATACATCTCCTACTTCGTATAAACTCCAACTCACTCAACAAATAAAGTTGCCTATCTATTCACAACACCACAAATATGCTGATTGGATGCTTAAGCATCCATTGATTGAAATGAAGCTCATTTCTCACTTGATGGTTACCTACAGAAGCAATATTGTAGAAAAGCCAATGCATTAGGAAGAAGTGATTGATCCATAATTTTAGCCTGAAATGAACGAATGGCATGCTACACAAAGCCTTATTCAATGAAATGTTCCCATAAAGTTTAAGGGACATATTTAATATAAAAAGATGTATTATTTTGCAGCCAAACTTTCTCGAGAACCCAATATTTAAAAAAAAGGGAAAACTTTAAAAAGTTTTCTTCTGTTTGATTTCGTATTATTTTTCTTTTTTCTTTTATTTTAAGTCTGAAAATTAATGATGGCTTGTAGGCAATTTATGTACGTGAAAATGGAATAATATTTCTTTTCTCTCTTGGCGTTTGTTTAATTAACGGTAACAAGTGTGCAGCATAACATTATAACCTTGTACTCGAAGTAGGCACTTGTAAGGGGTAAAGGTCATGCACGCACACACACACACTTACAAAGAAGGTGAGATTTAGAGAAGAAGACGAATAAAAAAACAGTGAAATGAAGCTGCATAAATTAAGGATGTGGAGTAAAAAAATACTCTTCAAATTGCTTATATTGAAAGAAATAAATTAAAAAAATTTTGGATAGGTAGACATCAACGGAAATCTGTGTGCAAACCCTGGTGTAAGGCAACTCTTTACTTCTAGTACCCGTTACAACCGTTCAAATGCCTTCATAAATATATATGAGACAAAGTAAAAGAAATAACAAGAGAGAGTAGAACCCTAGTGACAGCTCTCTATTTTTTTAAATCAACAAAATTAAAGAATTTCCGAACCGTGTTAATGTAAAAAGGGTACATGTACCCTCCGTACCATTTGATCATATGGTTCACTTCGACTACCTGAGCCGAAATCACTGTTATCCCAATGGGAGACTACCGCAATAGAAACACAGATCTTCCTTTTTAATACTTCTTAGGCAGAAGAGGTGTGCTGCTCCACCTCTAGCCTCAACTGTCGGGAACTTAAACTCAGTCAGATTTGTTCTCTCTGTTTCAAGTTAAAGGAGAAAGAAATAATCTTCCACTTAATGTGTAAAAAACGAAACAGTATTATAGAATTTTATTTTACGAACCTGCTCTTTACTTTGGAGTATTTCTGATCCCTGGGAGAAGCTGTGCTTCTTCACACCTGGCTTGAAAATGTAAGCCACTTCTTTCATTTCTTTTTTCCGTATAAGATCGATCGCAAGAGCCGTAAAGTGTAATGTAAATCGAAGTGTAAAATGTTCGAACAATTTTTAATTAAAAAGTAACAAATTTTAAACATTTACTAATTTGTTTGGAGGATGTAAAAAATTTAAACACTTTTACAGGGGATTTAAGATTTAAAAAAATTAACATTTCTAAACAAAAGCTAAATATTTTATAAGAAGAAAACTCTCTCTGCACAATAGACATTTCAATAAAATTAATATTTAAAACCAAACAAAACGATTCCCTGTACAGACTGGGAGAGAGAGAGAGAGTGAGTGAGAAGAGAAATATTAAATAAAATATTCGTACAAGTGCAAATAATGTCAAATCCTAAGTGGCGTAAATATACTACAAACGTACCGTATCGTACAACTGTGGGCAACATGTCTATATTCTTATGAGTATAAACATTTACACACACACAAACACGCAAAATAGAATTTAATACTCAAAAAAATTTGTATGTATGAAAAGACATATGCAGGCATACATACATACATACATATATTACTTAATAAATATGTATGAATGAAATAAGAGAGAGAGAGAGAGAGAGAGAGAAAACGCAAAAAGAAAAACGAATTATATACGAAGAGGTTTTTATAAAAAATGTGCATATTTTTGTGTGTACTCATATGCATATACACACACACATACAAGCTGTAAACATCTTTAAAAGTGACCCTATAAAAATTGCCAAACCACGACCGTATGTAAAACCTTGAACAACACACACATGCTCACCATTTTATTTGTAAAAGACTTGGTATTGTGATAAGTAAAGAAAAACGAATATATGAAACGAGATTTTCTTATTTGTTTTTGTATTATTTCTTGGGGCTGTTGGTGTAACAGTGTAGAGTGAAGTTGGAGTTTCTCTCTTTAGCAATAAAGTACTTCAATTCGTAAAGCAAAAAGGGTTTTTCGGTCTTAACCGTTAGTGGTGTAGCAGCATTAGCAGCAGGTAAATAAATAAAACTCCGCAGTTTGCTCTTATTTTCTTGTTCAGTGACTTCTTTTTTTGTTTTCTTATTATTTTTTAAATTAATTATTGTTTGTTTATTTAACGTGTATTTTGTTGTATAATTTTACCTTTTAAACACATACATACATGCATGCATATATATACTGCCCGTAAAAAGTTTTTTAGTTTAATATTCTTTAATTTCTTTTCTCTTTTTTTCTTTAACAAATTTCTTTATTCTTTTGCAATATTTTATTTAATTCAATGTTTTTCTCATCGAATTGTTTAATAATTTTTTATAAACATTTATTTATATAGCCTTAAATTATACTCCATTTTTTTCTTTCTTCTCAATAAATTTTCTCTTTTTTTTTCTATATTTCTTTAACACCAATACAAATTTTGTTCTGTTCTGTTTTTGTGTTATTCTTCATTGTCTAGTTATCTCTTTATTTCGTTATCAACACTTTTAAGCCCAAATACAAACTGAGGCCAGACAGTTTGCCCTTAAAGCTTGTAACCCCTAAAAATTGAGAGAGTACATACACATACATATACACATAAGAAAAATTCAAACGTAAACAATACTGTATTATACACACATGTAAAGAATTCTTACACTCTCTCTCTCTCTGTCTCAACAGCTGTTTGTTTAAAAAGCTTTTTTTTCAAGGAAAGCTGTCTGCTAATAACAGAAATAAGCAAAAGCGCTTAATAAAAACCGCTGTTTAATAACAATAAAAAATTTAATGTTTTGCCTTTTTTTTAACATTTACTGCCTATGGATTTGAGTATTACAATTTTAAATAAATAGAATTGTTTACTTATGTCTTTTATTATATATTTATTTAAATTAACAACACGCTTTAGTTGCTAAGATTACGCCAACAATTTTATTGCACGATAATTTCAATATAAGAATCAAACTTATCAATTCACTTTCGGTTTGGCAACTTCTAGAAACTTTCTGTTGATTTGTTATTGTTATTCGTTTCTATGTAGTTTTGGTATTGTAATTTGATCTTTGTTTGTCCCTATTTGCGTAAGGGTCTTGATTACATCATTTACTTTCTTGAACTTTGAAAAACAATAATAATTACTTTATAAAAAGAAAACCTTTAATTTGTAATATTAACCGCGGTTTTAGACTAGAAATTTACTATTGTTGACACTGTTTTAATGTTATATGTATATCCTGAACTCTATCTCCTTACTCTCTGTCGCTTTTATAAACACTCTCTCTCGCCATTCTCTCTCTCTCTCTCTCTCTCTGTTCCTGTGAATTGTGTATTTATTTTGTATGCAGAGTATATGTCTACACATATAGCATTAAATGTTTAGCATTCGTTTAACCATTGTTTACATATCAATATTAAATATTTGACAGCTACTTTGACAGGCACGCACATGTTAAATTGCTATACAGCCGTTTTCTTTTTTTGTTAT
This sequence comes from Sarcophaga carnaria, assembly GCA_958299815.1. NCBI lineage: Eukaryota > Metazoa > Arthropoda > Insecta > Diptera > Sarcophagidae > Sarcophaga > Sarcophaga carnaria. Next base: position 2,388,123 of record OY283149.1, read on the forward strand.
TGTATGCCTGACTGACACTCTGCTTTTAAGCTGATGTATATCATAACTATGCGGTAGTTTTTCTGATTTTCTCTTACAATATTTAACTGGAAACTGTAAAAATAAAAAAGTATACCCCATACATACAAATGAATTTGTGTATGTGTGTGTGTCTAACAACAGTGTTTGTACGTTTTGAAACTATTTCAATAGCCACGTGACTTTGGTTTTTGTGCCATGTTTTGCTAGCAAAACTCTTTTTTTTTTTGTACTCTCACTCTGTTTAAATTATTCCCTGTGGTTATTGTATTCTGTTTAACTGTTAATGTTAAATTCCAATACCGACAGCGTACGTACGCTACGTAGTTTGTACGTGCGTGCGTGCGTGATTAAATGACGTGTTGTTGTTGTTGTTGTTGTGTCTAAGTGTGTGTATATATATAGAGTAACTTGTAATAATTTTCCTTATTTTATATCATGTGTGCACACATAAATGTTTAAGATTTTCAATGTATAGTTAAGAGAGGCAGAGAGAGAGAGTGTGGTTTTCATTTTGTATGCCATAAAAATATGGCTGCTTAAAGTGTCAAAATGTTTAATTTATTTGTGTTTGTGTATTGAAAATATTGTTGTTGCTGTTGTATTTTTAAATTATTTATTTATTGATACCGTTATAAAACAATGTGATCAGGATTATTCTCAAGTAATTTTGTAGGATTTGGAAATAAACAAAAATTTCCAATTTAAGCTTGAAAGTTTAAAAAAAGAAATAAAAACTAAGGAACCCTTATGATCTTTTAAATAGGAAAACTAAACTGTAACTCTCTTGGCATAAGTACATTCAAATGTCATTAAAACACACTAAGGCCTTAAATGTTTAAAATGTAATTTTTCGATTTCCTAAAGAATAGTTTTTTTCATCACATTCTTTAAGTAAAAGAATCACTAGAGTACCAGTACTTACCAATTTTTGTATAACGCCTGCATTACCATCACCATTACCATTGCCATAAAATTCTTTGGCAATCTCTTGAGCATAGTCCACTTGCTGGTTAATATTTGTAGGCAAATGTTTTGCCACCACCTCGTCCTCCTTGTACTTCTCTTGCAATTGTAACGACGATATTTCTTCAAATGTTGTTGTTGCAGTAGTTGTTGCATTGGATGCTGCTGCTACCTGCTGTTGTGAGATAGAAGAAGTCAATGATGTTGTATCCTCAAAAGATTTTTCAAATGATGCAATTGGCGCCGGGCCAAGACGTTTCTGTTTGCGAGGATCCATCTTGTGCTACTTTTTTAATAGCAGCGGCAACAGCAACAGCAGCAACAGTGACAGCAAATGCAAACGATTAATAAAAAGGATTTTTGCATATTGACGGCGAAATGCTAGAAAAAAAGCAAGAAAATAAGAAAATGCTTACAAAAAAATATCCAATAATGAGTACAATAACAAACGAGACAGTGAGACAGAGATACTATACATATATAAAGAGAACTGAATAAGAAATGAAAATTTAATATTGGAGAACACAATATTGTTCAAATGACAATTGAAATGAAATTAAATACACACACATATGTACATACATACAAACGCAAAAAATAATTTTATTTTAGGGTAACAATATAGGGGAAAATTTCTTATGTATGTAAGTGCGTATGTATATGTATATATTGTCAGTTTTAAACACATACGGTTCAGACCATAATCTTCAATTACTGGGCCAAAATTCAATTCACTCAACTGTCATGATGCTTCTCGACCAATTATAGAAGTGGGTGAATGTGCTCATTAATGACAGATAGGGTATCCAACTCTATTGTTTCAATGAAGCACCGTCGCAATGTTGCGCAGAAATTATCACATCTATAACGCTTCCAGTCACTTCAAATTTCTTTATAATTTTTATCTATTCCTGTACACAGTATGGCGACTAGCGGTTTGTATCACCACTTTTGTCGCGCATTTTTAACTAATTTTTTGCGTTCTCCTGTTGTTACACTGGCAACCCTTCCCTTTAACTAAACAAATAAACCACTTCATATGAAAGGTATTTAACAGATGGCAACCTTGCCACACCGGTGGTTTTGAAACTATTAAATTAAATTCATTAAATAGGCTTTTATTTTAATTCTTCTGTTCTTAAGTTTCTTTTAAGATTCTCTTGTTATGAGCTTTTTTCTCTTTGTAAATAACTGTATTTAATGTGCTCCCAATTTTATCTGCTTTAATTTGTAAATTAAATTCATTAAACAGGCCTACACTACCCTTTAACACAATGGTTCTTTATGGTATCTGTGGGGGTTGTGGTATATTTTCCTTCAATTTCAATTAAAGTAGCCAAATTGGCTTTTATCTTGTTTGTTCTCTCTCCCTCTCTCACTCTCAGAGACTCTCAGACTCGCTGTGTCTGTGTCTCCTTATAACAAAACCTTGAGTTATTGTTCAAATTTTCTCCTTTTAAATCTTGGTATAGCTTGTTTGTTTTTATAATGATAACAACTATTTAACAAAAACAACAAATACAGTTTAAGAGTAAAATGCTTTTTAATAAAATTAATACAAAAAAGATTTTAATTAAAAAAATGAAAAACGATAAAGAAAATGATGCTGGACAAACAGTTATTTCTCAAATAAGTGGAACATGTGAACGGGGCTCATATGCTTTTATCGATTTCTGAGGGTATTTAAAGAGAGATTTTACTGTTTCAAAACACAATATGTATGCCATGTTGTTGTTTTCTATTGTATGTTAAAGTTTTTGTTTTTGTGTTTTCCTGTATTTATGTATACTTATGTATATTATATGTGTATGTGTATATGTGTGTGCAGTTTCTTTTAAAATTTTTATTACTTGCTGGCACTATGGTTTCCAACAAGTTTATTGCCCTCTTTGATATTGTTTTCTCGTGGCAATATTTTTTACGCTCTAATCTCTTTTGTTCTCTCTTTCTGTGTGTCTCTACCACACTTACAGTTTAAGACTTTCTGTGTTTAGCATTTAATTTATAATCATTGGAGACTGAATGACGACAAACAAAAAACAGCATTTCTTTACGTTGTTTGTATGTGTAGTAGTAGTTGCCGTTGTTGTTGTTGTTGTTGCTTGTAGTTTTTTGTCTAGCTCAAATATTTATTTGGTTGTTTATGTCGCATGAGTATTGGTATAATTAAAAATTACTCATACGTCATGTTAAGCTATAATAATTTCATGAACTACATGACGTTTTCATACGCAAAATACAGACATACGTTATAAAATCTCAGCCATGCTGTTGTTAAGCACTCAATAGGGATTTTTTTTTAATTTTTTTGTTTGAAAGCTATCATAATTAATTAATATTGCTTTTTACAAATTAAACGCCATGAATAAAATAAAATTAAATTTATATGATTAAATAATATACATATAAATAATAATAATAATATATCATTAAGTAGTAAAACTCAAATGTTACTTTTAATGACAAAAAATGTTTTTTACTCCTAACGCTTAACGCTCGCATTGTATTCTTGATCTTCTATGATAAGTTTCATATGAGAAATTCGTTTTTATGTTATTTTTTTTTTTAAGAAAATTACGTCATACGTCGTCATAGTGTTCAATAATACGTTTTTTTCTTTCTCTCTTTCTGTATTATGCTAATTTGTAGTTAAATATCAAAATTAAGGAATCTTAAGAATCATAGACATTTCTTTAGAATCTAAAAAATATACCGCCAGCTATAATAAAATACCGTGTTAAACGACGTCGTTCACATTTAGGCCAAAGTAAAAAAAAAAACCTAAAAGTAAAATGCCACGAACATAGACACGCGATGTTTGAAATTAAGGTTTTTGCTTTATTTTCCATTTGATATACAGCAAGAGAACGTTGTTCAATGGCTACAAACAAATTTTTAAGGAAGTTGCCTTAAATGCCTTAAAAAAATTAAGACTTAAAGTTATTGAAGGCCAAGAATGTATTTAAGCGAAGGGTAAACTTTTATTAAAGTTGCTTCAATAAAATAAAGTTATTTTTTAGATAAATACATATATAGTACCTACAAGAAAACCAAGGATAAAAAACACACACAATGGCAAAGCTCAGTTATTCAAAAACGTAAAAGCAACGGTTTATGTTTGAAGTTCATTTCTCTCTGTAGTCTCTCTTTTACTTACTTGAGAACAATTAAATGCAAGTTTATGAATCGAAAACATTTCATTTCTAACCTCTCTTTAAAGTCCTTGAACACACATCAAAACAGGTTTACCTTTGGAAAGTATTTCTCTGTGTTATTACTCTCTGCTTGAATTACTTGAAAACAATTGAAAACAGGTTTATGTTTTGAAATTTCTCTCTCTATTTAAATTTTTTTGAATACAATAAAGTACAGGTTTTTCTCTATAAGTATTCGTTTGTTGATCACTTTCTTTTGCAACACCCTGTATTAACAAAGGCATTTGAAACAGAATATTTTTGCTTTTAGAGCAGGAAAAAGCAGAAAAAACTTGTAATTTATAAGGCCAACAAATATTTCGGTTGTTTTTTTTTTGTTTTTGTTGGCAAAAAAACAACAATTATTTCTATTGCTCTACAAATAAATCAAATTCTACACCATAACAGCGAAAGAATTCAGCCAAAAAAAATAAGCCAAAAACACAAAGATATAGTGTCACCAACATAAAACGAAATACAAAAAACGCGTAATCATTATTAATAAAATTTAAATCAAATAAAGTAGGAAACAAAAGCAATATTTTAAAATTTAGTGGCTTTTCGTAATTGTTGGGTACGCTGCTGCCATTTAGAATAGTCTCTAGAAAAGTGAAAAAAGCGCCTGAGCAAGTTCTTTATATTAATAAAAGTTGTTTTAAAAAAGCTAAATTGTAAGCATTTAAACGATAAGTTGTTTTATGGTAAACTTGGCTCGTGTAATTGGCGAAATGTTTATTTTTTCTTTTTTTTTTTTTGGCCGCTAAAGTTTTAGGTTAATGCAATGACCTTTACAATAAAACTTAATAGTTTTTCTTTTTATTGTAGTTTTTCGTTGTTTCTCTTTGTTCTTCATTATTTACAAAATTTATTGCTGAAGTTTTTTTTACAACTTTAGTTAGAAATTGTTTTTTCTTCTTTTTCTTTTTCCTTTATGATAATTTTTAATGGGTAATTTTTTATCTAGTTTTGATTTTGTTATTGTTTTTTTTTCTCTATTGTATATGTATTTAACATATAAGTTCACTAACACTTAAGGCCAGACGCAAAGTGTTAAATTATATGTTTTAGCAATAGCAAGTTAAGTTTTATAAGGGTTTTCAAGACGAACAAAACAAATTTGTTTAACAAACAAAAATCAAAAAACCCAATAGCCAAATACGGTAACCTATTGAGTCCTTCAGACGTTAAAAATGATCTCCTAAAACTAATTGATAGAATAAAGTTATTTTAATTTTATGTATTTCATATTTTGTAACGTATTTCTCGTATTTTGTTAAGAATAATACAATCATTTGGTTTTATATAAACCTTGTTTTTAACTTTCATGAAGTTCTTGAACAATAAACGATGGTATAACTGTGCAATAAAAATTATTAATTATTAAAAAGTCCATATACATATTAATATAAACATTCCATTTATTTGCTTTAAACTTTGACCCACATAACTTTAACAATGGTAACCCTTAAACAATATCAAGGCAGGCAAAAAGTTTCTTTAGTAACCTTTTAAAAACAAACAAAATAAATAAAACGATAGAAACATTTCAATAAATTACAATTTGCGGTAGATTTCATGTTCAATATTATTTTATTCAGTTTTCTATTGTTATTTAAAACATATCCTCTCTCTGTCTGTCTGCCTGTACTATATATGATTTTGTTAATTCAGCGGTTTGTAAGCTTTGCATGTAATAATAACACCCATTCTCACTATAAATTGACAATAACATGAACTAATACAATAATAAAAATGCAAACAACAAAATAACAGAACATGTATCCAAAAAAGCAACATTATAAACACAGTACACAACGCAAATTAATAACAACAAAAAAAGAAATCCATACCCATAAGCAAGCATACGTAAAGAAAACAAAGAAATTCCAATAATAACAATATCATTTAATTTACTGTTTATTTTATTTCCCAGAGAGAGAGAAGAAAAACGAGAGCGTAAAACTGTTAGTTTTTGCCACTCAATTTGCAAAAACAAAAATGCCGGCTATCAAACATGTTGGAAGTTGAAAGCAAACAAACACTGGCATATACATATGTACATATGTGTGTACGCCCCTTGCTCTCCCCCACTTTGTTCTTTTATGCTTCCATACCAATCTCAGTGCCTATGAAATTATGTATGATTAAAAATTCTTGGAAATACACACATACATATGTGTGTACATATATTCACTTGCATACATTTACATTTGCAATTTGCCTTATCATGTTAAATACAATACCATCTTAGAAGAGCAATAGAAAGAAATGTTTGTATGTTGTATACACGATATATTTTTGAGGTTAACATGCCAACCGGCACAAACAAAACATACAAAACATGAAAGGCAAAAAACATGAACACATAAAACAGTGTGCCCAAACAGCGTTTTTTTAGTTTTCATTTCCGTTATTTTCTTAAGTTTTATAATAATGCTATAATATCTGCACGCATGGCGTATTGTGACATCACAGTTCGTTTCTCTTAGTCCTGAAACCAGTCGAAGCTTCTGAAGAAGTCTCCTAGACTCTTAATAATACTGTTCATTCTCGACAGATCAATAAAATTATCTGTATGGTGAAAGTCCAGATGATTCCTTCTACTACGACATAACGCTAGGCATGTATCCATTAGGTAAAGAACTGTTTCATACTGACCATGATCATGAGTTTCACAGAAGTACTCACAGTGCAATATTTGGATCCGCTAAGTGTGCTCCTTTGGAGTTTGAGAATTATCGTGTTATCTATCTGTCTATTTAACCTATTTCAGATTTTAACGTATTCCTATAATAGATTTGTAAAAAGTATTAAAAGCGCCTATATTTTGTATTTAATACCGTACTTGACAACACTTAACCATAACAACATAACTTCAAACACACAAACGCACACATAAGAAAGCAAACATAAGAAAAAAACTGAAAAAAACCCAAACAATACAAAGGAAAATAGCAAAATGTACAAAAATTACTTGGCATACATATACATACATACATACATACACACGCACGTATGTATATACATACATTTCCATAAAAAATTGTTATTTGTTATGAAAATAAATAATACACGAAAGAAGAATTATTTGTGTGAGTATCTACTATTAAAAGGAAGTGAGAGTTAGTGAGAGGGAGACAGATGATACTAAGGCTTATGGCAAATACTAGTACAAAAGGCATGAATGAAGACCGACTGACTACAACTTAAAGCTGAAACCAAGTATAAAAATACTAAAGTTTTATTAATTGTGGCAAGTTTTTTTTATTTTTTTTTTTTTTGATATAAAAAGAAGTAACATGAATAATTTGAGGAGGGTGGCTTACGTAATATTTTTTTTCGTATTTGTTAAGTTTGTTTTAATTTAAGTTTTTAATTATTTCAATATGAATAAAATTATTTGCCTACTTTAAGGCAAACGCTTTAAAATTTAAATTAAATTCAAATTTTATTTATTTTAGAGAATTTTGATTTTAATTAAAAAGTTTTTAATTTTATAACACATTAAAAAAATATTTTTTATATTTATCTGAAATATTTATTTTTTGTTACTTTTTTATATTTTATATATATTTTTTTTTAATCACTTAAACTGTTTTAATTTAAACACTTTAAAATTGTTTTTTCTTTTGTATTGTTTTGTTATGCTACACTTTTTATGTGTATTTGCTCTCTCTCTATATATTTAAAATTTGTAAACCGTTATGCACGACACTTAAATGCGAACTAGTCAGTCAGTGTCTATTGCTCTAGGCAAGTTTAATTGAAGCTTTAACAATGTTCGTTTGAATTTTTGTTTTTCTTTATCTTTTGTGTATGTTTACGTATATGTATTTGAGTTTATGCACATGTACTGTTGTATAATTTTACTGTTTTGGCGGTATGACAAGCGGTCCTGGTATGTCAGGCAACATGTTGGATGTTCTTAAAGGTTTTGTATTGTATAAGCAACAAAAAATTTATAGATTTAATATGACAAACAAAATTTGCTTTTGTCAGCAAAAATTTATTAATTTTGATATTTAAAACAAAGGAAAATTATTCTAAAAGGCAAAATAGAAATTGTTTAATGAAAATAAAAATTGATTTAAATAATTTCTTTTTATTGATTTAAACAATTTATGATTTATTTCGCTTTATAGCATTACTCTAATATTTTAATAAATTATCACCATTTAGTTACACAAGTGCAAGTTTAAAGTAGCATAACATTTCAACTGGAAATGCAAATTAACACACTTATCATCTCTTCCCTTTCTTTGCACTCCTAGTCTATGGCTATGCTCTGTTCCCGTTTTTCTATTTTTTTTTTGTTGTTGAATAACACAAACGTTTAAACAGAAAATCTTTTATTACAGACCAAGTGCACTTCCCATACTTACAAGTGTTTCGTGATGATATTGCAAAGCATAGAAAAAAAGAGAGCAAAAACTAAACAATAGAAAAAAACCGTTAAACAATACAAAAAGAAACATACACATATACATATGTATATGTACATATAAACATTATACATATGTATGTGTCTGAATACAATTTTTATGTTTAGTCATGATAAACTGTTGTGTTTTATTTTTTCTCTCCATTTTCTGTTTGTATTGCTCAATATTCAAATGAGCTAACTCTCTTACACACACATGCATATTTATATGACTTTATTTAAGCATAAATAATTTAACATAAAAAGAATACTACACACACATACATATATGCTTTGTTTACATTTTTTATGTATGCATATGATGAAGTGTTTAATATAACAGGGTGTTTAAAAGCATTAAAAACTGGCAATAACCGAAACGAATCGAAATAAACAATATTTTTAGGCTTAAACCGTGCAAAAACGGTTCTAAATTAATGATTTTTAATTAAATTTTTAAAATTAAATTAAAATTTGAAAATTTAAATTAAATTTTAAAAAAATTTATTAAAATTACAAAAACAATTCAAGAAGAGCGTTAACAAAATATTTTAAACTTAAAAAACCCTAATATTTCTAACAAAAACATTTAAACAATATTAATCAATTTCGAGATTTTTAAAACTATGTTCTATGGCAGGATTTTTCAATTGTTTTTCTATTGTCTTTACAGGTTTTTTAGTTTTATCCATTTGCCATTTATTACAGTCCATCAAATAGTCCCTTTTCTCCTTTAATTTCTCCAACCAATATGTCTTTAAATCTTTTAAACTACCCGCCTGGCCACCATATTCCTGTGGCAGCATAGCTTGAGGAAAATATTTATAGGGTGTATCAGCATCGGGTAAATGAAAATGAATCTTAAAAGCAAAGCAATTAAAAATATTAATTAAAAATTATTTTCAGATCGTTAAATAAACTAACCAATTTAAAAACTTCACTTTTTATAAACGGCTTAACCACCGTTAACACCTTATCCATGTACGAGGGGCTATTTAAAACATGTATTTGTTTAATTCTCACCGGGTGGGCCTCCTGTACAAATTTCATATAAATACGCAATGAGGACAAAACAGTTTTTGTCAAGTGTTTCAAACTATAGCCGGACATATCGAATATCGGTATTTCACCATCCACATCCTCGTCTGTAGTGGCAAAACGACAGTCGGCCATCATAAAAAATACTTTGATGGCATCATTAAAGTTGAACTGGGATAAAAAAGAAAAGAAAACCAACTTTTATTGGTAAAACAAGTTGTTGTTGTTCATTTACTCACCTTGTCTGCATCATGGTCAATCAAACGATAAATGAGAAGCTTGTAATTGTCTGGCGTTTTGCCTGGCAATGGTATTAAATCGCTAAAAAGAATAGTTTTTTGCATTTTTTTTTACAAAAAGTTGTTTAACTGGTTTGTTTTAGTTATAATTTTAGATTTTTAAGTTCAACTTACGCTACTTGCAATAATTTCTGCGAACCCTCATCTAGAGGATCTCTTTGCAGGAATATATGACCATGTTTGTTGCGCAATTTAAAGTTTAACAGAAGTAAACGTTTAGCTTCTTCTAAATCTCCATACATTGAGTAAATGAAACGCTTGAGAAAAATTTTGTCTGAAAAATAATACATATAAAACACTCTTTAATTCTCTTAATTTATTACATATTCCTCATAGGCTGTTAATAACACAAACTGTTAAAAATTCTCTTGATTTCTGCTGACTTACATTATATTTAACATGACAATGTTAGTCGTTAAAAAATGTTTAATACGAAAAAGATCATGCGGTTTTTTAACTTTTAAATAAAACAACAAAGATACTGTAAATGCATAACATATTTAAGTTGAGTTTATTGTATTGTTTATAATGTTCCTCTTTTAATTAACAGTTGATCTAATTATGTTATATTTAACAGTTTGCTTTGTTAAAATTTTATTAACCCGGATGTTTTTACTTCTAAAGCTAACAGAAGGTTTAAAGGAAGATATAAGCAGACGTGGGCACCAATAGTCCCCGGGGGCCGAACATCTTCGGCTATTTACACACATAGGACACGAACATCAACAATGTTCCTTAAAAAGAGCGTAAAAATGCATTTCAGTTGCTTGTCAGCTTCCAAAGAAGAAGGTTCTTGTCGCTTTTTTTCAGTCCTCAATGATACACCCAAAGAAATATTACAGTTGGATTGACTAACAACAGTAGTAACAATAAGAAATAGAAGAAGTAACAATAAGAAATAATTGTGATTTTTGTAAGAATATTTGTCAAGTTAAATACGCTGTCTTTATGGATGTATCGCCGTAAATATTTTTCTGTATTTTCCACCATATAGACATATCATTAGGTTAATAAGTACACTTTAAAATATTACTAACAATTTTCCTCTGGGTTAACACGTGCCTCCCACAAACGCACTCACATTTTTAACATGTTCTCTTTGTGCCGACATCTGAATATTAAGTGTTCAATGTGACTTTTCTGGAATTTCGTTCGTTCGTTCTTTCAACCCAACATTTTTTAATTATGCTGTATCATTTTTAAATACATTGCAAGCTTATTTTATAAGCCTTTTTTATGAATTTATATAGAAACTTTAAACAAGGGAATATTACTTTAATTAATATTCAAAACATTTGTATCATATAAATCGGTTTTTATTTATTAAGAAATAAAAATAAATTATAAAATAATTTAATAGAGCTATAAGTTTATACAAACTTCTTTAAAAAATTTAATTTAAAAATCCAAACAGGTGCAACAGAATAATGATTCTGTTTATGAAAAAAATTAATTTTTATTTAAATGTCATGACGTATTTGTTTTTAATTCTAAAATAGAAATTAATAAACAAAACGGAAAGCTGAGACAGTATTAATATTTACACAAACTATTTTATTTACTAGGTAAACATTTTGTAAAGAAAATATTAATACACAATTTCCCTTTAATTTCAATTAACACTTCATCGCTTTGTAAACAAATATTATTAAATAAATAACAAATATCATGAATATCTGTGTACATGTATATTTTATTTTTTGTAATAATAAGCACTTTCATAAACAAATAAATATTATTTAAAAAAATACCTATTTCTTGGGGTAATTGCGGTTGAGTTTTAAGCCATTTTTCTAATTCTAATATTTGTTCCTCTAAGCCCGGTTTTAACACCATTATTTTAATAATATTTTATACTATATTAATGAAAAAACTATATTTTTTACTTTTAAGTCTTTATTAACGACAACCTTTACGTTTTAAGTCGCGATTTCAACTGAAACGTGATCAGTGTATTTGAGTATTAAATGGCTATGCTAACAGCGCAAAAGCTATTCTTACTTTTTTCTATCCAAAAGCAATGTATAAAAAAGCATTAAAATAAAAAAATACTGTAATATGCTTTCAACTTAAAATAAAAATTAATATTCTTACATATAATTAACACTTTAGAACGAAAACAGAAAAAAATAAACACAACCTTGACTTTGTAACATTTTAGGTAAATGAAGGTTTTTATAAATTATAACAAAAATTGTATTTATTTTTATAATGTTATAATAAATGGGTTTTGAATTTTAATTACATTTATTACATAATTGAATCGATACAAAAATTATTAAATAAAAAAAGGCACTGATTTGGACAGCATTTTATGCTAAGAAAGAAAAAAACAATAAATCACACCGAATCAACAATAACATTGCAATGATCTTTACAGTAAACATATAATTTTATTTTAATGTAAATACCAAATGTAAACTTAACAGCATTATTTAATGTCGGCTACATTAAAATAACATGTGCAAATGGAATGCATGGAATTTAAATAACATATGCAAACACTTTAACAGCCAGATTTGTTTATGTAAAGTATTGAGGCCATTGAACTTTACAACAGTGTTATAAGAACTGTAATGTGTTGTATTTAGAAAAGTATGTAACAAAGAAACATCATAATTGTGATCTCCTGCCTTTAACAATGTGACCTTAGTTGTTTACATTAGAATGAAAGTAAAGTTAACATAATATGTAAGTTATATTAACATAAAGAGAGCGTTTATAAGCTGTACGAAAACTTAAATAATGTTAATTTTACATAGAAATGTCATAATTAATTCATAAATAACAACTTAACAGAACTTTAATATCGAAACGTGTTTGATTTCCAGAAGGGTTCTTAATCATTGATAAATGAAAACATTATTTAAACTTAAAAGTGGCATTTAAATTTATTTGATTAACAATAGTTTTAACTATTTCAGTTTACTTTTCCTTTCGATAGGTCTCTATTTAATTTAAAACGTCATAACGTTTTATTGCAACAAATGAAACTCATCATATATTGCAACAAATTTTTAAAACATGCACATCTTTTTTAATGACCATCTATTGTAAAACATATACATACCAACAATATTTCGGCCATAAATTGTTCAAGAATTATTACTTTTTTTGGTGGCAGCAGTACCTACCTTCATTTAGAAAAAATATGCCTTCACTGCACATTGTACATTTGCGAATGGCTCCAATGATGTGTGCAACATGCTGCTATTGTAATACGTTGTAATAGTTCATATGTACATATGTATATTTATATATACTGGTTATTGAAAGAGGTGAACAAATATGAATAGAGTAAATGAGTTTGCATTGGTTGGCAAAGCAATAAAAGTGGAAATTTTGGCAGAAGCTTGGAGGGTTTAAGTTTATTGCACAATTTATAATAGACTTCAAAGTGAGAAGAGGTTATTGGCTTGTATTTTTTTTTGCGTTTTTTTTATATATAATGGCTTACATTTCCCAATATCACACCAATGGTTTATATGTTAAAATGTGGTGTGAACACTCTAGACAAATGCCAAATATAAAAATTAAATTCAGAAAACAATTTAATAAATGAAAAAATATATAAACTGTTGTATCATAAAATTTCAATTTTAAATTTAATTTATTTTTTATTTTATTTAATAATCACAATACATACAATTACAAATTATATTTAATTAATACAAGCTGAGTAATTTCGACCATATGCTCGGCGTAGTATAATAGACCAGAGTCTCTGCTGGGAATCGAACCCACTGCTCTCACGCTAATAAAAAATAAAAGTTCACTACTCATTAGACTACCAGGTCACCAAAAATTAAATTAATTTAAATTAATTTAAATTATAATATATAAATAATTTAAATTAATTTAATTTTTGGTTTTCGAAAATATTTATATTGTAGATTTATTTTATAATTTAGATTTGATTAAAATATTCTATTTTAAAATTGAATTGAAATGCACCATTTGGAATCTTGTATTAATTTTAGTTTTTCTAAAATATAAAGTTAGGTTTTTGGTATGCTTCTGACATATTAAAAGCTTCTCAACCCTGCATTTATTTCGCAACACAGTCAAAAATCATAGGGTAATCGCCTAAAAATTTCAAAATAAATAATTTCCGAAACAACTTGACGTGCGCTAAATCTAAAATCGCCACAGTTACAGAACAATAAGCGGTTTTGTATTATAAAATTGGCATTACTTTTTGTAACTGCTGATGAAACAATTTGTTTGTTTACAGTCCTATTTTTTAACTTATTTGAAGAAATTTTTATTAGTTCTTTATTAAGATTAGTATCTTAAATATTTTTTCATATTTTCAAAATGATCAATTTTTAAGTAATATTTTACTGTAACTCACTTTTTTTTCTGAGTCGTTCTCGGAACTTTACAGCACTACAGAGTGCACAATAACAATGTTTGGCAGCACTTAAAAGTTCACGCAACTGTCAAGCCGCCATATCTTCTGTGTACTGTTTCTGCAAAAATAAAAAGCACGAGTACGCAATTAAAAACAAATTAAATCGATAACTTATTAAATATAAACAATTAAAAACTACTGGAAGAGTTTCTATATGTTAAAAAGCAACAAATAAAAGTTATAATTCAACAGATAAAGGCATAAAAACTGAACGCGTGCTAAACGTCATAAAGTAGAAAAGAAAAACATATGCATGCATCAGCAGTGGCAGCAGCAAAAAAAAAATTGACAAACAACCAACAACAAAAAGCACGAGGTTTTTAGTAACAAAAACATTGCCGAAGAAGAGTGTATTTTTTTGCATTATAGAGAGAGAGAGACTGATTTTTAAAGTAGTGTTATACGCAAATAAATTAAAAACATGGTACCTATAGGGCCAGTGCACGGTGGTCATCCGGGAGTTCATGCCCCCCAACCCATACAATCTGCACCTAGTGGTCCCAATACTTTGCAAACCTCATCATCTGCTGGGAATACGTCATCTTCATCTAATAAGAGCTCGTTGTCCATAAAACCCAATTATACGTTGAAATTTACTTTGGCAGGCCATACTAAAGCCGTGTCAGCTGTTAAATTTTCTCCGAATGGAGAATGGTTAGCCAGCTCTTGTAAGTCTAATTGATTAATTTGTGGTGAATTAAAATTTTTAATAAGTAGTTCTTTTAAGCCGCCGATAAATTGATTAAAATCTGGGGTGCTTATGATGGGAAATTTGAGAAAACCATTTCGGGCCATAAGTTGGGCATTTCTGATGTGGCTTGGTCTTCTGATTCTCGTCTTTTGGTGAGCGGTAGTGACGATAAAACACTTAAAGTGTGGGAACTGAGTTCGGGAAAATGTTTGAAGACCCTAAAAGGCCACAGCAATTACGTTTTTTGCTGTAACTTTAATCCGCAATCTAATTTAATTGTGTCTGGCAGTTTTGATGAATCCGTGCGCATATGGGATGTACGCACCGGCAAATGCTTAAAGACATTGCCTGCTCATTCCGATCCAGTTTCAGCTGTACACTTCAATCGGGATGGCTCTCTGATTGTAAGTTCCAGTTATGATGGCTTATGCCGCATTTGGGATACTGCCAGTGGCCAATGCTTGAAGACCCTAATAGATGACGATAATCCGCCTGTTAGCTTTGTAAAATTCTCTCCCAACGGTAAATATATATTGGCAGCCACCTTGGACAACACATTGAAATTATGGGACTATTCAAAGGGAAAATGTCTTAAAACCTATACTGGACATAAAAATGAAAAGTATTGCATATTTGCCAATTTTTCGGTAACAGGTGGAAAGGTAAGCAGGAGAACTACAACATCATGAAATAATAAAAGTGAATAATCTTATAATTTATTTATTACAGTGGATTGTATCTGGCAGCGAAGACCATATGGTTTACATATGGAATTTACAATCGAAAGAAGTTGTACAAAAGTTACAGGGTCACACGGACACCGTATTATGCACCGCTTGTCATCCTACAGAGAATATTATTGCTTCGGCAGCTTTGGAAAATGACAAAACCATAAAATTGTGGAAAAGCGATACATAATTTTATTTGTTTAGCTCCAACTTTACGTGTATTTTAATTTTAGTTACTTTTTCTTATCAATAAGGCTTCAAAAAACGGAAATTTAATTTTCTTAAAATAAAAAAAATAAAAATAAATACAATTTTTAAAAGATATTAAGTATTGCTGATAACGACATGAGGGTAATTCAACTATATATTAAAGGTTTATCTTTTGCCCATGCCTTCTCCCAAAAGTTAATGAACTCAAACCGTGAGAAACGTCTGAAATTTTTTGTTTAAAGTCAGCAAGACATATTCTACCTTTTGAATATTTATAGAAAATGAAAAGCAAAGCAGAAAATCCACTTTTTACTTAAATATAATTGTAATAAAAATTTAAATACAAAGATTTTCATTACAATTAAATTGCATTGGTCGTTAAACTATTGCATGAAATGTTCACGCTTACCAACACTATTTGTACAGATGACACGCTTCTATTGTGAATCGTTGTCAATTTTATAATTGCCAAATGACATTTAACTTAAATAAATGCATATGTGTGCGAGTAACAAAAAAATAATTGCATACGTCTCCACGTGAAAGTAAAAACCACAGAATATACACAGAATAGAAACAAGAGTTTGACATTTAACTTTCCATGGAGAAAGAGACAGCAAATATTACCAAAAAGTATGTCTGTCTCTCTCTGATTGCAACTCTGTTTTGTTTTTTTAGTTTTCGGGGTGAGTTTTTTATATTGGCGAGGGTTAATAAAAAATGTAATTTTTGTCTAAAACTATTAATAAATAATAAAAACAACTAATAACAATAACAACTTTAACTTTTTCTTTCAAGAAATTAAAAAATATTGGCAACTTTCAGCAAGAAAATTTTTTTATGAGCAGTACGTCTTATTTTGATCTTGTAATATTTAGCTTCTTAATTACCTCTTGCACAAGAAACTATATTTATTGTGACCGAAAATCACACACATTTCGATTAATATTTAAATATATAAGAATCTTTAAACTTTTCATTGAAGAAATTAAAAAATATTCCAAATTATCCCTTTTTTAACACAAAATAAATCTTTATTTATATTTAGTTTTTCTATTTTAACCGCCAGTTTTCAATCTGTATATCTGTTGCTTCTAACACATTTGATTCGCAATACATTAAAATATTTTTTTTCTCCCTCTACGAGGTAGGTTAAAGTGCTGCTTTGAGCGTTTTTAAACGTCAAAGGTTTCAATTCTGTGTATATTCTGTGGTAAAAACTCCTTAAGAATTTCACCCTTTTTACGCATATTTCTCCTTTCGTAGTTAGAAAATTAGTATTTTTATTGTTTTATATTTAACTTAAGAAAAATAGAAAATGTCCAAAAATAAAGGCAAAAACAAGAAACATTTCGATGAAGATGAAGAGCTGGACGAACAACCAGCCAATATTGCTTCCAAGAAGTCACAAAAGAAAGGAAAAAAGGGTAAGCGTGGCGGTGGAGACGATTCTGATGATGATTCTGTTGCGCCCGCTAGTCGTATAAATGAAGATTTGGAAAGTGTTACTTCCAGCAATAGTAAAACATCGCAACAACAACAACAGAATGCTGGTAGCAAGGGAAAGAAGAACAACAAAAAAGGTAAGAAGGGTAAAGCTGATTGGAGCGATGAAGAAGAAGAATCCATACCTCAACCTGTTAGCAATAATAAAAAGAAAAATAACAATAAAAAACAATTAAGTGATGAGGATGATGATCTTGATCAAGCGGAAGAAGAGGTGGCTATTGTAGCCAAGCCTGCCAAACAAAAACAGCAACAAAAGAAATCAAAGAAGAACAAGAAAAAAGATGATTTCAGTGACGATGATGATGATGAAATTGATTTATTGAAAAATGCTGGCAGCGAAGAAGTGGAAGACGAGGAGGATGATGACGTTCCGGTGGTCATTGCTAAACCAGCTAACAAAAAGAACAAGAAACAACAAAAAAAAGCCAATAAATTCGAAATGATGAGCGATGAAGAGGTAGAACAAGATGAAGAATTAGTAGAAGACCTTATAGAAAAAGAAGAAGAAGAACAAAAACCAGAGAAATCACAATCAGTTTCGCCTGAACCTGCAGTAGAAGAAGAAATGGAAAATCTCTCTATAAGTGAAGCACCAGAAGAAGATGACGATAAGTTCAAACGAGACGCCTCTGAGGAACCTACCTCTGATGCTGGGGAAAAGGATAAAAAAGAAAAGAAATTGACTCATAAGGAGAAGAAAAAATTGAAAAAACAGGAAGAATATGAAAAACAAATGGAACTGATGACTAAGAAAGGTGGTTTGGGTCACTCGGATTTAGATAGCAACTTCACCATGTCTCAAGTGCAAAAGACTGCTGGACAAAAAGCTGCTTTGGAGCACGCAGTTGATATTAAAATAGAGAATTTCACCATATCCGCTAAGGGTAAGTTGGAATTGATTTTCCCTGAAAATTTAATTAAATAATTAAACTTGTTTATATCCCTCTTAAAGGTAATGATTTGTTTGTTAATGCTAATCTGCTCATTGCCCATGGTCGCCGTTATGGTCTGGTGGGTCCCAATGGTCACGGCAAGACGACCTTATTGCGCCATATTGCCACTCGTGCCTTTGCTATACCACCCAACATAGATGTTTTACTTTGCGAACAAGAAGTAGTAGCCACGGATAAAACAGCCGTTGAAACAATCCTGGAGGCTGATGTAAAACGCATAAAGCTTTTAGCCAAATGCAAAGAATTAGAAGACCAATTTTCAGCTGGTGATTTAAGCGTTCAGGAAGAACTCAATGATGTTTTCAACGAACTTAAAGCCACTGGGGCCTATTCGGCAGAAGCTCGTGCCAGACGTATTTTGGCCGGTTTAGGTTTTAGTGAAGAAATGCAAAATAGAGCCACCAATAAATTTTCTGGAGGTTGGCGTATGCGTGTCTCTTTGGCCAGAGCTTTGTACTTGGAGCCTACACTCTTAATGCTCGATGAACCTACTAATCATTTGGATTTGAATGCTGTCATTTGGTTGGATAACTATTTGCAAGGCTGGAAGAAGACTTTGCTTATTGTTTCTCACGACCAAAGTTTCTTGGATAACGTATGTAACGAAATTATACACTTGGATCAAAAGAAACTTCACTATTACAAGGGCAATTACTCCATGTTCAAGAAAATGTATGTTCAGAAGCGACGCGAAATGATTAAAGAATTCGAGAAACAAGAGAAACGTATCAAGGAATTAAAGGCTCATGGCCAGTCCAAGAAGGCGGCTGAAAAGAAGCAAAAGGAAACATTAACACGCAAACAAGAAAAGAACA
Source organism: Sarcophaga carnaria (assembly GCA_958299815.1). Classification (NCBI taxonomy): domain Eukaryota; kingdom Metazoa; phylum Arthropoda; class Insecta; order Diptera; family Sarcophagidae; genus Sarcophaga; species Sarcophaga carnaria. The sequence goes on from OY283149.1 coordinate 2,407,378, forward strand.
AATCGAAACAACAAAAACAGGATGAGGATGATGGACCCACTGAACTGTTGGAAAAGCCCAAGGAGTATATAGTAAAATTCCGTTTCCCAGAACCTTCACAATTACAGCCACCAATAATAGGTTTGCACAATGTTACGTTTGCTTTCGAGGGTCAGAAACCGTTATTCATCAATGTGGACTTTGGTATTGATCTAACTAGTCGTGTGGCAATTGTAGGTCCGAATGGTGTGGGTAAGTCTACTTTCCTTAAACTTTTACTTGGAGAATTGGAACCACAAAAGGGAGAACAACGTAAAAATCATCGTTTACGCGTAGGACGTTTCGATCAGCATTCTGGTGAACATTTAACGGCTGAAGAATCAGCGGCTGAATATTTGCAACGTCTTTTCAATTTACCCCATGAAAAAGCACGTAAAGCTTTGGGTTCATTTGGTCTAATCAGCCATGCACATACAATCAAAATGAAAGATCTTTCGGGTGGTCAAAAGGCTCGTGTAGCTTTGGCTGAATTGTGTCTCAGTGCGCCTGATGTTTTAGTTCTTGATGAACCTACAAATAATTTGGATATTGAATCTATTGATGCCTTAGCTGAGGCTATTAACGAATACGAAGGTGGTGTTATTATTGTTTCTCACGACGAACGTTTAATACGTGAAACCGGCTGTACGCTGTACGTTATTGAAGAACAAACTATTAATGAAATCGATGGTGATTTCGATGATTATCGTAAAGAAGTATTGGATGCTCTGGGCGAAGTTGTTAGTAATCCTAGTGTTGTGGCCAATGCTGCTGTACTCTAAACAAAAAGCTGAAGATAGCATTGAAAGGCATTTGTGAGATTTTATGGAGAATTGTTAAACTGCTTTATCTGGCATATAAAGAACTTTAACAATTGGGAGAGTGAGTTACTATCGCAAAAGGGTATTGTTTGTTTGTTTTTTACATCTATAATTTATTAATAATAAAAGAATAACAATAAAACAATTGTTAAAGTTTGATTTAACTATCGTTTTCCTTTGGCATCTTAATCAATAACGATTTACACTTTTTTAATTTATTTAACAGTTTATTTTAACAGTAAACTATCGTGTTTTCTATTTATTTGTTATTATTATTAAAAATATCTTTAAAATTGTTATTCAAATCCATAACGGATAATTCCTTTAATAATTTTTCTCTTTCAAACACAGTGGCAACTTTAATAAGTAATGCCAAGTTTGTAAATGTTTTTATTTGTCATTTATATGACACTTGCCTATTCTTTCTTATTTGGAAAGTCAGTCGATTATTTTAGTGCGTGCTGAGTGGAACAAAATTTTTTTTTACAGTAAGCGTGGTGAGGCGTCGGCGCTCTTATTTTATTTAGTGGGCAGAAATCGAAAATTAACTACAAAATTTAAATATTTTCCTTATGAAATGTGATCAAATTAAAAAAGAAACATAAAATTATTAAATTACAATTAGTCTAAATAAATTTTAAGTGATATTAAAACAACAAAGAAAAATATTTTAACAAGGAGTATAAAAATAAGATTAACAAAAGTTGACGAGTAGGAAAAAGAAAACGAAATTAAAAAAGCAATGCACTGTGAACAAAATAGACGATAAGACAAATAGTACAACAATAAGAAAAACAATGGAGCAACAACAGCCTTTCACTACTACAGCAGCAGCGAATAATGAAAAACTAGTGGAACTGGATACACTGGGCAAAATGAACAACAACATCAATACGCACAGAGAAGTGCGATTGCCAATAGTAGGCATGACCTGTCAGAGTTGTGTAAGAAATATTGAAGGCAATATTTCCACCAAACCAGGTATAATTAAATGTAAAGTGGTGCTGGAGGAAAATGCTGGTTACTTTACATACGATTCAACAATAACAGAGCCCTCCAAAATAGCTTTTGAAATTGACGACATGGGTTTTGAATGCGCTTATGAAGAAACACCGGAAACAAATGTACGGGGATATCAGAAATGTTTAGTGCGTGTTATAGGCATGACTTGCCAGAGTTGTGTGAAAAATATAGAAGGTAATATAGGTACCAAAGAAGGCATAAAAAACATTAAAGTTAGTTTAGAAGATAAACAGGCAACAGTGGAATTTGATGCCAACATATTGACAGCCGAACAAGTGGCTGAAATGATTGATGATATGGGCTTTGATGCTAGCCTTTTAAATAGTCCCAGTTCCACAACGAATTCCACTAGAAATAGCCCAAAAATAACACCTCAGAAGAAACCCATAACACCATCAAGTTCGCCACAAAAATCTGTAACTATTGCTAATGGTAATGCCGCGGCTATACCTATTGAAGATGAACTTTTATCCAAGTGTTTTCTGCATATACGTGGTATGACATGCGCCAGTTGTGTTTCTACAATAGAAAAACATTGTCGCAAAATATACGGCATTGACAGCATATTGGTGGCTCTATTGGCTGCCAAAGCGGAAGTCAAATATAATGCCCATGTCATTACACCAGAGTCTATAGCAAAATCTATAACAGAATTGGGATTCCCTTCAGAATTGATAGACGAACCAAATAGTGGTGAAGCAGAGATAGAGATTGAAATAAAAGGCATGACCTGTTCCTCTTGCGTCAATAAAATTGAAACCCAGGTACTCAAATTAAAAGGTGTTACAGCAGCCTCAGTGACTTTGATTACAAAAAGGGGTGAGTATAACGACAAAAATTTTAAAAACTAAAATTAAGATAAATAATTTTAAGTAAACTGTTGAAGCATTTCATCTTTGCATAAATGAATGATTTTTAATTGCTTATTAAACATATCTAGGTGTATTTTCTATGTATTAGGAAAGCTTCTTTTTTCTCATGCATAGAATTGTATACCTGGTCAATTATTTTCAAGTATACGTTACATTTAATTTAAATAGATATTTATAACTTGATTTTGCTTTAAAAACATATTTTAATATAAGGTGCAGTTGAACAATCTGTAATCTGTACCTTATTTTGTTTCCTTGGGTAGACAATAATTTGTAAAAAATATAATCTTTGCCAGAATTATGATTACCTGTCTCGGTATCATTTCATTGTGCTTTTAAAGTAGACACCATCAATGAAGAAATATGCTCCAAGATAGGCGACCAAAAGAGTGAATAGGATTTGCGGTAGCGATACTATTTCATCACTGCTTCTTTAAGACACAAACTAAATATTTCCATAAAAATCTTCAATAAGTTTTGTTACAAAAAGAAGTTTATTACATAACTTCCACACTAGAAAAGTCTCTTAGATAGAAATTCTGACTACAAATTATTGCCCAATTGCAGAAATATCTACAATTGGGTCAAAGAGATTAGGGTCAGATAAATAAAACTAGGCTACTAATGCAGAATTATCCACTATGAAGGTTTTTGTATGTTTTACGAGTAGATCTACTGCCAATAATTAAATTATCTGAGGCAAGCTATTTTCGAAGAGGGATTGCAAAATGACTCTCCCCTGAATATTCTGCGAGATTTTGTGCATCCATTTTATACCAATTGGTTGCCTTTGTTAATATAGAATTTGCCTTAACAGAAGCCAATTGTCTGTATTGTCGATAAATTTTGTTAGTAAAAAATTTACCTCAAGAGAAGTTTGTTAAAACCTTTTGTTTCTGTTTTTCCAAAGGGGGTAAGCTTTTACATAAGAAAGGCATACTGGAATTAACTCCAAAATGGCAACAAATTATGGAAAATATTTGATCTAAATAAAATCGCCGTTTTAATGCAGCCTATATGCAAATGAAAATTATTTTTTTTATAAATTTTATAGAAAGATCTTTTATTAAAAATCTTTTTGTTTAATATTATATTTCATTTTCTATGCCAGCATACTTGACGTTGCTCTCAATTAATTTATAGCATTCTTTAGAATGTGTGCATGTGTCCATAAGTATGTATTTTTTATTACAAACTTTTGTTTACTTATTAAATAAAATAAAAGAAAAAAAGTTTCCTCTGTCACGTTCTTTCATAACTGGCCATTCGATCAAAGTGCCTCTAAATAATAATAAATTGTGTAAAATTTTAAAAAGTTTTCAATTTTATTTTTGTTCATTTCACTTTTTTATGAAAGAAAAAAACAAGAAACATAAAAAAGAAACACAGTTGTTTATAAGTTTTAATTGTTAATGATTTTATAATATTTTCTGTTTTGCTATTTCCTTTTTTGTGGTCTTTACCTTCACTTGATTACTCGATTTTGGTTACTTTTGTTTTTGCTTTTTCATTTTATAATGATTTTAATCATAAATATTGTGGATTATTTTGTATTATTGTTTAACAAAATGTATGAAATAGTTGTTTGAATTAAGAACCTTGGAACTTAAAATTAAAAGGGATATTTAAAACAAAAATTAGAAGTCAAACAGAAAAGTTTTAGAGATTAAGATACCTTTTTAGAGAATTGCTTGACAATTTGTTTTCTTTGTATGTACTTAAAATTACTATGTCTGACTGGTACACTTTTTGCCCCCATTAGTTTATCTGTAGCAAACGTTATAAAATTTTATTTTATCTGTAGCATTTGATAATAAACTAAACTGGTAGTTTTAAAGAAATTTAATTGAAAATTTTGTCCAAGTACTTTTATAAAGAAAATTGTTTTATTGTAACTAATTTAATGCTCTATCTACTGAATATCAAATTTTAAGCATAGATTTAATTTCAATTGTTTTATATACAAAATGCATATGAGCAAAGCATTTACTGTCTCTGTTTGCAAGACAAAGTATAGAAAATCATATGAAAAACACTAGACATCAATATGGTGTAAGATTGAAAAGTCGCAACTCGATTTTCTGTTAGTATACGGGGGAGTGAAAAAATTTAATACTATTTGAATAATTAGAACCTTTTCGGTGGCTATAAGTTCGTTACTTTCTAACAACAGCTCCTTGAGATGTTTTATATTCAGCCATTGATATATGAACTAATTTCAGGTGTATTAAACAATATATACACAAACAATGAAATTAAATTAAATTGCGTTGTAAATGAAATCGCCAGGAATAATATACAGACATTAAGATGTGGAGTTTTTATTGAAAATCTGTCTGTTGTATTATAATACAATGTTAAAACTCTTTTAACAAAGCGCTTAAATCTTTATTTTTAGTATTATTCAATTAACATTGCAATAAATTTTTGTACAAAAGAGAATTTTGTTTTAAATAAATGCTAAAGTTTATTTATAATCTGAGGCAAAAAAAAATGTTTTTTTTTTTTTTAAGCTTTTGTTTCTCTTTATAAACATAAATTGAATTGTTTTAATATCAATGAGAAATATTCTACATTAAATCCATCTATAAACAGATTTTAATTTATGAAATTGGACTGTTTAGTATCTGTAAAGACTGAAATTTAAAAGAAAACACTTTAAATAAGTGTGCAATTATGAGTCATATAAAAAACACTACTGTTTTAGAAAGTTAAGAACTTTTTTTACTTATCGTAGAAGGAAATGCATTTTCAACCTAAATAAAATAAGGCAACGATTTTTTAAAGCCACATGAACGCGCAAGTTTTGTCTGACATCTTTGTCTGAAAAAGCATTTACAGATATTGTCGATCTTCCAGTTGACATCAGTATTGATAGGCATCTGATTATTGTGTAAACAGCTATTGCAGTTATTTCACAATATTTTCAGACGTTGCGAGCTATATTTCTATTTGTCACCTATACGTAGGTACTTTATCTGAAAATACTTATCTATTCTATCCCAAGATCATTCCATTCTATCATTTACCATATATATGTACATACATAAATTTCAAATGGTTTTTTATTTAGCATAAAAATTTGCGTATATTTTTACAGAACAATAGCGTGTCTAATTGCAATATATATTCAGGGTCAATTATACAATATTTATAAATTTCTAATATGCTGTTTAAACAATCTAAAATACAGTATTTTTATTTAAGCAAAACCACATAGAATTTGCAGTAATGGAAACATAATAAATATTAAATTATTAAGGGGGGTCTGTGCTAGAGGTGTAATGAAGTTTACTCCAATGTAGCAGCCTATTATCTGGATAATGATGGTCTGTTGTTGTAACATCTCTGCTGCTGTGCCTGGAAGTATTTCCCTGTGGAAGATTCAAGAAAATGGAATTAAATCTGTTTAACTATAAATACCTTAGGTGATGTGTTAGATAAGATGGAGTTATGAATTGTCAGTAGATGGCAGTCAGGTAGTCAGGAGTTGGTAGTCGTAGGAATTGCACCAGGTCTCAGCTACAAATCCACTGGAGGTATCGTGCGGGCCCTGGTGACATGATGGACAACGATGCAGAGAGTGCAATTTTCTCTTGCTTTTTTAGACAGCTGTCATTCACTGTCAGATATTGGGGTGGACGGTCGTTAAGTATCCTATGGTCTGCTTGTTTTACTCTTTATAAGCATATATCGTCACTATTAAAAAAGATTTCGTATTGGACTGGAAGACTCAACTGTAACATATGACGTGTGTAAAAATTGTTTGTGTATTGGACTAGGCTGAGCCTCCCATTTTTATACTTTAGGTGTGGGTTTCCTTTTTTTTTTTTTTGTTACAAACTTACCTGTTGTATTTACTATTTGAAACAAATTGCCACAGTTTTAATTGATAACATATCGAATACCGAGCCGTCTACTATATAGAGAAAAAAGGCTAACAAATGAAACAATATTAAATTCGTTAAAAAAAGAAAATTCCTTTTATTAATTGTAATTTCAATTATTAATAAAGTTTTGGTATATTTTTCAATCTGTTGCATTTCAATGTCAGTTATTCAAATTAAATACCTCAGGTTCAAACACAATTTTATAAATTTTTTTTTGCAACGTTAATTTGCTTACAAAGCATTAAAAGAATTAAACAAAAAAAAACTTACATGACAACTGAAAACGTTGCTTTTTTGTCTTTTAATTGTTTGAAATAATTAGAAACTACGTTATTATATTGTATAACAATTTATAGGAAAGCACTGTCATACATATAATAGGTTATTCTACTATTAAATTAATTTGTATTTCATATTCATAAGAATTTTCAAACTCGTTATTTGCAAATGAAATGAAGTGAAATATGATAATTTTTAGATGTTAGATAACTTAACAAGACCATTAATAATTCATATTTCTTTTTATTGCTCTTTACATTTCTTTCTGTCTAATAAGTTTTGTTTTGTAGTTTTAACTGAAAGTAAAAATTTTCTTTAGTTTTTTTCTTGTTATTTTTCACTAAAATTCAATTCAATGAGAATTCAAAAAATGTACAAACAAAAGAAAAGGGCAATGAACGCATGAAATTTTGTCTTAAAATGTATGTCAAATGAAAATTCTTTACAGTCTGTTCGAAAAGTTATACAATAAAATTTTATAAATGTATTTTAAATTTATTATTTATTTCTTTACATATTGTTTATGTATACCATGCATACCATACATACAAATATACAAGTTAGGGGCAGGTTATGTATGTACTTCTGTGGTCACAAGATAAGCTTTACAAATGTTACATAAAACGTAGATATCTCTCTTTTCTTTTCAATAATTTTAATTTTTATTTATAAAATGTGTTTTTATTAAAAATATTAAGTAAAAATATAATTTCAATTTTAAATAATTTAGTTTGTTTTGTTTCTTTTAATTATCATTATATATATTGACCATTTTTCTGACTCACTCACTAAAATCATGAAATTTCACAATACAATGATGATGACATTTCTTTAATTTTTTTTAATTCCTCTTAACGTGATCATAACAAAAACCAAATTGGGTTTTAGAAAAGACTCTTTTTATACAGAAAAAAAAGAAAGAAAACAAATCTATACAAACCTGCCCTAGTATGTATATTGAATCCAAATGTTTTCATAGCAATTTGTAACAAAGAACGCTTACTTTTAAATTATGTCTAAACAATTTTGGAAAGGAATATAATTACACACATATGTACATATGTACCAATTTAGTCATTCTTATGATAGACAGTCACACCCTAGTCTGCTTCCAGCTGTCTATCGCTTAAAAAAGAGGTCCAGATCGGAGCAGTATCTCAGCAGACTTAGATTTTATTTCTAGAAATATAAATCGTTGTCTTCCGTTCCTTTTAATTCTTAAGAACTTGCATGCATGAATCTTGTCAGTCCTGTTCATAGAAATGTTGGTGTCTGCTTGTCATTCGTATCTTTGGATTTGCAATTACTCTCTGCTGCTGAACATAGTTTACAATGCGGTGAATCAGCTGAGCTCTATACTAAGGAATCTATATAAATTAAATATACTTTTCTAAACAAAGACAATAATAATAAGATATAGACTCAGCCGAAGCAGTATGGCGCTATAAATTGGATAAGGTTTTCACGAAACAAGTTCCTCAGACGTGTAAAGGCAGATTCGTTACGTTGAACTACTCTCAGGTAGAAAACAAACGTCATCTGTATAATCGATTAGGTTGGAACCTATCATGGAGATAAGATATTGCTGTGACGAGTTAATATTTGTGCTTCAATTAGTTTGATTATGTGTGATGAATATAATCAATATTGTTTGATTGTCATCCAACGAGTTGTCTCAAATACTTACTTCTTAAAATAATACAAACATTTAATATTGCAACATAGCTTATGGCGTATAGAGGCACATTATATTTCTATTATTGTTGTATTCACGGATTATCGGAATTTTTAAAACATTCAAGTCATTGTCAGTTTTGCATCATTTCTTTGTATTTGCTTGAGATATGCTATCTCTTAATCATCTTCCATAATAATTTTATTTTTATTTAATTGGATTGGTATTTATTGTGTTATTTTTGTTGAAACTTTATAAACTTTGATTAATTCACACCAATTAATAGAAGCTGGTTTAGTTTAGTTAAAGTGGAACAAGTTTTATTGATTAGTGGTTCAATATTTTTATACAAAACAATTCATTTAAAGAAACGTGAGTGTTTCACATTAAAACAGTTTTGAAATTCCAAAGGATGATTTATAAAATCAATTTTCCAATCTAAAATTTGTCTGCTTTTTAGAACACACTGTAATGAGTTAAACAAAGAACTCTACACAGAACACAAATGCCTGAGTGATCTTTATTATTTCGTATGAATGCATTCGTACATACATATTAGAAACACCACAATGATAATTGTAAAGATCAATCAATAAAAACTCTCTATAGTACATATAGAAGACAAATATTGTTTTTTTTTGTTGAATTTAAAAATGACAGAAAAGAAAACATTTTTTTATGTCGTATTTGTTTTTGTTACTAATTGCGATTACATATTTGCATTTTATTTTATATTTAATTTTTTTTTTATAACATTTAAGTTATTATTTGCAAAAGCAATAAACTCTTATCAGTTAGTAAACAGTCAGGCATTAAAAATTTTTAATTCATTTTTAAGTCATTGGAAAAATTGGTTCCTTCTTTCTTTAGCCACCTAATTAATTACGTTTAAAAGGGGAATTAATTCCTTTCGATAACTGGTCATACGTGTTGGTCTGTTTAAAGCTTATCTTTATAAGCTGCATTCACCATATCTAGGTACACATGTCTACCTACCCAGGCGCAAAATTTGGAGCATTAAAAAAAAACTTTTTTTTTTACTTTTTATTTCGATGTCACCAATCAAAGTTTTATTGTTTTTTTTTTTTGCTTTTTCGCAAATTTAAGAAAGTCAAACTTGTTTTTAATTGTTTATCAAAATATTTGTTGTATGTATACGAAAATAAACAAACAAAAATAATTATTTAAACTCACACCGACAGTACTCTCACGATATTTCTTTTAAATAAACTGAAATATGAGAGTGAGATGTGAAACGAAACGATTGAGAGTTTAAATATAAAAACTTGTATTTATATTGTTATGTGTGTATTAGCAAATAATTTCTTGTTTTCACAAAACCACACTAAAACTAATTAAATGTTTTAATTTTGCATAAAAAAAAACCAAAAAATTACAATAAATAGTGGGGATTTTATAAGCAGTGCTATCAGTCACACATATGTACGTACGTACAATATTGTAGATTTATTTTTAACACTTTGAAGCTTTAAAAAATACTTCAGGGATTCCCAAAACTCAGCATCGTTGTGGAGAATAAACGGAAATAAATGTATAAAACATTTAGAATGTAAAGAGAACTCAATATCAAATTGTAAAACATTTTGAACTATCAAGTTCAAGTTTTTGCTTTTAAATCGTTAACAAAAATACAGGTTTTAAATTGGCATGTTTTTTGGGATGCAGGAAATTCCCGCACCATATGACATATAAGGCCACCTATGTATATATGAGGTATATAAGCCATAAATAGTGTCTGTCACAAATATGGGCATTAGCTGAACTTCGAAATAAATATGGGATATACATGTAACCACAACAAAGGTTGACGATATAATGCCAGTGATCTGCGGGTATCTGAAAACGCTGATTAACATTCTTGAGGACCGCTGCCAGACATTTTCACCACCGTCTAAACCTACCACGACTAATGGAGCAGGAAAGTGCAGCTATATATGGATATTTCTATTGGAGATGGTGAAATCCCAACTGTCCATTACCCCATGGTATTAGCAGTTATCTTCGACTACTTGTTTTTATTACCAAATTGGCCATTAACAACCTGATTAACGGATTTCGGCCTGCCTTAACACATCCTTCCAAGCGTCTCTGCTTCTGGCGCGCCTTCGCCAGTTGGTCACACCAATCGATGACAGATTCATAGATTTATTGGAATGCCCGTTTCGCCGGAGCATCCCCATCCATTCAAACGTGACCGAACCAGCGTGTAGCCGCTGGATATTAACACGCTGCATGATGTCCACGTCTTTGAGGAGCTCATACAGCTCATTTTCGGATGTGGAAACCATCACAAACTCGCACTGGACCGAAGATCTTACGTAAGACTTTTCTCTAAAATACTCTCAAGTCTGCAGCATTAGTGCTTAATAGTGTCCATACCTTAGCATTATAAAGACGCACGGGGATGACGACTTTGTTGTAGAGCATTAGTTTTGTGCTACTTTATGCAGGTCAGTGCAGCCTTCAATGGGGCCTGGGGCTACCCGCTCTAGGTAGGTCGGAGTGGTAGCTTTGACACCACAAGCACACTTGAGCCCGCATAGCGGTCCGTTGTGACGCCCTACGCTGCCGGGTATCTGGCTAGTAGCCGGTAAGCTAGGAAGCTGGCTAGTATAGTTGTATAGCTGGTTAGTGGTGTAGCCTGCTACATAGCTAGCTTGGAGGAAGCTGGCTAGTATAGCTGGGTAGCTGACTACCTGAGAAGCTGAGAGCTGGCTACATGCGCAGCTGTGTAGCTGGCTACCTGGGAAGCTGGCTGCCTGGGTAGCTGGGAACCTAGCTAGCTGCACTAGCTGGCTAGCTACACCAGCTTTTTTTACGCCGAGGAGGGGTAAATGTACCTAACCGCACCATAGAGGAAGTCGTCACATCCTCCGTGGGTGGGGCCCTCACCCACTAAATCCCCCCTCGTCTCCTGTGGACTTGTTTGTGCCCGCTCCGGAACTACGGTGGTATTACTTCGGAGTGGAGTCCTTTTGGCCTCTCCATGTTCATATCCGCGTCCGGACTGCGTATCGAAAGTTGAGGAGACATCTAAGCGTCTCCACTATTCCTTTCGTCTAATTCATCGTTTCGTTTTGGCCCGGCACGTGTGACAGTATCGCCTATGCCGACATGCTTACTCGTTCTGCAGCCTCAAGATCTCTCTCTTTCCGCCTTAGAATGCGTTCTACCTAATTCACCACCGAGGTCCAATTTTCCCTACTCACAATCATGACCCCGACATTGTTAGCGGCTGTGATCGTTCCAACTATTGACGTCAGTACAGAGCGATAGCTCTGCCAGCGTGCACACTCGAAAACAGTGTGCCTTGCGTCATCAATTACCTCCCCTTCCTCGTAAAGACAGTAAGGGGTGGCGCTCTTGCCCATTCTGTGCAGATATTTTCTAAAATATCCGTGACCCGATAGTATCTGTGTATCGTAGTAATTTACCTCTCCAAATTTCCGAATAAGTCTCGCCGTCCATCTTCCTCGTTCCATCGTTGTTGCCATTTTGAAATGGTGTTTTCCCTGAAGTAACCTGAAAATTAGCAGCAATTCCGTTTTATGCATGGCCAGGTCTAGGCCGTGGGAATCCAACCATGTTTTTGTTCTCAGCATAAGACGTCTCAGTTTTCGCTGCGCCTCTTCCGTATTCCTGGCCGAGATAACAGCCGCAATATCGTCTGCGTATCCAACCAGCTGACAACCTGGGAAGCTGATTAGTATAGGTGGGTAGCTGACTGCCTAGGAAGCTGGCTACCTACGTACCTGGCTAGTATATCTAGCTACTTACTTACCTTACTAGTATAGCTTGCTAGTATAGCTGGATAACTGACTAGTATAACGGGGTAGTTGGGAGCTGGCTACCTGCTTACCTGGGAGCTGGCTGGTATAGCTGGGAAGCTTACTAGCTGGGAGCTGGCTAGCTGTGTAGCTGGCTACGTGCGAGATTGGTAGCTGGCTACCTGGGAAGCTGGCTACATTGGTTAGCTTACCAGGATAGCTGGGAGCTGATAAGATGGCTACCTGCGCACCTGAGAGCTGGCTGGTATAGCTAGGAAGCTTGCTAGCTGCGAGCTGACTACATTGCTAGCTGGATAGCTGGCTACCTGCGTACCTGGGAGCTGGCTGCTTTAGACGTCAGTGCAGAGCGATAGCTCTGCCAGCGTGCACACTCGAAAACGGTGTGCTCTGCGTCATCAATTATCTCCCCTTCCTCTAGGATTCTGGTTAGTATTGCTGGGAAGCTGGGAGCTGGCTAGTATAGCCGGCTACTTGCGCAGCTGTGTAGCTGGCTACCTGGGAAGCTGATTAAATTGGCAGTTATCTATCTGGCTAGCTGGGAGCTGAGAAGCTGGCTACCTGCGTACCTGGTTAGCTAGCTAGTATAGCTGGGAACTGAGAAGCTGGGTAGCTGGCTACCTGCATACCTGGGAGCTGCTTAGTATAGCTGGCTACTTGCGTAGCTGGGAAGCCGGCTAACTAGGAAGCTGGTTATCTTACTAGTATAGCTGGGAGCCGTGTAGCTGAGAAGCTGGTTAGTATAGGTGGGGAGCTGGCTACCTGAGAAGGATCGCTGGGAACCTGGCTACCAACGTACCTGGCTAGTATAGCTGGCTACCTACTTACCTAAATAGTATAGTTTGGTAGCTAACTAGTATAACTGGGTAATTACTAGCGGGGAGCCGGCTAGTTGTGTATCTGATTAGCTTACTAGGATAGCTGGAGCTATGTAGTTGAGACGCTGGCTACCTGTGTACCTAGGAGCTGGCTGGTATAGCTAGGAAGCTTGCTAGCTGGTAGCTGACTAGTATAACAGGGTAGTTGGGAGCTGGCTATCTTCGTACCTGGCTAGTATAGCCACCTGCGTAGCTGGTGACATTGGTAGCTGGCTACATTGGTAGCTTGGTTAGCATACTAGGATAGTTGCGAGCTGTATAGCTGAGAACCTGGCTACCTGCATACCTGGGAGCTGGCTGGTATATCTAGGTAGCTTGCTAGCTGAGAGCTGGCTACATGGGAAGCTGGTTACATTGGTAGCTAGATACCTGGCTACCTGGGAAGCTGGCTACATTGCCAGCTGGGTAGCTGGCTACCTGCGTACCTATGAGCTGGCTGGCATAACTGGGAAAATTGCTAGCTGGCTTCCTGCGTACCTGAGAGCTGGGTGGTATAGCTAGGAAGCTTGCTAGCTGGAAGCTGGCTACATGGGAAGCTGGTTAGTATAGGTGGGTAGCTGACTACCTACTTACCTGACTAGTATAGCTGGCTACTTGAGTAGCTGGGGAGCTGGGAGCTGTGTAGCTCAGAAGCTGGCTACATGAGATGCTGGTTACATTGGTAGCTAGCTACCTAGCTACCTGGGAAGCTGGCTACATTGTTGGATGGGTAGCTGGCTACCTGCGTACCTGGCAGCTGGCTGGTATAGCTGGGAAACTTGCTAGCGGAGATCTGGCAATCTGCGCAGCTGGCTACATGCGCAGCTGTGTAGCTAGATAGCTAGGAGGTTGGTACATGGATAGCTCTGGCTAGTATAGCTGGGAAGCTGGATACCTACGTACCTAGCTAGTATAGCTGGCTACCTACTTACCTGACTAGTATATGGGAGTGGGCACAACAAGTCCATGAGACGAGGGGGGATTTAGTGGGTGAGGGCCCCATACACGGAGGATGTGACGACTTCCTGTATGGTGCGGTTAGGTACATTTACCCCTCCTCGGCGTGAAAAAAAACTTGCGTAGCTGGGGAGCTGGTTACATTGGTAGGTGGCTACCTGGGAAGCTGGCTACATTGATAGCTTAGTTAGCATACTAGGATAGCTGGGAGCTGCGTAGCTGAGAAGCTTGCTAGCTGGGAAGCTGATTACATTGGTAGCTAGCTACCTGGCTAGCTGGGAGCTGAGAAGCTGGCTACCTGCGTACTAGGGTAGCTGACTACATTGGTGGTTGGCTACATTTGTAGCTAGCTACATTGGTGGTTGGCTACATTGGTAGCTGGCTACATTGGTGGTTGGCTACATTTGTCGCTGACTACATCGATAGCTGGCTACATTTATAGCTAGCTACATTTGTAGCTGACTTCATTGGTGGTTGGCTGCATTTGTAGCTGACTACATTGGTGGTTGGCTACATTTGCAGCTGACTACATTTGGTGGTTGGCTACATTTGTAGCTGGATGCATTTGTAGCTGGCTGCATTGGTGGTTGGCTACATTTGTAGCTGGCTGCATTTGTAGCTGACTACATTTGTTGCTGACTACATCGGTAGCTGGCTACATTTGTAACTAGCTAGCTAGCTACATTTGTAGCTGACTGCATTGGTGGTTGGCTACATTTGTAGCTGGCTATATTTGTAGCTGGCTGCATTTGTAGCTGACTGCATTGGTGGTTGGCTACATTTGCATCTGGCTGCATTTATAGCTAGCGGCATGTGCAGCTGACTACATTTGTAGCTGACTACATTGGTGGTTGGCTACATTTGTAGCTGGATGCATGTGTAGTTGGCAGCATTTGTAGCTGGCTACATTGGTAGCTGGCTATATTTGTAGCTGGCTGCATTTGTAGCTGGCTACATTTGTAGCTGGCTGCATTTGTAGCTGGCTGCATTTGTAGCAGACTACATCGGTAGCTGGCTACATTGGTAGCTGGATGCATGTGTAGTTGGCTGCATTTGTAGTTGGCTGCATTTGTAGCTGGCTACATTGGTGGTTGGCTGCATTTGTAGCTGACTACATTGGTGGTTGGCTACATTTGCAGCTGACTACATTTGGTGGTTGGCTACATTTGTAGCTGGATGCATGTGTAGTTGGCTGCATTTGTAGTTGGCTGCATTTGTAGCTGGCTACATTGGTAGCTGGCTGCATTTGTAGCTGGCTATATTTGTAGCTGGCTGCATTGGTAGCTGACTACATTGGTGGTTGGCTACATTTGCATCTGGCTGCATTTATAGCTAGCGGCATGTGCAGCTGACTACATTTGTAGCTGACTACATTGGTGGTTGGCTACATTTAGCTGGGTGCATGTGTAGTTCGCTGCATTTGTAGGTGGCTGCATTTGTAGCTGACTACATTTGTAGCTAGCTACATTGGTAGTTGGCTGCGTTTGTAGCAGACTACATCGGTAGCTGGCTATGTTGGCAGCTGACTGCATTGGTGGTTGGCTACATTTGTAGCTGGCTGCATTTGTAGCAGACTACATCTGTAGATGGCTACATTGGTAGCTGGATGGAGTGGTAGGTGGGTGCATTAGTAGCTGGCTGCATTAGCAGCTGACTACATTGGTGGTTGGTTACATTTGTAGCTTGATGCATGTGTAGCTGGCTGCATTTGTAGCTGGCTATATTTGTAGCTGGCTGCATTGGTAGCTGGCTGCATTTGTAACTGGCTGCATTTGTAGCTGGCTACATTGGTAGCTGCCTGCATTTATAGCTGGCTGCATTGGTAGCTAGCAACATTGGTAGATGGCTGCAGTGGTCGCTAGCTACATTGTTGTTGGCTACATTTGTAGACTATCTACATTTGTAGCTGACTGCATTGGTGGTTGGCTACATTTGTAGCTGGCTGCATTTGTTGCTGATTACATCGGTAGCTGGCTACATTTGTAACTAGCTAGCTTGCTACATTTGTAGCTGACTGCATTGGTGGTTGGCTACATTTGTAGCTGGCTATATTTGTAGCTGGCTGCATTTGTAGCTGACTACATTGGTGGTTGGCTACATTTGCATCTGGCTGCATTTATAGCTAGCGGCATGTGCAGCTGACTACATTTGTAGCTGACTACATTGGTGGTTGGCTACATTTGTAGCTGGGTGCATGTGTAGTTCGCTGCATTTGTAGGTGGCTGCATTTGTAGCTGACTACATTTGTAGCTAGCTACATTGGTAGTTGGCTGCGTTTGTAGCAGACTACATCGGTAGCTGGCTACGTTGGTAGCTGGCTGGATTGGTGGGTGGCTGCATTTGTAGCCAACCACCAATGCAGTCAGCTACAAATGTGGCTAGCTACAAATGCAGCCAGATACAAATGCAGCCAGCTACAAATGCAGGCACCTACAGCTGCTGCTGACTGCATTTGTAGCTGACTGCATTTGTTGCTGACTACATTTGTATCTGGCTGCATTTGTAGCTAGCCACATTTGTAGCTGACTGCATTGGTGGTTGGCTACATTTGTAGCTGGCTATATTTGTAGCTGGCTGGAAATGTAGCCAACCACCAATGTAGCCAGCTACCAATGCAGCCTGCTACAAATGCAGCTAGCTACAAATGTAGTCAGCTACATTGGTGGCAGGCTGCAAATGTAGCCAACCACCAATGCAGCCAGCTACGAATGCAGCCAGCTACAAATGCAGTCAGCTACAAATGCAGCCAGCTAGAAATGCAGCCAGCTACCAATTTATCCAGCTACAAATATAGCCAGCTACAAATGCAGCCAGCTGGCAATGCAGCCAGCTACCAATGCAGCCAGCTACAAATATAGCCAGCTACAAATGCAGCCAGCTACCAATGCAGCTAGCTACAAATGAGCTAATCCATGCAGCTAGCTACAAATGCAGCCAATGCAGCCAGCTACCAATGCAGTCAGCTACCAATGCAGCCAGCCACCAATGCAACCAGCCACCAATGTAGCCAGCTACTAATGTAACCAGCTACCAATCCAGCCAGCTACCGATGTAGCCAGCTCCCAGGTAGACAACTGCTATCTGGCTACATTGGTCCTACAGCTGCTGCTGACTGCATTTGTAGCTGGCTGCATTTGTTGCTGACTACATTTGTATCTGGCTGCATTGGTAGCTGCCTGCGTTGGTAGCTGGCTGCATTGGTAGTTGGCTGCATTGGTAGTTGGCTGCATTGGTAGCTGGCTGCATTGGTGGCAGGCTACATTGGTAGCAGGCTGCAAATGTAGCTAGCTACAAATATAGCCAGCTACGAATGCAGCCAGCTACCAACGCAGGCAGCTACCAATGCAGCCAGATACAAATGTAGTCAGCAACAAATGCAGCCAGCTACAAATGCAGTCAGCAGCAGCTGTAGGTGCCTGCATTTGTAGCTGGCTGCATTTGTATCTGGCTGCATTTGTAGCTAGCCACATTTGTAGCTGACTGCATTGGTGGTTGGCTACATTTGTAGCTGGCTATATTTGTAGCTGGCTGCATTTGTAGCTGACTACATTGGTGGTTGGCTACATTTGCATCTGGCTGCATTTATAGCTAGCGGCATGTGCAGCTGACTACATTTGTAGCTGACTACATTGGTGGTTGGCTACATTTGTAGCTGGATGCATGTGTAGTTGGCTGCATTTGTAGTTGGCTGCATTTGTAGCTGGCTACATTGGTAGCTGGCTGTATTTGTAGCTGGCTATATTTGTAGCTGGCTGCATTGGTAGCTGCATTGGTAGCTGGCTGCATTGCCAGCTGGCTGCATTTGTTGCTGACTATATTTGTAGCTGGATAAATTGGTAGCTGGCTGCATTTGTAGCTGGCTGCATTGGTAGTTGGCTGCATTGGTAGCTGGCTACATTGGTAGCAGGCTGCAAATGTAGCCAGCTACAAATATAGCCAGCTACGAATGCAGCCAGCTACCAACGCAGGCAGCTACCAATGCAGGCAGCTACCAATGCAGCCAGATACAAATGTAGTCAGCAACAAATGCAGCCAGCTACAAATGCAGTCAGCAGCAGCTGTAGGTGCCTGCATTTGTAGCTAGCCACATTTGTAGCTGACTGCATTGGTGGTTGGCTACATTTGTAGCTGGCTATATTTGTAGCTGGCTGCATTTGTAGCTGACTACATTGGTGGTTGGCTACATTTGCATCTGGCTGCATTTATAGCTAGCGGCATGTGCAGCTGACTACATTTGTAGCTGACTACATTGGTGGTTGGCTACATTTGTAGCTGGATGTATGTGTAGTTGGCTGCATTTGTAGTTGGCTGCATTTGTAGCTGGCTACATTGGTAGCTGGCTGCATTTGTAGCTGGCTATATTTGTAGCTGGCTGCATTGGTAGCTGACTACATTGGTGGTTGGCTACATTTGCATCTGGCTGCATTTATAGCTAGCGGCATGTGCAGCTGACTACATTTGTAGCTGACTACATTGGTGGTTGGCTACATTTAGCTGGGTGCATGTGTAGTTCGCTGCATTTGTAGGTGGCTGCATTTGTAGCTGACTACATTTGTAGCTAGCTACATTGGTAGTTGGCTGCGTTTGTAGCAGACTACATCGGTAGCTGGCTATGTTGGCAGCTGACTGCATTGGTGGTTGGCTACATTTGCATCTGGCTGCATTTATAGCTAGCGGCATGTGCAGCTGACTACATTTGTAGCTGACTACATTGGTGGTTGGCTACATTTGTAGCTGGGTGCATGTGTAGTTCGCTGCATTTGTAGGTGGCTGCATTTGTAGCTGACTACATTTGTAGCTAGCTACATTGGTAGTTGGCTGCGTTTGTAGCAGACTACATCGGTAGCTGGCTACGTTGGTAGCTGGCTGGATTGGTGGGTGGCTGCATTTGTAGCCAACCACCAATGCAGTCAGCTACAAATGCAGCCAGATACAAATGCAGCCAGCTACAAATGCAGGCACCTACAGCTGCTGCTGACTGCATTTGTAGCTGACTGCATTTGTTGCTGACTACATTTGTATCTGGCTGCATTTGTAGCTAGCCACATTTGTAGCTGACTGCATTGGTGGTTGGCTACATTTGTAGCTGGCTATATTTGTAGCTGGCTGGAAATGTAGCCAACCACCAATGTAGCCAGCTACCAATGCAGCCTGCTACAAATGCAGCTAGCTACAAATGTAGTCAGCTACATTGGTGGCAGGCTGCAAATGTAGCCAACCACCAATGCAGCCAGCTACGAATGCAGCCAGCTACAAATGCAGTCAGCTACAAATGCAGCCAGCTAGAAATGCAGCCAGCTACCAATTTATCCAGCTACAAATATAGCCAGCTACAAATGCAGCCAGCTGGCAATGCAGCCAGCTACCAATGCAGCCAGCTACAAATATAGCCAGCTACAAATGCAGCCAGCTACCAATGCAGCTAGCTACAAATGAGCTAATCCATGCAGCTAGCTACAAATGCAGCCAATGCAGCCAGCTACCAATGCAGTCAGCTACCAATGCAGCCAGCCACCAATGCAACCAGCCACCAATGTAGCCAGCTACTAATGTAACCAGCTACCAATCCAGCCAGCTACCGATGTAGCCAGCTCCCAGGTAGACAACTGCTATCTGGCTACATTGGTCCTACAGCTGCTGCTGACTGCATTTGTAGCTGGCTGCATTTGTTGCTGACTACATTTGTATCTGGCTGCATTGGTAGCTGCCTGCGTTGGTAGCTGGCTGCATTGGTAGTTGGCTGCATTGGTAGTTGGCTGCATTGGTAGCTGGCTGCATTGGTGGCAGGCTACATTGGTAGCAGGCTGCAAATGTAGCTAGCTACAAATATAGCCAGCTACGAATGCAGCCAGCTACCAACGCAGGCAGCTACCAATGCAGCCAGATACAAATGTAGTCAGCAACAAATGCAGCCAGCTACAAATGCAGTCAGCAGCAGCTGTAGGTGCCTGCATTTGTAGCTGGCTGCATTTGTATCTGGCTGCATTTGTAGCTAGCCACATTTGTAGCTGACTGCATTGGTGGTTGGCTACATTTGTAGCTGGCTATATTTGTAGCTGGCTGCATTTGTAGCTGACTACATTGGTGGTTGGCTACATTTGCATCTGGCTGCATTTATAGCTAGCGGCATGTGCAGCTGACTACATTTGTAGCTGACTACATTGGTGGTTGGCTACATTTGTAGCTGGATGCATGTGTAGTTGGCTGCATTTGTAGTTGGCTGCATTTGTAGCTGGCTACATTGGTAGCTGGCTGTATTTGTAGCTGGCTATATTTGTAGCTGGCTGCATTGGTAGCTGCATTGGTAGCTGGCTGCATTGCCAGCTGGCTGCATTTGTTGCTGACTATATTTGTAGCTGGATAAATTGGTAGCTGGCTGCATTTGTAGCTGGCTGCATTGGTAGTTGGCTGCATTGGTAGCTGGCTACATTGGTAGCAGGCTGCAAATGTAGCCAGCTACAAATATAGCCAGCTACGAATGCAGCCAGCTACCAACGCAGGCAGCTACCAATGCAGGCAGCTACCAATGCAGCCAGATACAAATGTAGTCAGCAACAAATGCAGCCAGCTACAAATGCAGTCAGCAGCAGCTGTAGGTGCCTGCATTTGTAGCTAGCCACATTTGTAGCTGACTGCATTGGTGGTTGGCTACATTTGTAGCTGGCTATATTTGTAGCTGGCTGCATTTGTAGCTGACTACATTGGTGGTTGGCTACATTTGCATCTGGCTGCATTTATAGCTAGCGGCATGTGCAGCTGACTACATTTGTAGCTGACTACATTGGTGGTTGGCTACATTTGTAGCTGGATGTATGTGTAGTTGGCTGCATTTGTAGTTGGCTGCATTTGTAGCTGGCTACATTGGTAGCTGGCTGCATTTGTAGCTGGCTATATTTGTAGCTGGCTGCATTGGTAGCTGACTACATTGGTGGTTGGCTACATTTGCATCTGGCTGCATTTATAGCTAGCGGCATGTGCAGCTGACTACATTTGTAGCTGACTACATTGGTGGTTGGCTACATTTAGCTGGGTGCATGTGTAGTTCGCTGCATTTGTAGGTGGCTGCATTTGTAGCTGACTACATTTGTAGCTAGCTACATTGGTAGTTGGCTGCGTTTGTAGCAGACTACATCGGTAGCTGGCTATGTTGGCAGCTGACTGCATTGGTGGTTGGCTACATTTGTAGCTGGCTACATTTGTAGCAGACTACATCTGTAGATGGCTACATTGGTAGCTGGATGGAGTGGTAGGTGGGTGCATTAGTAGCTGGCTGCATTAGCAGCTGACTACATTGGTGGTTGGTTACATTTGTAGCTTGATGCATGTGTAGCTGGCTGCATTTGTAGCTGGCTATATTTGTAGCTGGCTGCATTGGTAGCTGGCTGCATTTGTAACTGGCTGCATTTGTAGCTGGCTACATTGGTAGCTGCCTGCATTTATAGCTGGCTGCATTGGTAGCTAGCAACATTGGTAGATGGCTGCAGTGGTCGCTAGCTACATTGTTGTTGGCTACATTTGTAGACTATCTACATTTGTAGCTGACTGCATTGGTGGTTGGCTACATTTGTAGCTGGCTGCATTTGTTGCTGATTACATCGGTAGCTGGCTACATTTGTAACTAGCTAGCTTGCTACATTTGTAGCTGACTGCATTGGTGGTTGGCTACATTTGTAGCTGGCTATATTTGTAGCTGGCTGCATTTGTAGCTGACTACATTGGTGGTTGGCTACATTTGCATCTGGCTGCATTTATAGCTAGCGGCATGTGCAGCTGACTACATTTGTAGCTGACTACATTGGTGGTTGGCTACATTTGTAACTGGGTGCATGTGTAGTTCGCTGCATTTGTAGGTGGCTGCATTTGTAGCTGACTACATTTGTAGCTAGCTACATTGGTAGTTGGCTGCGTTTGTAGCAGACTACATCGGTAGCTGGCTACGTTGGTAGCTGGCTGGATTGGTGGGTGGCTGCATTTGTAGCCAACCACCAATGCAGTCATCTACAAATGTGGCTTGCTACAAATGCAGCCAGATACAAATGCAGCCAGCTACAAATGCAGGCACCTACAGCTGCTGCTGACTGCATTTGTAGCTGGCTGCATTTGTTGCTGACTACATCGGTAGCTGGCTACATTTGTAACTAGCTAGCTAGCTACATTTGTAGCTGACTGCATTGGTGGTTGGCTACATTTGTAGCTGGCTATATTTGTAGCTGGCTGCATTTGTAACTGGCTGCATTTGTAGCTGGCTACATTGGTAGCTGCCTGCATTTATAGCTGGCTGCATTTGTAGCTGGCTACATTCGTAGCTGGCTGCATTTGTAGCTGGCTACATTGGTAGCTGGCTGCATTGGTAGCTAGCAACATTGGTAGCTGGCTGCATTGGTAGCTAGCAACATTGGTAGCTGGCTGCATTGGTCGCTAGCTACATTGTTGTTGGCTACATTTGTAGATAACTACATTTGTAGCTGACTGCATTGGTGGTTGGCTACATTTGTAGCTGGCTGCATTTGTTGCTGACTACATCGGTAGCTGGCTACATTTGTAACTAGCTAGCTTGCTACATTTGTAGCTGACTGCATTGGTGGTTGGCTACATTTGTAGCTGGCTATATTTGTAGCTGGCTGCATTTGTAGCTGACTACATTGGTGGTTGGCTACATTTGCATCTGGCTGCATTTATAGCTAGCGGCATGTGCAGCTGACTACATTTGTAGCTGACTACATTGGTGGTTGGCTACATTTGTAACTGGGTGCATGTGTAGTTCGCTGCATTTGTAGGTGGCTGCATTTGTAGCTGACTACAATTGTAGCTAGCTACATTGGTAGTTGGCTGCGTTTGTAGCAGACTACATCGGTAGCTGGCTACGTTGGTAGCTGGCTGGATTGGTGGGTGGCTGCATTTGTAGCCAACCACCAATGCAGTCATCTACAAATGTGGCTTGCTACAAATGCAGCCAGATACAAATGCAGCCAGCTACAAATGCAGGCACCTACAGCTGCTGCTGACTGCATTTGTAGCTGGCTGCATTTGTTGCTGACTACATCGGTAGCTGGCTACATTTGTAACTAGCTAGCTAGCTACATTTGTAGCTGACTGCATTGGTGATTGGCTACATTTGTAGCTGGCTATATTTGTAGCTGGCTGCATTTGTAGCTGACTACATTGGTGGTTGGCTACATTTGCATCTGGCTGCATTTATAGCTAGCGGCATGTGCAGCTGACTACATTTGTAGTTGGCTGCATTTGTAGCTGGCTACATTGGTAGCTGGCTACATTTGTAGCTGGCTGCATTTGTAGCAGACTACATCGGTAGCTGGCTACATTGGTAGCAGGCTGCATTTGTAGCTGGCTACACTGGTAGCTGGCTATATTTGTAGCTGGCTGCATTTGTAGCTGGCTGCATTTGTAGCTGGCTGCATTTGTAGCTGGCTACATTGGTAGCTGGCTACATTTGTAGCTGGCTGCATTTGTAGCAGACTACATCGGTAGCTGGATGCATGTGTAGCTGGCTATATTTGTAGCTGGCTGCATTGGTAGCTGGCGCATTGGTAGCTAGCTACATTAGTGGTTGGCTACATTTGTAGCTGACTGCATTGGTGGTTGGCTACATTTGTAGCTGGCTGCATTTGTAGCAGACTACATCGGTAGATGGCTACATTGGTAGCTGGATGGAGTGGTAGGTGGGTGCATTAGTAGCTGGCTGCATTTGCAGCTGACTACATTGGTGGTTGGTTACATTTGTAGCTGGATGCATGTGTAGCTGGCTGCATTTGTAGCTGGCTATATTTGTAGCTGGCTGCATTTGTAACTGGCTGCATTTGTAGCTGGCTACATTGGTAGCTGCCTGCATTTATAGCTGGCTGCATTTGTAGCTGGCTACATTCGTAGCTGGCTGCATTTGTAGCTGGCTGCATTTGTAGCTGGCTACATTGGTAGCTGCCTGCATTTGTAGCTAGCAACATTGGTAGCTGGCTGCATTGGTCGCTAGCTACATTGTTGTTGGCTACATTTGTAGATAGCTACATTTGTAGCTGACTGCATTTGTAGCTGGCTGCATTTGCAGCTGACTACATTTGTAGCTGACTACATTGGTGGTTGGTTACATTTGCAGCTGGCTACATTGGTAGTTGGCTGCATTTGTAGCAGACTACATCGGTAGCTAGCTACATTGGTAGCTGGTTGGATTGGTAGGTGGCTACATTTGTAGCTGGCTACATTGGTAGCTGGCTATATTTGTAGCTGGCTGCATTTGTAGCTGGCTGCATTTGTAGCAGGCTGCATTTGCAGCTGGCTACATTCGTAGCTGGCTGGATTGGAAGGTGGGTGCATTAATAGCTGGCTACATCGGTAGCTGGCTGGATTGGTAGGAGGGTGCATTAGTTGCTGGCTACATTGGTAGCTGGCCGCATTTTTAGCTGGCTACATTCGTAGCTGGCTGGATTGGTAGGTGGGTGCATTAGTAGCTAGCTACATCGGTAGCTGGCTGGATTGGTAGGTGGGTGCATTAGTAGCTGGCTACATTGGTAGCTGGCCGCATTTGTAGTTGGCTGGATTGGTAGGTGGGTGCATTAGTAGCTGGCTACATTGGTAGCTGCCTTCATTGGTAGCTGGCTACATTGGTGGCTGGTTGCATTGGTGGCTGGCTACACTGGTGGTTGGCTACATTGGTGGCTGGCTGCATTGGTGGCTGGTTGCATTGATAGCTGGCTGCATTGGTAGCTGGCTGCATTTGTAGCTGGCTACATTTGCAGCCTGCTACCAATGTAGCCTGCCACCAATGCAGCCAGCTACATTGGTAGCTGGCTATATTTGTAGCTGGCTGCATTTGTAGCTGGCTACATCGGTAGCTGGCTACATTCGTAGCTGGTTGGATTGGTAGGTGGGTGCATTAATAGCTGGCTACATCGGTAGCTGGCTGGATTGGTAGGTGGGTGCATTAGTAGCTGGCTACATTGGTAGCTGGCTGGATTGGTAGGTGGGTGCATTAATAGCTGGCTGGATTGGTAGGTGGGTGCATTAGTAGCTGGCTACATTGGTAGCTGGCCGCATTTTTAGCTGGCTACATTCGTAGCTGGCTGGATTGGTAGGTGGGTGCATTAGTAGCTGGCTACATCGGTAGCTGGCTGGATTGGTAGGTGGGTGCATTAGTAGCTGGCTACATTGGTAGCTGGCTGCATTTGTAGTTGGCTGGATTGGTAGGTGGGTGCATTAGTAGCTGGCTACATTGGTAGCTGCCTTCATTGGTAGCTGGCTGCATTCGTAGCTGGCTATATTTGTAGCTGGCTACATTTGCAGCCTGCTACCAATGTAGCCTGCCACCAATGCAGCCAGCTACATTGGTAGCTGGCTATATTTGTAGCTGGCTGCATTTGTAGCTGGCTACATCGGTAGCTGGCTACATTCGTAGCTGGTTGGATTGGTAGGTGGGTGCATTAATAGCTGGCTACATCGGTAGCTGGCTGGATTGGTAGGTGGGTGCATTAGTAGCTGGCTACATTGGTAGCTGGCTGGATTGGTAGGTGGGTGCATTAATAGCTGGCTGGATTGGTAGGTGGGTGCATTAGTAGCTGGCTACATTGGTAGCTGGCCGCATTTTTAGCTGGCTACATTCGTAGCTGGCTGGATTGGTAGGTGGGTGCATTAGTAGCTGGCTACATCGGTAGCTGGCTGGATTGGTAGGTGGGTGCATTAGTAGCTGGCTACATTTGCAGCCTGCTACCAATGCAGCCAGCTACAAATATGGCCAGCTACGAATGCAGCCAGCTACCAATGCAGGCAGCTACCAATGTAGCCAGCTACAAATGCAGCCAGCTACCAATGCAGCCAGCTACCAATGTAGCCAGATAGCAGTTGTCTACCTGGGAGCTGGCTACATCGGTAGCTGGTTACATTAGTAGCTGGCTACATTGGTGGCTGGTTGCATTGGTGGCTGGCTGCATTGGTAGCTGACTGCATTGGTAGCTGGCTGCATTGGTAGCTGACTGCATTGGTAGCTGGCTGGATTGGCTGCATTTGTAGCTAGCTGCATGGATTGGCTCATTTGTAGCTAGCTGCATTGGTAGCTGGCTACATTGGTAGCTGGCTGCATTTGTAGCTGGCTATATTTGTAGCTGGATAAATTGGTAGCTGGCTGCATTTCTAGCTGGCTGCATTTGTAGCTGACTGCATTTGTAGCTGGCTGCATTCGTAGCTGGCTGCATTGGTGGTTGGCTACATTTGCAGCCTGCCACCAATGTAGCTGACTACATTTGTAGCTAGCTGCATTTGTAGCAGGCTGCATTGGTAGCTGGCTACATTGGTGGTTGGCTACATTTCCAGCCTGCCACCAATGCAGCCAGCTACGAGCTACACAGGTAGCCTACCAATATAGCCACCTACGAGCCGCACAGGTAGCCTACCGATGTAGCCAGCTACCAATGCAGCCAGCTACCAATGCAGCCAGCTATCAATGTAGCCACCTTCCTAGCTAGGCAGCTATCAATGTAGCCAGCTTCCTAGCTAGGCAGCTACCAATGCAGCCAGCTACAAATGCAGCCAGCTACAAATATAGCCAGCTACAAATGCAGCCAGCTACCAATACAGCCAGCTACCAATGCAGCCAGCTACAAATGCAGCCAGCTACAAATATAGCCAGCTACAAATGCAGCCAGCTACCAATGCAATCAGCTACTAATGTAGCCAGATAGCAGTTGTCTACCAGGGAGCTGGCTACATCGGTAGCTGCTTACATTGGTAGCTGGCTACATTGGTGGCTGGTTGCATTGGTGGCTGGCTACACTGGTGGTTGGCTACATTGGTGGCTGGCTGCATTGGTGGCTGGTTGCATTGATAGCTGGCTGCATTGGTAGCTGGCTGCATTGGCAGCTGACTGCATTGGTAGCTGGCTGGATTGGCTGCATTTGTAGCTAGCTGCATGGATTGGCTCATTTGTAGCTAGCTGCATTGGTAGCTGGCTATATTTGTAGCTGGCTGCATTGGTAGCTGGCTGCATTGCCAGCTGGCTGCATTTGTAGCTGGCTATATTTGTAGCTGGTTAAATTGGTAGCTGGCTGCATTTCTAGCTGGCTGCATTTGTAGCTGGCTCCATTTGTAGCTGGCTGCATTGGTGGTTGGCTACATTTGCAGCCTGCCACCAATGTAGCTGACTACATTTGTAGCTGGCTATATTTGTAGCTGGTTGCATTGGTGGTTGGCTACATTTGCAGCCTGCTACCAATGTAGCCAGCTACCAATGCAGCCTGCTACAAATGCAGCTAGCTACAAATGCAGCCAGCTACAAATGCAGCCAGCTACCAATGCAGCCAGCTACCAATGTAGCCAGATAGCAGTTGTCTACCTGGGAGCTGGCTACATCGGTAGCTGGCTGGATTGGTAGCTAGTTACATTAGTAGCTGGCTACATTGGTGGCTGGTTGCATTGGTGGTTGGCTGCATTGGTGGCTGGCTGCATTGGTAGCTGGCTGCGTTGGTAGCTGCCTAGCTAGGAAGCTGGCTACATTGATAGCTGTCTGCATTGATAGCTGCCTAGCTAGGAAGCTGGCTACATTGATAGCTGGCTGCATTGATAGCTGGCTGCATAGGTAGGTGGTTGCATTGATAGCAGGCTGTATTGGTAGCTGGCTGCATTGGTAGCTGGCAACATTGGTAGCTGGCTGCATTTGTAGCTGGCTGTATTGGTAGCTGGCTGCATTTGTAGCTGGCTATATTTGTAGCTGGCTGCATTGGTAGCGACTGCATTGGTAGCTGGCTGGATTGGCTGCATTTGTAGCTAGCTGCATGGATTGGCTGCATTCGTAGCTGGCTATATTTGTAGCTGGCTACATTTGCAGCCTGCTACCAATGTAGCCTGCCACCAATGCAGCCAGCTACCAATGCAGCCAACTACCAATGCAGCCAGCTACAAATGCAGCCAGCTACCAATGTAGCCAGATAGCAGTTGTCTACCTGGGAGCTGGCTACATCGGTAGCTGGCTGGATTGGTAGCTGGTTACATTAGTAGCGGGCTACATTGGTGGCTGGTTGCATTGGTGGCTGGCTGCATTGGTGGCTGGCTGCATTGGTAGCTGACTGCATTGGTAGCTGGCTGCATTGGTAGCTGGCTGGATTGGCTGCATTTGTAGCTAGCTGCATGGATTGGCTCATTTGTAGCTAGCTGCATTGGCAGCTGGCTACATTGGTAGCTGGCTGCATTTGTAGCTGGCTATATTTGTAGCTGGCTGCATTGGTAGCTGGCTGCATTTGTAGCTGGCTATATTTGTAGCTGGATAAATTGGTAGCTGGCTGCATTTCTAGCTGGCTGCATTTGTAGCTGACTGCATTTGTAGCTGGCTGCATTCGTAGCTGGCTGCATTGGTGGTTGGCTACATTTGCAGCCTGCCACCAATGTAGCTGACTACATTTGTAGCTAGCTGCATTTGTAGCAGGCTGCATTGGTAGCTGGCTACATTGGTGGTTGGCTACATTTCCAGCCTGCCACCAATGCAGCCAGCTACGAGCTACACAGGTAGCCTACCAATATAGCCACCTACGAGCCGCACAGGTAGCCTACCGATGTAGCCAGCTACCAATGCAGCCAGCTATCAATGTAGCCAGCTTCCTAGCTAGGCAGCTATCAATGTAGCCAGCTTCCTAGCTAGGCAGCTACAATGCAGCCAGCTACAAATATAGCCAGCTACAAATGCAGCCAGCTACCAATACAGCCAGCTACCAATGCAGCCAGCTACAAATATAGCCAGCTACAAATGCAGCCAGCTACCAATGCAATCAGCTACTAATGTAGCCAGATAGCAGTTGTCTACCAGGGAGCTGTCTACATCGGTAGCTGCTTACATTGGTAGCTGGCTACATTGGTGGCTGGTTGCATTGGTGGCTGGCTACACTGGTGGTTGGCTACATTGGTGGCTGGCTGCATTGGTGGCTGGTTGCATTGATAGCTGGCTGCATTGGTAGCTGGCTGCATTGGTAGCTGGCTGGATTAGCTGCATTTGTAGCTAGCTGCATGGATTGGCTCATTTGTAGCTAGCTGCATTGGTAGCTGGCTATATTTGTAGCTGGCTGCATTGGTAGCTGGCTGCATTGCCAGCTGGCTGCATTTGTAGCTGGCTATATTTGTAGCTGGTTAAATTGGTAGCTGGCTGCATTTCTAGCTGGCTGCATTTGTAGCTGGCTCCATTTGTAGCTGGCTGCATTGGTGGTTGGCTACATTTGCAGCCTGCCACCAATGTAGCTGACTACATTTGTAGCTGGCTATATTTGTAGCTGGCTATATTTGTAGCTGGCTGCATTGGTGGTTGGCTACATTTGCAGCCTGCTACCAATGTAGCCAGCTACCAATGCAGCCTGCTACAAATGCAGCCAGCTACCAATGTAGCCAGATAGCAGTTGTCTACCTGGGAGCTGGCTACATCGGTAGCTGGCTGGATTGGTAGCTAGTTACATTAGTAGCTGGCTACATTGGTGGCTGGTTGCATTGGTGGTTGGCTGCATTGGTGGCTGGCTGCATTGGTATCTGGCTGCATTGGTAGCTGCCTAGCTAGGAAGCTGGCTACATTGATAGCTGTCTGCATTGATAGCTGCCTAGCTAGGAAGCTGGCTACATTGATAGCTGGCTGCATTGATAGCTGGCTGCATAGGTAGGTGGTTGCATTGATAGCAGGCTGTATTGGTAGCTGGCTGCATTGGTAGCTGGCTGCATTGGTAGCTGGCAACATTGGTAGCTGGCTGCATTTGTAGCTGGCTGCATTTGTAGCTGGCTGTATTGGTAGCTGGCTGCATTTGTAGCTGGCTATATTTGTAGCTGGCTGCATTGGTAGCGACTGCATTGGTAGCTGGCTGGATTGGCTGCATTTGTAGCTAGCTGCATGGATTGGCTGCATTCGTAGCTGGCTATATTTGTAGCTGGCTACATTTGCAGCCTGCTACCAATGTAGCCTGCCACCAATGCAGCCAGCTACCAATGCGGCCAACTACCAATGCAGCCAGCTACAAATGCAGCCAGCTACCAATGCAGCCAGCTACCAATGTAGCCAGATAGCAGTTGTCTACCTGGGAGCTGGCTACATCGGTAGCTGGCTGGATTGGTAGCTGGTTACATTAGTAGCTGGCTACATTGGTGGCTGGTTGCATTGGTGGCTGGCTGCATTGGTAGCTGACTGCATTGGTAGCTGGCTGCATTGGTACCTGGCAACATTGGTAGCTGGCTGCATTTGTAGCTGGCTGCATTTGTAGCTGGCTGCATTTGTAGCTGGCTGTATTGGTAGCTGGCTGCATTTGTAGCTGGCCATATTTGTAGCTGGCTGCATTGGTAGCGACTGCATTGGTAGCTGGCTGGATTGGCTGCATTTGTAGCTAGCTGCATGGATTGGCTGCATTCGTAGCTGGCTATATTTGTAGCTGGCTACATTTGCAGCCTGCTACCAATGTAGCCTGCCACCAATGCAGCCAGCTACCAATGCGGCCAACTACCAATGCAGCCAGCTACAAATGCAGCCAGCTACCAATGCAGCCAGCTACCAATGTAGCCAGATAGCAGTTGTCTACCTGGGAGCTGGCTACATCGGTAGCTGGCTGGATTGGTAGCTGGTTACATTAGTAGCTGGCTACATTGGTGGCTGGTTGCATTGGTGGCTGGCTGCATTGGTAGCTGACTGCATTGGTAGCTGGCTGCATTGGTAGCTGGCTGGATTGGCTGCATTTGTAGCTAGCTGCATGGATTGGCTCATTTGTAGCTAGCTGCATTGGCAGCTGGCTACATTGGTAGCTGGCTGCATTTGTAGCTGGCTATATTTGTAGCTGGCTGCATTGGTAGCTGGCTGCATTTGTAGCTGGCTATATTTGTAGCTGGCTGCATTGGTAGCTGGCTGCATTTGTAGCTGGCTATATTTGTAGCTGGATAAATTGGTAGCTGGCTGCATTTCTAGCTGGCTGCATTTGTAGCTGACTGCATTTGTAGCTGGCTGCATTCGTAGCTGGCTGCATTGGTGGTTGGCTACATTTGCAGCCTGCCACCAATGTAGCTGACTACATTTGTAGCAGGCTGCATTGGTAGCTGGCTACATTGGTGGTTGGCTACATTTCCAGCCTGCCACCAATGCAGCCAGCTACGAGCTACACAGGTAGCCTACCAATATAGCCACCTACGAGCCGCACAGGTAGCCTACCGATGTAGCCAGCTACCAATGCAGCCAGCTATCAATGTAGCCAGCTTCCTAGCTAGGCAGCTATCAATGTAGCCAGCTTCCTAGCTAGGCAGCTACCAATGCAGCCAGCTACAAATGCAGCCAGCTACAAATATAGCCAGCTACAAATGCAGCCTGCTACCAATGCAGCCAGCTACAAATGCAGCCAGCTACTAATGTAGCCAGATAGCAGTTGTCTACCAGGGAGCTGGCTACATCGGTAGCTGGCTGGATTGGTAGTTGCTTACATTGGTAACTGGCTACATTGGTGGCTGGTTGCATTGGTGGCTGGCTACATTGGTGGCTGGCTGCATTGGTAGCTGCCTAGCTAGGAAGCTGGCTACATTGATAGCTGTCTGCATTGATAGCTGCCTAGCTAGGAAAGTGGATACATTGATAACTGGCTGCATTGATAGCTGGCTGCATAGGTAGGTGGCTGCATTGATAGCAGGCTGTATTGGTAGCTGGCAACATTGGTAGCTGGCTGCATTGGTAGCTGGCTACATCGGTAGGCTACCTGTGTGGCTCGTAGGTGGCTATATTGGTAGGCTACCTGTGTACCTCGTAGCTGGCTGCATTGGTGGCAGGCTGGAAATGTAGCCAACCACCAATGTAGCCAGCTACCAATGCAGCCTGCTACAAATGCAGCTAGCTACAAATGCAGCCAACTACAAATGTAGCCAGCTACATTGGTGGCTGGCTGCAAATGTAGCCAACCACCAATGCAGCCAGCTACAAATGTAGTCAGCTACAAATGTAGTCAGCTACATTGGTGGCAGGCTGCAAATGTAAACAACCACCAATGCAGCCAGATACAAATGGAGCCAGCTACAAATGCAGCCATTTACAAATGCAGCCAGCTACCAATGCAGCCAGCTACAAATATAGCCAGCTACCAATGCAGCTAGCTACAAATGAGCCAATCCATGCAGCTAGCTACAAATGCAGCCAATCCAGCCAGCTACCAATGCAGTCGCTACCAATGCAGCCAGCTACAAATATAGCCAGCTACAAATGCAGCCAGCTACCAATGCAATCAGCTACTAATGTAGCCAACCACCAATGCAGCCAGATACAAATGGAGCCAGCTACAAATGCAGCCAGCTAGAAATGCAGCCAGCTACCAATTTAACCAGCTACAAATATAGCCAGCTACAAATACAGCCAGCTACAAATGCAGCCAGCTACCAATGCAGCCAATCCAGCCAGACACCAATGCAGTCAGCTACAAATGCAGCCAATCCAGCCAGCTACCAATGCAGTCAGCTACCAATGCAGCCAGCTACCGATGTAGCCAGCTACCAGGTAGACAACTGCTATCTGGCTGCATTGGTGGCTGGTTGCATTGGTAGCTGGCTGGATTGGTAGCTAGCTGGATTGGTAGCTGGCTGGATTGGTAGCTAGCTGTATTGGTAGCTGGCTGGATTGGTAGCTGACCACATTGGTGGCTGACTACATTGGTGGCTGACTACCTTGATAGCTGGCTACATTGGTGGCTGGCTGCATTGGTAGCTGGCTGCATTGGTGGCTGCCTATACCAATACAATCAGCTACCATTGTAGTCAGCTGTCAGTGCAGCCAGCTACCAATGCAGCCAGTTACCAATGTAGCCGGCTTCCTAGCTAGCCAGCTACCAATGCAGCCAGCTGCCAATGCAGTCAGCTACTGATGTACTCAGCTACAAGTGCAGCCACCTACCAATCCAGCCAGCTACTATGTAGTCAGCCACCAATGTAGTCAGCCACCAATGTGGTCAGCTACCAATCCAGCCAGCTACCAATCCAGCCAGCTACCAATCCAGCCAGCTACCAATGCAACCAGCCACCAATGCAGCCAGATAGCAGTTGTCTACCTGGGAGCTGGCTACATCGGTAGCTGGCTGCATTGGTAGCTGACTGCATTGGTAGCTGGCTGCATTGATAGCTGGCTGCATTGGTAGCTAACTGCATTGGTAGCTGGCTGCATTGGTAGCTAACTGCATTGGTAGCTGGCTGCATTGGTAGCTGGCTACATTGGTAGCTGGCTACATCGGTAGGCTACCTGTGTGGTTCGTAGGTGGCTAAATTGGTAGGCTACCTGTGTAGCTCGTAGCTGGCTGCATTGGTGGCAGGCTGGAAATGTAGCCAACCACTAATGTAGCCAGCCACCAATGTAGCCAGCTACCAATGCACCCAGCTACAAATGCAGTCTCAGCTACAAATGTAGTCAGCTAAATTGGTAGCAGGCTGAAAATGTAGTCAGCTACATTGGTGGCAGGCTGCAAATGTAGCCAACCACCAATGCAGCCAGGTAGCTGGCTGGATTGGTAGCTGGTTACATTAGTAACCTGGATGGCTGGGAAGCTGGCTATCTGGGAAATTGGGTAGCTGGCTAGTATATCTGGTTACCTGGGTAGCTGACTAACTAGGAAGCTGGCTAGTATGACTGGGAAGCTGGCTACAATGGTAGCTGGGAAGTTGGGAGCTGGCTAATTGACTAGTATAGCTGAGTAGCTGGCTCGGAATCAGGAAACGAAAACCTCTGTCAAAATAATATTCCAAAGTGAGATAACCGATGTTTAGTGGGGCCACAGGATCAACCTCCAAAATAGAAGAATGACCAGAAGGGATGGTGAGCCAATGAGACAGGGTATTGAGTATAGTCGGAGCAAACTTGGCTGCTTACTTAGTGGAAGTGTTTTTCTATGTGAAGGCTCTACCATGGCAATATTAAAGGTGATGTATTTACGATCTGAGAAGGAGCATTCCTGAAATACAAACCAATCATTAATATAGTGAGAAAAATCGGAGCTGATCAAGGTAATGTCCAATACTTCCCTTCTATTCGAAGTAAGGAAGGGTGGTTCATTACCCCGATTGGCTATAACTAATAATAAAGTCAAGGAGGCACTCACCACGTTCGTTGGTATCGAAACTGCCCCATATCGTCGGTTCCGATAATGACCGGAATCCCACGTAGTTACGCATCTGCTACCAGTCGGTCAATAGTGATCCAAATGGTCTTCGAGTTTAACTCGATGACTGTGGTGACGGTGTCGTTGTCGCTATACCTGAGAAGGATAAAAGTATTATTAGTTTTGACCATTACACAAGCCCTACCTGTATTTTGGACAAACACGATGCGATAGCCGCTGGCGTTGAGTCCACAAACGATGCCATCTACGACCAAGGGTTCCTGGACTAGAACAAGTTCTACATCCTTACCGCTAGGCGGAGGAGTAGAGCGGCGGAAGAAGTTTTGGAGTATTGAAGATTAATTTGACTGACGCTCAGCATCGGCATGAGAATCAACCATTGTCGCATCGGTATCCTCTTCGTCTGATAACGGAGAGGCTACCTGCGCGTCAATATAAATGCTATCAAAGAGTTCTCCAACCAGCTCTGCACATGCTTCCGCATTCGATATCCTCGACAATAAGCTTCGAACCTAGAGGATCCGAGATGGGGTGGGGTCCGATGGAATGGTATCAGATGGGATTGGGGCTGCAACAATCTGTGAAGGGTGCGGACGTTCCATGTGCCTAATCTTAAATCGTAGTCCTTTAAACGTTTGCTGTGGTCGTCAATTTGTCAGGGGAGCTTCAATTGAGGCCTGTATTATGGTTTCCATTGGATATTTTATTACGTGGTTAGTTCCAAGCTCTACGCACAACCCAATTTAAAGTCCAGCATGCATTAACATCTAACGGGTGCTAGTATGCCATTAAAGAAGGGCCACATGGAACTTTCGTGTCAACTTGAATACAGCAAGACAAGTATCGTTGTGGAGGTCGAAAAATTGATCATATCATGGAATATTGATTGTGATTTCAAATTATTGTTTTGCAGTTCTTGGAAGAAATTCATCATTTTAACATTTCTTAATTACTGAAACACTTCTTTTTTCTTCTGATTTTCGTTTCTTTTTAATAATTTTTTTTTTCTAATTTATTTCACAGGTAAATTCCGTTATAATATCGAACTAACTGGACCACGTAATATATGTGAAGCCATCGAACAAATGGGCTT
The DNA here is from genome assembly GCA_958299815.1 of Sarcophaga carnaria. Lineage (NCBI taxonomy): Eukaryota > Metazoa > Arthropoda > Insecta > Diptera > Sarcophagidae > Sarcophaga > Sarcophaga carnaria. The sequence continues at coordinate 2,442,759 of OY283149.1, forward strand.
TGAGGCCCATCTACTTTCTGGCAAGGATAAAATGGCTCACAGTTACTTAGAACACAAAGAGGAGATACGCAAATGGCGTACCGCCTTTCTCATTTCGCTCATCTTTGGCGGTCCCTGTATGATTGCCATGATTTATTTTATGGCTGAAATGGGTAAGAAAGGACACGCCAATATGTGTTGTATAGTACCGGGACTTTCGATGGAAAATCTCGTCATGTTCTTACTGTCCACCCCAGTACAGTTCTTTGGTGGTTGGCATTTTTATGTACAATCATATCGTGCCATTAAACATGGTACCACAAATATGGATGTTTTAATATCAATGGTCACCACAATATCCTATATTTACTCAGTGGCTGTGGTTATTGCAGCAGTACTAATGGAGCAGAATTCATCGCCGCTTACATTTTTCGATACACCACCCATGCTGTTGATATTTATATCGTTGGGTAGATGGCTAGAACATATAGCAAAAGGCAAAACATCAGAAGCATTATCGAAACTGTTATCCTTGAAAGCAGCTGAAGCAGTGTTGGTGGAAATATCGAAAGATTTCGAAATAACTTCAGAAAAAATCATTTCTGTAGATTACGTACAACGTGGTGATATTTTAAAGGTTATACCCGGTGCTAAAGTGCCAGTAGATGGTAAAGTTCTATATGGCCACTCTACATGTGATGAATCCTTGATTACCGGCGAATCCATGCCAGTAGCGAAACGTAAAGGCGCCGTGGTAATAGGCGGCTCTATAAACCAAAATGGTGTGCTATTAATAACAGCGACGCACACGGGTGAGAATACTACACTGGCACAAATAGTCCGCTTAGTGGAGGAGGCTCAAACCTCCAAAGCTCCCATACAGCAATTGGCCGATAAAATAGCCGGATATTTTGTGCCGTTTGTTGTCGTAGTCTCAAGTGTGACTTTGTTGGGCTGGATAATAGCCGGTTTCATAGATCCTGGCCTAGTGGCAGTATCCAGTGAACATAAAGCTCATATGGATACCAACACCATAGTGGTTAGTTATGCATTTAAGTGCGCCTTAAGCGTTTTAGCCATAGCGTGCCCCTGTGCTTTAGGTTTAGCCACACCCACGGCTGTAATGGTTGCTACTGGCACTGGAGCTATTAATGGTATCCTGATCAAGGGAGCTACAGCTTTGGAAAATGCTCATAAGGTATATTGTATATAAAAATACATGTTTGTTGGTTTTGTTTTTTTTTAAATCTTGAAAAATATTTCAGGTTAAAACTGTAGTCTTTGATAAAACTGGCACTATTACCCATGGCACTCCTATGACTTCCAAGGTCGTTATGTTCGTGAAACCTTCCATATGCAGTTTGGCTAAAGTTCTTACTATAGTGGGTGCTGCAGAAGCCAACAGTGAACATCCCATAGCTTCAGCCATAGTAAGATTTGCGAAGGAAATGTTGGGTCAAGATTATTTAGGCAAAAGCGAAAACTTCCAGGCTGTTCCCGGTTGTGGTATTAAAGTTACTGTGTCTCATTATGAAACCACCCTACGCCAGGCAGCTAATGCAGAGAAGATTATTAATTTCGAAAACAGCTATAGATCGCATGGCAATAATATACAACAGGCTCCGATACAGTTGGAGAACGGTGTATCGATAACCGAATTAATACCGTTGCAAACGGAAGCTCAACGTGTGCTGGCGTCTCAAAAGCACCAACATTTGCAATTACTGCAGTTAGATGACCATCATGCCATGGAACCTATACAGGCTCTCAGTGAAAGTGTAGTAGGCGATAGTAACTCGATTTTAGGCAACGAAATCAATGTACTTATTGGCAACCGCGAATGGATGCTACGTAATGCCATAAATGTGCCCGGAGAAATTAATAGTGCCATGACTGAAGAAGAATCTAAGGGTCATACAGCCGTCCTATGTGCTTTGAATGGTCAATTGGTGTGCATGTTTGCTGTCTCCGATATGGTAAAACCAGAAGCACATCTGGCTGTGTACACTTTAAAGAAAATGGGAATTGAAGTTATATTGTTGACAGGTGATAATAAAAATACCGCTGCCAGTATAGCCAGAGAGGTAAGTCTTGGCGAAAAGGTGAAAGACAAATATATAATTTCATTGCCATTTTAGGTGGGCATCAATCGTGTGTTTGCTGAAGTTTTGCCATCACATAAAGTGGCTAAAATTCAAGGCATCCAGGAGGCTGGCAAACGTGTGGCTATGGTGGGTGATGGCGTCAATGATAGTCCGGCATTGGCACAAGCCGACGTTGGCATAGCTATAGCGGCCGGCACAGATGTAGCCGCCGAAGCAGCCGATGTAGTGCTTATGCGCAATGATCTCTTAGATGTGGTAGCCTGCTTAGATCTGTCACGTAAAACAGTTAAACGCATACGCTACAATTTCCTATTTGCCAGCATGTACAATTTATTGGGTATACCTCTCGCATCGGGCATTTTCGCCCCATTCGGCATAACACTGCAACCCTGGATGGCTTCTGTAGCCATGGCGGCCAGTTCAGTATCGGTGGTGTGCTCTTCTCTTTTATTGAAATTCTATCGCAAACCTAATGCTACCACTTTACGCAATGCTGAATACATGCAATATGTAGCTTCTGCCAAGGAACGTGAACCCGATCAAATCTCCTTACACAGAGGTTTAGAGGACTTGCCAAGACGACGTGCATCCAGTACTTCACTGCTGTCACGAATACTCTTACGCTCTGGTAGTGTTAAAATGGATCCTAACCAAGATTCTCTCTTGTCCGGTGACGATGGCGATTATATACAAGCAAAAATTGTTAAAAGTAAATATCTACAAGACGTTACAGAAATGCAAAAACTTTAAGACTATAACTCAGACATAAAGACACTCACAAGAGCACGTGTTTTGTTTTGTTTTGTTTTGATTTGTTTCGTATCGTCACAACACATCACATCACATTATTTAAATAAACATATAAATGTAAGACAAAAATTGCATTAAAACAAATTAATGTTGCGTTATTCATTAATTATGTGAAATAATAAATAATTTTCCTTAAAAATTCTAAACTTATTGGTAAATAAATTTGTTTTCTATTGTATTTATGAATATGTTTTGTTATTATTTTTCATATTTTGCTAAACCTGTGTACAAGAAATTACACCTAAAGATTTAAAAACCTAAGCCAAGAAATAACTGTGAATATATTAAGATTGATATAAAATTTAAATATACATACATATTTCGTTTATATTATAAATGGATTGTAATATTAAAAAAAAAGAAACATATATTTGTACATATACGTACTGTACTATAAATATACAAAATCTTACATTATTTTTTTTTTCTTCTTTTTGTAAATGACTTGCAATGTTTATCTATATACTTATAATATATGCTCAAAACTAAAGTTTATTATTATTGTTATAAAATATAAATAAAAAAAAAATATTTTTTATACGAATTCCTAGAACAAATAAAGATGACCCCATAACCAGTACAATGTAAAATAAAATCAAAAAAATTAGTTTTAATTTTAAAAGAAGAAACCAGGCTTTTGAGAGAATTTGAAATAGAAAATGTTCATTAAAAATTTATGAGTACTTTTTAGAAATATGAAAAGCATTTATCTTTAGAAAAGAACATTTTTAACATTGTGTTCAACAAGCCACTGGTATTGGTTGAAATTAAATTTCTAACAAAATTCCTTATCATTCTTTTGTAGAACAAGTTTTCATTTGTTTTTAGGTTTTTTTTGCATTTTTATTTTTGGCGTGTAAGTAGCAATTAAAATGATAAAAAAAATATAACGAAATGAAATAATTAAGTTTTACACACGATATCTATGTTTGATAACATCTAGGGTTAAAATTCCTGCTTAGGTTAGACTAGATTGGAGAATTGGAGTAGTAGCTTTGATATCAAAGTTCACTTGAGCGCGAATAGCAGACCATTGTGATGCCACAGGTAAGCGCAGTGCCTGCACTAAACGAACTCATTGAAGAAGTTGGTCTGCGCAGATACTGCACACTAAAAGCTAAGATGGAAACAAGCCTGAAAGATTTATAAACGTTTCCATTGATTCATATCTATGGATGTCAGCGTTAAGCTGACAAGGAATGAAGAGCCATATAATCTAAATCTACTCCTCGCGGAAAATGGGCATTGGCAAAGAAAGTGGTTAACACTTTCCTCCTTTTCAGCAGGCCCGCAACCTCGGCAAAAGTCGTTTGATGGGAGTCGTAGACTTTCCGCGTGTCTTCCCATAACACAATGACCTGTAAGCGTGATCACTGCGATCGAGATGACATTGCGATCAAGTTTGAGTAGTTGGTTGTTACGTCTCCTATCCATAATGGGCCAAGTGAGTCTGCCAATGGAGCAAGATTCCTCATTAACCCAGGATAGGTTGGCCTCTCGAAGAATTTTTGCCTAATGGCCCATTTAACCGAGGTAAGTGGCACACCCAAATCGATTGGCAAGGATTTCGGAAGGAGTGTACCTACTATGACAAACTCATCAGCCCTACAGTTGCCTGAAATGTCCCTGTGCCCAATTGACCGTAACGCTAGAAAAGGATCTCCTAGCGAATTGGTAATCAGAATTTGAATACAGGTGAAAGTAGCACCGTTGATGAGGATCCAATGAGCTGCTTGGTGAATTACCAACAAAAACCACCTTCGATATTCTCCAGCTTCAAGGAATATAAAGGAGTCTAAGACTAGTATTGCAAATGGCGAGCGGCCAAGGAATAATAAGCTCTTCGCCATGTTGGATGTCGCCTGGGAAGCTACCATCAGGTCCTGGGGACTTGAATGGTTCAAAGGATCTAAGCACTTAGCTTGGAGTCAGAATTAGGGGAGAGTAATTGCCAGACGGAAGATCATTGACGTCATAGACACCTTGTCCTCCAAGGGTGACACTGCCAGGAAAATGAGTATCGTGTAGAAGTTCAAGCGTCTCCGAACTGGATGCATTCCAGCAGCCGTCAGGCCGCTGGATGCAGTAGAGAGATTTATAAGTGAAAGTTCCTAACAGCGTATTAAGGTTCCCTCTTTTTGGCCTTACCAAGTGCCCATTCGCAAGTTGTTTTAGCCCTGTTGAAGAGCCTGCCACTGGAACGTTTTTTGTGTCCACTGCGCCTTCTATATCAAAACGGGTTACAATGGTTGGGGGAGTCTAAGGAAAACAGAGTTGCAATTTTTTTCTAAAGAGGGACCAGTTAGAGTTTCTTCTATCTATAGAAGAATCTTCCAAGTTAATATTAAAGGTCATGTATCTATGATCTGAGAAGGATCATTCCTGAGATACAAGCGAGCACTTAATATAATAAGAGAAAATTGACTGAGTTAATCAGAGTAATATCCAGCACTTCTCAACTATTAGAGGTGAGAAATGTTGGTTCTAGCGATAACTTAATTATTAGGAATAATAAAATCAAAAAGGCACTCACCCCGTTCGATTATACCGGAGCTGCTCCACATCACATGGTGGGAGTTGAAGTCGATAATAACCGGGATCCCACGTTGGCGCTTGACCAATGGGTTCCGGCGGGTGAGAGAGACCATAGTCATGCGCGAAGTACGATTAAATTGCTCCTTATCTTGAATGATTTGTCTTTTAGCTGCTTTTCTTTAATTATTGCATATATGTTGTATATTATTGTATATATTATTGTAATATGTTGGCTAACTTGATGGGAGGGAGCTCCTGGTTTGAAACCTTTGCTCTGACATCTAGAAGAAAAAAAATTTAACGTTAAATAGTTGTAATTACAAATAAAGTAAAGTACGGTATACTTTTGCAATAAAAAATTAAAATTTTAGATTGAGTATTCACTTTTAATTCACGATCTATCTCGAGGCATCAGTTTCATTTTGAATACAGTCCTTCCGGTTATGCCGAACTATGATTTCTTATTTCTTGCCTTTGGCGCCAACTCAACCATAATCATGGGTATATTAATCATAAAATGCTGCTTCATATTCTCGTTTCTTTGCCACAGCTCTTTATGTTCATCATAATATTTCCAATAATCTCCACAATCAGCGCTAATAAAAGCTTGTTGTAAAGGGAGCATGTCGTTTCGTAAAGTATTGTAGGTTTTACATTAGCTTAGTTTATGAGATGGATTTAATATGATTTTCAAAATTTGGAATTAATGTGCACACTTTTTAATAAAGGAAAAATGGAATGTACTCTTAAAATTTATAAGTTATTAAAAGATATCTCTGGATATTTTAATTTAATGTTTTATTATTTTTATTAAATGTTGTTTGATTGTTCTATTTAAACAGTATATCGAAATCGATTTTATATAATTTTTGTTTTGCATCACAGGTACTACTATGTAAACGTAAGGAATTGTGACTAATAAAATTTTATGTGAATCTATAAACATATTCAAAAATTGTACAAAACAGGGCGTATAGTATATATTTGCTGTATGAAAAGTTTAAATACCGGTGGTATGTGATCTATGTATGTGATTTCGAGATAAAACCGAATACTATAATTATAGAGTAACTTATATTATTTGAGCTTAAAAACTTAGTTTACAATTTTTATATGAACTATTTTATCAAATCAAATCCATTACTGCTCTATACATTTTTCAAAGCATTCGATTTCCATCACATGACTGTTCATTTGCTTTACACTATATAAATATTTTTTTAATTAATATTGTATATTATAATAATACTACTCTTTCCAAATCGTCTTTATGACAGGATAAACAGGCAAAGTATTCTTGAATTCATTTATATTCATAACCGTAACCATTTCATCTGTACTATCATCGTAATCGAAAAATTTTAATACCAAATTGCTGTCGAAATCTTCAACATTATATGTCGTTGATGTTGAAATATTATCATCGGTTGCTTGTTTATCACCCACAACTTGTATAGATAGTTTACGTAAATTATTATTTAAATTTTCCAACCAAAACTCCACGATGTGTTGTTTTTCCAGATGCTCTAAACATACGATTTCCTTTTGTTTACGTTCAAAAAAATATTCCTCTGTTACGATTTCTCCCCAATTACGAGAAAACTCGTCATACAATGCAATATCTTTAACTTCTTTTAATTTAATAAGAGAATTTCGAAAATTGTCGAAATCATCCAAAGGTAAATCTTCTAAATGTTGTTGTATCTTCAAGTGAAATGCTTCCACACGCTCTTGTACATATTGGGCTGAGTGCTTGCGCTCCTGGCAATTGACAGACAAGGTGTAGCCTACAATGTTACTGTTATTCTCTATATAACTGTTGACGCAATAGCCCAGTTGTTCTTCGGTGCGTAGAGTACAAAAAAGAGGATTCTCAATAATCATGATTATCAATTGCAAAATGCATTCACTTCGTAGACAACTTGGCCCAATTTGATAGAAATTGTAAACTATTGAACTAGCATCCATAGGTCTTAAATTATGACAGAGAATTTTATATGAACCTAAAGGTATTTCGGTACCTCTGTCTTCAAGGCAAGTTTTCTGTTTAAAAAAAATTGTTTTTTTTTCTTTCTTCTAATGAAATAATTAAATTTAAAGAAATGGTACTCACATCTTTGAAGCAATCACAATTTAATGTACTCATAATCGTTGTCATTACGGCAAGCGCAGTTTCTTGTTGTAAGTTGCCTTGTATTAAAGATTGTACATATAATTCGTTGGTGAATAATTTAGCAAACGTCTCTAAGTCTCCCACCGTGCTGTTGTTAAGAGTTTTATATTTATCCATCATAAGAGTGTAATTATCATTCAGTAGGTATGAGTTAATATCACTTAAAGCAAAATAAAACCCTTTGTTATTAAATTGATTTCTTATTTTAATTGTAAGCATACTTGGCAATATTATACGGTTGTATAATTTGATTGTAAAAGTCTTTAAGTTGCGCCTTTTTAAACGTTTCAAATTGTAAAGCGTTTAGGTGATCTTTAGAAGAAATTAGCGCTTCAATTGCTAAATTCACAACCATATAAAGTTTTTCATTGTAGCCGTTGATCTATAAAGAGATTTTTCTTCGTAAACAAATCGATTATATGCTATTATTTCATTTACAAACTTACCGCTAACAGTATGCCTTTCTCAGTATAAGTAATACTACAACTTATTCCAGCTATATCTGCAGGATATAATTTTTCTACCACATGATATCGCACAAATGCCAAATATAAACCACACAAAATACTAAAAGAAATAAAAAAGAAATGAAACAATGATAAAAACACTTCATATAACTTAAATTAAACTCTTACTTATTCTCTTTTTGCCTAAGGAAAGGTGATGTTATGTGGAAAATCATAAAAGCATGCGGTAAAAGAAATGTATCATCCTGTCTGAACCACAATTCAGAAGTATCCGTTTGCATTATCTTCAAAGGATATGTAGCACATTTATTAACCGTTTTCTCTGCAGCAAAAATTTTAAAATTTGTTGCCACAAAAGGATTAGGTTGAGGCAAAAACAATTCTGGCATTTCTTCTGTATTGTGCCACAAATCCCTCCATGCCTTAGGCATTTTTCTTGTGGTATATTCTGTGCCAAACCATTTTTCCTTTTTATCACGTTCTATATCCTTTTCGTAATTCTGTTTTGAAGTTATCATTATATTAAAATGGAATTGTTGTAAATGATCGATAAGATTTTGTACTTGTTGCTCATCGTATTCGTAATACAATTGAGAGCCAGTTAAAATATCTTTTGGTTCAAAATATTTAAAACCTCTAACCAAAGATTGTACATTGCCGGCGGGAGTATCCTCAGTGGTGAAGCGGAAATGATTGGCTCTTATAACAGCCAGTTCTTCGTATAAATGTTTAAGTTCAGCAGCGGAATTAAATATTTTTATGTAAGCAAATGTAGCTTTTAAAACTTCAAACAAATTGTTGAAACCCAATTCAGTTAAGGAAATAGTTAAATTGAATAATGTAAACATGGACGATGTTAGAGTATCAGTCGTAAGCTCCAGAGCATAAAGTCTAAATTGAAATGAAATATACACATAATGTATAAGAATAAAATATTTATGCAAGTTTTACCTTTTTCTTAGAAAAGCACATAAACTGCCTTCGCCTTCATAACCCAGAAGATGTGCGAGAAAATAATCCGGTTTACATTTATACATATGTTCAGTACATGGTAAAACCCAAGTTAAACATAAATTGCATATGTTTTCTATAGGCTTGACAAAGAAAACTTCTTCATAAAACTCCTTTTTAAAAGCCAATTGATGGTTATATTGCGTAAAGTCAATCCCATTTAATTGATTGTTGGGTAGATCACCAAAATATTTATAAGCTAAAATTTCCAATTCTTTTAAAGTTAAAGGCGCCTGCATACAAACACACATACGATGAGCACTGTAATGTCTTTTATAAAATCTATGCAGATTTTCCAGTAAATCTTCTTCACTTTCGATATCATCTTTTAAAGATTTTAAGTTTCCCCAAATAAAATTATCATGCGGATAATCATTTGTAGCCAAACTATGTAATAATTGGTACACTCTGACGCCATCACTTTTTAATTTTATGTGAAATTCAGATTCTATGGCCTCACGTTCTCTTTCAACCGCTTCCTTTAACATGAGCGGTTCTTTTAATTGGGCTGCAAAGTAATCCAAGCTGCTCTCTAAATGCTCTTGGGTAACTTCAAAATAATAAGAGGTATTCTCACTATTGGTATAAGCATTATTCGACCCACCATATTTTGTGAGGTGAGTAGAAAAAGCATTTTCTTGGGGATATTTTTCTGAACCCATAAAAATCATGTGCTCTAAAAAATGTGCCAAACCCTGATAGTTTTTAGGTTGCGAATAGGAGCCGACATCGACAAGCAGGGCTACAGCCGATAATTTCTCAGTAGCTTAAAAAAGTTAAATTAAAATTTAAATAAATTATAAAAACTACAATGTAAGAATTTAAATATATAAATATATATAAAATAAATAAATACATTTAATGTATTAAAATATTTTTAGAAGACAAATTTATTGAAATAAAGAGTAATTATCTAAAACAAAAAGGATTGGATTCGAAAAGAGAATGGCTGAAACCCAGAGTTTTAAAAAGGACAAGAAAAAGCACAAAAGTATAGTCTTTTACTTAATACACATTGATTACGAAAAAGCTTTTGGCATTGAAATCTGGTGTATTGCCATGAGACAGTAGAAGCTATCATCGCAGACCTAGCTCCGGCGGCTCGGGTCTAAGGCTATCCAGCACGCTAGGTCCGAAAACCACACCTTTTTAAATTTTATCGAATTTTTTCCTATTTGTATAAAGCAATTTATTTGCTCATGTAAAAAAGCAAGTCATTGACCAAAAAATGCAAGTCATCAATCCAAAATATGCAAGCCATTGACAAAAAGAAATCCAAGTCTTTGACCCAAAAAATGCAAGTCATCGATCCAAAAAATTCAAGTCATCGGCCTAAAAATGCATGTCATCAATCCAAAGAATGCGAGTCATCGACCTAAAAAAAATGCAAGTCATCGTTTGATCCAAAAAATTCAAGTCATCAACCAAAAGCATGCAAGTCATCTACCAATGAAATTCAACTTGCGAAAAATACAACATTTTGTTGGATCTATAATGTATATTTAAAGGCATATCAACTTAATGAGACTTATTAAAATTTTGAAGTTCACTTCCCCAAAATTTCATTCCTATATCCTATTGTGACCGGTTTTTTGAGCATTTTTTGCTCATATCTCCGATCCCAAGTAAAGCTCGACCCTAAGGACAACTATTTTGGAATCCTTAGTACCATGTCAATCCAACCCACTAGCTTCACTTCCTCCCCAAGTCCATCTTACCCGATTTGGACCGATTTACATAGACAACTTTTTTTTATTGCTAATTTGACAAAAAGTTAGCTTCGTCGCCTATATCTCAGGTCCCAAGTAACGTCTGATCGTCAGGAAACCCGTTTTTGAATTCTTGGGAGGACTATGTGTATCAAGCCCACTAAGTACGATATTATAATTGGTGCAATATATAGATCGCCCAGCTATAGCGAGTCCGAATTCTGTGATATATTTGAGCAAACAATTGAGGAAATCTGTGATAATGACTGTGATATTTTGATTGCCGGAGATTTTAATATAGACTGGAAGAAAAACTCTTTATATAGAAATAGAATTAGAAGTATAATTAATGATAATGGCCTTAGACAATTAGTTAATGAATACACTCGTGTGACGAGAGATTCAAGCACTATAATAGATTACGTGATAACTAATAATTATGAGATAACATCAGAAAACTGTAGGAAGAACAAAATTTCTGACCATGAGATTATTAACATATCATTAGCGGGAAAGGGCAAAATGAACAACGAGGCAAAGACCATAAATGTATTTAGATACGATAGGTATACGTTTAGTGCAATGATCAGAATCAAAATGTTAATTTATTCGATAGCGGCCTGAAGAGTGCAATACAAAGATTAACAATTAGAAAACAGATACATTTGAATAATAACGTTAATAGATGGTACAACACAGAATTGCAGGCAATGAAGAGAGAGAAAATAATAAAATATTTCAGAGCTAAAATTGAGAATTCTAGTCAGGCTTGGGCTGAATATAAAATAATTAGGAATCGATACAAGGTACAGATTGAAAATAGTAAGAATAGTTACATAAATACGAAAATTGACAATGCATGTTCACAGAGGCACAGATGTGGAAACAGATTAAAACCGTGGTACTTAATAGGAAAGAAAATTTAACTAAGTCTGTGATATTTGACCAGGTGGAATATAGTGACAACTGTGATATAGTAAATAAGTTTAACACATTTTTTATTAATAGTATAAGTACCATAAGACAGTCGATTGATAAAGTTCAATATGTTAGTCAGATAACGTGTGAACCGAACAAATTATTTAAATTTCGTAGGATAGGCATTGCAGAACTTGAGAACATTGTGAAACAGATGAAGAATAAGCCTGACCATGAAAGTGTGTCAAATAAAATTATAATTGATAATTGGAATATAATAGGAAATGTTTTGCTAAGAATAATTAATACATCATTGGAGACTGGTATATATCCAGAAAATTGGAAAAGATCAATGATAACACCGATTGAAAAGGTGCCCAAGACAAGAAAATGTGAGGAATTTCGACCCATAAATACACTTAAGGTATGTGAAAAAATATTGGAAAAAGTAGTCAAGATACAACTTGAGCAGTTTATTGAGGATCATGGTATATTATCTGAACAACAATCAGGTTTCCGGAAAAAACATTCCTGCGAAACTACAGTGAATTATGTTATAAGGGAATGGAAGGCCGTAGAAAAGGAAAATAGAATGATGGCAATATTTCTTGATTTTAAAAGAGCGTTCGAGACTATTGATAGGGATATCATGCTAAAGAAACTTTATATGTATGGAATAAGGGAAATTGAATTAGAATGGTTCAAGTCATATCTTGAAAACAGAACGCAAACAACAAAATTGAATAATACTGTGTCTGAGGAAGCGATTAATAATTTCGGAGTACCGCAAGGTTCAATATTAGGTGCTTTATTGTTTATATTATATATAAATATATAATATATAATATATATTTATATATAAATGATATGCCAAAATTGTTTTGTACGCTGATGACACTCTTATATATACGGTGACAAATAGCGATATGGAATGCCAGGATAACATGAAATACGATGTTCAGAAAATAAATGAATGGCTTAAAATGAATAAATTGAAATTGAATGAAAACAAGACGAAAATAATGGAAATAAACATGAACTCTGACGAAGTATTTAAAATACATGATTCTGTAATAGAAAAGGTTGAGCATATAAAATACCTAGGTTTTATAATTGACAGAAAACTAAACTTAAACGAACACATCGATTATACATGTAAGAAAATTGGCAAGAAAATTGGCTTCCTGAAGAGAATTAGAAAGAGAATTTCAAAATCTACAGCAGTAACTATTTATAACACCATAATTAAACCGCACTTCGAATACGGCTCCACTATATTGTATACATGCAGTACCGCAACTCAACTTACAAGAATGCAGAAACTTCAAAATAGAGCTATGAGGGTAATATTAAAATGCGATCGGTATACACATATAAATACAATGCTCCACGATCTGAAATGGATGAATATAAAACAAAGATTACAGTTTAACACCTTAATGTTTGTTAAGAAAATGAAGAATGGTGACGCGCCTAAATACCTATGCGAGCAGATTAAATATGTTGGAGAAAGCCAACCTTATATGCTGAGGAATGCGGACGACTTTCGAATTCAAAGAGTGAAGTCAACCCAGATGCAGAAAACGTTGTTTTATAAAGGACTACAGCTATACAATTTATTACCAACAATTATTAAAAATGAATTAACTGAAAATATTTTTAAACGAAAATGTATTAATTTTGTATTATTTAATGTTTTGTAATAATTTTGTTTAATTTGAAAATTTAAAGTATTTTTAATACTTATAATAATAATAATAATAATAAAAAAAAAAAAAAAAAAAAAGGTAAATTTCGCCACTATATCCATTTATATCCGATTTATGTAGAGTACTTTTTATTGCTAATTTGAAAAAAGAGTTGCCTTTGCTGCCTATATCTCCGGTCTTAAGTAACGCCCGTCCGTAAGGAAAACTGTTTTGGAATCCTTGATCCAATAGCTATCCAAATCACTACGTCAGAAAACCGCACATTTTTAAATTTTATCGAATTTTTCCCGATTACATAGCGCATTTTGTCTGCTCGTATAAAACAGTTAGTTAGTTGGCTATATCTCCTGTCCCAAGGGTTGTCCGACTGTAACGAAAACTGTTTTAGAATCCCTGAACCAATAGCTATCCAGCTCCATCGAAAAATAGGATGTCTGGACTTCAGATCTAGGAAAACTGATAGCATAAAAAAGGTGAAACTCCAACACAACCTCTCCAAAAATATAAAATTCCTACGTCTACAGACCTCAGAGTTCTAAATATCTGGATGACAAATGGAATTATTTGAAGGAATAAGCGAAAAATAAAGATATTTTGGAGAAGATTGTTAAGTTAAGAAATTTAAGAAATAATTTAATATCTGATCTTATTCCTAAAGAGACAAATGTAAACTTTTGTGACAATGTATATCAAATAGTATAAGGTTTCCGAATTTATCAGTTATGAACGCTTTCATACTAAGCGTAATTTATAGATCAGAAATGAGTAATCTCTTAATGATATTTGAAAGCAGAATCTTTAATGTATTATCTTCACTTTTTTCTGTTAAAAAAAACCTAGCATTTGCATAATATTTTCAACAAAGTACCAACAAAATGTGACAAAAACCAATATTAGTCATTTATATGAAATCATCAAATTGTTAATTAAAACGTATTATTGATTGATTAATTATTAAAAATCACTATATAGTTTTGCAATTAAGCAGGTTTGATAAAAACTGATGAGTTATTAATTCTATGTATGAGAACTTTAAAATATTTTCAAGCATAAAATATAGATTGAAACGTAAATGATAAGGAAACAACGTTCACATTTTCGAAGAAGATTATTATATGACATTTTTTTACTCTAAACAAAACAATTTCGAGTGCACAAATATATTTTTCGAAACATGCTTTTCGATTTGAATACAAATGTATTTACATTTATATGTATATCCACATAAAAATATCACATGCAAAAATAGGAATTTAATCACACTTTATATTGGTTTTTTATCTCTCTTCTTTTTCTAAAATCTGCTGTATTATCCAAGATTTTTAAATTCTGCATGATATGTTTCATTATTTCAATGGCTGGTGAAATAGAATAAAATTTGTTTATCCCTGAGAGTTCTAATATGTTTACAAAACCCACGCGTTTCATTTTCGCCTATGATATACTAAATAACACTAACAAAGTTGAAATTTTTACAATATCACTAATCTAATCTAAGGTTTCAATACTATAACTGATATGTAAGTGAAGTTGTATTGCTAATGTGAAATGTTGTTGAAATACACTTGTATGTACATATATTTAGTACATAATTGATCAAAATCACTTTTTTGTCTTACATATTAAATAGCATTTGAAACATATCCATATAAAATAAAAAATATATATAGTTTCGAAAGATATTTTAAAATCAGACAATAAACATCTCTAGAATGCTAAAGTTTTAGAAAAATCAATTTAATTTTTAGTATAAACGAAACAAAACAACACAGCCAATTAATTTAATTACTCATTTGTTTTGTTTCGTTTGTTTTGGTTAGCTACTATGGATATGATGTCATACCTAAGCAAATAATTTACCATTGTTAAATTGATGGAAAAAATTAAACGTAACTTACCCTTATCATTTCCTTCAATTGCTTTTGATGAAACCGCCAAATTGTTACTGCTCACCACCTCATTTACACTCGTGCTAGTTTTTATGTCAGACACTAACAAGACTTTCAACTGATTTGGCAAAACCAAATATCTACAATAATAGAATTAATGCATACAAAAAATTAACATTTATTGTCTTTTAAATATTCTCTTTCAAATAAAACTTACTTATACTCCTTTTTATCACTTGGTGATTTATCAGGAATAACTTCCAAATGTTTCAAAGAGGCATTATCTGTATCACTCATAATAAAATTAAGCACGTGTTTTTTTGCAGAAAATCTTGCCTGTCTGGTGAAATTTTGCTTTTCGGTAGAAGTTGCTTATTCATACTAAATACAAAACGTTTTGCTTTTTATACTGGTTCTTCTTTGTTGTATGTACACTTGTTGCTGTTGTTGATGATATCATACATAACTGTGACAAATTATTTTCGTTTGAATGTATTTGAAACGTCAGTTTGGTGATATGTTTTTATTATAAACAAAACAAAAACAAATTTCAAATGTAAATACTTACATACTTAAGAAAAAAAAAAGAAACGGTAAATATAACACTATTATTAGCGTAATCATCAAAATACTTATTTTTATCCTTTTAAAAGCTTAACATTGAAAAAGAAATTTTTACTTATAGGCGTGTTTAAAAGCAAACTTGTTAAGCTCTTCTTTGGTTTCATTCTTTATTATTATTTATCCAATAAGCCTTGATAAAATTCTTAAATTTTATTTTACACATTTTCAACATAAAATCTTTCACCACAGAAAAATAAGTTATTAGATAAAAAGAATAAAGAATAAAAAATTTTAATTACTCATTTGGTTTGTTGTTTTTGTTTTGGTTAGCTACTATGCATATAATGTCATACCTAAGCAAATAATTTACTGTTGTTAAATTGATGGAAAAAATTAAACGTAACTTACCCTTATCATTTCCTTCAATTGCTTTTGATGAAACCGGCAAATTATTACTGCTCACCACCTCATTTACGCTTGATCTTGTTTTTATGTCAGACACTAACAAAGACTTTCAACTGGTTTGGCAAAACCAAATATCTACAATAATGGAATTAATGTATACAAAAAATTAACATTTATTGTCTTTTAAATATTCTCTTTCAAATAAAACTTACTTATACTCCTTTTTATCACTTGGCGATTTATCAGGAATAACTTCCAAATGTTTCAAAGAGGCATTACTGTATCACTCATAATAAAATTAAGCACGTGTTTTTTTGTAGAAAATCTTGCCTGTCTGGTGAAATTTTGCTTTTCGGTAGACGTTGCTTATTCATACTAAATACAAAACGTTTTGCTTTTCATACTGGTTCTTCTTTGTTGTATGTAGACTTGTTGCTGTTGTTGATGATATCATACATAACTGTGACAAATTATTTTCGTTTGAATGTATTTGAAACATCAGTTCGGTCGTATGTTTAATTATAAACAAAACAAAAACAAACTTCAAATGTAAATACTTACATACTTAAGAAAAAAAAAAAGAAACGGTAAATGTAACACTATTATTAGCGTAATCATCAAAATACTTATTTTTATCCTTTTAAAAGCTTAACATTGAAAAAGAAATTTTTACTTATACGCGTGTTTAAAAGCAAACTTGTTAAGCTTTTCTTTTGTTTCATTCTTTATTATTATTTATCCAATAAGCCTTGATAAAATTCTTAATATTTAATTTACACATTTTCAACATAAAATCTTTCACAGCAGAAAAAGAAGTTATTAGATAAAGAGAATAAAGAATAAAAAATTTTATATATCAATTTCTTGAGTTTAGCTTTTTGTTTTGTTTGCTCCTATTGAATTTAAGTTAATTTGTTATTGTTTACAATAAAATAATCGTAATAAATTTTCATTATACAATTTAACAATCCTCTATAATATCCATGGCGGATGTGGGTGTGGCACCGCCTCTATTGTCGGTATCAATAATTGGAGATTCCAATTTGGTTTTTGTTATAGGATAAACATGAAGATTTTCCTTAAAGTCATTAATGTCAACAATAGTTGTGGCATCACCTTCACGTGGTATAAACTTCAAATCCAATTTATTAGCTAAAGCATTAAAAAGTTCTTCATTATCTTCATCGTCATCGTCCTCATCTAAATGTGCCACATCTTCTGTTTCAGCATTTTTGGCTAAGGTCTGATCAGTTTCTGTATCGATTACACAAGGTGTATGGCCAATAACTTGTACAGATAGTTTTCTGAGATTTGTACGTTCGTTGTTGAGACAGAAATCGATTATTTCTTGTTTTTCCAAAGTGCGCAATATTTCTACTTCTTTACGTTTGCGATCAAATAAATATTCTTCGCAAGTTATTTCACCCCAATTGCGGGCCACTTCTTCACTTAAAGACATGTCCACAACCTGTTTGATTTTTATTAACGATTCTCTCACATGTTCAAACTCATCCTGTGGCATTTCTTCCAATATCTGCAACATTTTACCACGGAACACTTCAATACGTTCTTCTACATGGCAAGCAGTATTTTTAGTTTCTTGGGAATTTACTGTGATAGAATATCCAGCAATGCCGTAATTAATGCGCACCGAAGAAGCTACATAATAGCCTAATTGTTCTTTTGTCCTCAATGAATCAAACAGAGGTTCCTCTACGAACATCATTAACAAATCCAAAATACTTTCAATTCGAACCGAACACGGTCCAATTTGATAGAAATTTGTAACAACTGTATTGCAGTCTTTATCATTTAGAACATTGCAACGTATATAATGAGATCCTTGTGGCAATTGCACTGTACGATTCTCTATGTATTTTGTCTAAAAAAAATGTACACAATATCAAAATAATTGTAGATAATACAGTTACTTTCTATTCAAAATACTTACTTCTTTAATATTTTGACAGTTCAAAGTGGTCAACACCGAATTCATAACATTGTGAGCGACTTCTTCCGTTAAATTGCCCTGCATTAAGGTCTGCACATACAACTCTTTTGTGTAAATATCAGCAAATGTTAACATATCATCTAAAGTTATTTCATTAAGGCATTTGTATTTTGTTATAATGGGCCAGCGTATATTTTCAACAATACACAACCGTATATCCCTGCAAATTATAAAAGGTATTTTTTGAAAACCGGAGATTGAATATCTTATTTTATATACATACTTATTAAGAGTCTTGGGTTTAATTAAAGCATTAAAGTAGGCTTTCTTTTGATGTTTTTTAAACACCTCCAGTTGTTCTTCTGTTATATGTTCGCGCATAGAAACCATAGCTTTAGTTATAAGATCGACAACCAAATACAACTTTTCATTATAACCATTAACCTTTACACAATAGTATTATAGAGAGTATGTGTATTAAAATAAAGGAATTATTTTTTATAGAAAACTTTAGAAACTTACCTTTAAAACTACACCTTTTTCAGCAGAATAAAATTGGTAACTTAGACCCGCCACTGTGGCCGGGTATAATTCTTCAGCCAACCGGTATTTTACTAATTGAGCATATAAAGCACACAATACATCACTGAAAATTAAAGTAAATAAATAGTAAAATTATTTAAATAAAAATAATTCTTTACAAACATACTTTTTGGCACTTTGCCTTAATAAAGGCGAGACAAAATAAAAGTACATATAGGCATCGGGTAATTGAAATTTATCATCCTGTCTAAACCACAATTCACACACGTCCGTTTGCAAAATTTTCTTCGGTGCCAAAGGTACTTCAGGTTTACCATTTTCAACCCAGAATAAACGAAAATCTTGTGATATAAAACGATTGGGTTTGGGTAGGTATAATTCTGGCATGGGTTTACAGTTGTTCCATAAATCCTGCCATTTTTCCGGCATTTTAATGCTGGTATACTCTGTACCAAACCATTTCTCCTTTTTATCATACGTAATACCATTATATTTTTGTTGCGAGGTAATCATTATATTAAAAGTAAATTCATTTAAATGTTTGATAACATTGAGCACTTGTTCTTCGTCAAATTGAAAGTATAGTTCAGTGCCTGTTAAAATATCTTTTGGTGGATAGTATTTAGAGCGCACCACAAGGTTTTGAACGTTATCAAAAGCTGGTTTTTGTGAGGCAAAACGAAAACTTGTAGCCTCTATGTTGGCCAACTCTTCATAGGTTTGCTTTAAAGAGCCGCATTGGGAGAATAGTTGTATATAAGCAAAGGTGGCGGCTAAAACGTCATCTAAATGCTGGAAACCACTATCCGTTAAATAAATGCATAAATTAAAAAGGGAATATATGGAATTTGTATCGAAACCAGATTCATCTACTCCAGCTATTAATTCCAGACCCCATAACCTAGTTAAATAAAGAAATAACACGGCATATAGCAATTAATTTGTAAAAAAAAATGAATGATATTAACTTACTGCTTCCTCAAATAGGCACATAAACTGCCTTCCCCCTCGTAACCAATGAGATAAGATAAGAATTGATCGGGTTTACATTTATATAAACTTGTCATTGGTGGCAAGACCCACGTTAATTCTAATTTGCAGACATTTTCTATGGGCTTCACAAAGAATACTTCATTGTGAAATTCCTCGCGAAAAGCTTGACGATAATCATACTCTGCAAAATCTTTACCCGCCATATTATTGCTGGGTATATCGGAAAAATGTTTAACAACTAAGTTCTCTAATTCGTCTATGGGCAGACGTGCCTGAACGCAAACATACATCCGATGACCACTGTAGTGCCTTTTACAAAATTCGTGCAAATCCTTATGAAGGTCATCGTCGTTTATTTCTTCCTTTAGAGACTTTAAATTGCCCCATGTAAATGTGCTATGGGGATAGGTTTTATTAGCCAAACTAGCCAGCAACTGGTCACGCCTAGCTTCATCATCATAAAGTGTCTGCTGGAACTCTGATTCAACCGCTTCACGTTCTCTAGTCATGGCTTCTTTCATCATTAAAGGTGCCTTTAATAAGGCAGTAAAATAATCCAAACTACTATCCAAATGTTCTTCTGACACTTCAAAATAGAATAGAGTCTCCTCACATTCAGTGTTGGCATTATCGAATCCACCACATTTTTTGATATGAGCATCAAAAGCATTTTCTGTGGGGTATTTTTTAGAGCCCATAAATATCATGTGCTCCAAAAAATGAGCCAAACCCTGGTACTTGGTTGGTTCTGTAAAGGAACCAACATCTACCAAAAGCGCAACGGCTGCTAATTTCTCGTCTCCTAACAAAAAACTAACCATTTAAATAAGTTCTTAATATAACCATTGAGATCTTACCTTCCTCGCTTTCAGCATCTGAATCTGAATCATGTTCAGAAGTAGAGGAGGCGCTGTCATTGCCATCACTTTCAGTAGACTCTTCAGCACAAGAATCTCCCGTAGTATCATAAGATGACGAGGTTAAGCCATCATGTGGCACTGGACTGGGATCAGAGACCAACAGAACATGCAAACCATTGGCCAAAACTATAGTTCTAAAACATTAAAACATAGTTTTGTTTGAACGAACGAATAATAATCATTAAAAAAAACTCACTTGTAATGTTTCTTGTCATTTTCACTCTTATCGGGAATTTCTAAATATTTAACACCTTCTTCCGCAGTAACCATATTACTTATGTTCTTGTTTATTGTTTTCGATTTATTTAACTTACTACACACTCTTAGCCAAACAGATGCTGCAGTGGCCGCTTTTTTTTGAGACTTAAACCCGTTTATAGTAAATATTGTTTCAGATGGTCGTTGTTGTTTAAGACCAATTTGTTGTGGTCGTCGATAAATTATTTTATAAATACCTTGTGCTTTTGTCCAATATTCCTTATTTTGTTTAAGCAGATTCAAGCTGAACAAATTTTTAACATGCACGATCATGCACTTTTTCTGTACGCGTACCACATAAATTCACTTACATTGACGTTTGCCTTTTAACTTTAAACGCACTAGGTTTTTACACAATTTTGTTATAATAATTTTAAAAATTTCTGTACAATTTTGTTTTTGATTGTTTTTTTTTTTTATAAAACAAATTAATATTTTCCGATTAATTACTGACAATAACCTAAAATTGAATGAGAAAATTGCTGAGAAGTGAACGTCAAAAATAATTTTTCTTTTTTACAAACACAGCGCTGATGAAAAGAGGCGTAACACAAAATGAAAATATTAAACAGCTGTAACATAGTAGTAGAGTAAGCGGTACTGTATAAACAAAGTTGAAATAAACATTCAGTACAAACAATATAGAAGTTATTTTATTTTTTAGAATCGTATATTGTCATACGTCATATGATATAATATAAAATAATAAATATAATTTTACTACACTTTATATGTTAAATATATATATAAATATATATACCATATGTTAAATAGCAGTACTGCCAATTTCGTAAACAGTGTTTATGAAAAATTCCTAAATAACAACTAGTGCAGCCAAGTTATTTATTCAATTAAACATTTGGCGGCAAATTTTAAAATACCCGTTTCAATTTTAAAAATATGAGATATGAAGCATTTTGAAAAGAAATCCCTTTGTCGGCAGTATTAAAACTATAGGATTGATACTCAATAATAATTTACTCCTATCCTTTCGTTAAAAATCTCCTAACGAATAATAAAACTTTAAAAATTACTCAAAACAAGGCTTTTCAAGAATTGTGGATTTCATTTGTTTTAATTAACGTTTATCTGAAGAGATAATACAATTAATGGCGAACACTAGTGTCGTGTGTAATCTAACATTAAATCGTACCCCGAACACGTAATACTATTTTCCTCCAAATCGGATTTATCGCTCAAAATGATTCCGTAAGTCTAATTTTCAACTCCCTTCAGCTTGTATTCATATATAGAAATTGTAATTCGATCTTATAGCAAGGGCAGAGAAACTTCGATTTTTATTGAAAATGGAAGGATTGCCTTACTTTTAGCCTTTGAAAAAAGAAAAGAATTTTTAAACAAATTTTCAAATTTTTCGAATATAGATTTCTAAAACAACAAACTTGTATCCAAAAGGTTTACAAAAAAAGGGATATTCTCAAGTTTTAAACAAAATCTTAAATTTTGTTACACATAAAAGTGGTTGTGGAGGGGATTACCGAAATAATACAGAATAACAAAAATGTTTGTTTATTTAGACTTAAAATTTTATTTTAAAATTATAAACAATTACATTTATATTAATTAAAAATTAATTTAAATGTTACTTCTAAAACAAAAAAAAGTTAACAAAGAAAGGAAGTAAACGAAAGAGAAATTTAAGAGAAAAAAAGACTAAATATTTTTTAATAGACCCTAAGTTCTTAATAAAAATAAATGGAAAATACAAATAATAATGAAAAACTTTCATTTAAATGGTGCAATGATATCTTTTCTTTAAGGTATTGCATTTTTTAAAAGTGCAATAAGAGTGAGAGATGATTTAATTTTTATATATTTATTTTTCTTTACAAGTGTTTAATAAAATTTCAGACACATTGTTTTTTTTAAGAGATTAATTAATTCATATTACTTCTTACTAAAATAATAAATATAATAGAGCACTTATGCGTTCGATTTGCAGGGCAGTTGTTAAACAAAGAAATATGTATATTTCAAATAGTTTTAGAAAACGAATTAAAGTACTGGAATAATGTGGTAGTAATAGAGAAAAAGAGGGAATATTTTACAATTTGTTTGAAGAATTAAACAAATGGCAAATAAGAAAAGTATATCGGATTTTAAGTACGTTTCATTTAATAAATTGGCTTTAAATGTTGTATTTAGCCAGTGATTTACAATGTGAGATTTTTTCTCCTTTTGCTTCAGTTTAATTGATCCAAAAAAATATACTATATACTTTTCTTTTTCTTTTATTTAAAAACTTGTTTTATTTACTTAATTCTTAAGATGGATGGCCATTATTTTTTTTCTTTTTCATTTTGTTTTTAAGTATGCAATACAACATAAAATATGTCAAATTGAAAAACAAAAAACTGTTTTAAGTAAGTTAAGCATTCAAGTTTGAGTTAGAAGTTAATGTTTGAAAAGAAAAGTATAGAAGGAACTAGGGAAGGTAACTTTAAAATTTCCATACAATATTTTTTTTTTTTTTTTTGTTAATTTATTTCATTTTCTATATGTATAAATTTCATTACAATTACAAAGAGAATTACTTCAGTTGGAAAACTTAGAAAAAAAGATGAAATAAAAAGAATTCTTTACAATATACAGGAAGAAAATTTTGTTATAAATAAAGGTGAGAGGTGTTTGTTTATCCACAGTTGAGGTGAAAATAAAAGAACAAATAAAGAGAATTTTAAACACTAGTCAGCATATTATTTTTGTTTTACTTCACACAAAAACCAATTAATTGTTACAGACAAAACCAACAACGATTTTTATGTTTAAAGAAAACATAACAGAAATTACAAATAAAGGAAGTGTTTTGTTTTTGTATGTCTTTAGGAGATAGAATTGAAATTGTTACTATTTTATATTTTATTACTATAATCTTCCCTCTTCAGTATCATTCATTTTTATTTTCTTTTTTGTTTGTTTCTACATAAATTGTAAAATAGCTTAAATTCTGCTTGTTTTTTTTTTCTTATTTTCATCTGTTGTTGTGGTATAACTTTTTTTTTTGCTTAATTTTGTGTTGTAGGTTTTATTTCATTTTTTTTTTATATAATTTGTTGAAATTTTTGTTATTTGCTTTTATATTTTCATTAATAATTTCGTCATGTGGTTTTATTTTGTGGTTCAATAATGGTAGTTTTTATTATTTTGAAATATTGTGTTTTTGTGTTATTTTGTTTTTTATTTTATTTTATTTGTGTTTTAAGCTATAATTTAACCGCTCTTGAATAATAAAATTGCCACTTGGCCTAAGTAAAAGTATATGAAATGACGTGTTTCATGCGTTACATAGGAGCCAAAATTTCTTCCTACAATACAATGCCATGTGGGGTTATATTTTTTGTCGAATTCCTTCTTAATGAATGCGGCGATGTCCTGGAAAGAGAAATAAAAATTAATTGAAAATTATTAATAATTTTAGTTGAGAGTTAACAAAATTTGAATTAAAAAAATTATAATGAAGCTCAAAGTCTAGTTCTATTTCTCCCTAGGTTCAAAACAGCACTAAATTTTAAAACCTGATAGTTATTTATCGATACAATTTGTAATTTCGGAGAGGGCACTATCTATGTATGTTCATAAATTCCTTTCTATGCAGGTCAATGTGGGAAAAGCAAGGGAATGAAATTATTGAAATTGATTTTTATATTATGGATTACCAAAAGGGAATTTCGAGCATGTTTAGAGAATATCAACTGTAGTTATTCACTTTGTTTACTTGTAATTCAAGGTCTTTGTTATAAATAAAAAATATTTCGAAGAGGGGCACGGGTGGACTGTTTTCAATTTAGTGTTGTTATATATGAAAATAGTATTCAAAAATGTTCATTGACATCGGTAAGTATTTAGCAAAACAACGAAGAAAACAAAAAACATGAAAATCTTGTTACAAATTTCTTTTAATATAAAATTTCGATTAACATAAATAAGCTATTGTGGAAAATTACTTTTACGTTGTGCTATAGGCCAATAAAACATACGCTACGTTTAGGCGCCATAAGATATAAAACCTTCAACCTTGGTTTTTATAAACGAATATCAGAAACTAATTCACTGGAGACACTTTATAAAAGTTTGAAATACTGTATATAAAACTTGAAGTTCACTTTTAATATAGAGTATAGAGAATAGAATTTTTAACATGAATTTTATTTTTATTATAATGCTGTTGTTATTTGTAAAAATTAATATAAAATTAAACACGCAAACCCATATACATATAAATTATATTTGCCAGAGATATATGTACATATATACACATAATTTTCTACATGTACACAATATAATGCATTTTAGTGGTTGTATTGCAGGCACAGAACTGTTAAATCAATAAATTTCATATAGTATGCATTAACAAACTTGTCATACATTTTTTATTATCTGCTTATTACCTACTACCAACTGTTTGCCTTACAAACATAAATATATTTTCACCCTAGTCATACGTTTATTAAGCAGCCTATAATAACAATTGCCTGCTGCCGCCTTAACTTGGCTCTTATATGGTGTTCAGTAGTTGTATCTGTTATAGTAGGAGCTGTTACATTTTATTTTTTCTTGTTTGTTGCCAAGGGTAAGTCAAAAAATGTCCTAAATGCATACTTTACTTTTTTCTTACGTTTATTATGAAACCCATAAATATTTGTACTATTTATTAATTCTTATTTATTAATACATATGTAGAATATTATGTATTTCAAAATTTTTGTTAACACATTTTGTGCGTGTTACATATTATAAGGAATTTTGTTTTTGTTGTGTTTAGTTGTTAATCATTTTTAGCAGTTAGTTAAAAAATAAGTTTTTCCCAATTAGAATTTTAGGCAAGGAAGAAGAAGGAAAATAGGGGGTGTTGCAAAGAAAATAACAGCAACTTGTTACAAAAAAAAATGTTGTAATAATATAAACAAACAAATTTATTTGATAATATTCTTACACGCACTTTTTAACCTAAATTCCGTTTGAAAATGGGGGAATTTCCTTTATAAGCTATTGGTTCACATAACGAGGCATGCCTCAAACTTCATATTACATATTAGATCTTTTCTATTCTATTTTATTCATCAATTAAATTTAATGTTTAAAAATAATCTCTTCTTACTTTTAGGACTTTTAAATAACTTGTGATGAAATTCTTTAATGTTTCTTTAACGACTATTTTCCTTTTTCACATTTTTTTCTAGTTTCAAAATTAAATTTCCGTTTTATGTTTTCACTTTTCAATTTGTTGGGAGTAGTATAAAGAGGCGTTGAAGAACAAAATATGATGGAAAAAAGGCAAAGAATGTTTAACAAATTAACTTTTTTAGTAAAAAAAAAAAAAAAATATTTGTGTTTAGCAAAAAATGTTTTTTTTTTTTCTAAGTTTTCGAAATTTACTTTTGTTGAGAATATTTCTGTTTATAAAATATTAAACTTGCGAACAAATTACAGGTGAAATTAGGAATTATTTCGTTAACTTTTTTGTTTTTAAACAAAACTTTGACGACTTAGCTGGCGAGAAGGAGCGCGTTATTGCTGATTTATTTTACGTAATGAATAATTAGTATTATAGCATGCGCGTCATATATTTATAATACAGCTGTCTTGTAGAAATTCTCATAACGCTTGTAGAGATCGACCTCAAGTTTCTGTTCATGTAAATTTTTTTGCAAAAGTAGTTGGTAATTACTTGGCGCTTTCTATAACTAACTAATATAATTTCAGGCGAGTCACTATCAATTTGTGGCTCCTAATGTTCGTCTAATAAAAGCCAAATCTGACTGCATATAGTCTTTAAGAGGATCTGAATTAAGAATTTAGCTGTTGGGAAGCAACACAGTGCTAATACCACCACATACACAGCAGCAAATCCTCTCACTAATTGATGCATTCACAAATAAGTATACTCAATCAAGTAATCACACAACTCTCTTTTTCTAACTTTACCTATAGTGAACTGATTTTTTTACTGAACTTTTCGTAAGGATTTGAAATACAAATCCACCAAATCCGAATTCAGGCGTTATTTATTTTAACTTTTGATTAAAAGTTACTTCTATTTATCTATTCCAAATTCAACACTCACTCACTAAACTGTTATTCTGTAAATTATTTCCTTCAACAGAAGTTAATGCTTTTACTTAATATCCAAGCAGAAAATAAGCGCAACAACGGATTTGTGATAACAAATAATTGCACGTGTTAACAATTACAGAAGGGGGGACAATGCCACCATAATATTTCATTGTAAAGCAATTTATACTTAACCAAAAGATTTAGACATGAAATTCAGGTAAAATTCCCAGAAGTATGCAATGGAAAGTATATTTATTACACAGCACACATGAGTTTGAAAACGTCTGTCTAGTTGAGTGATGGTGTTTGTGGTGACACATTTTAAGTTCGCCATCCTCTTTTTTTCTACATTCTAAATTTATTTTATATATATAGCGTATATATGTATTTATATGTTTTTCTTTCATAACACGATTACCTTAGGTAAATTTAACAATGGCTGGCATTTTTATTTTCTATTTCAAGAACTAACCTTTAAACTATTAGGGAATGAGCAAAATCACTGTCATTACCTTGGTTAAATGCCATGGCGTATTAAACACACAAGCGAACAACAGCACTTACAGTCTAAAAACAATTGCCTTATAGCTTAAATATATGTATATTGTGTGTGTATGAATTATATGGACTAGGTAGACAATATTTATATTATATACGCGTATGCATGCATATGCACAATAATATTTCTACAAATTTTGTTTAAAGATAAAATTTAAAGGAATTGAAATACCTCTTCTGCTACAAAAACAAACTAATATTTTACAAAAATAAAAAAAATTGTGAAGAACTTAATTGGCCATTTAGCTTAAAATTAAAGTTCCTAAGAGGTATTTATGTTGGGCATTTTTGCTTCACTTGTATATGTTCAAACACAATTCTTTTAGGTAGTGTTGTGTATAAGTGTTATTGCGTTGCCTTCGGTGTATGTGTAAATGCAAGTGAATTTTTACGTTGGGTATTTGTCTACAGATTTTCCTTGTACGTTTTTCAGTGTCACTATATTGAAATTATTGATTTTTTGTTTGTCTATTTTTTTATTCTTTGTGTATTTTCATAGATTACGTACACACAATGTTATGTGTACATCCTCATCATCAACATTATTACCTCCAACTAACACCATACTATCACCCAAGACCAACACTCTTCAATAATATATTTCCGTTTAAACATTGATTTGCTTTTACGAAAACTAATAATGTAAACAAAATTTAAAAGAAAAATTAACATACTGGAAACTTAATTACATATAATAAAAGCTTTTTTAATGCCATTGAACTTGAAATTATACACTACTTAATGAAATTAAGGCACCATCTATGGACTACTATTTTTTTCCACAAAAGTTTAAAGTAATAATTAATTATAAATATTTTTTAGGCCCATGCACAAGTATGGCGTTAGAAAGAATTCGTATTACAAAGACCTATAAAATTAATATTTTTTTAGATGAAGATTCTAGAGGTTTAAGAATCTATAAGAATTTAAATGAAATTCTTCAAATTAATACAATGCGCCAAGACCTAAATAAAAGCTTGTGTGAAAGCTTTATCAAAACTCTGTATAGCTAGCTTTAAAATAAAATATATTTTATTCTATATAAATCTTGGAAGTATCATTGCAATTAAATTGCAAAGAAAGCAAAATCGTTGCATTTTGGTCAGACACAAAATTATTTGCGTCAAAAGATCACAAAGCGACAAAATAAAGTTTAATATTTGCTTTATAAAGTCATAAATAGCACGAACAAAAAAAAATATATTAAAATACAAACAAAACTAGATGATAAGGTAGCTAAGTTGATGAGTTAAAATAAAATTTTATTTAGGACAAGTGAAATTTTATCTGCTTAAACATTTCACTCAAGACAACGAAATAAGATTTTAAATAAAAACAAGTAAACAGTATACAATAAATAATTAATTCAATGAATTCAGGGGAGCCAGAGACCATCAAATACTCTATTAAAATATTTTTAAATCCCTAAAGATATTGTGATTATGAACTTATTAACCTACTTTTTCTACATTACAAAAGTTTGTTTATTTGTGTTGGGCTTTTCTTTTTCGTTTTCCACTAGTTATTATTTGATTTTATCTATTAACATTCAATTTTTTCTTATAATTAATAAACGTTAAATGACTGATTGACTGACTTACCTTTTCGATATTATATTTTTCCAAGGCTTGTGTCGCGCAATCCACAGCATCTTGTTGCATTTCTTCGCTCATATCAGCATTTTTAATGACAGCTTTGCGGTCCGACATATTTGTGGCGTGTGTGTTTTTGTTTTAATTTGCGGTAGAGATTGGTTTTTAAAGTTGTAGATTTTTTCTTATATAATATATAAATATTTGTTTTTATTTTTAATACAAAAACAAACTAATTGTGTTTTTCTTTTACACTAATAATCCAAAATAGGGAACTGTAATAATAAGAAAATATCAAAAATAACAATTGTTTTAAATATTCTTGCGGTAAAGTAAAAACTACTTCTTATGATGTTAAAAGGAAAATAGCTTAATATTCCTTATTTATTGAAAAATCTTACAGTACATGTGATTGAAAAAGTTAAAAAATGCTCTAGAGGGGATGGATACTTTGTTTTTATAAAAGTGTGCAATCCAAACTTTAGATAATTAAATAAGTAATTTTCATTTTGCTTTTAAACATGGATTTTCTTTTTATATTTTAAATTCGACTTATTCTAAGAATTCAAGTTTCCTTACTTTTTTAAGGACAAATCTCATTTCTATTGATTATTTAGCTTATTTCTTTAAAGGTTTACATAGACTGAGCTAAAAAAAATAGGAAAGTGGGAATCAACAGAAACTATGAAAAATATAAATCTAAGAAGCCAAGATATATGTATGTGCATATTTTTCCCTTTGAGATTTTATAATTAAGTTGCATGACGTATCAGTTTACAGAAAAGACTTGTCTCATCATATATTGGTCCATAGTAACTTGAAATTTATTCGTATTTAATTGTGTTAAACCGAATTATCAATGAAATCTACAACAAATATACCAGAGCCATTAACATTATCAAACAATTGAACAAAAAGTTTAAATATAAATAAGAAAACGAGACCGGCACAATTTGATTGTTTACTCCATTACAAAATCGCAATTGTAATGCATTTTAAATTGTATTTGAAAAAAACAAAAAACACAGCACGTTCGTAAATAAAGCAATTGGATATAAAAAAAGAAATATGACGTTTAAATAAAATGAAATTATATATGTATGTATTATACGTTGTGTGCTTATGTAAGTGTAGGTCAGTTTGTCAACTTATTTATTGTTA
This sequence comes from Sarcophaga carnaria, assembly GCA_958299815.1. Classification (NCBI taxonomy): domain Eukaryota; kingdom Metazoa; phylum Arthropoda; class Insecta; order Diptera; family Sarcophagidae; genus Sarcophaga; species Sarcophaga carnaria. Next base: position 2,473,084 of record OY283149.1, read on the forward strand.
TCAATGAAAGTAAAAGTAAATAAAATAAAATGCATTTACAAAAAATAAAATCAAAGTCATGGGTAATTAAGTTTAAAATAAAAAACGTAACGAATTGCTAATGCCCTAAAAATTAAATTATTTAATCAATTAATGAAATGAAATACACCAACTATTTAATTTAAAATTTGGAGCCAATAGAGATTTTGTTCTTTTTTTTTGTCTTTAAATACCTTTTCAATAACTTTATTTTGCCTATACTGACGTCATTTTTAACTTAAGTTGAATCATGTTATTGACTAGTATGAAAACTATTTTTGACTAAAAAAAAGAATAAAATAAAATAACCGTATAGAAAAAAACCCGTTTTATAATAACCAAATAAGTTGTACGACACAAATTGAATTTGAATATGTTAAAAGCCAGAAATAAATGAACACGTTTGTTAAAAGGTATTTTTATAGCAACCGCATTTAGGGAATCGATAAACATTTGTATAATACAACCTCAGTAAATAGTAATTGTAAATGTAAAACAGAAATACCAATTTTCAGAAACCTATTTTTATTCCATTCTATATTTCCATTATTTTATCAACTGCTAAATTTAACACCTTCGACTTAAATGCTGTATTTTTTGAAGTTGCTTTTTATTTTTATTCACACTAAAATTAACTTGCATTTCATACATGACTTAACATTGATTCACCGTCATCTACCCAACTAAATGACCAAGAGCCTTAGAGAACTGAGACTGCTAAATCTCATTCATTGCTTTCTATTGTAGAAAACTACAACTTCGTAATAATAACACTTGATTGCATTCACTATATACGTTTGTATACTATGTTGATACTGTGTAGTTATAGTCAAGCTCTTGGTCTATTGTTGTGCTTTCTGAGTTGAAAAGTCAGTAGTCGTTAGTTCAAAGAGAGAATAAAAAATCATAGAATTTTGTATGAGCGAATGAATAAATGAATGATGGCATTGTTTGAGAGCAGACATCATCGCCATCGTCAATATTACGACATCAATTTTCTTTTTTTCCTTCTATGGGAGGTTGTTGTCTGTCTAGGCACCCACTCAAATTTGGCATATGCAATAATGCTGAAAAGTACTAGACATACATATAAGGAGATATTAATACAAAAATATATAAGAACACCTGTAAATAAACAATTTTGTTTCAAATACTTTAAGTAGACGTTTTTCTATACAAATTGAATATTAAGTTTCCAAACCATTGTTATTACACTCTGTGTGTTTTTGCTCTAATTAAGTTGGACAACAATAACTTTTGCAGTTGAAGATCATAATTACACGCCATTGTTTAAAAAAAGAGTATGAAATTTTTAATAGCGTTTACGTATATATAAATACAGCCTTTTATTATTAAAAACGAGACCATGAAATTTACTGCTCTACAATCTTACTATTAAAGCGTTAATCATGAACAAAAAAGATGTGGATTATGAAGAATTAATTTGTAAAAATCAATGACCCCATTCGAATTCTAATCGGGGATTGTAAATAATACACATAAATTTAAACCTATTAAATTATAACAATATAATTTTAGAAATTTTAATACATTGATGTTAGCAGTTTTATAAAGGTTCAACCTTTTAACATTGAATAGATATGGTATTTAAAATAATTTTATGAATAGCCGCCAAACCCACTTATTTTAAACGTTATCATAACTAATACCTCGAAATTTAAACGGAGAAAAAAGTTTTGAAAGAATACAAATTCAATCATTTTAGTATTGTATTTTTAAATGTTTATAATAAAATCAATTATAGTAATAAATTATAGAAATCCAGTCAGTTTATAAAAACGTTACGTCAGTATGGCAACCTCATACTTATTCACAAAGAAAGAATACATTCCTACAGATGATGAAACATAACGGTTTTGAGTGCGATCACTTTCTCTTTGGTATGGCAACATTCGATTGGTGCAAAAAGAACAACTTCTTTTGGGATAAACTCACACATACGTAGGCAAGAATAAACAGAATTATTTTTATCGAGAAGGTTCCCATAAATTGGCTAAAAAAAATTCTTCCAATAACGAATATGTTTTTAGTGAAATCGAACAGCCGTATATCCTTATATATTCTTGCATCTTTTGAAAAATCTGTGATCCCACTGATTAGTACCAAAATTCACCAATCAAATGTTTGGCCTACCCATTCTAAAGAGTGCATGCCATTCATAAGCTTCCGCTTTTTTCTGAATTACTTTTTTGTTGCAAATGTTTAAAACATTTTTAATTTGTCAATCCTACTCCCACTTCTTTTCTTCAGTTATTGTGCACCTCCATGGGAATTTTCTGTGGTTGTTACCGCTAACCACCTTGATATTTCTCTTGTCCTATAGCTAGAATGTAACTCACCGCTTTGAATTTATTTCTTGCTTGGTTTGGGGTTTGTACCTCTTCTATATTTTTTCGCATACGATTTTAATCCTTTCGCAAAAGTGCAAAATGCAATAATAATTGCTTTTATACCACTCAAAATGAACAATTTTTATTTATTTCTTTAAATTAAACAATTTTTTTTTGCTTTTTTCACATGTACTTTTTGACTTTGTCATAAAACTCTATGAAAACTTTGTTCTTATCTTTTTTTCTTAACAAAAGGACTATTTTCTATTAAAATAATTTTTTTTGTAAATAATTTACTTTTATGTTATTAATGTTGTTGCAAATTAGTTGTTTCTTTGGCGCTTAATATTCTAATATTACCGTAGCGGTTGTAATTTTCTTTTTTTAATTCCTGCGTGTTGCTTGCACGGTGTTTTTAATATGAATATTATTTAGTATTGCTTGTGTATTTTGCTTCATACAGTTTGATGATTGGTTAAATTCAGGCGACTTCTATCAGGCGACTTCTGCAATTTTTCAATGTATTATATAGAGTTACCAGACTAATAAGTCGCTTAAAATTCAATATTTTCAAGAAAATTATGAAAAATTTACTTATATTTTTCATAAAATAATTATTTCTTCAAATATGTGAGTCGTAAGATACTTCTGTATTAATTTTCTTATTTGTAATGCATCGATACAATTTCATTTGAAATCTCATGCAAAAATTTATTACGATCTGGTAACACTAATTTTATTCCCTTATGGCACTTGTCATTAAATTGTCAGTGCATTGTGAATGATTGTGTTCGACTTGGATAAGAGTAAATTGTGATTTAAAGGGATGTATTTTCCGCTTAAACAAATTAAAAGTTGTGTATTTATTAAGTAATAACACCATGCTGTTCTTTCTGCTAACCGCATCATACTGTTTTCTTGGTTTATTTTTTGTTAAGATTAGTACATCCTTTCCTTTCCCTCTTTCTCATTACGTATAGACGTATGAATATTCCCTTTCTGACTCTTCCAAAACCGCACGCATACTTTTTTGGTTTGTGCCGTTAATAAATTTCATATTGCACCTTCATGTACTACTTATTTTATGCAGGCACCAAGGTTTATTATTACCCCGTCAAAAAACATTTAAATTGTTTTCCTTGTCTACCTACCAGGGCTGTCAGATTTCGAAATTCTCAAAACCAGAATTAAACCTATTAATTTCGTTTAAATTGGAGACCAACAAATGTAGCACAAGGCACAACACAACACAATGCAAATACAAACCACACAGTTGATAATGTAGTGTAGATGGTAGTATCAATAATTTGGTAGTCTAATAACTTCACTAATTGAATTGAAAATTCCTTATTCTAGACATGAACCTGTTAATTCATCGCTGACAATACAGTGATTTATGGTATCACAGTACATATTGGGAATAACGGCACTTTGGTGAATTTTAATTTTATTCACCACTCTGGAGAAACTCAACACATTTTGCAAAACTCACCATACCGAAAAATGCACAACACTTTTCAAAAGTTCACCACATTCTCTAAAAGCAATTAAAAAATATAAAACCTCAACCCGACGACACACCACCACCACCCACCCAAGATACATAGGCGATCGTCAAAATTCATCATCCAAGCTAAGTCAGGCAAGCACGCACACATAAACACTACAACGCACACACACGCATGCTCAAATATTTCTTAAACAAGTCATACACGAAAAAGGAATGTGCGAAACATAAACGTGGTGAGTGTGCGCAGTATTTTTTTTGGAACGAACATATTTTTTCAACCACTGCGTTGACAGACTGTTTTTGTTTTATCCCCGATTTTAGAATTCCCAATCCCAAAATTCCCCATCACAACGAAAGAAGGAAGGAAGAAGTAATTCCAATTTAAAAAAAGTAACGAAAAATACAATTTTTTATAGGCTAATTATTTTTAACTAGAAAAATAAAAGATTTTGGCAATTTTAAAAATATATAAAAGGGTTTTTATTAGCGTTTAGAAAACTTTTTAATTAATTATAAAGACTGAGATTTTAATTTGTTTATGTAGTCATTGTTTAAATTAGTGCATTTCATTAATTAATAAATTATAATAATTCTTTACTCAAAAACCGTCAAAATTGATTTTTTTTAACAGAAACGCTAAATAAATAATAAAATAATAAATAGGGAGAAAAAAGAATGAATAACAAAACCATAATACATCGAGAATGTGAGCACAAAGAACAATACAATAAATAATATATAAGGCAGAGACAAAAAAACAACAAATAACAAAAACACATAACAACACTGTGTGTGGGGAAAATACATGGCCAACACAGGGTTGCCATTACTTATTATATGATAGAGCCTGAAAACATGATTCGAATCTCCAAAAATTACCTCATTTTAAAAATTTTATACCTATTTATGGAAAATGTTTATTGTGTTGTATAAAGATTATCAAAGCTCACAAAAAGTTTGTTAATTAATTTTTTATATTAATAAACTGAGAACAACTTACTTTTTGCTTATAATACAAAATATTTGATTTCCTTTAATTTCTGGGCACTCCAATCTGCAAAAGGTTTACAATGTTTACCTATTTTATCTTCCCGAGTACCTTGTATATATGATTCAAAACATCTTGTATCCTACTTAAATAACATACATGGTATATTTCGATTTTATTTCCTCAATTTAATTTATTATCCCAATTTTTTATAATAAAAAGCTAGAGGTAACCATCTTAAGTCATGGTGATTAACTGCACTCACACTAACACACCCTATCGCACATTCTGTTTCACACATTCAGTCACACTCACTAACACTATGATGAGCCCCTCTACTGTCTCTTGCGTTGCTGTTTTTCATTTTACAATATGGTTGCTTAATAATATACTGACAGCACTTTGGCAGATACAGAGTTGCAGTCAAGGCGCGCAGACCACCGTATAAACAGTATCGAAACGCAATTTTGACGTTTACCAGCGAATTATGAAAGGGACAGCAAATATTACCAAAAAGTATTTCTGTCCCTTTCTGATTGTCTGTCTGTTTTGTTTATTTATGTTTTTTTAGGTTTTGGGGTGGGTTTTTTATATTGGCGAGAGTAAATAAAAAATGTAATTTTTGTGTAAAACTATTAATAAATAATAAAAACAACTACTAGCAATAACAATTTTTAACTTTTTCTTTCAAGAAATTAAAAAATATTGGCAACTTTCAGCAAGAAAATTTTTTTATGAGCAGTACGTCTTATTTTGATCTTGTAATATTTAGCTTCTTAATAATCTCTTGCAGAAGAAATTATATTCATTGTGACCGAAAATCACACACATTTCGATTAATATTTAAATATTTAAGAATCTTTAAACTTTTCATTGAAGAAATTAAAAAATATTCAAAATTTTCCCTTTTTTTAACACAAAATAAATGTTTATTTGCATTTAATTTTTCTGCTTTATCCGCCAGTTTTCACTCTGTATATCTGTTGCTTCTAACACGTTTGCTTCGCAAAACATTATAACATTTTTTTTCTCCCTCTAAATTGGCTAGTAATTTGCTGCTATGAGTGTTTGTCAAACGTCAATGGTTTCGATACTGTTTATACGGTGGCGCAGACAGTTAATAACCATAGTTCACTGAGTGTTTTGTGTCGTTTTCGTAGAGAAAATAATTAAAAGTGTATAAGTTTATAACAGAAAAACCCAAAGCACAAATTCTTTTTGGAAAACTATGTTCAATTAAATTTTAAATTGCAAATAAAAATGTTTTATTAACTAAAAGAAGTGAAACTGTTAAAAACATTAGAATTTTAGAAAAAGGAAATTAGAAATAAAAGAGGTCGTTTTGTGGCTGTTTGGAAAAAAATAATTAGGAAAAAAAAACAAATATATAAGGAGTGTGAATGTGTGTGCGATGAAAAGAAATTTAGAAGAAAGAGAAACGCAAGAGGAAAAACAACAAAGGTAGAAATAAAACAAACGTCGATAAAATCAAATAAGAGCATTTTTTGCTCTTTCCCACTTATCTCGCACAGATTAGAATGTGTGAGTGTGATAGCTGTCATTTCTTAAATGCAGCCATAAAAACAACAACAGCAAATACTACAAAAAAAAGTAGAAGAATAACAACTAAAAGGGAAGAGTGCAAATGTCAAATAAATTTTTACAAACAAAATAACACCACAACAACAATAACAAACATTTTTAATAAACAGAATATTAGTAGGGGAAATCTTAGAAAACCCCGAATATACAAACTTAAAGAAAATGCACACCGAGGCAGCAGCAACTTTAATAAACAACAATATGCAACAGCAACAACAAACCCATCATCATCATCCTCCTCAACAGCATCAGCATTATGTGAATCAACAACGTTCTATGGCTCAAGATCATCTCCTGCCAGAACAACAACAACATTACCAACAGTTCTCCCACACAACAACAACCCTTCCAGCAAATACAACAATATCCTTGAACGAAGAAGGTCTCTACACTCCACCCCATTTGATAGCGTCAACAGAATGTCCGCCACAGTACTATAGTAATAGCAGCAATACAAATCGCAGCATTCATTGCAATTCGTCGGCCACCTCTTCCATATCGACCACCTCATCATCTTCTTCATCGTCATGTTCAAGTAACTCCTCGAATGACTGTAATTATTCCAATAGCCACACCTGCATAAACAACAAAAGCACTCCCTCCATAGGAGTAAATCTGCGTGTGACAGGTCAGTGCAGTCAGGGTGGTCGTAAATATATGGAAGACTACTTTTCGGTAGCCTATCAACAGTCAGAGAATGCCAAAGATTTGGAGTATGCTTTCATTGGAATATATGATGGTCACGGTGGTGCTGAAGCTGCTAAATTTGCTAAAGAACATTTAATGATGGAAATTATTAATCAGAGACTTTTCTGGTCAGACAATGATCACGATGTGTTACGAGCCATACGAGAGGGTTACATAGCTACACATTATGCTATGTGGAGAGATCAGGGTAAGGACTGCATTTAATTTTCTTCGTGTAGAAATGACAAATGAGTGATTGAAAGATTTTAAAGAAGTCCAGTTTTTCTATAATGTACAATAAGTTTTATATAGGGCTAAGATTATATTTTTTTCGTGCTATACGTTTTTACCAGAATTTAATTGAAAGTACTTGGGCCTCGCATGATAAATATGACATCAAAGGCTTTTCTTTTTAAAGATTATATAATTGATTTCCTCACGGCCTAAATCGGTCTTCGGATGGCACAGAATTTATTATTACATACACATATTGGCACAATAGCTATATAGTACATACTGTTACAAATCTACTGATCATGTTAGTCTCGGGACTCAGGGATGAATTCTTAAACAATTTGATCAATTAATTTGAGTCCATTTTTAGCGTCTAGAGACTAATTTTGAAAATAAGAGTGTTTATTGAATAAAAGTGAGAAGCTAGGTCGTAATTTTAATATGAAAAGCTAGGTTTTAATCCTGACTAGGGGTTGTAATGGACAATTAAAAAGGAAAATTATTTCTATGCAAAGGAAATACGTGAAATACTTGTTCAACCCTATAAATATAATTAAAATCATATCAAAAAAGTTTTTAAAGGAATTTCTCATAATTTGTACGTATATTTCCATGTCACATAATATATACACATGTTCGCTTTCTTTCACTATTGCGACCGTTACTTAGAAGGTCTAAAAAGTCCGATGCTTCAACATTATTTAAGATCTCTTTATCAGTAGGTTCTAACTTCTTTGGATTTAGATAATTAAATTTATGAGGATGGGTTATTTTCCTAAGCATTGAAATTAAAAAGTTTTGAGTATTTGAATATGAACTCTTAGTTATTTTTTTTTTTCAAAAGAAAAAATAATGAAATAACCAAGAACATAAATTTTACATCGAAAATTAAAGCCAATTTCTTTTAATTTCTTATTTAACTTTGTTGTATCTTCAAGTTTATAGTTACGACGGTAAATTTAAATTTAAAATTGAATTTTTACTTCATTAAACATGTTTTCGATGTTTACTGAAAACTGTTGTTATAAATACGAATTAAACGTTATTGATTCAAATACGGATTTAATTCGATAAAAAAAATTCCCAACCAATTCCAATTGATTGTATTTCAACCTTAAATAACATCAGAAGCCCCTAGAGAGAGTGAACAGTTGAACTAAGCACATACATATTTAAAATCGAAATTCAGCGAAGACATCACCCCTAGCTACTTTAAAATATGACATTTCTCTCAATTTACTGTTTATGTGCACGCTCTCTTTGGCGTCAATATTCTTTATTTTTCAACAATTACAGTTTCCTTTACCAATTTTTTTATTTGGTATTTATTGGTTTATTGTGCATTCAACACATCTTAATCAAAGACCACAACCTTTTAGCTGAAATAAAGAAATCATTTAATACCCGCCAAATTATATTTGTCATATTGTGTTGTGTTTTTTTTCTTCATTGTATTATCTTACACACAGTCATCTAGAAAACTTTTGTTCATGCATAAACATGCCTTATAAATATCACCAACAGCTTGTAGCTGGCGTAGACGTCGTCATCGTCATACTTTTCGTATAACCAAGTGTTGTTGGCTTGCTGTTAAAGTTGTTAGCAATGAAGCCAACAGCAACAACAAATTATATAAAAAATATAAAATCGAATTTCACCACCACACAATGCAAAACTGAACAAACTTGCATCTGGTTTAAGTTTTTTTCCCAACTCTATGCTTCTTCTTTTTCATTATGGGACTTTTTGTTGTTGATTTTTGTAGAAAAAATACCACAATTTTGAAATTGTACACACTCAGCGTTGTTTTTTGTTGTTTTTTTTTATATACAATTTTATTTTCTATATTATTGCTTGCATGGGCTTGGTTGTTTAAATTAACATGTACCCAATTTCTATGGTATTTATAAAAGTTATACACTTGGTGGCATAAAAATAGTGTGTGGTAGTCGTGCATAAATTTATATTTTTATTGAAAATAAGTACTTTAGGTATAAATGTAGTATTTATTCAATTGAAAAGAATTTCATATTCCTAAAATCATTTTGTTTATTACAATATTACTGATTTTTAAAATGTCGTAATTTTTTCTATTAAATATAAAAAGTGAAACCTGTTTTTTTGTTATTAGCTGTATATAAGACCTCTATTTCATGTTATTTGTATACATTTACTTTTGCGTTTCTCTTTTTTCAACACACTGAAAAAGTCACGTATAACGGCTGAAAGAGTTGCCAAGCCAAAAATATGCGTTTAATCATTAATTTTGTTGTATTTAAATTATTTTTGTAGTGTACATTAAAAGCTTAAATAAATAAGTAATGAAATAAGTATTCAATTAAATAACTTTTAAATAATAATTAATTTTATTTCACGTACGTAAAGTGGCAATCCTATGTCGGTATTGTGAAACTTTATTTATTGTGTATAATATCTCAGCTGCCAGAGTATAATAATGGAATATTCCCAAAGTACCATATTGTTCGCTTTCCGTTCGTACTAAAAAATCTATATTTTACCTACACTGCCTACATTTTCATTTCAAATATGTACACAACAGATATACTACAATGCCTTGTGTTTTTTTTTTCTTTTCTGTATATTATTGCTAAGTGTATATTTATACTGGCTGGTCTGGTTCAGTTTTGTTTCGTTCGTTTCCATTTGCTTATTATATACCACCACCATATCACTGTAGCCATCACAACAGCACATTACCCAGTCATTGCAAACAAGCAAAGCAGGCAGACAGGCAAGTCATTTAGACAGCCATACCCGAGTATATTTAATTTCCAACCATTGCCAGATGAGAATTATCGTACTTTACGTTTTGAGTTTATTCGTTGAAAATTTTTCAACAAAACCGTTTGTCGTTTCTCTTTTTTGTTATTCAATGCATTGTTGTTGTTACTTTTATATATATACATATACCGAATGTTGTAAAAGTTGTGTCGGCTGTGGCAGTTGTAGTAGTAGTATTAGTAGTAGCAGTAGTATGGTGTAAGAAAAACAACACACAAAATTAATCTGCTGTCTAAAGTATGCTGTGATGGTGGTGGTTTTGCTGTTTTATTTAATATTGTATTTTACATAAGCCAGTCACTTTAGCTGTCATACTCAAGTAGTGTTAGTATATAGCATGAAAACAAATGAATGTATTATTATATGAGTCAGTCATGGTTATACTGAAAACATTTTTGTATATTTCGCTTTAATTTGAAAGCAATGGAAATTGTATTTTTTAGATATACAGATAATTTTTTCTACAGGAAATTAAACAATAAAATATCGATTATTTCTTTTTAAATAGTTATATTTGTATATGTATGTTTTAAATATTCTTATTTGTTGAGATATTTAATATATAAGAGCTGTTTGACAATATAAATTGCAACCCTGTGCTAAATTTAATAGTAACAGTAATTTCGCTGTTATATTTATTATTGCCTTTAGCTGTTGTTTTGATTTCTTTTGTTTAGTGGTTGAATATTTAAAAATTCACCTCAATTTATCTGTTTGATTGCTGTTGTTTACTTTTATCATCCTCTAATGTCAAGTGTCTTATGCTCACACATACCTACGTACATAAACACATGTACCTACAATCAAATCTGTGGTCAAAAGCAATATACATATATTGTCATCAAAAATAATAAAATTTGTTTCGTTTGTTTTGATTATCTTAATTTGCCGCTATTAATCAAAAGTAAACAACCAAAAATAAATGTAAAGCTTTCAAAACTTCCTTATGTACATTGAATTAAAAGGGATTGTTTTGTGAAGGTATCTAATTCTCTTAACTTTTCATTTTTTAATTTAATTAATTTTAATTAATCAAAATATTACATACCGATAGGCTATTATACTTTTTTCTCTTGATTTTATAAACATTTATATTTTGTTATAATTAATTGTTTTTTTGTATTATTTTATTTATAGAAAAATGGCCAAAGACCGCCAATGGTTTACCCAGTACGGCAGGCACTACAGCCACAGTGGCATTTATAAGACGAGAAAAGATCTATATTGGCCATGTTGGCGATTCGGGTATAGTATTGGGTTATCAAAATGAAAATGAACATTTTTGGAGAGCCAAACAATTGACAACCGATCATAAACCTGAATCGGTAGAAGAGAGAACTCGTATAATGAATTCAGGCGGTAAAGTCGTTGTTAAATCTGGCGTACCTAGAGTAGTATGGAATCGTCCCAGAAATGGTAAGACAATTTGATAAACTTTCACTGTATAATCAAAAGGAAAAAAAAAACTAATTTCTTGTTTTGCCTCCATTTCTTTTTAATTCATTAGCAAGTCATCGCGGTCCCATACGTAAAAAAACTTTAGTCGATGAGATACCATTTTTAGCTGTTGCCAGAAGTCTGGGTGATTTGTGGAGTTATAATTCGGAACGCAATGAATTTGTTGTTAGTCCCGATCCAGATGTCAAAGTTATACCTATAAATCCAAATACATTCCGTTGTTTAATATTTGGTACTGATGGACTTTGGAATGTGGTGGGTGCTCAAGAAGCCGTTAATACTGTGAGAGAAAAAGAGATTATCAATGAACGTTTATTGGCCCAAAGGGGTGATAGTCCGCACGAAGGCAATCAATGGACTAATCCAAGTAAATCTTTGGTAGAACAAGCTTTACGCACCTGGTCAAACAAGAAAATGCGAGCTGATAATACCTCTGTAGTAACAGTTATTTTATATCCACCCGGCCAAGAGGAACACTCTTCAGTAGCGGAATGTAATAAAACCATAGGCTCAATAACGAAACCTCCCTCTTTTCTACAACCAGTAAGTTATGGCCTGGAATATACTCAAGTACAAGCCGAGGTTCCGGCATACGATGATGCCACTACCTACAAGGAAATGGCTTTAAAATATTTACCCCCAGAGGCCTATAGAAATTTTAATTATTATGCCGACGAGTCGGATACTGAAGGAGAGGATAATGAAGAAAGTGAAGAAGATGAAGAGGAAGACCAACAGGTTTTAATAACAACAAAAAGGGCGACTAGTGACTTACAACAAAATACGAATTACAATCATCAATTATCTGCTACGCCATGGAATTGGCACGCTAACGCCGCAAACAATACTTTAACACATGTTACACATGAAATGGTGGACGTTAAAAGGCAAATAGATATTAAAGAATATAATGAGGAAGATAAAGGGGTTTGTGAAATAGATGAAGATAATCACATAAGTGCAGCAAGCAGTCGTGAAGTATGCATCATAAAATATCCAGATTTTGTACATATGGAAGCCGAAGAAACTAATAATGCCACAGATTCCTACATAAATACCTTTGCCGAGTCGTACAATACGATACTGACGTCGCAGGATGATTGTGTGACAACCGCTTCATCGTCGTGCACCTCTAACAGCAATTCTAATTCGCATTCAAATTTCCATAGCATTACACCACCAAATATGCATGATATACTACAAGAACAACAATTATATCAGCAACAATGTATGTCGGAAGAAGAGGGCTATTCTTTAACAAAATTGGAAACTCGTAGAGAACAACAGACATCTAAGACCCACGAAACAGTAACGACAATACCTACAGAAACTTCAACAGATGCCATACAAACATTTAAAATCTTCCATGACTCGCTTACGCAAAATGTACAAAATAGCCAAACTTTCGATTTATATCAGACAAATACGACGGAGCGATATTATCATCATCAACAGCAGCAATTTATTCCACAAATACAACCAAAACCATTGGAATTGCAGTCTTTGTTGCAACAAGAACGGGAAGAGGAACAACAAGTGGCATATGAACGTTTACAAATGGCCAGCAATTATGCAGTTGAACAGAATCAGCAAAATCAACATCAAAATATCGCCACCTATGTTTGTTTGCAAGCCATACGACATGAAGCAGCTTTAACAACACCCAGCATATCAATGGATGACGACGACCAACCTATTGAAGAAGTAGAGTATCTAGAAGAGGAAGAAGAAGAAGACGATGAAGTGGAAACAATTACAAATGAAACATATAATGGCGAACAAGATAAATCTGTGCAAATCCATGAGATATCTTCATCATCGTGCGGTGAAGATTCTAGACTAGAAGAACTAAACTCGGATGTTGAAATGCAAGAAACTAAAGCCATGGTGATAGAAAAAATTGAAATCGTGCCGAATGTTACTTTAGAAACTTCAACAGAATACAACGACAGCGAAGAAAAAACTAAAACTAATGTGATAAGAAATAAAAGATGTACACCTTTAAATACATCTAAACAGAATAGTATTTGTCATCAAACTACAGCCCCGCCATTAACACCCTTAAAGTCTTGCTTGCCACACACTAAAAAAACAAAATCCACTTATTTATATGCGAATGTACCTAATGAAAACCTACAAAGAATCTCCAATTCCAAAAATAATCATAGCATTTATACCAACGCAAATGTAACGGCCGCAAATCGTAAACGAAGTATTTGTCTGACATCCTCGAATGGCATGACAACATCAACAAACACCTCCACACCAATGATGCAAAGACAATTGCGCAGTACAACGATGACTCCAAACGCCAGCACTATAGATTACGGAAAACGTACACTGAGAACACGCAATTCTCTTACCAAAGATATGAAAGCTAAAACAACATTGGTAACAGCGGCTCTAAAGTTTCCCCATAATGCTGTTACCAGAAATTTCCTTCGCACTACATCATCCAATTTAATGGTGGGTAAACCAATGCTTTTAAATGAACAGCATTTAACACCTTGCAATAGAACGCGAACCCTAAAAAATGGGAATAATGTTCGTACAGCAAGCCGAACTAGTATTAAAACAGGCCGGGAAAAATCAGCTACAATAAATGGATCGCTTAATCACAGCAGCAAATGCAGTTTAAAAAATTCGTCACATCATTTAAATTTACGATCTAGACATCAAACATCTTCCGCGACTGAACCTCCCCCCACTAGTGCGTCTGACAATACGCCTACGACGGCAAATGTTGTTAATGTGTTAAGAAGTTCTCCTGCCACCTCCACCGCAACTGTGATAAATCGTGCCTCTCTAACAGATCGCCGTATTTTACGTAGCATGCATACACGTAGTACTGCTTCTAAAGGATCTCAAACACCTGCCAATTTTAGTAAATCGACTAAAAGTCAAAGTATGGGCAGCAATCTAGCTGCGCCGCCACCCTCACCTAAGATGATAAACGCAGTCGCTGCCGCAGCAGCTGCAACACGGGCGAGATCTTTGCTTAATGCCAAACATGCAGCCGCTGCAAATGGTAGTCGATCGGTGGTAGAGGCAGTGTTTGGAAAACGAACAAATTTGAGAAGTAACGGTTCTACACATCCAGCTGTATTACCAGCTACAGCAGTTGTAACTGCCACTAACAGTTCTCCATCAGTATCATCGTCAACACATCAGACTCAAAGAGGACGTATTGTAAAAAAGCTGAAACGGTAAAACGTTAAGAGGTAAACACTACTAGAATTTCAAGCAAATAGTGGTAAGTAGTGAAATTTTTCTAGGATACAATTCCTTTTTAAGTAGAAAGTTATTGACTTTTAATTCGAAACGGAAAACTTACAAAATTTATGTGAAAATCTTCAAAGTTCCGAAGACGAAAGCTTCTTCGAAATCACAATATTTAAAATTTCAGACCTTATCTTCTTTACGTTTATGGCAAAAGAAAAGAGAGAGAGAGAGAGAGAGAGAGAGGTAGGACATAAATGCGGTATAGAAAACTTCTTTTTAACTATAATTTTTTTTAATTGTTTGTAAAACAAACTATTATTGAGTATTTTAAGTTTTAAACTGAAATATTGAATATCTGTCCTCTGCAGCATTTTTAAAAGAGAGGTAAATTCTAAAGGTTTGAAATTTGTAACTTCTCGCTTTTAGTTAGCAATAGGGGGGCATTAAATGCAGTTTTTAAGCTTTCAGTGTTATATAGCATTAGATTGTATGTGTATGCACATATGTATTGCATATTAATCTGTTGTATAATACTAAAAACTTGAAAACTTTTGATAACTTTAACTTTTTTTGATTTCAAAGTTCTTGGAAGACATAGACAAAATTTTTTTTAGTGAAATTTTGTTATAAAACTTATCCTAGAAAAATTTTATTTCTACTGTTATTACCACACCTTTTGCTAAGTCGGCTTAATAAGAATGGATTAAATGTTTAGTACAAATTATAAACCAACCAACCAACAACTACAAAATAAAATAAAATTTCCTTTTTCTTTCAATTTTAATTGAAAAAGTTAAATTAATTTTCTTAAACTATATTTGTAAATTTGGAACAAATTTTCTTATTGAATCTATTACCAAGATAAGCTTTCTTTTAATTTAAAAATTAGTTTAATTTTATAATTTTCAAATGATACTTTTTAAACCAAAAAAGCATATAAATTTTAATTGTATTTTATTTATAACAAATGAAAGAAAGGAAGAAAGAATATATTAAATATGTACATATATGTATATTATAAAGAAGAGAAAGAGAATACAATAAAATCAAAAAAAAAAAGAAATTTTTACCTAAATATCAACTTTAACAGTAAAAGTTAAATTTTATTGTTCTTATATATTTTATTTAAGAAAATATATAAAAAAAAAACGAATTAAAAGATGCTAAAAGAAAAACATACAATTAACCAATAATTAATTTTAAACAAACATTATTTTTAATGGCACCTGTAATGAATTGTTTTTATTTTTCATTTTTATTGAACTTATTTGGTGAATAATTTATTTTCGTTTAAACATAAAGAAGGAATTCGTTTTCTTCTTTGTATAGAATTTGTTAATTAATAAATAAAACATACATACATACATATGTAAGTTAAATGTACATGTTTAATAATTAATTCAATGTGGTTTAATGTAGTTTAGTTTAATTTATACATTTTAATATTAAATTTTAAAATAATATTAATCAATATTCTAGAGATTTATCAATTATTAACGCGCAGAACTAAATTACTATATATACATACAATATTAAAAAAAAAACAAAAAACAATTTCTATTTAAAAGAAATTTTCTTAAAAAATAAAATATTTTTGCAAAAATCAAACATTAAACAAAATAATATAAATAATTATTGTATTTTCTTCACTAAAACGGTAATGTGAGTATACAATTTATATCCCATACCAAGTATTGAAAATACATTCAAGGAAATTTTTGGTTTCCAGGACTTCGAGATCCGTTTTCAGATCTACAAATCCATTGACTCATCATAGTTTGTATCCTATTGTTCAATTTTATCACCAACTCCAGGATCATTCAAACTATAAAAACAGAAATTTTCCTTTTATTACATCTGTTATATATAGACTTTTCGAAGAACCTTGTATAATGCCATTAACATGACGTGGGTATTGTCCACTTTATTTTTTTTTTATTTTCCACAATAAAATCTGGCATCGTATTTCAGCTCACCCTAACGTATAAGTTATAAATATTACAGTTAAGTTGATAGCGAACATGTTTGATGGTTTGAACGTTGCAAACTGCCAGTTGTTAACTTTTTCTTTTGAAGAAAAAATATTTAAAAAAAGAAAAGAAATGAAAGAACAATAAAAAAGTATAACATTTAAATCTTAAAGTTAACCATAAACAAACATTTTTTAAATATAGTTTCTTTGTCTTTCTGGCCAGTGTTGTTAAAAGCCTGGTTTTGTAACTGTCTTATATTTATTTTTAAAATGATTAAATAATAAATGATTAAAGCCAATGGAATTTTCTTAATGATTTTATGGCTATTTTTAAACAAAAGAAAGAAAAAGAAATAGCATGTACGGTTTCAAATAAACCGGCTTAAAACCAAGTGCCCAAAGTTACAATAAAAAAAGAACAAAATTCTGATAACTGTGTTATCAAGGGGGATTTTTCTTATGGTAATTTTTGTGTTCTTACAAGCACGCAATTTTTTTTTTATTAATTTTGATATTTATTAAGAATTAAATTGAGCGTAATGAATTTGCTTATTTAAAGCAGGTTGTTTAACAATTTCAATTAAATCGATAATTTTTTTTTGTTATTTTCTTTTCGAAACCGGTTCCTTAAAAAAACAACAAATTATAAACAATTTACGCTTGTAGACTAGACCAAGTCACATTGTGGTTAACATTTAGATAGAAATAATAATAAAATAATAATTATAATAATCAAGTGGGTTGTATCTTTTGCTAATGTTAAATATTTTTTAACAAGTTTTAATGGCATGATTTGCATGTGACGTCATTTGTTGTTTTGCTAATTCCTAACTTTCAAAAAGAAATGAAGTCTTAATACACTTGTTTGTTTCCATAAATTTTATTTAATAATTTTTTAAACACAATATTTTCAATTAATTAATGATTTACGTACGCCCCATTGTCAATTTCAAACTAACAATTCAATCTCAAACCGTTTAGTCACGATTTGTAACAGGTGTTTAAACTAATTTCTTAAAACATCATACTCACTATCTATCAAGAGCACTGAACAGTTTTTAATTGAAAGCAATTGGACTTTTACTTTATAACGTGAAATTCTATTTCTATTTATTTGAAACTAACTATCAACCAAACAATTGTTTCTAATCATAATGGAAGAGAATAATATATAGAGACTTCCGCTTTAATTTAAACAAAACAATTATTTGTGTTACCACATGGAGTGAAAGTAGTATTAAGGAGATTTAGTTATACGGCTACATACATATACTTGTTTGTACAAATGTATTAATTTCCGTTACACGATTTTCTTTTCATCGGTTACCGTCAATTATTTAAAAACCTTGTGTCTGTTTAAAACAAAACTGTCACATTTCCTTCAAGTACAGGACCTAGGAAATGTACTAAAGAGTGCAGCCAATTTATAATTAATGTCAGCTTAAGAAAAAGAAAGATTTTTGGTTAAAAAACAAATATCTTTACATAGGAAAAAGTTTGTAAGCAAAACAAAATGTTAATTTTTGTTAAAAAATTCAAGTGAAAAGTTTCAATTAAAAAGAATTAATTTAAGAATAGTTAACAATTTTTTTTTTTTAACTAAAATTCAAGTGAAAAGTTTGACTTTTAATTGTAAAGAATTAAACCGTCGTATAATTTCCGATAAACGATAATCAGAAAATTTCGAAGAAACCATATGCATACGATTGACGTTGGTAAATACATATATATTCCCATGAATGTCAATGATCCAAAACTTGTTTTCTTGTTTTTATTATTAAGAACAAAATAAGAAAAAAAATAAAAGATTTTTTGTTTATTGTTTATATTATTTTATAGCCAAAAATAAGCTTACAAACCGCTTTTGCAGACATACTAAAATATTCCAAGTTCTGTTGACGTTAATTAATAATTATAACAGATTTTAAGAATTTAAGAATTTTGGTGATTTTTTTCTAAAGTGAGTGCAAATAGTCGTTTTAAACTGCGTTATTATTTGAAATTGTTTTAATTACGGTCGTTATAATTATTCATGTTTTTTAAACTCCAACAGTATAATGAACTTATTATAATTTTAAACTCAACAAAACAAAAAAAAAAGAAAGATTGAGGATTTAACGGAAGTACAAGTTTTATTGCTTTTTGTGGAACGCATAATATGCCGACCAATAATTAAATTACAAAAAATAAATAAAAATAAGCAAAATTAAAAGTATAATTGTTATTTAATAACTTTTAAAAGGAATTACTTAAAGATAATCTTTAAAAGTTTTATGACATTCAACTTGGCAAATTAACAAGAGAACTGAAATAATAATAAAAAAAGGTTAAAATTATATTATATTTTATCGAAATATTCTTTTTTTATACCAACCATTGTTGTTGTCAATCAATTAAACATGTTGTTATAATGATGTAGGGGATTTTTTTTTTGTGCATGTAAATACAATTTTATGTTAAATACAATTTTATACGAATATGTATTGTATTTTAAATATTAAATAATACTTTTTGATTTTATGATGACCTTAACATCTTTAGAATGTTAAACGACACGAGCTGTTATGAACTGTCATAAATTTTATATGATATATAAAACATTAAGAAATGTTAAAAAATAAAAAAAGTTTATGATTTTTTTTCTGACAAGTTCTAGACTTACATAAGTGAATTATTTATATTGTTTAACGTTATTGCAAATTATATAAAATCATATCATATATTAATTATATTGATCTTTTTGCATACTGTATTTAAATGTTGGGCTGATAAGTCATCAATTTAACGTTTAGATTTGTTTTAAACAAAAAATAATAAATATTTCTAATTATAATTTGAGTCCTTTCTCTTTTTCTTAAAAAAAATATATTTTGTACGTATATTGAATCATATTAAAGAATGCTCAAAAGCGCAACAAAAAAAAAAACAAAGAAAAAAGCAATAAATAAAAATAATTAATAAAATAAAAACAAAACAAAACCCATACAAACATTGGAAAATATTCACTTCAAACCTTACGTTGTGTTAAGTTGCAATCATACAAATGCCGTAAACAACTTAAAACAATTGATTACAGCTTAAATGTTTGGTACGAACTTCCAACCAGAATGTTTATGTGTGTTGCTTTGGTGATTTTTTTTTTTTATTAATGAATGTATATTTATATATATTTTGTCTTGGAATTTTTTCTCTTGTTATAATTGTTTAAATCAAATAAAAAACCGCGCAAAAAAGTTAAAAAACAAAAACAAAACAAAAAAAAATACACAACCCTTTCAGCGATTGTGCAAATGAAATTCGTTGGTTCTTTTAAAACTCATTGTCTGTTAGAGCCAAGTGATCAGTTCTGTGCCTAAGTAGCTACGTGAAGCTTGGCTTCATAAGCGGTATTTTAAAATATACAATTTAAATAAATTAATAACAATAAATTTATATGTCGATATAGAAATAAATAAACAAGAAGAACGTATAAATTAATAAAAAAAGCATTAAGTGAAATAATAAAGTAAAGAATAATAAAAAATTTAATCAATTGTGTTTCTTATTATTAAAGTTTTTATAAGTGCGCGTTTTAAGTTTTGTTTTTAATAATAAAAAAAAAGAAAAACGTGCAATTTAAAAAACAAACATTATTAAGTTTTTAATATTAAAAGAAGAATATAACTTTTGTTAAACAAAAATCAAAGAAATATTTGTAAAAAATAATTTTTATTGATTTTTTGTAAAAAGAATAAACAGTTGTAGAACAAAATTTTCCATAAAGGTGAGTAATTGAGAAAACAAAATTATATTAAAATTAAAAATAATATTCGTTGTTTTTTATTGTTTATAATTTAAATACATATTTCTGCAAAACATAGTTTTCTAATAATTCTTCTTCAATTGCAAAGGTCTTAAGCATATTTCACTTGAAAATTTATGCTTTTTACCCTCAACACCTCTGTCTACACAACCAAAATTTGTACAACAATGGTTTTGCAACAAAATATTGATTTTTTTCTAATAAATACATGTTTTTCATAAAGTTTACGGTGTGTTCTTAATTATATGCACGAATGAAATCAATATTCTTTAAAAAAATGGCTCACAGTTTTATAAATAATAATTTATTTGACACAATAAGTAGTTATTTTCTACGACTAACAGTTTAATTAACTAAACTTGGACAAATTTTGACAATATCATACAACCATTTGTATTTTTTGCTTCAAACTCACATGTAAGCTTCGTGTCCTTAATTAGTTGCACGCAGCTGTATATGCATAAGTGTGACTATTTCGTAATTATTTTTTTTAATAAAAAAAAAATTAATTACTTAATGATGAATTATCTCAAGTCTATTTTAAATTGTTTTGTTATTTTAATTCAATTGTGAAATTTCAGAATTTTCTGTTATATATGCAAAAAAAAATTAATTTAAATACAAATAAAAAACAAATATCGTGGCATATATTATTAATAAAAAAAATACTGCTTAGGCTTATGTCAAATCAGTTAGAAAATGAATATAAAAAATAATTTGAAAAAGATAAACAAATAAATAAAAAATAATAATATTAATTGTGATTATTTAACATTTGATAACGTGATTAATAACTTTATATTTTAAATAACGCCTTGTAACTTGTAATAAATCTGTCAATTAAATAAAATCAAATCTTTGGTGTTTATTAAGAATATTAAGTTTTATTTTAAACAAATTGTTGGCAATGTTTTTTTCAAACATCAAGGTCAAAGTTATAGTATTATATATATTAACTATAGAGCTGGGGAAATTAATTTTTTTACAGAAGTTAGTTTTATAGGTCGCTAGGCAAAGTATGCTATGATTCTTACCAATACCTAGATTTGCTTGGTTGTCTCTTAAATGATTAAACAAATTTAAGATTTCCGCCAAACTTTAATCAATATATGTTCTCTGTTTCTGTTTTTTGTCTAAACTTCATAGAAAAAGAAAAACTTAAGCTAGTATATTAAAATTCGAATGCTGTCATCATTTTTTTTTTTTTTTTTTTTTTTTGTTCTTTTGTTCTTCTCATTATCTCTTTTGTAACACGGTGCAAACAAATATCATCATGACTATTGATATTGATAAATAACTCCAGAACAAAAACAAAATCTTTATTTTAAAATTAATTTCAAGTATTATAGACATAGTAGGGAGGGTTTAAATTTGAATTTTAATTATAAAAAAACAAGTTAATATTGGGTGGGTAATTGTATGGCAGAATCGCTAATGAGGAAACAACTCTTATTAGACAAAACAAAAAAATTAATTTGCAAAACAAAAAGAAAATAAAAGTATCTACGGTAAACAGTTATAACTGGAAATTATTAATTTTTTAATAAAAACGCAAATGTTTCTACCTCTTACTCTTCTTCTCTACTTATAATCGATTCTGAACGATAAATTATTTGAGAAACTTTTCATAGCAGAATTTTTGCCAAAAATCTGCTGAGAGGAAGTCACCGAAGTAATATTTTGTTTTCATTTCGTTTTGTTAAAGATGTCTTACTTAGCATTTGAATTGTTGCCTATTAGACTACAAGGACTTCATACGTATGGTATACCTCCAATTGTTAATTGATAGGCTTTCGACGTTTTTTTGTATATTTTAATTAAATTAAGAATTTTTGTCGTTAATCATCATCTACAACAAAGTTATGTTGTTAATATTGGCATTGACATCGCTTCATTGATAAAAATTTTTAGTTGAAGAAGTTCAGGGTGTGAATTTTTTTATTTAACAAACAAAAAAAAAAGACAAATACGAAAAAAAAGTTTAAAATTAAGTGTTTTCTCTTGTTTTTTTCAATTTGTTTTTAAACCATTTGCCATTATCTTTATTATTATTTTATTTATTTTTGTGTGTATTTAAATTCCACTGTGTTAAAAATTATTTTTTTTATTCAACTTTTAACTTCTTTTTTATGCAAATATTTAAGAAACATTTTTTTCCATTTGTGAAATGATTTGTATGTTATAATTTTGTTTTTAAATGTTAAATTAACAATAAAAGGTTTCGTTTTTTTTAATAGTTTTAACAGGAAAGAATGCTGTTTTTATTTGTAGAGGTTTTTTTTTTTCTTAACACCTGTATGCTTTTTTACACTTTTTATTTTTATTTATTTATATTTTTTTTTTCCAAATTGCATTTTTTTTCTAAATTTGTATTTCAAGTATAGCAAGTCATTAAGGAACCATGTGCATATATTCTAAACTTGCCCCCACATTGAAAGTACTTTTTAAAAATGCATAATCATGTTATTATATAGTGGCACTGCTCATAAATGCCACAAAATATATGAATTAAATTATTAATTTCTATAGTTTAAAAATTGTTTCTTTTATAACATGTTACATGTTATTTATTTCATATGTTAGTTGTTTGTACTTATCTCACACAGATGGCAAATAAGTAATAATAATTATATAGTATTTATTCTATTATTAATTAATTAGTGAATGTTATAATATTAGTATATTTAAATAAATAAATCTTATTCAGAAAGATTTCTTTAAGTTTTATGCTTGGCAATAATGCATGCTTGTTAATTATATATCTCGTCTAATAAGAGTTTTTATAATTATCAGAATATTTTTTTTGTTGTTTATAAAAAAGCTATTAGACATAAATTAATATCGAGTATTTTTAATCATAATCCGCTTGCGTTTTTGTAAAGACAATTTTAAAACGCATTAAATGCTATAATTTGCACTAACCCCGTTCCTTTTAAGATTTTAGTCGCGTGGAATGATTTTTATATGAAATAATGGCTAAAATTGACAGGCTTATGTTCCATGCCACCACCACTCCAATGAGTTGAAACCCTTCAACACGTTTCCAGTTAGATAATTGTTAGCACATGATTAATTTTTCCTGTTTAAAACAATTGTTTTAAAATAATTTATATAATATGTTTTTTTGTCGATGAATTTATGTCATGTTTATGTATGAATCTATTAAAAACAGAAAGAAAGAATTAGCAAACCTAATTGTTTAGAAGAGTATACAGTACATATCATTTACAATTGAATATAACATGATGGAATAAAATCATTTCTTCTAAACTTATAGTACCACCTGTTGCCAAGTTGACAACAGCAAGAAAAAAGCTTTTTCTAAGGTTTTTTTAATACATAAATTTGCATAAATTATTAACAAATTGATTATTTTTTTTTTGCTTTTCAATTAAGCACATCTGGCCTGTATTACTGGCAAAATAGCAAAACAAATACTTAGAATTGTCCGACTGGTCAAAGTTAATAGGAAAATAAATAAGTTGAGAGAACGAAAAAAAAAACCGGATTTTCCTATTATCTGATTAACTAGCATTGAAGGTACATATTTAATTGTAATACAGTGTTAAACTGTAAGCAAATTATATTCATATTTGCCACGTTAAAACTATTAACTAAAGAAATTTATATTTAAAAAGCTGTAAATGATTTCTTAACATAAAACTCGTTTAAATACTCGTGCTATTAACTGATTTTTTTTATGTTCTTATTCTGTATAGACTCTATTTGTTTAATATTAATATTTGTTTGTTATTAATTTTACAATATTACAATTTCATTATTTTATATTCATTCTATAGTGTTGGATAGTGCAATATGGTTAGTAGTTTTATTAACTTGTTGTTATAGACGTGTAGTGAGTGAGTACATGGTGAATTAAAACATGAAATTCTGAATACAGTGTGGTCAAGTGGTGGTTAACCTTGAATGCGGTTAACACGAAGAACTCCCATTGATATCACAACAAAATTGAAACAATAACAACTAAAAACAAAACTATTATATTTACTACAACTGTTGCAATGATATGAAAAATGATTTTTTTTTGTCTTTATACTTACAAATGTACACATCAGAACAGAATAATAGGTGTAAAGATTATTAATTAATTAAATATCATTTAGTTGCTAACGCGGTAATTGCCATTAGATTCATAAGCCTTGTAAATGTTGTCTTTCAACAAGAAGAGAGTGACGTTTATGGTCTATTCTTCAGTGATGTAGGCACGATGTACAAGCTGGTTTTAAAACCGTACCTATTTTTCTGCTCACATGTGTATTAAAGTAAAAGTATTTTAAAAAATCGTTTATTTTTAAAACAAACTGTAAAATACAATTTATAAAAAAAGGAGTTTTATGAAAAAATTTATTGTGATTAATTCAATACACACACGATCCAAGTGAAAACACTTATGAATATCACTATTTATTTTAAAAATTGTATTAACAATTAAAATATTGAATAAAATACATCTTACAAACCGCGATTAGTTTTAACACAATTTTTTTATGTAGTAATTGTTTGATAAATTTTATTGTGCGATTATAATACCACAAAAATAATTAAGTTGTTGTAGTTTAACAAATACAATGTATAAAAAAATTAACCAAATTGTTTTTATAATATGTGTAGCAACTGTGTTTTTAATAGTTACAATATTTTTTACAAAGAACTATATCTTTGATGTAATTAAAATATGTATATGGTATTATAAAACCAATTAAAATATTATAAAAATTGGTTACAAATTATTTCAATTTGTTTGTGCGTTTACCTTTATGAATTAAAGTGTTCTAGTCCATATCATAAATTGTTGTTAAATCTTTTTCATAAACATATAATTATTTTAATTTCGTTAAATAATTTTCATTAATTTACCATTTATGCAAATTAAGCATTTTAGCAAAATAACAAAAAAAATAATAATAAGATTCATTCATAGTAACTCAGGCAATTAGATAGGCTGCCAAGCTAGTATGCAGTGCAGTTGCTTTGCCAGCTTGGCAACGAATTGCATGTCGAGTTTGCATTGTAATTTAACATTGAAATATGACACTTTTAATTAAACTGAAGATAAAGTTAATCAAACAATGGTGCTGTTTTAAAAGCAAGCATGCAAAAAATAAACATAAATTAACACATAATTATTAATTATTACATAAAAGAAATTCATTAAATGTTTGCAAAATACAACGAAAAAACAAAAATTAATTCGTCAATGCAAAGATTTCTCTAAAATGTTAATTGATTTATTACTGACTACTATCTAAAAACATCTGTTCTGTTTATATGTACGAAACAATTTTAAATATTTTAAATATTTTTTTGTTTTAAATAAACAACTAAATTAGAGTAGTATATTAACATTAGTTAGACTAAACAACTAAATTAAACTGTCTACATCCATTAATGTTTATAACTTATTCGAGATATGTGTAAATATCAACAGTATTAAGTGACAATTCAAACCAATGTCAAGGCTTAAACAGTTTTTTAACCGGCTTGAAAGTGCGTGTCTCAGTCTAAACAATTATTAAGCATGTGATTTTATGGAAAAGCACAAAAACTAAACAAATAAAAAAATAAATGCACCATAGCTTGGGGAAATACCCAACGACATTTCGACAGAAATATTCAGAAGAAAAAAGAAACTGGTTTAATTTATTTCATTTGGTACATACGCATGCGCTTGCGTATGAGTCAGCCCATCAACAACAGCTTCAAGATTTTGTTTATAATGTATTTTACATTTTATTAACATATTTAAGATGAAAACGGGGATTTTTCGGTTAATATCTTTTAAGTGTTACAATAAATTTATGAAAAGCCGTTAACAAATATCTCTATGGCAGATATATTCATATTTCCTGAGGCTAGTATATCACGTGCTTTGTGCTTCTTTTTTGTTAATTAAACATATTACATATTGTGTTGTAGTTTTTGTTTTTGTTTTTGTTTTCAGTGTAATTCAATTTAATTGATCTTAAATTCTTGTAAAAAACAACAGATCACTCTTTGTAATATGTTTACACACATATATTATTTATAAAAAATACATAAACAATTATTCGTAACAAGTAATTTATGTACATGATAAAATCGATCAAACACAATATAAAAAAAGCTGGAAAATGCGTGTCAGACGGCAGTTCATTTAAAAAAATATTAAACAAATTAATATACCGAAATTATTTTCGAGGTTTACTTAAAATCTGAAATTTATATCTTCTTATATAAACAATATATAAAAAATAATATAATATAACATTATTTTCACAAGTAATTGTGTAAAATTAAAATCATTTTATCACACTTTTATGTGTGCAATCTCTTTTTAATACATCCCTTAAAGAGGTAGTCTATAACGAATTGTTTATTCATAATTATTGAAATTTTTTCCATTAACAGATTTCGCCTTAAGCAATTCATAAGAACTAATAATTAAAAAATAAAAAATAAATTATCTTTCTTCATACATGTCGTTTCCAACCAAGCAACATGTCTTCAGTCATTCGTAACTCTTGAGTTGTTGAGCTTTTTTTAATTTATGTAACTTGGCTTAGTAACTCCACAGAAAGCAACTGCTTACAACAAGAGCGGAAAAAAATTTACATAGCAAAAAAAACCGCCTGAAAGTGTTTTAAAATTAACGTTCATATTGCCATATTGGTTTCCTCTAGCCCTTCATTTCCGTTTAAAATAAAATGCACCCCATTATTGTACAAACAGCACACAAATTGTGTAATGCTACTTGAAACATCTGGCTACACAGTATATAAACAAGTTTTATGCCTTATACAACTTGGTGGCACTGTTTCTTTCTTATTGATGGGCAACGAAACGAAAATAAATAGTAAATCAGAAGACAAAGAGAATGAAAAAAGAAAAGAAAGAATTGAAAAAAGTGTCGACAGTGAAAAATGGCTTTCTTAAATAAAATAGTTTTAAAAAAATAAAAAAGAAATAAATTATTAGTAAATTAGAACGTGTATTTATTAAACTATTAACAAACAAACTAACACTTTACTAATTAATGGAAATAAAAAAGAGAGACATTTAAATAGTGTATAGAATCGAATTTTTTTGTTTCGTTTTGTGATGGAAAATATTTTTTGTGTATAACAAAATTTCGTAAAAAACTTTTTCCAACCATACAATTGACGAGCAGAGGAGTGTAATTTTTTTTGTTTGTATTTCAAAGGAAAAAAAATAAGAATACAAAAAATCAACTATATATTTAAGAAACTAAAGAAAAAAGAACTTAATTTTTTTTTTAAATTGGAATAAGTAAAAGATTTTCGAGAGTATAACGAAAAGCCCTCAATAAAAAAAAAAGCGAAGAAAAAAAAACGCCATGACTTAAGAAGACCTATTAAGAGAGACAGAGATGTGTTAATGTCTTTAATATTAGTTAAACCATTAAACAACCACCTAGAATAATAAAATAATATAAAAAAGAATAATAAACGAATAAGAGCGCCCAATATGTCTTCAGCAACTTTAACATTGCCATTATCATCACCATCGTCGTCATCGAGAACAACATTGTCAGGAGGAACATTTTGTTCGCCGATATCATTAAATGTGAATGCTAGACCTACTGCGGGTGCTGGTGCTGATACTACCGCCACCGCTTGTACGGGCACTGCTACAACTACAGCGGCAACATCACGACAAACACAGCCATTATTGACAGCTCCAACAGCAACAACAACAACATGTTTACATTTACATGCAATTTATCCTAAAAATAAGCGTAAATATTATAATAAAATTCACAAGGAACGTAGAAAACGTCACGTTACAAACGATGATGACATAAATAGTTATTTAAGCTTAATATTATTAGTAACATTTACGAAACCTTTAAGTATGTGGTATCGTTTTATAAAAAGTATTATCTTAACATCTTCTTCATCATCAGTATCCACAACAACCACATCAGCAAGAGCAACACAAAGACTTTTTAGTAAAGGTTCTATGAAATCTTCATCCACCGCCACCATTTCCACCACTACCACCTCCTCCTCCGCCTCCTCGCCCTCCATTACCACCACCACCACCACAACCTTTTCCTCACTTTGCTCCATTAATCATAATAAAAGCACCTCCCGTACATCTTCGCCGTCATCATCGTTGTCGTCATCGTCATCATCATCACCATCATCTAGTAAATGTATACGTGTTTTACCACCCATAGGTACTACCACATCATTTTTTACTTTATTAACCATTGTCTGTCTAGAGACGATCTTGCTCTCTACCATGTCCAGTTGTGCAAAGACGTTTTACATGCACTGGAACACCTCGAATAGTATATTTCGCATTGATAACACCGATCATATAATCGATGTTAACAAGGGTAATTTGGCCTTTGAATTCGATCAGGTGCACATCATATGCCCGGTCTATGAACCTGGCACCTTTGACAATGAAACGGAAAAGTATATAATCTACAATGTCTCAAAGGTCGAATACGAAACGTGCCGGATTACGAACGCGGATCCGCGAGTTATTGCCATATGTGATAAGCCACAAAAATTGATGTTTTTTACCATAACGTTCCGGCCATTTACACCACAACCCGGTGGTTTGGAGTTCCTTCCTGGGAATGATTACTATTTCATTTCAACGTCTTCGAAAGATGACCTCTATCGACGAATAGGCGGCCGCTGTTCCACTAATAATATGAAGGTCGTTTTTAAAGTCTGCTGTGCCTCGGAGGAAAAGAATAAAACCACTACCATATCGACGGGTAGTACAGGTGGCGGTAGTGGGGCCACCTCCACCACAGCGGTGGGTAGTGCGGTGCCGACAGATTCCGCCGGTAATAGTGGCGAAGACATAACGAACCTCCACAATAACCAACAGCAATCGAATCATCCTCATCATGGTAACAATATCAATACAATAGGCATAAATGGCATTAATACCGGTATGCTGCCGAACGGTGTGATGAATACTGGCGTCGGTGGCGGTCTTAGTAATAACCAACACAACGGTTTACAGCTGACACCCTTAATGAATAGTCCTAGTGGAAATGTGGCCACCTCTATAAATACGAATATAGATCAATTCAATCGTATACCCATGCAACCGAACAGCATTAATGTTCTAAGCAATAATATTGGAGGCGGCATGAATATGGGTCAGCCTGGTATGAGTGGCAATAATGGTTTGGGTTTGGGCACACATGGTGGCTCCGGCATTCTACTTACTCCCGGTCATAATGGCATAAATATGATAGCGTCTGGCGGCAATCCCGGTGGTATACCCGGCATACCTGGCATTCACCAGTATCCTGGTCATGGCTATCACGGCCAGACCGGCATACGTATTAACAACGTTCCCTCGACGCATCATACGAATCTTAAGAATATGCAAAACAATAACGACAACGATCATCATCCCTATGATAAACATCCAAATGAGGTTGTAAAGAACGAAGAACTAACCTATAACAGAGCAGCATCTTCAATTACCACTGCCACTGCATTATCCTTCATCTTTCTGCTAACACTGGCCACACAAATTTGCTACTGGGTTTAAGGAGTGATTTTCCAATACATTTTATCTTTTTTTTTAATTTTAAATTTTGGTTGGTGGACAACTAAAATCACATGGCCATCATCTTACTTATACTTATTATTATTAATATTAGTACACTTACTAAGATACGGCAGCAGCTTATCCGGTGGAAGAAACGGAAAGGAGAAGGAGACGAAGGATAAAGTAGAAGAAGAAGAAAAACAATGAAGCAACAGAGAACAAGTTTGTACATTTTAAGTCTATTTTATATAATAATAATATAATTTTAGTTTATAATCGTAAAAGGAAAAACAAAACAAAAAACGAAAAGAAAAAACCAACACTTTTTGTAATTTTATTAATACAAATATTAAAGGCCTAACCATAATTAGATTAAGTTAACTTAAATAAATCATAATAACAAAAACAACAACAACAAACATTAACAAAACAACAGAAAGCAAGAGCAAATCGAATGAATATAACCATCTAACAAACATACAACACTCAACATACATAAGACTGACAGACATAAAAAAACAACACACACACACACACAAAATTACTCTGTGCCACATCCAAATACACACAGCCAAACAGAAACAAACATACCAAACTCTCATTACAAATATACACATTACATTACCTTTTTAAATACTCAGTTTTTTGTAAACATAAAAGAAAACAAACAGACTGACTAACCGCCGACCTACAGACAGACAAACAAACAAACAAAATGTTTGAGTAAAAAAAGAAATACGAAATGAAAATATAGGAACGACGACGAGTATAGTAGTACTCAATTATATAATAATAAATTGTACTTTTCATCAAGTTTTTCGTCAATTTAAAGGCCTTTATATAGTCCACACTTTTCCAAATTTTCAACCAACCCCCGCCCACTTGTGGGAATAAATGCAACCTGGCATTAATTATGAATATTCGTATGTGTATTCATTTAAACAAAAACAAAAAAAAAAGAAAAGAAAGTAAACTAAACATATAGTTTTAACCATTGTTACAAATTTTTTCAAATTGTATTCACAATTCCTAAACACTATCCCCATACCCCCCCCAAAAAAAAAAACACGAAGAAAAACTTTTCGATTTTTGTTTTTAATGTAGATTAGCAATTAGTAGCTGTTATTAATGTTTTAATTTGTTTATGTAAAAAATAAAAATATTCGTATAATTACGACTTTACAAAAAGAATTTTGAAGCCGTAATTATATTGAAACGTAGTACATGCATGTAATGTAAATAATTCAAAATTTTTTATTTTTTTCTGTTCGATGTTTATTTGTATGTTTGTTTTACAAATTTTGTTCCGTTTTTTATTATAATTTTTTTTTTTATTATTTACAAAATTCTTAAAATTTGTATACAAGATTTGGTAGTATTATATACCAGGTTGCTTTGGGCCTTTAATAATTATAATCACACATACACTCACTCACATTAAGAGAAGAAGACAAAAAAAAAAAGAAACTCCATTTGTTAAGTTTACTTACAATACGGAAAACCAATCGCAGTCAACTTAAGTAAAATCATACAACAAAACATTTGATAGAAACAAATCAAATAATTGAATTTAATAATAATGATTAATACAAAAACAAAACAAAACAAAAACACTCATATTAAATAAAGCAAGAAAAATAAAAAAAAAAATAAGATGTAAACAACAGACAGTTTTTAACAATATAAAAACCGAATTAAATTAAACATAATAAATAGACATAAATATTAAATAAATCAATAAATGAAAAATGACATTATTTTAAGTTCAACAAATTCTATTATGGGCATATACATATATACATTACATTACATTACATACATACGTACATACATATATGTATAAATATCAACAACATCCACACGTTGAGATAACACATATTGTATATGTATATATAAAAAGCAAGGATTTTATGAATCCATGCTTATCAAGGCCTAACCATAATATGAGATTAAATTAATTTAAGGGTTTAAGCCTCTCGAAACACAAACATACATACATACAACAATGATGGAATGGATGGAATTTTCTTAAATAGTATAGGATGTGAGTAACCATACTATTTTAAAAGTTTTCAACATTGAAACCCTTAAATATTGAATATGAATTTTAATGTGTAAACAATCTTACAATCTTACTTATTTACACGAAACATACTCTTCTTACACACACATACAAGATAACCCATAATAGTTTAAGTTGTACTTTACCAAGTCAAGTTTTCGTTAACTTAACGACAGACTCTCTGCGTATGAAGAACAGAACAGAAGAAGAAAGAAACGAATAAAAAATATTTAAAACACAGAATGAAAATATTAAGTTACATTAATGAAACTTAAGCAAACGAAAACAATTGATAAAAAAAGAATGAAAAAAAAACAACAAAATGTTATACAAACATATACACATTTACACTTTAAAAACGCCTTCTTTAAAGTAACAAAAAAAATATATATATATTTTATATATTTTTAAAACTTTTCCAAACAATTAGTAGATGACTCACTTATGGAGTTGAGTTCTTGAAAAATAAGAGGAACGAACAAACAGTAAAGAACCAAAATTTTGTTTAAAATTCCTTAAATTCTAAAGGATATAAAATATTTCAATTAACAATTTTTAAAACTTTTTTATGCAAAATGCCTTGATTTATATATAAAATTTCCGATTTCTTTTGTATAACATTAATGTTATTTATGTAATTATTCTCTTAAAGCAAGCCAGAAGAAGGTGTATTTTAAAATACAAAGAATTAATTAAAAGAAAAAAAAACGATGTAAAAAATTTTAAGATACGATTAAAGAAAGAAAAAATAAAAACAAAAGAAAATAATTAAATTAATCTTAAATAGATATTAAAAAGAAGGAAAAGAAACGTAACGTAACGTAATAATTAATAAAAAAAAAGATGAAATGAATGATATTATATTAAGTTCAACAAATTCTATTATGGGAAACTTAAGAAATGAAAGCATTTAACGTTTGAACTTAAATAAATAAATTTTTTCGTTTAAATTTATCTATCTCAATTTTTCATTTACAAACATAAATAAAAAAGAATTAAAACCATTTAACTCAATACAAGAATTAAAAACAGTTATTAATAATATTTAATAAAAACAAAAAAATCTCTTACACTCACTTAACTTAAGTTGATTATAGTTCTGCCTTATTTGGGCATATATATACATATTTGACAAAACTTTGATATACTTTATTATGTTCCACTCATTGTTTTTTGTAATTTATCATTTCGGCATAAAACTAATACAACTCCTTTTCACTTGTCTTTGTAATAAGAGGGTCAAAAACAACAACAACAACAAAAAAAAGAAAAAACGTAAAACTTAAGTTATAATCATCCAGTTTACCAATAACATCATTAAAGAAAATAAACTATAACAAAAAGAAAAGAATAAAAAACACATTCAACTTAAATTTCTTAACGTCCTATAAACAAAAATTAAAAAAAAACTTGCCACAAGAAAAAAAATTAAATAAAAAATTAAATTTAAAAAAAAAAACGAATAAAAAACGAAAATAAAAACTCCCGGTGAACATTTTTTGTTGATTTTTAACTGATTTATATAAACCTTTTTAAAACAAAAAAGATATATTTAAAATTCCCGTAAAACAAAAACAAAATGAAAAAATATAATAAAAATGAAAAACAAGAACCGAAATAGCATAAATTAAGCTTAAAGCATTTCATAAACTGGGCTAAAATTTAAGTATAATAAAAAAAACAAAAACAAAAAAACATAAAATGTAAATTTAATAACAAAACAAAACAAAAAAACAAAAAATTCAAATAAATCAATATTCTGAAAATACACAAATTTTCTTATCATTAAACAACAACAAATGGTATACAAATTGAGAAACCAAGGGAATTATTATTACTGCCTTCGATTCTTTGTAATATTCTACAAACTTTTCATATTTCGATTTGAACGATATACAATTCGAAATCAGTATTCTGAAGATACATACTTAGTGATATAAAAACTAAAAAACTTTTGTGTAATTCGACTCAAAAGAAATAATTTTCAAATACAATTTCAATTATTCGATTTAGAAATCTTGTTTAAATACTGTTGCTATAAATCTAGTGGCTTATAAAGTTTAGAAATTCCTTCGCGGAGTTCCAATACGATAACGAAATATGTCTCAAGTAGATCTTATGGCAATGGTGTTCGAAACTAAAGATATGTTCACAAAATGCCCCTTGTAAAGGGAGCGAACCTAACAAAACGATTTCGGCATAAAAAATTGAAAGAAAATTTAACTGTTTTAAAACTGTTCTATCTTTTTGAATACTTTTTATGTATTCTTTACAAAATCCTACCGAAACCATTATAAAGGTTCAAATTCGTTTTAATCGAATCTATTGATTAAGATAAGCTTGGACGCCAGATTTTTGAAAGTTTAATTTATAAACTGTTGTCAATCAAATCTTTAAAAAAATTTTTTTTATTATGATACCGTTTTGTACTTTACATTCTGTGTGAAGGATTAAATGTTTAGCTGACTTTTATAAAAGACATGAAAGGACCATAAAAATTTAAAGAATAAAAAACAAAATAAGTTTAGAAAATATGAGTATGATAATATCAAAGTATATTTTGAGTACTTATAAACACACTCCAAATTCAATGCAATTACAAAACAAACAAAAAAAGGACTGCCCACTCAATTACCACCATCTTGACTTTTAATTTAAATTATTTAAAAATAAATTAATTTTTTTTTCTTTAATATAAACAAAACCTTTTTATAGCTTACTTGTTAGCTTATAAATTATAAAGTGATACAAAAACAAAAAACTTCATAATTTCGGTGCATATACTTATTTTATTATTATTTCCTGACTTATGCTAACTTAATACTTTGAGCTAGTTTTATAAAATAAGTACATAATTTTTTTAACTTTAAATTTGAAATTTTTTTTATAATATTTTATAAGCTAGTTTGTAAAATTGTAGTTGTTCTTTTTGTGTTTTTTTTTTCTCTCTGTCTTAAACTTCATTCCAATTTCTTTTTTCCTGTATTCCTTTGGTAAGCTAGCTTGTAAGCAGTATTACTTAGAGAATGTTGTTAAAAAAAAACCAGAAAACAAAACTTCGAATTTCTATATCTTAATATATTTATACATACAGACATATTTGAATATAAATTTTCGCTGTAAATTATACGTAATGCTATGTAAAAAAAAAACTCAAAACTATTATTTTTAAAAAATTATTTAAATTTTCTTCTCAGTATGTACTCCCAAAAATATACGTTTACACGTATGATCATTACAATTTTTGTGTTTGATACAAGTAATGTTTCTATATGAGTTATTTATTTTAGTAATTTGGCAAAGGAACTCTATTAATTTTGTATTTTTTTTTCTTATAAGAAATATAATAGTAATAATAAATATAAAAAAGAAAATAATAAATTTAATGCGAAAAATTTTAAAAATAATCCATGTATTGTTTTCAAATGGTGGAAAGAGGAAGTATTTTAAATCATTAAGAAGAAAGGATTGCCGGTGATCTATGATGAGAGTTTGATTTGCATAATTACAATATACGAAATCCTTGGACTAGAGGTAATATCAAATATTATATTGTATCTGATAAGGATACAATTAAAAATTTCTTGTTTTCTTTCTTTAGGATATTGTACAACAACCAGTCCTGATAAGATCTGAAATGTATTTCTAAAATAAAACATAAACAAGTTTTAAGTAAATGTCTTCTTTTCCAACAAAATGGCGTAATTTTCACCCACCTTTTTTAAAGCCCTTGTTGAAGCAGTATGCATGTAATTTAAAAAAAAATTCAAGATCCTGACAAAGTTCTCAGTCTGATTTCAATTTTAACTTACAGAGAGTGAGCTACACCGAGAGGGAGTAAGTTCATTCACCTAAGCGTCTTTTGTGGGAATAATGAATATAAAAAAAGGAACGTAATTCTACATTTTCTTTTAAAATAAAAATATAGTATAGCGTAGAGAAATCATAGAAAGTTCTGCCATTGGCAACCAGTAGCGAAAGAACATTATGAAAAAATACCATAAAAATAAAATGAAAACAGGTTTAAAATATAAAAAAAAAAAGAAGAAATACGTACTTAAGTGAAAAAATCAATCCTTTTTTACAATATAAAAACCCTGACATGTTTCTGGTACGAAGAAAATAATAAAAAAAAACCATACAAATTTAGTTGCGTAAATAGGGGTGAATTGCAGCAATCACATAGTAACGTTACACTAGCAACGAAATGCGAAACGCACTCTCTGCGTTTGAACACTTTGAGCCAAGAAGTTGTAAGTATTACAAGGTTTTTTTTTCTTTCTTCTTCTAAACAAAACCAGCGCAAAAGTCTTTTCATTTAACAAGTGACTTAAAAGGCTTGTTTGCTTGCATAACGATGCCAGTGTAAAAGCTTAAATGCGTAAACGCATTATTTTTACCCCCATTTTTTGTTTAAACTTTGTATTGTTAAAAGTATATGCATACAGCACATAATTTTTTTATGTTTTGTTTTATTTCTTTGTTTTTTGTTTGTTCTTATTTCTCTGTAATTAGACTTGATACCCCTATAAATACGTATCATAGCGATTTGAAGCAATTAATGATTATATTTCTTATATTAATTGTGTATAAGTATGTATGTATGTGTGCATGTAATTCATGTATGTACGTACATACACTGCATGTGCAGATACATGTATGAAATCATATTTCGGTTAAATAATAAAAATTAATTTCTTTTATAGAAAATGAAAGCAAAGTATTAAAATTTGTAACAACAAATTGCATGTCAGGCTACAACAACAACAGCTACTACTAAATATTAGAAAATTCAATTGAAACACATGTTGATTTCAAATTCCTCCAAAAATGTCTAGTAACTGACAATTGCAAGCACTTAATACATATGTACATACATATAAGCTAATACAGACAAATTAATGCGAAATAAAAACGTAACCAGCAATTGAGAGTTAAAGAAAAAGTTGAGAGTATTCTGGATTTTTGAAATGTAAAAATTCAATTCGAATGTAACCAACCAACCTACCTACCATATAAGCGACACTGTTGTAAAAAATTTTAAATAAATAACTGTATATCCCTTTATTTTCTATCCTTTTTGTTATTTCCCCCCTTTATTGTTGTTGTTGTTGCCGTTGTTGGTTGTTCTCCACCAAGTGTCATAACTGTTTATGGATGTTTGCATACACAATGGGTATGTGTGTGTAGGTGCATTTCGTAAACTAGAAGGAGTGAAAAGGTATGGTGTGGGGGTAGTATAACACTGTGTTTTAGCAAACATACAGGAACATTAAGAAAAAAATATGTGTCATGTGTTTGGATGCAAAGCCATATTGTTGTTTTGTAGGCTTTGTACTTCTTTTTGTTGCTGTGCCGAACAGCTGAACAGTTTTTGTTGTTGTTAAGGAAGAACAATGCCGAAAGGAGGTGAGAAAAAATGAACGGTACATACACTCGCATGTACACGCATTAATAAATCAATATTGCCTATCATCATCGAATTCAATAAAGAATCAGCGTGTGGTGACTACAGCTGATTAAAATGGTAATAAATATTCGTACTAAGGGACAAAAATTGTGATCCTGACAATTCTTTGGGTTGAAAATAAAAATCTAAACTAAGACTACGAATATATTCGCCTATATTTATTAAAATGTAAATGTACGGTTGCAGAGTTTGAAAAAACTTAAACACTTTTTCCTAAAATGGATCCATAAATATTTTCATCGTTTTGACCAAAAAAAAAATAGGGTTCTGATTTTATTATTATCTAAATAATATTATTAATTAAAATTTTATTATATTAACTTTAAACTTACACATTGGCAACACATGTAGTGTAGATTTAAAGATGTAGTTCCGTTTCATGAAGTTACGTGGATTGATTTGGCAGCATGTATCCTGGCAAAAGCATTGCCAAATAAAAGGATATAATTTTATAAAGGATAACGGTTTCATAAGTTAAAGGCTTATAAAATTTGGCAGCACTTATCCTTTTAACAGAGCCGACAGTTCAAAAATCTAGTTTTTAACCACAAAACCAGTCGTTTGAAAATAATTTAAGCTTATGAAGCAGTTTGTAAAATGAAAGGAGCGGTGAAGAATAACAAAGAAATTGTTTATGTTGTTTATAAAACGTATTCAATATTTTTATTATAAACTGAATGCTCTATTATTATCACAAAGAGTTATAAATTTAAATCAATAATAGTAGTAAACAAATTTCAATAGAAATGTAAATCGGACAAATTATGATTTACCGGAAGTGTATGATTTGTTTACGAACAAATAACAATAGTGTCACTTTTTAAAAAAGGCAACAATACATATTTACATAACAATGCCTTAATCTTATACATATATGTATATAGTGTGTAAATCAAATTTGTTTTGCTATAAAAAAAACATCATTCGAAATCTTAAATATCTTTTAGTTTTTATTAAATATCAAATTCTTGTTGTTTGTTCATCAGAGATCATAAAAAAATAATATGTTTTGTTAGAATTTACAAGCTTGTTTCAAACATCCGCGTGGTTTTAGCTATTTAAGCTATTGTTAAGGAATTCTTTTGTTTAATTGTATAAAAATATATGTACATATGTATGTTTTTATAAGCTATCCAGAATAGTAGTTTGTTTTTTTAACCTTGACAATCAAGCAAGTAATATTTCTTTTTTCTAATAACAGCGTAAAAAAAGTAATTGATTGATTTATTAAAAATATAGAAAAAAATAATAATAATATTTCATTATAGCAGAAGCCATTGACTTGTGAGAAGAGTAGAAAACAAAATACAATAGTCCATATGAACAAATTATATAAGGAATTTGCTCAATTTATGCTTTTAATTGGGCATTAGTATTTTTTTTCATTGCGTAGCTTCATAGATGATTAATAGCTTTCCTAACAAATTCGCAGTTATAAATTTGTTATGAACTCACTGTCTAGAAATTATGATGAAACCTTTTCTCATAATGCATTTAATAAATTTTAAATTAAAAACAAAAAATTGCTAAAAGTGCTGTTTATATTCCTGTATTCAAAACTATTGTTTCTAATACCATGCTTTTTTAATTTCAGCTCCTTAAAATAATATCAAAATGATTCCGATTTTATCAAAACTCAGCAACTATTACAGTGCCTATGTGTTGGGTGTCCTAACAGTGGGTTACATTCTGGGCGAGTTGGGTCACTACCTTATAGGTGTCACTTCTAAACAAACAGCCATTGAATTAGATTATGGTGACATTGCATGTCAACAAAACAATTCCATGTTTTTGAGAACTGATGTACCTCTCCAGTGTGCGGAAATACAAAATGAAACCAGGTAATATAGAAAAATTAAATAAAATTTTAAACAAAGCAATTAATAAATGAATTAACAATTAAAAAAAAAATTAGCTGCCTAGCTGCTGATATAAATGGCACAGGTTATTGTGAATGGAATTATAACGGCTTGGGCATAGAATACCAGATATTGGCTGGTCCCACCTTCATATTGATCTTTACCATTGCTGGTGTTTTTATGGGTGTAGCGGCCGATAAATACAATCGTGTGAAAATGTTGACTGTTTGTACGTTTATCTTTGCGGTGGCGATTGTTTTGCAAGGCACAGTTAAGGAATATTGGCAATTGGCTTTATTGAGAATGATTATGGCAGCAGGGTAAGTATTATCTCAACCATTACCAGCTTTATTTACATGCATATATAGAAATTCTTATCATGTCCTTTATTGTATATTTTAGTGAGTCGGGTTGCAATCCCTTGGCTACTGGTATCATGTCTGATATATTCCCCGAAGATAAACGTGCCTTGGTTATGGCCATTTTCAATTGGGGTATTTATGGTGGTTATGGCATTGCTTTTCCCGTAGGCCGTTATATTACTCAAGCCAATTTCTTTAATATGGGTTGGCGTGTTTGCTATTTGGGTGCTGGCGTATTGGCCATTTTGGTAGCTGCCCTTACAGGTACTACATTGAAGGAACCAGAACGCAAAGCTATTGGAGAAGATGATATGCGCACTAAGAATGGCAAGAAAGCCAATTTATGGTCAGTGTTGAAGAATCCCGCCATGATTATGTTAATGATAGCAGCCTCTATAAGACACTCTGGTGGTATGACATTTGCCTACAATGCTGACTTGTATTATAACACGTATTTCCCTGACACCGATTTGGGTTGGTGGCTGTTTGCTGTAACCATTGGTATTGGCAGTGTTGGTGTTGTTGTGGGTGGTGTGGTATCCGATAAGATTGTTGCCAAAATGGGCATACGTTCAAGAGCTTTTGTTTTGGCCATTAGTCAATTGATCGCCACCTTGCCAGCATTTGGCTCAGTATACTTTGACCCTCTATGGGCCATGATCACGTTGGGTGGCTCGTATTTCTTTGCTGAAATGTGGTTTGGCATTGTTTTTGCCATCGTTGTGGAAATTGTGCCATTGCAAGTACGCTCTTCAACCATTGGTGTCTTTTTGTTTGTGATGAACAACATTGGTGGCAATTTGCCCATTTTTGTTGATCCCGTTGCTAAAGCTATTGGCTACAGAGGCGCTATTATGATTTTCTATGCTGGCATGTATGGCATAAGTAAGTATATTTGTGCTTTTAAATTGTATTGTCGTTTATTAATACAAAAATGTTCTATTTTTTAGGTTCCGTTCTATTCCTTATCACCTGCTTTATGTTGGAGGGTAAACCTCAAGCTTCAGCCGAAGAGAAGGCTGAAAATGGTATTGAGGCTCATGCTAGAAACATACAAGGTCATGACAATTCAGTTTTCTCCAATGACGAACCACCAGCATATCCCAATGGCAAAACATCGGCGTTGTCAAATCACATACAAATGTATAACAACAATGGCAGTTCACAGAACAAACCCCAAATACATGAGAGCAGTAGACTGTAGGGTATTTTTATGTTAATCTTAACGCTAACACTAGTATTTCAAACAAAATTATTAAATTCGTTAGTTTATAAGCTCATGTTTTAAACTAAAATTCAATACTCATTATATGTAGTGAGGATAGCATATTCTCATTGAAATTATCATTAAACCACAGTGTAGATATAAATATTGCAGCTGTATGCACACACATATGTATGTACATATGTGGATTGTGTTGTATGTACTTATATGACGTATATTTTTTATGTACCTTCTTCAAAAGCTAATAAGTATTATTTGTAATTTTTGAATAACAATTATTGGTTATAATTTTTAGGCATTTCATTAAATGCAGTTTTAGTTGTAATTGTTATTAAATAAATAGTTTTTATTAAAGAAAAAAATTTTAAAAAATAAAATACAATTGTCTGTTTTCTTTCATATCGATCGATATAATTTTTGCTGTGTGATGTAAAAAGGTTTATATCCATGTTTAAAACAGTAAATAATATAAGAACATATAAAGGTTGGTGTATTTACTAGACTATATATAAACCTGCATACACATCTCTGCTCGCAGTAATGCTGCGCTGCCATGCTTTATATTATTCGTATTTTGTTTTAGTTACATTTTCGGCTTCGTTTGATGTTAAAGTGCTCTTGGCAATTGTATATTATTTTAAAACAAAAATCATTAATTAATTAGTTACACAAGAAAAATTAAAGAAAAGAAATTATAATCAGTAAAGTTTTCA
Source organism: Sarcophaga carnaria (assembly GCA_958299815.1). Taxonomy (NCBI): domain Eukaryota; kingdom Metazoa; phylum Arthropoda; class Insecta; order Diptera; family Sarcophagidae; genus Sarcophaga; species Sarcophaga carnaria. The sequence continues at coordinate 2,514,970 of OY283149.1, forward strand.
TAAAATTATATATAATATATTAAAGTATACGCCACTAATACAAAAAATACGAGATTATTTTTCTCCGCTTGTTAAGAAGGGTGCATATTTTCGCCATTTATTTTTTGTCAAAGAGTATATTTGTAAGTGCGTGTGTGCATATTTTCGGTATTGTTTTTTTCCAAAGAGTGATTAAATGCGTATATTTGTATGAGCGTGTGTGTTTGTGCATGTGTTTGTTAAATCAAGCGGCAGTGTGCGCTAGATCACACCACTTTTCTTTTTAAATAAACCTTTATGGTAAATAATTGAAATAATTCCGTAGTCTTTACAACATACGATTTGATTTGTTTATTATGAATGCAGGTGAGTGATTAATACTTTATTTTATATTGAATATTTATTTTATTTTATATTAAATATCCAAAGCAAAATATTTATACAATAAAAAGTTGTCCATAATAATTTCTGTAAAACTGCAAGGAAATTCAACTTTATACATATATGTATTTACTCGAAAGTTTGATTGCTAATGATTTGATGTGAATTTTAATGAATAATTTAGAAACTGAATTAAATAATTAATATACTAAGCAGACATCCGGCAGAACTAAAACGACTTTTATATTTAGTTGCTAACCTAACCTACCCTATGTATATCTATCATATCAATTTGTCTCCCACCTTTATTGACATTCTTGTGAGCACGCTTCTGATTTCCGATCCTGCGGCTGTGCACTCTATTAAGTCAGTTAGGCCCTTTAGCATGGATATCTGCACATAACATGATATTACAGCAATTGCCTCTTCGGGTACTGTCCTGTATACGAAGAGTACATAGATTGTGAGATCAGTATTACTTCTGTTTTCTCTGCAGCTAATTTGAGGCCAGAGTAAAGCACCCATCCACTTATTATCGATGCATCTTTGTATTTCATTTCCGGAATGTTAAGCCTTCTGTCTACAGCAACCAATCCGGTATCATGCGCAGAGCCCACAATCGAAGCACTTCCGGAGAGTGTGAGACTCAATATAGCATCGTATCATCACATTCCACAAATTTTACACTTCCTTAGAAACATCTTCAACAAAATAATTTTTATTAATCTTAACCTTATAACTTATTTGGTATGCAACACCCTGCTACTCATGAATATTCATATTCAAAATTATTGGTTGTGATTTACATTATCACCCTATTTCAATAAATGTTGGTATTTTTGCTACGTGTAATGTAAAAAGGTTTATATCCATGTATAAAACAGTAAATAATACAAGAACATATAAAGGTTGGTGTATTTACTAGACTTGGTAACAAGCAAACCTGCATACACATCTCTGCTCGCAGTAATGCTGCGCTGCCATGCTTTATATTATTCGTATTTTGTTTTAGTTACATTTTCGGCTTCGTTTGATGTTAAAGTGCTCTTGGCAATTGTATATTATTTTAAAACAAAAATCATTAATTAATTAGTTACACAAGAAAAATTAAAGAAAAGAAATTATAATCAGTAAAGTTTTCATAAAATTATATATAATATATTAAAGTATACGCCACTAATACAAAAAATAAGAAATTATTTTTCTCCGCTTGTTAAGAAGGGTGCATATTTTCGCCATTTTTTTTTTGTCAAAGAGGTTGTGTTTAAATGCGTATATTTGTAAGTGCGTGTGTGCATATTTTCGGCATTGGTTTTTTTGCCAAAGAGCTTAAGTGATTAAATGCGTATATTTGTATGAGCGTGTGTGTTTGTGCATGTGTTTGTTAAATCAAGCGGCATTGTGCGCTAGATCACACCATTTTTCTTTTTAAATAAACCTTTATGGTAAATAATTGAAATAATTCCGTAGTCTTTACAACATACGATTTGATTTGTTTATTATGAATACAGGTCAGTGATTAATACTTTATTTTATATTGAATATTTATTTTAATTTATATTAAATATCCAAAGCAAAATATTTATACAATAAAAAGTTGTCCATAATAATTTCTGTAAAACTGCAAGGAAATTCAACTTTATACATATATTTACTCGAAAGTTTGATTGCTAATGATTTGATGTGAATTTTAATGAATAATTTAGAAACTGAATTAAATAATTAATATACTAAGCAGACATCCGGCAGAACTAAAACGACTTTTATATTTAGTTGCTAACCTAACCTACCCTATGTATATCTATCATAGTGATTTGTCTCCCACCTTTATTGATATTCTTGTAAGCACGCTTCTGATTTGCGATCCTGCGGCTGTGCACTCTATTAAGTCAGTTAGGCCCTTTAGCATGGATATCTGCACATAACATGATATTACAGCAATTGCCTCTTCGGTTACTGTCCTGTATACAGTGCATACAGTGAATTTTAGCATATACCCACCTTTACTGCCATACTCTAATAGATTGTGAGATCAGTATTACTTCTGTTTTCTCTACAGTTAATTTGAGGCCAGAGTAAATCAGCCATCCACTTATTATCGGTGCATCTTTGTATTTCATTTCCGGAATGTTAAGCCTTCTGTCTACAGCAACCAACCCGGTATCATGCGCAGAGCACACTATCGACGCACTTCCGGAGAGTGTGAGACTAAATATAGCATCGTATCATCAGATTCCACAAATTTGACACTTCCTCAGAAACATCTTCAACAAGATAATTTTTTTTTATTAATCATATAACTTATTTGGTATGCAACACCCTGCTACTCGTGAATATTCATATTCAAAATTATTGGTTATGATTTACATTGTTATCACCCTATTACTCGTGAATATTCACCAATAAAGTTTCAATAAATGTTGATATATTTGCTATGTGTAGTGTAAAAAGGTTTATATCCATGTTCAAAACAGTAAATAATAAAAGAACGTATAAAGGTTGGTGTATTTACTAGAAACGAGTGCGTTTAAAGCGAAGTCAAATATCACTGCTGTCAGTTATTGCTTTAATAGGCAAACGCTGTGCAGCTGCTGCAGCCTGCATACACTTCTCTGCTCGCAGTAATGCTGCGCAGCCATGTTTTATATTATTCGTATTTTGTTTTAGTCTCATTTTCGGTTTCGTTTACTAAAGTGCTCTTGGCAAGTGTGTATTATTTTAAAATAAATATCATTAATTAGTTACATAATAAATTATAATTTAATAAAGTTTTCATAACATTAAATTGAAGGATACGCCACTAATACAAAATACGTGATTGTTTTTATCCGTTTGTTAAGAAGTGTGCATATTTTCGGCATTGTTTTTTGCCAAAGTGGTTAAGGGATTAAATGCGTATATTTGTATGTGTGTGTGTGTGCTTGTGCATGTGGTGCTTAATTCAAACGGCAGTGTACGCTAGATCTCACCATTTTTCCTTTTAAATAAACCTGTTGTAAATAATTGGAATACTTCCGCAGTGTTGTAAAGGGTTTAATTTTTATTTTTAAGAATAGAGGTGAGTCATTAAGCAAAAACACACATATTTTTATGAACAATACTTCATTTTATATTAAATATTATTTTATTTTATATCAAATATCAAAATATTAAGTATTGAGCGTATATACCCAAACTTTCAGAAGGCAATTAAAAGTTAGTATGGGATTTCCAAATATTAAAATCACACCGCTGTTCATTGGTATAACGTCTGGAGGCCGTCCAGAGATGTATGTTCAAACGTTAGGCCGATGTAATTTCAGTTGCTTAAGCGCTGTGTATACTCTATCAATTAAGACGAGTTTGGGCAAAATTCGTTAGGCAAACAATTGACTGGCATTCCACGTTCACCATCTCTGTAATTGGTCTTTAAGCTATTATTTCGTAACCAAAACCTCCTCAAACTCAGGACAAATTAGCTAGACCTGTCGCTCTAGAAAATTACGTCTTCCGCTGTTTCGACTGTATGCCTGCTTCGGTGCAGGTGTTGTCGAAATCTCCATGACCGAGCGGAATCTGTATGCGATATGAATCCAGTTCAACGTGCGGTTTTGTAATCCATATTTTGACACAAGTCATATCTATCACTGACACAATGGACCATATGGGCCAACGAGTGAACTGCAACCTACCCGCTAACCTATGTATATCTATCATAGTGATTAGTCTCCCACCTTTACTGGCATTCTTGTGAGCAGTCTTCTGATTTCCGATCCTGAGGCTGTGCATTCTATTAAGTCAGTTAGTCTCTTTAGCATGGATATCTACACTTAACATGATATTACAGCAATTGCCTCTTCGGGTACTGGCCTGTATGGGAAGAGTACCTATAAAACTGTATTATCTACCGCATACAGTGAATTTTGAACATATACCCACCTTTACTGTCATACTCTAATAGATTGTGAGATTAGTATCGCTTCTGTTCTCTCTGCCGTTAATTCGAGGCCAGAGTTAAGCAGCCGTTCAATTCCATCCATCTTTGTATTTCATTTCCCAAATGTTAAGCTTTCTGTCTACAGCAACTAACGCGGTATCATGCGCAAAGCCCACAATCGACGCATCCTCCGGGAGTTTGAGACTCAATATAACATCGTACATCACATTCCACAATGCTGACACTTCCTCAGAAACATATTCAACAAAATAATCTTGGGCAACCAGAAATTATCAATAAAACTCGTCTAGTATAAAAAACGGGAATGGCCAGAATATCATATCAAAGCTTCCGGAACTGTTTGGAACTATGTAGAGGCGATAAAGGTTTTTTTTCAAATGTACTATGTTGGCCATCGCTGGTCGCCGTAGTCTATTGAGTATTGTGTTGGCTTACTAGATGAGAGTTCGAGAGTTCAAACTTCTGCTCTGACATCTTAAAATAAAAAAATTTTAAAATATTTCGTTTGGCGGTCCTCTCAGCGTTCTTCTGATAAAAGTTCTGAGAGTAAACTAATTGCCATGAAAATACTCCTCAAAGCAGTTGTTCGGGAGGTCCCGCATTCATGGATAAAATTGACGCAGGCTAGAGAAGCCAATCAGGACTTCCGACGAAAGGATTCTAATGGTCTATAATGTAATATGATGTATGGTATAGGACGCATTATTTGGATACCTAGTCACCACTTTGTGGGCGGAAATGAAGAATGCCTCTCATAGCAGAAAAACATTGTGAAGTCGTCTTCACTCCCATAATTTTGGATCTAATAATCAATTATTGCGTCATATCGTCGGTCAATCCAAGATTTTTTCTATTACCTCTCTTGGGTTAAATGTAAGATTGGATTGTCCTAGATCTTGGAGAATCGAATATTTCCTTGTCCATGGTTTCTTGAGCCTTAAGGATTCCACTCACGTGCTATTCTTGTTGTACTATCAGAATTCTTTCGGATAGTATGGCCGATCAATCTTCATTATTTTCATTTTATTTGTATTATTCTGAGTTCCTCGTTGGTAAGATTCCAGAGATCCACGTTGCTGATGTTATTAGACCAGAATATCTGGCATATTATTCTGAAGCTCTAGTTGATGAATAGCTGTAGTTTTTGCGGTACTTACCTGGTTTCACTTCCGTACAACAGAATTGGTTTACACATGCGTAGGATATTCTGAGCTTGGTGCGGGTAGACAGTTGAAAAGGAATGCCACAGGGCTTTAGCATATCAAATGCCTGTTCCTGTCTTATCCAGTTGACAGTGTACTTATTCTTATATCTTAATGAATCGCCTATAACTGTAACACTCACTTCAAATATGAACACTCCAGATGTTAGTTGATGTTGAATCACGGTTGTATATATATTGCATATGCAAGATCTTTGTTCTGTTTTCAGTCATTTTAAATCCAATTATTACTGGCATTACCTTAACAACTATTACCTTAATAACTATAATTTGCTTTCACTGGCATTTGCTAATGTCCAAATTCAACGACAAGTATGTCAAATGGATGGCTACATTTATTTTCTTGTACATACATATATGTATGTATGTATTAAACTTTCCATATTTTTAACTTAATTAAATGTTGCGTTTTATTTTTAAATAATTACGCAATAATTATTGTACTTACATTTTTTTACACAAGAATTTAAGCCTTACCTTATATACGCATGTACAATTGAAATACATAATCACCTTAATAGTACACAAAAAGTCGAAAGCAAAGAAAAGAAAATACAACCAAATCGCACAGTGTCCACAAAGCAACTGAAGTCAATTTGTATGCAGGCACTCATATTTAAGCATTTTTGTGAACTGGCAAACAGACAACTGCCGATATTCACAGTAAATATAACGGCAAAACGAGGTGTTTCGCTTTGAGTGCATACAATACTAATGAGTGATTTGTGTCGTGCTGCTGCTTGCGCTGTATGTATGCGTTGACGACGCAGTGACGCAGGCATATAGAGGAAAACAACCGAAATTACGCCTTCTTATCATGCTTTAACAATTACTATGATTCAGTTGAGATTTAAGGTTCCATCATAGACGGGCGTACGTATCTTTTTTGGTTAATTTTTTTTTACTTTATGTAAATATATAATATACTATGTTGATTTTTTTATTTGTTATTTTCTTCCATTATTTCTGGTTAATATTTATTTTAAAGTTAAAAAACAGAGGACCCAAACTGTAACAAAACACACACAATATAGACAAATTTGTTCAAAGAAAAAAATGAAGAAACAGACGAAAAAAAAACTATTTTTATAAATTTTAATATAGTGATTATGGCGAATACATAAGAAAGAAAAAAAAAAGAATGACGAAAACTAAGAATGTTTTTCTTGACTACCGAATGAAGTGCCATTTTGAAATGAATATTTTATCATAAAGGGAATTACGAAAATTGTTTACGTGAACAAACGATTGTTAAAAGTGCAACAAATTATAAAAGAAAAGCTGGTTTATATATTTTTTTATTTCTTTTGTTTGTTTTACCTTTTTCCTGTTTTATTATTATTATTATTTTGTTATAAATTTGTCTGTTTAAGTGTTGAACAAAGTAATGTGTGTGAGATGGTGGTGCTGTTGTTTTCTGTCATTTATTGGTACTGGTTGTTGTTGTTGCTAGCTTTAGGTCGGTCATACTTATATGCAATGACAGCAACTGTTGTTGTCCATATATAGTAAATGTATATTATGTATCTACATACATACATATAGAAGAGTTTCGTCTGTGTGCGTGTATAAATTCTGTTATACATACCAAAACTAAAAAAAAAAAAAAACAGAAAAATCCACAATACATCATCAGTTTGGTTCTTAGTTGTTGGCTGCATTTTCAGTTTAAAATTTTCATTTCTCACGTTATAATGATTAACATACCCTGGTTTATTATATAATACTTCAAAATTTCCCTTGATATAAGTACATAAATACATAAATATGGATTCATTAAGATGCTATAATTCTAATGAATCGAATGGGAAAAAGGGAATTTATTTGTAACTAAATTAATAAATAAAACAAATCAAAATAAATTTTGGTAAGTATGGCGTAATTGAAAACATCTGTGACATATGCTGTGTGTGTGTGTGTGCATAATAACTAAATCCCTGTAGTGTAGCGGTTGAAGAAGTACCATAACTTACACAAAAGATGGCTGCTGATTGATATTTATTGATTTTTCATAAAATATCGAAAAAAAAAATGAAAACGGAAATAACTCATGACTAAAAAAAAAAAAATTGTGATCTTAAAATAGTAGTGACTGCCATACATAACAAAAGCATCAATTTTAATAAATTTGTTACTATTGAAGTTCAAAAAATTAAAAAAATTCTCTATTTTTATATTAAAAATGAGTAGATGAAAACCGCAATATGAAACCACTTAAAGGGTTGCCAATATGTCATATAAGTAAATATAAATACAGCAATATTAATTGAATACTATTCACAAGCCATAAAAGCTGCAAAGTTTAAAAAACGAACAGGAAAGAAAATTACCGGAAATGGTTAGTAACAAAATATTACAAGAATTGTAATGAAAGTTTTATCAATGAGAGAAAAACCCTGTATACAGTTATGGCGAAAAATCGAAATAAAGGGTTGCCAATCAATATATAATTGGAACATTACTTACTAAATATTTTTAAGAAGCTGTGAATGATATTCTAATGCAAAATCAATTATTGGATATTAAAGAAAATCACCAGGAATCATAAAAAATATTCAAACGTATTTAATAGCTCAATTATGAACGCCAACTGAACTTTAGTTTTATTGCCGGTTGTCAAAAGTGGTGTTATTAATGGAAAATGACAGATGTCCTTTAAAAGCTTCACATGTAAAACGTATTTTTTTTTGGCAAACCCAAATTTTTGGTTGCCAATTGGGAACTCAACTAACTGAAGTTTGGTTGCTATTCATAATAAACCCATAATTTTAATTAAAAATTTCAATATTGAAAAAAGGATGCTGCTGAGATCATTAACAACACCGTTAGATGGAGTCACTATAAATACAACGAAAAAAAATTTTTTGAATAAAATTTGCTGCAATTATTAAATATGAAACTGTAAATGCAAAAATATTTAAATATTTTCCGCAACATATTAAGTTAATGTTTAAACACGGTTAACGCGGTTGTAAACGCTGCGATATATCACGGCATAGAGCTATACGGAGCAGTAACCTTGCGTCAAATAACCCAAAAGCAGGAAATACACAACAAATATACACAATTTTATATGTTAAATGCTGCAATGATCAAATTTCCTACATCATAATTTAAGTTTTGTCAACTACAACTTTTTCCTGTTAAAGCATAAATTTTTGCATATCCTTATTTGACTCAGCGTACAATTAAAATTGGCTTTTGACAACAGAAAGACATCCAAACTCTAGACATTACTCCACTCTGTAGATGGTGAGGCAAATTTACATATGTATGATTTCAAGAACTTCAAATTAGTTTGATACGTTTTTCTGTGAAACTCTTTCAAAACTCTCTTTAGATTAGAAACAAGGCCTTAAAATTGAATCTCTTAATGGAATTTATATGCCCTGAGGGCTTGATCAATGAAATGCTGCAGAGTATAAATGAAACAAGAAAATAGATACGAAGAGATGTACATTCCAGATGTACTTGTGTTAGATTCAAACTACGCATTAAAAGAATATGAACAAAACAAGCTTACGCGTGAGTTACTCTTTTATTATGTACTCAACGTATTGATCCTAAAAATTTCAAAACGACCTCATTTTGCTACTGACATCATATGACATAGAATGTAAAACTGCAAAACCAACAATAATTAAAATATATTCTATAAAAGTAGCAAAAAAATCAAAAAGTAACTTTTAAATGATCATCACCAGCCTGCCTGTTTTTAGTTTGCATAAATTGTGGCCATTTTCCTTTTTTCTGTTCATTAATGTCAAAGTTTAAAATCAATTCTTAGGAGTTGAACAATTTTTATCTGGTAATATTGCAGACACAGGTATTTTAACCAATAATTTCCTTACTTTCCTTTGTGTAAAATCAATTGCTTCTTCTCTCTTTTCAACTTAACCTCAGTTCCTTAAATTCAAAGAGGATTTATTTAAAATTAATATAGAAATTTGGTAACACTAGTGTTGCGAAATGGACGTCGGGTGATTGCAAAATTTATTTACCCGTATAACTAAACTCGTGTCATAAAAAACTTTACTTTTATTTAATAATTTATTTTTCAAACATTAAAAGAGTAATATTTAAACCTTTCAATCTAAAAAAAGAAACACAAGCAAACAAATTCAAGAATTACAAATGAAAAAATTAACTCAAGCGAATTTCATTCAGCAGCTACATATAAACATACTCGTCATACTTCTGCTCGCAGTAACGATTCGCAGTCACGTTTTGTATTTCTCTCATTTTGCTTTAGTCATAATTTCGCGTTCGTTTAATACTAAAGTGTTCCTAAAAACTGTGGATTGTTTTAATAAAAAATGTTAATTATTTATAAAACAATAAATGAAAGAAAAGAAATTTGAAATAAAATAAACCTTTACAAAACGAATTTAAAGATTATATTAACAATTTAGTGTGATTTTCAAGTGTTAAAATGAATGAACAAAAACCCTATAAGCCTTACCAAAAACCATGTGTTTATTTGCTAGTGAAAGAATAAAAGCAACAAGAACATGGTATGGAATAATGTTTCGGTTTAATACCTTAGCATCTTTTTAGAGGGGTTTCTTTCTTGTAAGCATTCGTAGAAATATGTGGTTTTATTATTTTTTTTTTTTGGAATATGCGTTTCAGTTCTTTGATGTTTTCTTTTATTTGTGCCAAGTGGTTAAGGAAACTACATGTGTGTGTGTGTGTGTGTATAAGTTTGCATTTGTTAAATTCAGCCGGCGGTTTCATACGCTCGATCTTGCGGTGTTCTGCTTTAAAATGCATGAACTTCCATGTTGTTAGCAAGTCGAGTATTTCCGTAGTGTTGCCAATCGTTTTGTTGTGTTTGTTATGAATAGTCGTAATAAAGTAAAACAAACTGTTGTCAACAATTCTTTATTTTATATGTTAAATATTAAATACCAAAAGAAAAGTAGGAAACATTTTGAAATAAACATTCCATAAATGATAAATATTTATAAAATAAAAATTGCAAAACCTGTAGTGAAACTCCAAAGAAATGAAACTTCGTATATTTACTAAAAAGGCTGAACCATATTGTTTTGAAGTGATCTTTTAAAAAGTATTGTAAGTACCGACTTACGTTAATTGGGTGAGGCAGTAAATGTATATTGGCTTTCTGAAAATAAATTGTATTTATCAAAATAGAAACAAATTGAAAATAGCATAATCTCTACCACATTTGCTTTGACGCTTGTTTAAAGGTATCTTACATACTGTCACCACTGAATAATGATCGCTGTAATAAAGAATTGTCTTAAAAACAGCACCAACAAATCTTTGTTAAAGCCTTGTGGAATAGAATTGAAACATTTTCTATTGAAAGCAGCTTCTGCTGGGTTGTCAATACTTAGCCAAAATTCATTTGTGTCGTTCCGGAGAGTAGTTCCGATTGCCATGGAGTTTTCTTGTTAATTGTAATGCAAAAATTATAAATGAAAAGTAGCAAAAGTTTCTTAACATTTTTGGCTTATTTTAATATATTTAAAAGGATACCTGGATTCACCGGATTGTTGACAATTCTAATGTAATTCCATTACACCTCACTGATAAAGACCATTGGACACGAATATATGGTAATTACTTGTTTCCAGTCTTGTACTAAAAGGTGGCTGCATCCCTCAATCTCGGAGAGATCTCAGGTTAAATCTTATCAAAGCAATGTACAAATGTTGCAATTTTTAACAGGGAATCTGCTCAGAGCAGGTTATTGTTTCGCAATCACTGTAATCACACAGTAAGTTCAACTAGAAAGCTATCATTGTATCGCCATTACATTTTCCGCTTGCTGAGTCTGCTTCATTACTGATTAGCCAATGCTAATCCATGAGATTAAATTTAGACTAAAATGTGTATAACTTTAGTAATTGCTTTATGGAGACAGGACATATCAGATATATCCTATAATAATAATGATATACACTTCACAGAGGATGTTATCTAAGTATTCATTAACGGATTCATGTCACGGAACAAAGTCGATTCGATTATTCCTTACACTACCTGATTATTGTTGCATTATTAAGACTCAAAAATGACTACAGAGACCATCGCTGTGCGAATTCGGTGTCAGAGTAAAGGGAGTGTATATAAATGCATATTTAGTGATAGAGAAGTGGCCACTAGATCCCAAGAGAGTGCGTTAAGCATATCTAGAGTGCCGGGTATATCTGAAGGAGATGGCGAAACATTCGACGATTATCCTCATATGGGTTCCTGAGCACGGATTGGGTTCTATCATTATTATGAGACCTTATAGAATCCAAGTAAGCTATATTATTTAAGGCGGCTACCAATTTAGCCTAATCTAACCTATATTAGTCGAAAAAATTGAGGATTTATTTTTTGACTTACAGTCTAAAAAGAGTACAATTAGTTTCTAGACTCTGAAATAAAAATCTGTATTTCCACAATAAGTCTCCAACTTGGATATTTCATAATAGGCTTTTGACAGCAATTTGTTGGCACGAAAATCGAATGTTAAGACTCCAAATTGCTTCAACAGTGTACCGTAATTAATAAAGACCACTGAAATCCAGCAATGATACAGCATTCAAAAAAAACTCTGATTAGAATCTTTTGTAATTAATTCGAAGATAATTTATTATAATTAACTTGCAGTAAAAAATTCTGTTTTGTAATCTTCACTTAATTTTCTTTACAGCTACCTATACAGAAAAATTATAATATGTTTATATAAAGTTAATATTGTTAAAAGAATTATTTATTAAGTAAAAAATAAATAAATACAAAGCCGAACAATGACTGATGCACAGTATGAAGCCAAGTTTAAGGAGATGCAGAAATACATACCATTTCTGCAAAGGGTCATTGAGAAACTAAAAGTTAACAATGAACAACAAGCAGAAAATCCGCGCAAGGCGCAACTGCAGAAAATGGAAATGTTGCATGAATTATTAACAAATAAAGCTAAAAAGTAAGGAAAGAGCTACAAGTTATTCTATTCCCTTTCATAACCAAAATTTTAGTAAAAATAGTTTTTATTACATGGCTATCTATTTTTTCGTTTTGTTTAAAGGATAAAAATGGAAACACTTATAAAATGTGAGGGTGTTTTAATAAAATTACATGCAAAAATTGAAAAGGTAAAATATTTTTTCCTATTTTTTTTTTATTTTCTCTTTTTTTTTTGTTATTTATTTCTCGATATTTTTTGTTAATATTTAAATTGATTTTTTTTTTGTTTTTTTTTTTAATTTTTTATTTGCTTTTTGTTCCAAATTGTTAAATCCGTTTACATATGTTAAGCAAACAACTTTATTACAGAGTGAAGATACCATATTGAATAATGTAAAACTAAAGCCAATATTCAATAACCCTTCCACATCCAACACAACGACTCAAAATGCCAAAGATGTAGACATTATTGATATATCAGGTCCTGCAAGTCCACCTCCTGAAATTATACCTCTTGATATAGATCAACCCGTTGTGATACCTACTGAAAGGCGTTGCTCTCCAATTTTAGTTGAGGAAGAGTCAGGTTTTACACGACGTTCAGGTCACCATTCCAAGACAGAAGATAAATATGATCACCATGAAAAATCTTCCGATAAACAGTATTCCTCGGAAAGTCATACACAAGATTCAAGGCAAAGCATTAACAACAACAATAATAGTAGTAGTAAACATAGTAATGATTCCGTTAAACATGATTATCATAGACATCATCATCATCACAGTCATTATGATTCTCGCAAAGATGGACATAATGCAAAAGATCATAAACCTATACCAACACATGTGAGCTCTAACTGGAGAAGTGAGAATTTGCCAAAAGAAGATCAATTTAAAAGAGACCTTTCTAGTAGCAAATCTCCGACAACGTCACAGAAATTACACACGGTAAAAGTGGTTATAACCGAACCCTTGGGAGATCATGTAAAGCAAAAACATTTTCCAACTTCTAATAAATTTATGCCAAGAGCATCAATATGTTATGATAATTTGAAAACATTGCCTCAAGTAAATAATGCAGATTGTGCTGAGGCCTATAGTCCAGAAGAATTGTGGGAAGAATACAATGATTCTAATAAGAAAACCAATTCCCCATCAACAAAGCCTTCCATATTTAGTCGATTGGGTGAAAAAGTAATAGAGATGGCGCAAACTTTTAGCCATTCAAATACCAAGGCTCCCACACCAATAACTGGCCGTTATACACCAATACCAGACGTTTTGAAAAGTCCACCACTATCTGTAACCGATATAAACAACCTACTTCTTGAGTCTGGTTTAGAAAAAGATCCAAATGATATCTCTGAAATTGGAACTAGAAGAGCGCCTAAAACAGAAGATCATCAAATAAAAATGGAATCTTCGGCCAGTAATACTTTGGAATTTGCACGCAGAAAGTTGGCTCAAACAGCGAAATTATATTCTCCAAATTCTGAAGCACAAAAATCTCCTTTAACCACGGAAAATCCTTTAAGTTCACCTTTACCCAACGAAAGAATTGCGTTAAAATATAATCCGCATCCAAGGCAAGAAAGATTACAATCAATTTCTTCAACTGAGGGTAGCGAATGTAGCATTCCATCGAAAATTATTGATCCCAGAATTAAATCGAAACTTCCATCATCATCCAATCTAATAAGCCCCATAAATGTAAACGTTTTACCAACTATAAATATGAATGATCCTCGTTTAAAAAAGCAAAATACTAACACATATGAAAAAAATAACACTTTGTCAGCAATTATTCCGTCTCCGTCTCCGACTCCGAGTCCGACTGGTCACAATCAATTACCGGGCTATGTAAACCCAAATTTAATTAGTTATGCCGGTAAAGTAGATCCTAGAATCTCCAGAGTTGCAAACATTCCATTATCAGGATCCCAAATAACGCCGCCTTATGGTAGATCAAGCACAAATAAACCGCATTATAATTGTGAGGAGAAATGGAGTACAATGGAGTCTGCAGATAAACCTCGAGTACAAACTAAAAGCAACCCAAGGGTTGAGAAAAAAGACGTAGTCGAAAATAAATTTGATTCCCGATATTGTGCAAATAAAAATATATCCTTAAACGCAATGCCAAATAGAAGAGGTAGCATTTGTCAACCTAGGTTTGTGTCAGGTTCTGAAACAGAGTACGTTAAACCAAATCCTCCTAAATCAGATTCCGAAGAGGATTGGGATAAAGATTTGGAAAAAGAAAAGCAAATTGTAAAAGAAAAATCTGTTTCGCAGCATACCGACTCATTAAAAACTTCACAAATAGACAAGAAAAAGTTATCAAATTGCAAAAATCCAAACGTTACAACCGATATTAGAAATAATTATATTCCTAGACCTCCAAATTCTGATACTGAAGAAGATTGGGACTCTGAACCTGAACCTACCGCTTCTAAAACAAAGTCAAATGTTTCAACGAATGTATCACCAAACATTCTAACGAGTAACTCTTCAGTGCCAGAACTAATCACACCTGTACGCATACATGTATCACCAAAAGCTTTTGTTAACATTCTAAAAACTCCATTATTGCCATTGCCCCCTCAACATTCGTTACAACATCCTTATGGACATAGTCCGCATCCAATAGTGGGAGCAACCAGTCCACATTCTATATCAACGCCAGCTGCTAATATTCGCTTCAATGCTCTCCTAAATGACAAAACAGAACGAGAAAAGTATTTAGAGTCTAAAAAGCAAAAACCATTCCAACCACGAACCTACAAAGAGTTTAGAGAGGCTAAGGAAAGGCAGCAAGCTCAGGCAGCTGCTATGAAAAAAGCTGCTGAAGCTGAAGCAGAGGCTAAAAAACGCGCTGAAGAACTTAAAGAAGCTGCAGTCAAAGGCAACGAAACAAATGCTTGTGAAAAGAAGGACCAGAAAACAAATGTGCCTTCAAAAGTGGTTGAATCTAAAGTAGAAAAGAATCATAATCAAATTGGTAATGCTGTAAAGACGTCGCATTTACTAAGTAAAGATCATGCAAAAACACTTGCTTCAGAGTCAACTTTAGATAAAATGTATCGAACTCAAAACTTTGGCTCAACATTTCCCAAAGCTAGTACAAGTTTTAAAATACCTAAAAAGAAATCAGAAGAGAAGCCAAAAGAAGAAACCGCAAATAAAATGGAAACTAAGAAAGAAACCCTAACTGATACGTTAAACCAAGAGAGTGGAAAGAAATTGTTTACAGAAAAGACAAAGAACGTAACTGATAAAGCAGCAATCGATAGTAGCCATATTGAAAATACAAATAATGTGTCAACAAAAACTAAGGAAACTAAAGATAATCAAAATAAAAATCCAAAACACAAACAAACGAATAGAAAAGAAGAGAAAAATATTCCTGAGACTGTTGCTGCAACTGATTCCAAAGACGAAGAGGAGGAGTTAAGTAAACAACCGGATGCCATTATGTTAACCAAAAAAAGTATACGTGATCCCAGGTGCAGGTCCAAAAATATATCAAATGAAATTGAAGAAAACGTGAATACAAAGGAAGAAAGCATGCATGTCTTAAACGATATTATCATTAAATCGTCTGAAAATGAAGTTGTCCTTAAGCCACAACAAAAATTAGAAAATCTTGAAGACAAAAATAAATCTGCTCTGGAAAAATTCAATGAAATTACAAGAACATTAAGTCCTAAGCCACAGCGTATTATGCGTAGACGCAATACGATGGTAGCATTCGAAAGTGAACCTCTAGTCGATAAGGATAAACTAAGGAAAGCGAACGCTATGCTTTTCGAAGATATACAAGAAGAAGAGAAACGTAAGCAAAAACAAAAGGAAGAGGATAGACAAAATGCTCGTCGCAATAAGAATTTAGAAGAAATGTTTCAAAAAACAGACGATAATTGCACCGTGTCTACGCAAAACATTATTACCGGAAAACGAAGAACACGTGCTTCAATTAACTTTAATGAGACTGTGAATGCCATGAATGTGTTTAAGCATACATCCAAAAAAGGCAGCGCTGGTAGCACCAATTCAACTCCAACAGCGCAACCATCCCCACAAACAAATGGTAAAAATACTAGATTAAACTCAAAGAGGGCAGCGAAAAGTTCAGATATGTTAGAAGACAACAAAAGTATTGAAGACGGATGTGAAAATGTTGGAAAACTTATTGAAAATAAAGAAACAAAAACAGGCAACAATGCAGACACCTCAAAATCAAGTGAAGAATTGAATTCAAGCAATGATGATACAAAAATTAAACCTATTAAGACTAAATTAAAACTCTGTATAAAATTACCGAAGAAGCGACCACCAGCATACATACCACCACCATCACCAACAGCTACTACAACGGCCACAACAAAAGAAGATAAGAAAGAAGCTAAATTCAAGCCGATACAAGATGAAGAACATCAAAACTGTGCCGTATCGAGCACTTCAACAGAAAATCCTTCAGAAGATCAGCCGGTTTGCTCAACAAGTTCAAGCAATTCTACCGGTTCATTTAAGAAAGAAGCCGATGACAATGAACCCACTAGTACTGCAAGTAAATCGAATAATTCTACACCAACTCCCGAAGCAAGTGTACAAGTATTAGAGGAGATTGTAGATAAAATGTTGAAACCCAATGCTGATAGAGTTCATATTTTGAGTTTGTTAGGTCAAATTTTAAGTGAGGAGAAATTGGATCTTATCAAGTCGCTGATACAAAATAACACTCAACAACTTGATGAGCAAGAAACAAATAAGGAAGAAGATGCAAATAAGCCGGAAATGGAAGAAAATGAAGAGATTGATGCTGCTGAAGAAAAGCCATCGACGGAAACTAATGAACAAGAAGAAAATCCGGATGAGAAGCCCATGAAACAGAAAAAATCATTGGAAAGCGGTAAAAAAATACAGCAAACAACAAAAAAGAAAAGGACTGAATTGGATCGTTTAAACGAGGATATCAGAGATATGTTCATATGTGAAGGCGTTCTAACAGCCACTGGTCGACGAATGTGCACTATTATGGGTCAGTCAAATAATAAAGATTCCGAATATAGTATTCAAAATAAGTCTACAACGGACACGTCGCCCACTGTGACAAATGGAAACGATAATACAGTAAAAAAGAAGGAACTACGAAGTCATGCTGATAAAAACAAAGTGTCGGCTGCTAGACCCCTAAGAAGATCTGTAAGAGGTTGTAAGACAGCAAATGAAGATGATGAGACCGAAACAACAGAAGAATCTATCGATGAATCAAATGTTACCCCAGAATCTAACTCGACCGACTCTAACAGTACACCACAAAGAAAAATGCCTGTCTTAAAACCAAATACCCCCATTAAAATACTAAAAGAAGAAGAATCAGAAGAACAAATTGATGAAAATGTAAAGAAGGTAAAAAATAAAAGAAAGTCAGATACTAAGCCTTTACCATCTCAGTCGAAAAAGGTAAAGAAGACTAATAAAGACGATTTGAAAGACAACGCTGCTGATTCGGAATGTGAAAAAGAGTCGGAGATAGGAGATCTAGAGAATGAAAGTGCTATTAAGAATACGAACATACACTGGCATAATCAATCGAAATTTACAACATGGTGTATGATCTGTGAAAAAAGAATTCAGGCAAGCTCCAGTGCCCTTCATTACAAAATACACCATGGCGAGAATTATATTTCACGTCTAGCTCCAGTAATTTTGCAACAGTTTAAACAAGGCAAATTATGTAAACCTCTTTTCGGAGTCGACAAAAGTCCAAAACAGTCTTCCTGGTTCTACAGATGTCCTTTCTGCCTCCAGTATTTCAATACGACTTTACCATTGTGGTTTGAACATTTCCATAACCATACCACAGAATTCCGCTACGAATGTTCAAAATGTCACCGCGGCAGTAATAAAGCAGCCACTATACGTCGACATGTTAAATACTGTGGGGGCGGAGCTACCATGTTAAATTCGGCTACAAAACTATCGATTCCAACGCTAATCAAGGGACATGTTTGTCATTTGTGTAACTTCCTGCAATTGAGAAGAACCAATCTCGAAAGACATTACATTGAACAGCATAATTTAGATAAAAATACAGTCGAATTGCTGGGCAACACTATAACTCTATTTGATGTTGAAAATATTGAAGTTGTGTCTGGAGCTAATGCAACAAAAAGAGAAAAAGAAGCATGGAAATTTATAGAAAAGGATGAAAAGGTCATCGACATAGATGATGACGAAGATCGAAATCCAAGCACTTCGGAAGCAGAAAAAACTAATAGTAAAGCAGATGAGTATGTTACGCAGTGTGTAAAAGAAGTAGAATCAAAAAATGAAGAATCTTTCAGATCAATTAATGACCCAACCATCGATATGGATGCAAACAATATTAATGAAGAAACACAAATGAATACAGAAACAAAAAATTCCGAAATATCAAATGCAAAAGAGAACCAAGATGATGGAGAAGGTCATGAGACACGAAAAGAAAATCATGAATTGAAAAATGCAAAAGAAAGTGAAACTGCAAAGGATATCGATTCTCCTGAAGAATCAGTACAGCAGACAAAAGTTCAAAGTGAAAATATTGAATCTTCAACAAGTGAAACAGTTACAGTTGCTGCTGTTACAAATTTTGATTTGAATGAGACGGAAACTGGTAATTCGGAGTATGAATTAATTAACGAAAGAGAAACTGCTCAAGATATTCAAGACGAGCTATTGGCTCTAGCAGGCAAGGCTGCCGAAAATAATGATGACAATAATGATCACATAACTGCAGACATACAATTAAACGAAACAAATGTTCAACCGCAAACTTCAATTTCCGATATTATTTCCACCTCGATAGATATGATTTACACTCGCGATGCCATCAGTAACAGCAGCAGCAGCAGCAGCAGTAGCAGCAACAAACGAAAATCTTTAGAAAACGATGCGACGCCAGAAGCGAAAAAATCATTCCCAAATATTATTTCAAATGTATTTATGCCCACCAGAGATGAAAACAATTCTTCGCCAACGATACAAATATTGGCTCAATCCATAATTAATATCGAAGAAGAAGCACAACAAAGTGAAAATCCTTTAAAATCCATATCAATTGCAGAAAGACTGAGTCAACGTTTTAAGGGCCTACAAAACCGTGAAACACTCAATAGCTCGCCGAGCAATACCGCAGAAACAGCTCAAACTAATGCAAAAGAAAATTACAAAGAAAATCCATTTGAAAAACTAATAAATGACACAGTATTAGAATTAGAAAGAGAAAAGGATAGTCTTATCCCCATGGGCCAATGTGAAACGAAAGACAAGCAGGAAGAAAACGAAAAAAGTGTAAATCACAAAGCAGAAGAAGAAGCGAAGAAGAAAATCGAAATTGAAAATGTAAATGTAAATGAAAATGAAAAGGAAAAGGAGAAAACTGACGAAAGATCTGAAGTGATAACCGTATTAAGTGATGATGAAGATTGGGAAGATATTGAAATTACCGAAACAGCACCAGTTGCCTGCGCTTCAAATACAGGTAATATTCAAAAGTCCAAGAGTAAAGGATTATTTCAGAAATTTGGAATATTTAAAGGAAATACTTCGAAATCTAAAAAACATATACAGCCTTTGGTGTTTTTGCCAAAAAAGAAAACAAAAGAAAAATCCTTATCAGCCTCTACAACATCATCACCTTCACCCACAATTGCTACTAAAACAAATACTACAACCGCATTAACTGCAACTAAATCCGATGCCCAAATTACTCATACTAATACTCATGTTGGTTTTAAACCTGTTGTTAACATAATGGACGATCTATTACCCGATTCTCCCTGCAATGATCCTATCGATTTAGTACCAGAATTAGCTCCATTAGAGCCATTACAAGATCTAAATGATATCTCCTCTATATTGGATTCTCATTTGAGTGGTGCCTTAGAGTCATCGGTCAATATAAATGCTTCTGAACATCATGCCAGTATTGAAGATGCATTAGATTTTATATCGGAACAGCAAGCAAGCGATACGCAACTGTTAAGCAGTACAACTTTAAAATCCTTAAATCCATCACTGGGCAAAACTATAATACATAGTATGTCGCATGTCGGTTACTCTATACACAACACTGGGGAGAATGTTTTTAAGTTCTATTGTTTATTACAAAATTGTTCCTTTTTGTTCTCGAGCGATTCAATAGGCTTGGAAACACATTTCATGTGTGAGCATTCCCAAATTAAATGGGACGGTCATTGTTCAATGTGTCAAACTCAATGTTTTCCCATTATGGAGGGTAATGATGGATATCCTATATCTAAAGAAATCCGTCATATGATGGATAAGCATGTCAATAAACCGAATATAGAACTTAATATCGATTCAACTACACAACATTCCACAACATCTAGTCAGGGCAGTCAGGGTAGCGATGAAAAGCCGAAAATTAAACTAAGACGTTTAACTGGCGATTGTCTGTCTCGAGCTGCTTTAGAAAAAGATAGAGGCGGCTCAAATCCGTCCGCAGAAAGTTTAAAACCATTAACAAACAATACTGTTCGCATGTCTATGTTGGGTGCTTTATTAGTTGCTAAACCCAAACCACCAACCAAAGAAATGCCACCTCAACCACAAATGCCTTTAACCGAACCTTTATTGTTGGATAATAATATCGGAGTTGTAGCATCTTCATCAAATTTTAAAAATATGAGTAACGATTTCCTAATAACTTCAGTTACATCAGCTGCAGACACCTTAGAAAAACAAAGTCCCATGCAAATTTCCAACGTTATAAGTTTACAAGGATCTTCACAACCGATTGTTGCGACACCAGAACAAACACAATTACCAACTATTTTAAATGTTCGTACTCTAGCGCCTGAAGTTAGCAATTTGTGGCCGCAACAAAGCGTAACTGATCACCACCAGGAACTCGTAGAATCGGCCACCGAGTCTTTAGAAGTTTCACAAATTTTAGCTAATGCTGGTAAGCCTTCATTACAAAGAGATACCCCCAGAGCGATGGATGATTCACCTGGTCCAGTAGTAGTTGCCGAAACAGTACCTTTAGCTCAAAATAAAACTGGCGAATTTTTAATAACACAAACTGTATCAGCCCAATACAATGACTGCACTTCTGCAGCTGTAGGCTTTAACATATCCATAGCAGCTGCACCAAGCACCTTACCCGTCCCATCATCTATACCCGTTACATCTCGTCATTATAGGTGTATGGCCAACGGTTGTAAATTTATTAGCCGCGTTCGTGTAGCCATGAGTGATCATTTACGTTTCCACGAGAGGCGTAATTTCTCAAATAAACGTGATTATTTCGATTGTGGTTTCTGCTCGTATCATGCCTCTGATCTTGACGATTATATGACACATACCGATCAATATCACATTATCAATAAAAGTGGTAGCGGTGCCACCTCAGTTACCAGCTCGACAAGTAGTGAAAGCGATACAGCAAATTCTTTAACCAAAAAAATTCAAGATATTTTAAATAACACAAATGGTTCAAGTAGAAATAATACACCAAATCAGCTACAAATCCAAACAGTACAAGTTCAGGACTCTCACGAGGTGTATCTGAAAAAATTAAAGGATACAATTGATGAGATAGTTGGACCCACTGGTTTAGCAGGCAAGGCTTAATAATGAAATCTTAACGATGAATTGTTTCAACAATAGATTGTTTTTATGTTTCTTTTCAGATGATCAACTTTATCGTTGTGTTGTTAAAAATTGTCGCATTCAATTGACGGAAACCACGTTCCTTAATCATATTATGTTTCATATCAGTACCACCTCTACCAATCCAAATAATTATATATTTAAGTGTCCGCATTGTACTGCCCAATATCATAGAGCAGCTGGCATTAAAGCTCATATTAAAAATCACGCTCGTAATCGTTATTTTTGCTATCTTTGTGAGCATACATCCACTAATCCCGGTCAGTTGCTTAAGCACTTTTCAGAGAAACATTGGCACACTTTAAATATGTACACACATGAGTTGCTAAAACCGAAAATCTCAATAGATGGTTCTGCTGAAATATTAGATTCAGCCTATTACGTGGTCTACACCCAAGAGTTAAGTGAGGAGGAAGTGAGAAAGTTTGGCGAAAAACTAATACTAGAATGGCAACGTAAGAAATCAGGTTCAAAGACACATTTTAAATCGACGGAAATTGAATTATTACCACTGTCAGCTATATTTAAGCATGAAGTGAATTGTGGCGAATGTGAATATAAAACTAAAGTACGCACGAATATGTACAGACACTTGCAAATGCATAAACAAAATCGTGGCTTAAGTAATAATAGTGGCGCATCTAAGGTCTGCAGCGTAGATCCAGTTAACCCAGTGCCTTGTTTAAATAGTAACGAACGATTTTTCGATAAAATGACAAATTTGGCATCATCATCTTTGGTACCTTCTTCCTCCGCTGCCTCCAATAGCAATAATAATAATTCCAATTCAGCAAAAACGGCTTTTAAAATTCCCTACAAGTATATTGCAGAGTCCAAACGTTATTGCTGTGGTTGTCCGGGCTGCATTTATCTAACTATCTCTGAAGATAACTTCCGCACACATATCGCCACACTACACAGTTCAGTAATGTCGTATCGTTGCGCATTCTGCCAAGAGGAAATATGCAAAAGAGGCATTACCATCGATCGAATTGTCAATCATTTGCGTTTTCATGGTGCCACCATTTATCGATGTGAAGAATGCAATTATGTTCATTACCTTCGCTATGTGGTAGAGCGACACATTAATGAGAAGCATGCCACTTTGAAAGTCAATCTTATAACACATGAGCGATCAAGCGAAGACAATGCAGAAGGTACTATGAAAATATTACAATTCACAGGTAAGCCAATAATACGATTGAAGATAAATTTATTATAATTAAATTAAAAATATTTACTCATTGAAGCTCAAAAATAATGGTTTTATTTTATACAGGTAAAAAATATAGAGAGACTATGGAGAACAGCAATGTTGCTCAAACATCAGCTAGTACTGCACTACGTTCAACAAATAATGAGTCCTCTACTACGATGTCTACAAGTACTAATAACACTGCTAAGGGCAAAGGAAAATGGGTTTGTGACGTGTGTAGTCATAGAGCTTCAAATGTAAGCCAAATACAAAACCATTGCCAACAACAGCATGGCGTAAAGAATCAATATAAATGTGCCCACTGTAACTTTGGCTCTCAGCAATTATCGCAAATTCTTTATCATATTGATGAGAAACATTCGGGTAAAACACGCGAAGCCCGCTATATGTACCATAAGGCTGCGAACTCAAACGAAGAAGTGGCTGATACGCGACCGTTATGGCAAAGAAATGATCCCACACGTATACGTCATATCAGAGGTATCTTAATGGAAGATGAAGAAGAATCCGAACAATATCGTAAAAAATTGGGCCTCACAGATGATTTGGATGACGATGAAACCGAATCAGCTGGTAATAAAGCTGATGAGGAGGAAAATAATGATGAACTGGATGGCACAAATTATATAAAGGGTTACGAATTTGGTTGTTTCCATTGTGATTTTAAAACACAAGTATTCGAAGATCTAAAAACAAAACATTACACAAATGTTCATAACAGTAATATGGAAATGGCAAAACCATTTTGGTTTCGTTTGCATAGACGTCTATGCTGTCCAGAATGTCGTTCATTTATTGGAAACTGTAATGAACTTCAGCAGCATATACAAAATATTCACAAAAGAAATCGTTATTATGCTGCCGACATAACTGTGGCTGAAAATGATGACTCCTCACATAGAATACAATGTGGTTACTGTTCGTTCCACTGTGCCAATGTGGAGCATTTGTACAAACATCATATTAAGACACAACATTTACCACAAGATATACGACTAGACGACAACAAGCAATTGTCTGACATTTTAAATCTAGGCCAACAGGAAGTTTCATATCAATGCTCCTTGTGTAGTGAAATATTCTCAAATCGGGTGGCTATTGTACAACATGCCTGTAATGTCCATTCAGGTGATAGTTTTTCTTTTAAGGATTTAAAAAATACCTGCGTCTATCACTGTATCGCATGCAATTTTGCTAGTACTGAGGAAAGAGTTACGCTAAGGCACATGATCGATCATTATAGTCGTTTTGCGGTTTGTCAGTTTTGTCGGAAAAAGCAATCATCTTTCAATGTTTATATGCAACATTGCTATGCTGAGCATAGAACGGATATACAAAAATTTAAAACGATTTATACTCTAAGCGAAATCAGAAAATATTTGATGAAAATGTATGTTATTCTTCCAAATGGCCTTGTGCTAACAAAACGTAATCTTTTGAATACTGTACACGGTAGTACATATGTAATTGAAGAATTATACGAAGAGATGTATAGAATTTCCCAACAACCACCCATTCCTAGGCTATCGATAGCCAGATTAGTGGCACGCAAATCGATAGAGGCTCAACAAAAACAACATGAACCAGTGCCGATAGCTATACATCAAGCAGAGGTTCTTGAGGTTATGCAATCTCAATCTCGAGTTAAAACCTATTCAAGAAGAAAAAGTATCGTTGCGGGAAATCAAGAAGATCAGGTGAACATGCCAGCAATAGTTGAGCCTCAGCCGGCTACTATAAAAAAAAGAAGAACCACTGTTTACCATGACAATCCAATAGGTGATCTAAGTCATACAACAGAATTGCAAGCACCCGAACAAACTCAAAAAATATCGAAGCGTAGACGTACAGTGGCTGTGGATCGTGATACTTTATTTTCTACAAACTTGTCGAGTTCTGTGGATTCTCTTTTAATTGAAAGAGAATTAATAGGCAAGAAACCAAAACTATCTTACACACCCTCCTCTCCCCAGCATCACAGTGAGACAGGTTTATATCCTTTAAACTTGGACATGGAACCGTTTTCATTTTATGGTCAAAAATCTGAAACAATGGATTTGTCAAAAATCTATACGAAGGTGGTCATAGGTGGTATAAAAACACCACTAACAATCGATAAATTTAAACTACTCTTCGATATAGAATGCCAGTTAAAATTGACAAAATGTGATGACGGAATAAACGAAAGGCTGGCCTATAAAGATTACAAACATATTAAGAAAGCTTGTCCAGCAAGCCATAAATTAAAATACAAATAATTGATGAAATGTGAAGAATGAATCACAGAATGAATACATCAACTTCCTCTTTTTGAAAAAAAAAAATGAATAAAACTAGAAAACATAAGACTTTCGTTAGAATGTAAGAATTTTTCTTTTCTAATGTGAAATAGGAAATTATTTATTAATGTAATTTTACTATTAAGTACTCAAAATTAAGTATGTGTGTGTGTGGGTGTATATTAAAAGTTTATTTTTTGTGTTTAGTAGAAATAAAACAAAACACATTCAAAATTAATGACTCAACAATGATTTAAGTTGATATATTTTTTATATACCTTAATAGTATGTAGTATACAACTTGATGTACATAAATTCTATTGTTAAGTTATATACCATTCACGGATTCTCTTTTTTTAGCGAATGCTGTTTACGGTATTTCACGTGTTAAAAAGCTAGAGTTTATATACTTGTTAATATTTTCTAAGTTGTGTTGTTATTATTAACAATTAATATAATTTATTTTATGATAATTATTATCATATATAATATATTATTTTTATCAATAGTTGCAATAAATGCATAAAATTCTACAAGTTTAAAATATTTGTTATGATATCAATATGTACACCCCTATGAACATGATGATAATGTTTAGACCATGTGGCCGGCCCTAAAAATTGACATGCCTATTGGAATGTGATGTATGCCTTATTTTTATTTCAGATGCGCAAAATTTGCGGAAGTAACCGAAATCCAAAGATATCAGTTTACTTCTTATTTTGTTATTAATTGAAAATAGAAATGTGTTTTGAAACTGGAGAGAGGACCTACTAAGATCTGTTGCGCCCTGAGGGCGTTAGAGGCTCACGTCTTTTTTGTAGCAATGTGACCGTTTCTGGCTTTCGAAACGAGGTGTTTTCAACACTTAATTTCTTAACTTAGCCTATCTCTGGAACACATAAAAATTTTATACCAATATCCTTTGGCCATGTTAATTACTAATTATAAATTCAAATATTAACGTTCATTCATTGATTACACAGAGTTGCTGTTGATATTTTAATTAATAATGTTGCCAACCAATTTTATCGTGCTCGTCAGACAGTTGTTATCAGCAGATGTTTGCCGCAATATGTCAAGTAGCCGCCTGTATTTTTTTTTCTTGTTCTCATAAAAGCACATAAAAAATAAACGAAACGCAAAAGAAGAAAGACAGACAAAAAGAAAATACGTAAAATAAGCAAAAAGTATATTTGCGAAAGTGAACAAACGCAGAGTGGAATCTTTTTTTTCGTTTTGTTATTTATTTTATTTAGTAAAAATATATATTTTGTTTTAATTTTACGCGAATATTTCATATTATTTGTTGAACGATAACAAACTTAAATAAATTGACTTTTACTAAGGTAAGTTAAATTTCTGTTTTTAATTTTTAAATGAAAAACTAGTTGAGTGTGGTGCCTTGTTGTTTCTTTTTTATTTTGTACAAGTTTGTTTTTGTAATATTATTTTTAATCAAAATTAAAAATTAGAAACTAAATTGAGATAAGCATTGTTTCATAAAAAGTATAGTAAAACCAAATTAAAATTCTACATATTAACGGTACACTCTCATATGCGTACATACATGCATGCTTACATATAGATTCTCCACAATTCTTGTTGTTCAATTTGTTAATTAACGAGTAAAAAACCAAAAATAGAAAAACAACAACAGCAAAAACAAACACATCTGCAGCATTTTGTTTTTGTACAAATACCCCTTAAAAAGTGAAGTGTTATTTCGATTGTTGTTGTTGTTGTTGGTTGGATGGAATAATTTTCTTGCACTTAAGGATCTGAAAATTAATTCGCTTTTCTATTCCTTTGTTGTGTGTGTTTATAGTGTGTGCAATATTTTATATAATAAAGAGTGTCATAGTAAAATGACACAAAAACAAAGTGGAGCATAATAAACAGGTCACCTTGATTTACATGACAAAGGTCATATATTTAATAAAAAAATATTTTGTTTACAATCAGTGTTGACAAGTTCAGTACTTTGGTATTTTTTCAGTACTTTTTCATTTCAAAAATAATTCAGTACCACCCCCGCTAAGCTCAAAGTACATTTTTCATCAAATTCGTTTTTGTTCGTTCAAAAAAAAATTAACGTTCTTTATAATATATATTATAATAATTCGCACATTCTTTTTCGGTCTCCGGATTTATTCAGTGAAAACTAAGCCCCATTTGTTTAATGTACCATGTGGTCTGTGTGTCTAAAGGGTAGAGTTAGCCTTATTAGACGCCCAAAGGCCACGGTTTCTTCAACCCTGGTCAGACGAAACGAAGCAGACAAAACAAAAAACACAATTGCGTATGTGTGTGTGTGTGGATGTAGTAAGTGTTAATCGCTCGCCCAAAGGTTCAACCCCAGGTTCAGACAAAACGAAAACATAAATGGCGTATGTGTGTGTGGATGGATGGGGATGGTTTTGCTGGTTTGGAGAAGAAAAGGGCAAAAAAAATTAAATTTTTTGAAGTGTGGTGAATTTTGTAGTTGTGAATAAAATCGAAGTGTGGTGAGTTTTTACAAAATGCGAATTTATCCGGTGTTTTGATGAAATCGAAACTCACCAAAGTGCCGTTATTCGAAATGGTACTGTATTAGCATAGGTCCATGTGCTGTATATATCGTGATTTGGACGGTGCGTGTCTAGAATAAGTAATTTTTGGTGGAGGCATTCACCGATGTCTGCATTGTGTTTGTTAATCTTAATTAGTGGAATTAGTGTTGCCATTGTTGTTATTCTATTTGAGATTCTAAAAAAATTAAAACAATACAAAAATAATTAAATTTAAATTATTTTGTAAATGAACTTTTGAATAATTTCTTCCTTTTACGTTTTATCCCCAAAATGCTTGTGCAAAAAGGTACTCTTTCAATTATAGTTCAATACTATTTCAAAATTTCAATTTTGCAACACTGTTTACAATTGTAACTTTAATAGCATCGCAAACTTTTAATTGTAATATTCTTTTAATTTCAGCCTAAAACTATACATCAGTTAATTTACCAAAATGTTAAAATTGAAAAGCATAACAAATATATGCAACGCCACTGCATTGCGGTAAGTTATTGAAACAAATAGCATGAGTGCGGCATTGTTAACATGTTGCATAAAATGTGAAGCAACGTAATTGGAATAGTTAATGTTGAGCAACATTTTGTTTTTTTTAAACGCATAAACAAAGCGCGCTACCAGACCCCCATCAAAACAATATGAACAGCCGGCTGTAAAGTAAAATAACGAAAATACAAATTTGAATAAAAAAATATATCTTAACAGATATTAAAGAGAAATACGAAGAATGTTTTAAAAAAATAATACAGAATAGAAAAAATTTTGTATATCTTAAAGAATATACATATGTACATATTTACAATAATGTTTAATGCTTTTTAAATTGAATTTAATCATTTCTAGTTCCATTTCTACCACTGCTTCCTTAAATGACTCGGATTCATGGTTCTCCAAATTGTTAGTGCGTAAAATTGAACCAACAAAAGAACCTCATAGTCGTATGTTAAGTGACAAAGAAATAATCTATGCCTTACACACTCATAATGTAAGACCCGATTCCATGGCCGAATATTTAAATAATTAGTAAGTAATACTTTTCCGCAAGAAAATAAAAAAAATTCCTGCGCTTAAAAATCTTTTTCTTTTTCAATTTTTAGTAAAACTACTGTAGAATTAATAAGAGCTAAAAAAGCCAATTTATCATGTGATTTGATGGCTTCGTGGACCGTCCATGTAGGTGATATGGATCAATGTTTGCATTTATGGAAGTATACGGGTGGTTTCGAGAAAATTGATATAGCCAAAGAGGATTTATGGCATGATAAGGTATGTAATTAAAAAGAAAGGTATTTATTTACTAATTGAAAATATCTTATTTTAATAGGAGTACATGAGCCTTATGAAGGAGCGTTCGAAATTTTTACGATCCCGTCACTTACAATACTTATTAGCATTTAGTTATTGGCCACAAATTGAAATGCGTTCTGGTAAAAATATATATGAAATGCGGTAAGTTTAATGGGTTAAGCAAAGAATTGTTATTTCATTTTTGATATTTCTTAAGCTCCTATCGCTTAAAACCTGGTACTATGATTGAATGGGGTAATAACTGGGCGCGTGCTATTAATTTCCGTAAACATAATAATGAAGCCTTTGCTGGCTTCTTTTCACAAATCGGTCGTCTATATAATGTTCATCATATTTGGTGTAAGTCTTTTGATATTATTAAAATGTATACTTTTAAATTATCTATTCCATTTTTATACACCACTTAAGGTTATAAATCCTTACACGAACGTAAAGAAACACGTGAAGCTTCATGGCGTTCTCCCGGCTGGGATGAATGTGTCGCTTATACCGTGCCATTAATTAGAGAAATGCACTGCCGTATCTTGGCTCCAACTGAATTTTCACCCTCTCAATAAGTTATTTGTTTCAAGTTATATCGTATATTTTTTAACTTTTTTAACACTATAGATAATTGCAAATGGAAGAAATAATGAATTTAATAATATAAAAAATATTATTTATAGTGATCTTAGCTTCAACGAAACGCACATTAATTGATTTTATACATCAGTTTCCTTAAAAAAATATATCAATATCAATATATTGTTTTGCATACATACATATATAATAATACTATAATAATTGTTATAAAATATAAAACAAAATTATGGTTAAACATTTCATTGGCCTTAAGAAAAACGTTTGTTAATTTTTAAAAGAATAAAATTATATATACACACACATACATACATATGATAATAAAACTGTTCAACAGCATTTATTAATATAATAAAGAATCAATGATTAAACCAAAACACTATTTAATTTGCTTACGTCTTCAAGTAACAAAGTAATGATGAAGATTATTATTTTATATTTTGAGCTTAACGGATGATATAATTCTCATACTTCCTTTAATTACAACACTGTGTTTTTCATCGTTTTTTTTTAGAATAGTTGGCAACGTATTTTTTTTTTATATTTCACTTGTCATTCCATTTTATTCATAAAAATAAATTTTTTCCATTGACAAGTGAAGTTTTTGAAGAGAAAGATATTCGATTTTTAATTTTTTTAATGGAAAAATTTATTAATTATTTATAAATTTTATGTAAAAACAAAATTTGTAGTGCTTGATTTGCTATGGCTTGAGGAAAATAATGGAAATTTAAGTTTAAAAAAGAAAAGATTTGCAAGTGAAAATTTATAAATCTTTTCTACGGTCTTATACAAAGAAAAAGAAGAAGACCAGCGAACAACGATTTTAAAGAAAATAAGAAAAAAAGAGAAGAGGAGGAGCGCCACCGATTAACGACGTCTCATGTGTATTTAAGGTTTTTTTGTTTCATTTTTCTTTCTCTACTTACCTTTTTTCAACTAAAATTATTGCAAAGTTTTAAAGTTATTTAATCATAAAAGTGTAAAAGAAAAAAGTGAAAATCTGTGGGATTATAAGAAAAACACCGCCTTGAAGGTGGCTGGTATTTTATAACAAAATTAAAGTATAATACCCAACACACTAAAACACAAATGCACTCCTCACAAACACACGGACACAAGATGGACACATCAATGGATACTATAACCTGCAAATTACAATCACTGGAGGAACGTTTGCAGGCAGAAAATGATTCCAAACTACCTATTATGCCTCTCAGGCCAAATACCTTAGGACGTCCACAATTAACGGGCCGTAAGTATAAATGAAAACATAATTTCTTATTGATCCAAAAAAAAAACGAAAAATGTTTGTGTCAAAAGCAAAAGAAAAAAAAAAACAGAAAAATGAATGAAAAATAAAATTTATAGAGGGAGAGGGCGATTTTGTATGCTGCCTGTAGTCTTCAATCGCCCGTTTGCCTGATTGTGATTAACACACATTCACACACTGTAGTTTGTTTTTCGGCTTTATTTTCGCTTTTTGTCTTATTTCCACCACTTTTTTTTTTGCTACCACCACCCACCCCTTGACAAATGTTTTTGCAATGAAAAAGGAAAAAAAAAACACAAACAACAACACTGAAACAGTCCCCCAATTTTTGTTTTGTTTGCTTTATACTGAATTTCTTATTTTGATGTTGTTGTTTTTGTTTTTATTTTCTTCGATTATATATATGTTAATGTTTTGTTTTCATTTGAGCGTAAAGCAGGCAAATTTTTAAATATAAACCCAACCAGCCTATTGGAATTTTTGTTTTTGATTTTTGGTATTTCCGGAGTAATGTTTCTTTAATAACCTTTCAGATTAAATAAAAATCATTTCACTCTGCGAAAATGGGTATAAAGTGTGTGTATGTGCTTTATTATTTAATACTTTCATACAAAGTTTTATACTACGTTAAAAATACTTTAATTAATAATTAGAGACCTACATACATATTTAAACAATGATTTAGAATTGCTCGGCTTCAATAACTTAATAATATTAAATTTTGTTTGTTTTCTTTGAAAAGTTTGGAAAATATTAAAAAAAAAATTTGGAAATTGTCGTGAACAACTTCTTCGCTGTTGGCTTATTTACTTGTGATTATATTTCGATAGACCAACAATTTACATTCAGAAACATTCCAGTGGTTATTTTATATCTAAATTTCCAACTTAAATAGTTTTGAAATTTTTTTCTTTATAAGAAATTAATTTTTTTCTTATCTTGCAGTGGACAATAATGCACCGAGTCGTATGAATATGACATTGTCTTTAAAGGGGCCATCTGGACCTGCCGCTGAATCTGAAACGGATAAAAAATTAAAAAAGATCCATAAACAAAATGGCATTTTAACAATAAACGATCGCAAATACAATTCGGATATAAAAGATCTCGAACATTTGGGTGATCTGGGCAATGGCACTAGTGGGAATGTTGTTAAGATGCGCCATAAACCTAGTAATACAATAATAGCTGTTAAGCAAATGCGTCGTACGGGAAACTCTGAAGAAAATAAACGTATTCTAATGGATTTGGATGTAGTTTTAAAATCACATGACTGCCAATATATAGTACAATGTTTGGGTTGTTTTGTTACCGATGCTGATGTCTGGATATGCATGGAATTGATGTCAATGTGTTTTGATAAATTATTAAAGCTTTCGAAGAAACCAGTGCCCGAAAGAATATTGGGAAAAGTTACAGTGGCGGTAAGTTTGCTCGAAGTTTGAAGCATTTATTGTTGTTTCCATTCTTAATGATTTCATTTTAGACGGTCAAAGCTTTATCGTATCTAAAAGAAAAGCATGGTGTGATACATCGCGATGTGAAACCTTCAAATATATTAATAGATGAACGTGGTAATATAAAACTGTGTGATTTTGGTATTAGTGGGCGTCTAGTAGATTCAAAGGCTGCCACACGTTCAGCTGGCTGTGCGGCTTATATGGCAGTAAGTTTGTAACGTTTTGAATATTAAATTTAAAGATTTAAATGTTAATTTTATGTTTCCCTTTAGCCCGAACGTATAGATCCCAAGAAACCAAAGTATGATATTCGTGCTGATGTTTGGTCGTTAGGCATAACACTGGTCGAATTGGCCACAGCGCGCTCACCTTATGAAGGCTGTAATACGGATTTTGAAGTACTGACAAAAGTCTTGGACTCGGATCCTCCATGTTTGCCAAATGATGATAAGTTTCAATTTAGTAATGCATTTCATGAGTTTGTTAATAAATGGTAAATATTTGTCTTCAGTTTACACTTTTAAAAAAGAGTTTAATTATAATTTTTATATTCTTTCTAGTTTAACAAAAAACCACAATTTGCGGCCTAAATATCCTCAACTCTTAGAACAAGAATTTATAAAATATTACGAAACTGCTGAGGTTGATATACCACAATGGTTTAAATCAGTTGTAGAGATGGCTAACATCAAAACTCAACGTAGGCAAGTATTGATTTCTTTTATTTATTTATTATTATTTTTTTTTTTTGAATTTAAATAATTATCATTTTGAAAACTATTAGCAGACGAAAGAAATTTTTAACTTTGCTTGCCTATTTTACTATTTCTTTAATTTGATTTCGTTTCATTTTAGTTTTTCTTTTACAATAACTAATAGTTGTAAAGATTACAAATTTTTTTTAATTTTATTTTATTTTTCCTTCTTTAATTGAAATTAATATACTAAAAAAGAAGTTTGGTTTTGATAATTTTGTAAATTTTGTTTAATTTTGTTTACCTTTTTTTGTTGTTATTTTTATTTTTTATTAATCTTTTTATTTGTAGGTAACTTAAAACCTTAAGCAAAAAATCTTTAATCCCCCTACAATAAAAACAAACAAATTAAAAAAATTATATAATTTTATTAAAAAAAAATACGAAAAAACATAAAAAACATTATCATGCAAAGATTTATAAACAATTAAATAAGAAAAAAAAATTATATAAAAACCTTTCATGAAACTACTCTCCCACTCCCGTAAGTATTACACATATTTTTTATCTCTTTTTAATTTATTAAGTAAAAGCATACAAAGAAAACATTTCACATTACCTACTTCTTACTATTCAAAAAGTGGTATTTGTTAACATACATACATACAATCCATTCCAATCATTTAATTTTATAATTTATAATTTCTTTATATTTTAATAATTATTTTTTTTTATTCTTTTTAAGAAATTGCGTTAATTTTGTATGCATGTTTCATTTCATTTCCAACTAACGACAATACCAAATTAAAATTTCATGCATGATGTTAAAAAGAAATTGTTTTGTTTGAAAATTAACTCAGCTGAAATGGAGGAGGAGTACTAATCTTTGAAAATTTTAGAGAATACTCTTGTCAGGAGATATTTATGTATATATCATCATTATATCTTAAAACATGCCACCTACTATGTGTTAATGTGCAATAGCAAATCCACTTTTTAGAGTATTAAAATACGAAATTATTGTATTGTTTATAATTTTAGAACCCTAATACCATCATCATCAACACCAGCCACATATGATGCCTCAAAACATCATTACAAAAATCCTATGACCGCATTAGCCTCAACAACATCAAACATAAACTCGGCATCCTCGTTAATGGGAGCAATAACTACAGTAACAACGACAGCAATGACAATAAATGCTTTACCAAAACAAACACAATCCCATATACCCAGCTATCATGGCAGTGGTAGTGGTGTTAGTGGCACTGGTGGCGGTTTGGAGCATTATCGACAACAGCAACAGCGTTCAAATAGTTTTAAACAGCACCAGCAACATCAACATCAACGTCAATATCAACATCAACAGCAGCAGCATCAGCAGCAGCAACAACAGCAACCATCTCAACTACCTCAAACCCTTAATCAATATACCCACAGCAGTAATATAATGTCCTCGACGATATCATCAGCAACAGCGTCATTAAACACTTATCAAGGATCAATAATGGGCAGTAATAATAGAACAAGTGGTGGCAGTAACACTGGCTCTGGCAGTAGTTCAGCAACCAGTTCTAGTCCTTTATCGCCACCCAGTGTTTCATACAATATCAATAAAGACGATACGAAATTAGTAAATGAAATGAATAAACTTTATCGCAAGTCACCATTTATGCAAAAGAAATTAAATGGCTCTTCATACAATCGTTATAATGCTTCGCCAGGAGACGAAAGCCCAAAAAAGGAATCAGTTCTCTCTAGCATAGGTAATATAGATTCTGTATATCATCGTACGCATATATGTATATTATCACAATTTTTTTATACTTGCATTTTTTAAGGTCAATCTATTTTAAGAAATTTGACTACATCGCCATTTAGTCAAAAGAAAAACACACCTAATGTACAACCCAATCAAATTGATCCTCTATGGCGTATGCCGACAACTCAAGATGTTTCAGTAGTCTTTGATACTTGTGACGCAACAATAACTTCTCCAACAACTACAGCCCTTACCACAACACTAAACACCGATTCACCGGCTTTGCAACGCAAAAGGTTTCAAGTAAGTGCCGATGCCAAAGCGAATACAAGTGCTGCTAAGAAAACGTCTGTAGAAATGGAAAAACAAGAAAGTAGTAAACCTTCAATGATACCCTTAACCAAAAACGAAGCACAACCACAGCGTGTTCCAGGAAATCATAGTCCCATAGGTACGTACATACATATATACTTGGTTATAAAAAGGATTTTTTTTTTTATAACATATTCTAAATTTATTTTAGTTCTTCAACGATTTTATCATCAACAAAATCAATTGCGAGAAAAGGAACTAGAACGCCAACAGCATTATTCAAATATTTATAGTAAACACTCGCCATCGGAGGGTACAAATCCGTTTCATACGAATTTCTATCAAACAACATCATTATCGGCGGCAATGTCATCGTCACCACAACAACACAATTCTCACATACCTATTGCATCGACATCAACTCTATCATCTTATTCAACATCTAGTCAATCATCAACACAATCATCGCAATGTTCTCAAGTGGGTGTTAGTGGTGTCGGTGGCGGTGGCGGTGGCGGCGATTCCTATCCAACAACTCAGCAAGGACCAAGAAGTTTACCTTTAATATTAAATGAGTCGAATACAAATTCTCCTACATCACCGGCAACTTTAGGTTTTGGAACTAAAACAACATCACCAACATCCCATTTGCAATATCAACCACTGCCTCAGCAATATTTAAATAGTTCAACGAGTCCTCCATACGGTAGTGTTAGCGGTGGCGTTGGTAGTATAATGCGTAATTCCAGATCACCAGCAACTTCGCCAGAAACTCTATCGGACTCTGCAGTTTTGAGTAAAACCCAACAGCAATTGTCTGGCACTCCTAGAATTATGAATGTCACAAGTCCTACAGTCACAAAACTAAGTAAATTATATAACCAACGTTCGGGATCAGCGTCAGCATCTTTGGCAAATGCAAATACTGCCAGTGCAGCATCCAAAGAGAATAATTTTAAACCTGAAAGTGGTAAGTTGGACAAAAATTTTAATTTAATTTTGAATATTATTTTCTCTGATTATGCTTGGAATTGACAAAATATGCTTTAACTGCACTTAATCACTGCAAATCTTTTATTCTCCACATACTCACACTTATCGAATTATATATTTTTCTTTTTTTTTCCCACTCATAATATTCTTACAATATTCCATCTTTTTTGCACTTTCTACTTTGCCTTATTGTGTTTGAACGCCTGCTCTGTGCTCTGCTCTTTTTTGTAAAAAAAAAAACACAAAAAAAAACAAAAAATAAACATATAAATGGTGTTGTCTATGCCTTAAACATAAAACTCATTACGCTACAAAAAAAAAACAAAAAATAAAAAAAAACAAACAAACAAAAAAATATTTAAAACATTTTGCTCCTACTCATTATGTGCTGTTGTGTGTCATGTTATGTTGTGTTGTGTTGTTTATGAAATGCTTTAGGCTGGTTTAATACACTGGCTGGTGCTATGAAACGCCAGTTATCAAATTATGTTAAGTCACAAACAAATAATAATTCTCCAACTTTAAACTCAGCTACATCGCCCACAAATGGTTTAACAAGCGCGAATGATAATGCAACAGGCGGCGAACGTAAGGCTCAGCTTTACTATCGTACCATGTCATGTGGGAGCAGCAGCTCTGGCAATAGCCAGACAACATCGCCCTCTACGGAAACATTTAAGGCCGGTACAGAGGGTGGTTTTCAAGAAGGTTCTAGTGCTGCCGGTTTTATACGGCGCTATGCAGCTACCGGAGGTGCAGGTTCAAATTTAAATAATAGTGGACCCAGTTCATCTTTGCCATCTACTCACACACCTGCTCATATTTTAGCGAACTTGGATCGCAGACATCGTTCTCCTGATCCACCACCACGCTATAATCGTGGTCAGTCGCCTTTATTGTTGCGCAAAAATATCTTGGAACTAAGCGGCCAACCGCCAGGCACTTCGCCCATGCTAAACAGAAGGTAGGCTTTGTTTGTTTATCTGTTTATAATTTAAAATAACATTAGCATACGTTGTTAAACAGATTTGTAAATGCCTCACCTCCTTTGCCACCACCACGACGTGGTTCCGAAAGTGTACCGGGTTCACCACAACACTTTCGTACACGCATCCATTACACTCCCGAACCACAAAGGCGCGTCTATCGTACTATAGATCAATGAGTAGCACTGCAAATAATGGTTATGTGATATTGGTATGGATTCGTTGATGATGATAATGCTGGAAATGGTGATACAAACAAAACCACTATCACTAACGATGAAGAAAACTCAGCAGGTTTTGATATCGATGGACCCTCATCGTCAGCATCGGCAAGAGAGTTTCTAGCAGCTACTGGGGGTATACATAGTTTCAGTCATAGTGGTAGTGTTACAGAACGTTTGGATTCTATGATCTCTTCAACACGCGCAAGAGGCAGCAGTGTACATGACCATGAATTGGATTGTATACCGGCTTCTGCACCAGCATTTTCATCGTTATCTTTGGATGCCGACGATATGGACACGGCACGTATGCGTCGTGCTAAATATTGGTTACAAAAATAGCAGCTTTTTTTATGTATTATTTGTACGTACTCGTTTAGTTTTTTTTTGCCTATGGAGCCACTCGGGTACTTCAGCGTTTTTTTTTTTTTTTATTTAACTTGGTAAGTTTTCTTTTATAATTAATATAGAAAACAGTATAAACAACTGGGAAGTTATAGTAAAGCCAAGTTGTATTTGTTTCGTTTCGTTTCGTTTGGAGGAATAATGACAAACACCCTATAAGTAGACCATTATTTTTTATACATTTTCTAAATAAATGCTTTATATATGTATGTATACATAGATATAAATACGAAAAAAAGAGAGAATTTCTCCAACTAACCCTAAGAAATAAAAAAAACAAAAATTGATACAACACCAAAAATAAATAAAATAATAATAAAGCAATATTTATGAAGCAAAAAAAAATACAATGAAAATTATAAAAAAAACCCCATATTTAAATTCAAAACAAAAGATAATAATTACGAAAACATCTTATATTATAAAGAATATAAAATATTATAAAAAAATTAAGAAAAATACGACAACATTTATGCCTAAAGTATGCAAAGAAAATTTATTTATCTTTTACTCTTTAAATACCTAAAAAGTCTATAATGTATAAATTAATTTAACTTTTGAAATTATATAACAATACATATACATATATATACATATATATACATATATATAGTATATATATATAAATTCCTTTTTAAAAAATTTGTTGTTGCTTCTATGTTTTTGTTTCGTTTCGTTTCGTTTTTTGTAATTAAAAAGAAAAAGTTCCTTGTGGGTAATAAATTATAAATAAGCGTTTGAGCTGTATGTATCAATAATAATCAAAGTAGTCCATTTTAAACGCTTATATTTAATTAAATTGTTTTGTTCATTTGGCAACAAAATATACATACAATTATTTAAGACTTGTTTTTTTTTTAAGCCTTTTTACTAATTTTCAATTTCTTTTGTTTTTAATAAACTACACTGACTGAATAATTTAATTTTAATTTATATATTTATACGATATAAACAAAAAAATAAAACGTATGATTAAAAACTATTGAAAATTTAACTGTTCTAAAATATAAAAAAAAAACAAAACATATTTAAAAAATGACAATCTTAAACCAGATCCTTAACTTATGTTTCAATACACGACGATGTTTATATTTTTAGGTTAAACGTACATAGAATACCTATTCTGTAAATTTTGTTTATAATTTATACTCCTTTTTTAAACTGTTTTTTGTTCAATATTATGCAATGTTTATATTTTAGGTTTTTAAATTTTAAAGTAACAATAACAATAACAATTTTATTGTGTACATTTTGTTTATAATTTATACTCTTTTTAAACTGTGTTTCTGTTCAATTTCTACAAAAAAAAAAAAACAAACAAAAAATCCAAAAAAAAGCTAAAAAACAAAAAAGTATTTAAGTGAAACAGTTTGTAAAACCTAAACTTAAAAAAATTTGAATTAAGTGAAAACTCAAAAATAAAAAACAAATAAAAATAATAAATTGTTAGTTTTTATAAAAACTTTAATCGAAATTAGTCGACTACTTTAATGTATTTAAATTAATATATTAAATTATAATTAAAAAAGAAAAAAATAAATATTAAATAATAAATTAAAAATAAAAAACAAATTGATCCAAATATATATAACGGAAAAGAAAATATATAAAAACAAAATCACAATATTTGAGAAAAATTATAAACTTTCTCAATTCAACTTAGAATTTCTTTGGTATTTCAATTGTATATATTGTTATATACGACATAATAATAGTAATATTATATAATGCTATGTAAAAATACAAAAAAATAATAAACAATATACATATTATTAAACAATAATAATCGATGATGTACTAAACATTTTTTAGTACAAAAAACAAAATGTGTATGAAAAAAAATTATAAAAAACAAATAAAATATTCATTCAGAACAAAAAGTAATTTTGTGAAGTGTGTGTGCGTATTAGTTTTCTAATAATTGCTTCTTTTATGCGGCTCCAAAATTAACCCTTATTGTTGTTGTTGCAGTAACTCTGCTGCATTTTCCGGATTATTTCCAAGTGTGTGTATGGGAGAATAAATAAAAGATTATTTATTTTTTAATTTAATTTAATTTCTATTTTAATTGTTTTAGAAGTATTTAGTAGTTTAGTGTTTAGTAGTTGTAGAAAATCGGCTGGCTCATTCGGTCTTGTCCAAAGGAAAGTTGGGGAGGATCACTCTTGTGATTCTGAGGAGTAATGTTGCACCTTCTGCTCGTTGGCAATTCCTGTATCGTCCTCCCTATTATGTGCAGGGGATAGGCCGTCCTGTAGATTATTTTTTGGATGGTGTGGACGTGAGCATGTCCGTAGAAATTTACTAGTAGTCAGAACTTGTCACCTTCACACATATTGTCGCTATACTCAGTGCAATTTTTTATGTCCTCCGTAAACCCCTCAATTGAGTGTCACTGATAGAGCAGCTCCATGCTAGTGGGTGGCGAGTACTATCTCTTTGGATTTATCCCATGGTGGGCACATCTATTATATTTTATTTTATTTGTTTTTTTATTCACGTCTGCTATATAATTTTGTGTTTTCAAAACCTATGTTTGTGACCAAGTTTTATTTCTTTTCATTACTCAGAGAGTGGGTTGGTATTTTGAAATAAAAGAAAAAAGCCCTTTAACCTGCAGGTTAAAGTACCTGTGTTAATGTTTACATGCATAAAATCATTCACACTACATTTCAACGTTTAAATTAGAAAGAAATTATTATCAAAGGACAAATTCAACATTTTCTGTTTGAATAAAAAAGGACTTCAATTCTATTTATGTATGTGGCGGCTTTTCAATCAAAATAAATATATAGGAAAAAGAACAGAATGGAACACGGAAAATCAATTTTCCAGTTTCAA
This sequence comes from Sarcophaga carnaria, assembly GCA_958299815.1. Taxonomy (NCBI): domain Eukaryota; kingdom Metazoa; phylum Arthropoda; class Insecta; order Diptera; family Sarcophagidae; genus Sarcophaga; species Sarcophaga carnaria. The sequence goes on from OY283149.1 coordinate 2,556,003, forward strand.
ATAAAATTTTCCGGTTAATTTAATTATTTTGTTTTCAAATATATGACTACAATACAAAATATATTTATTAATATGTATATACATATGTATGTACATATGTATAAATATACACATAACAATAAATTATTTTGCTAATAACAAAACTTTTAAAATATTATGAAAACATTTGTTCTTTTGTTTCAATTTGAAATTTTTCTCTTTTCAAGAGATTTTAAACTCTCTTTAGTTCTCTTAGTAGGAAAAAGAAACCAATTACAGTGTATTTTGCGGTATTTGATGATCATTTCTGGTTTACAGAGCCTAATATTAAACAAGTAGAAAATTGTTTGTGTTCTATTAGCCGCACCCTACACACTTAGAGACAGTCGATGAAGTTTAATTAGGTGTATAAGTTCTATTTATGTATTTATTTAAATGTATTTTAAAATTTAATGTTGTTTTCTATTCTCTTACAATGAACTGCAAGTCTGTGGCCCTGCCATTACCAAAATCAAGGCTCTTCACAGGAATCATTATTTCTTAAATCTACAATCTTTTTGTAAGTAAAGCAAATTGGAACCCACAGACCGTATTTAATAACAAAAACTGTTCGTTAAAAAAGTTTTTAAGTACCTGTGAAAAATTTCTACACAGAGTAGGGTAAACAAAATTCTACGTCCATAAAATGTTAAAGCTTTGTCAGTAGTGTTCTCTTCTTTTGTGTTGTCTGACGGTGATGGGCGATGTGTATTTGTCGTATATGCACATATATTTTCTCCATAAACTAACTACCGCGTACAGTAGAATAAAACAATATTTATTGCGTCTCATCTCATCTCACTCGCTTTTAAGGCGGGTTCACCCACAAGTTTCTGAAACATTTTTGGTTCGCACAAAATTTTTTTTATATGGAGTTTGACGTTTCTCTCAGAGAGCGAGAGAAATTATTTTGTGCGAACAACTCTCAGTGTGAATTAAATTAATTTTAAATTTGGTCCGAACCATTTTAGAAAAGGTTGCCACACAATATGAAATTTATACAATACACAAATATTTCCAGAAGTTCATCGAAAGTCCCAGGGTCCATGCAATGAAAATTTATAAATGAATCTACGTCATTTAAACGCATTTCGGGAACTAGTGAGTGAAAATACCCTTTGGCTTCTCTTTGTTTCAAAAGTGGTCTTACAGCCGTCCTCTTTTTTATCTTTGATTTTCGTTTTTCATAAATATATTTTGCAAGTAATTTTACTTTGGTCACTTCAATGGCGAACAAGAGTTGCAAATGATTTATATCCATTTTATCCATCGCAGAACAAGATGTTTTTATTCTTACCAAATAATTCACCACAAATACTGTTTATTTTTTGTTATAAATATAAATTTTTTTATTTCTTTATTTTGACACAAATATAATTAACTTTCTTAAGCTTATGCACATATGTATTTACGTCATTTTCAATTAAATATGTCAGCACTGTTTTTACGAACAAAGTTTCTGAAATGGGTGAATCATGTTGCAGAAAACTCTCAGTAAACAAGAAATTTCTCCGAACCAAAAATGTTTCAGAAACTTGTGGGTGAACCCGCCTTTACTTTGTGCTGCTGTTGTCTAACGGAAAGTTAGAAAACACAAAAACAATGATGCGTATGTGAATGAATGAATGAATGTATATATACATTCCATGGAGAATTAACAAGAGAGCAGAATCAATGTTGCGTTATTCAGTTTTACTTTTGAGTTCTGAGTGAATGTGTCGTCTAATACGCAACGGGAATAAATAAAACGGGGAAAGAAATTTGCCAACAATTTATTTTAGGCGTGTTAAAATAATATTTATTATAAATTAAAACAAAAAATAAGAAACGCACGATATTATTTATAATTTTTGTTTTTATTTTCATAAATTAAACGATTATTTTACTAGAGGACTCTGAAATTCAAAAAAGGAAAAAAAGTGATAAAAAAAATGTCTGCACAAATACAACAAAAGGAATTGTCGCCCTTAACCAAAGCCGCGTTGCAAGTCGTGGCTGGTGGCTCAGCTGGATTTGTTGAAGTGTGTATTATGCAACCCTTGGATGTTGTTAAAACCCGTATGCAGTTGGGCGGTAGCGGGGTAAGTTGTGTGCTTTTTTATTAATTACTTTCACTCTTTATGTGCCTTTCTGTTTGATAACTTTACTCTTTTTTTCTTCTGTTTTTTTTTCATTTTTAAAGAGTAACTAAAACATAACAAAAATTATTAAAATTTCCTTAAAATTAAAACGTTTGAATATAACGAGAAATGGTGTTTGATAATAACAAATATCAACAGGTAGTAAATAAGTTTTAAGTGGACTCATTAACTGATTTATCAAAGAAGCAACAACACGCACTTAACATGGTCAAGTTTTACATACATATGTATGTACATGCATGTACACTTCCACATGCGGCTAGGGTAGTGTGTAAATAGAGCAAATTTGTTTACTGATAAAAGAGAAAAATGTGTGTCACTAGTATCATTTGTAACAGGCAGTATATTTATTATTGAATTATCTTTTTCAAACTACGTTATTTGAATAAATTATTACCAGAAGATCAGGTTAATGATCATATAATATTTAAGTTAAAACGACATCCGCCAAATTGATAGGAAAATGAAAGAAAAATCATTTCAATTTCGAAACCAAAACAATTTTCTCTGTTTTAGTATTCAAATTCGAGAAGCTCTCTTCATGGCAATTAGTTTACTCTCAGAACTTTTGCCTAAAGACTGCTTTTTTCTTTTTTCAAAGATATCATAGCTGAACTATCTACCTATACCCATTGCTCAAAACACTACAGCCACTAATTTATCTTTCAATACTTGCTCGTAGAGAGTGTGAATTCTTTCTCTCGTCGATTGAGCCGGGGACTCCAGAGCGCTCTCTAGTAGTTAACAGCTTTGTAATCAGTACCATGTTACATAAGAGTAGAAAGAGCATGTCGACTTGTGGTGTCCCCTATAGTCAGGTGATCTAAATCTAAACATAATCTGTCTTTTAATCTGATTTTTAATTCACCGGCACATTTTCAATTGTCAACAGCTTGGCTTAAGCCAATGGTGGCATGAAGAGGAAAGAAATTATATGCTCTCAAGTATCTAGTGAATATTTGCCTATGAAGGTTCCAGTTAAACCGCCTCGGATTCCTAGGTATTGGTTCAACTGACGTTTTTGCTCTCAATTTAAATTTAATAGTGTTGGTATGAAACTCTCCATTCCTTAATCATATCCAGTGTAGTATTTTATATATTTTAAGAAGCGGTAGTATATTACACGCTTTTTTTCAAAGGCTTATCAGAATTTATAGACTTTCAGAATAGTTATCTCTTCCTTAAGCTTGGGTGATTCTAAACATATCACTGTGAACCCCAAAGTTATTTTCATCTTCAATTGTAGTGTATTTTTTCGGCGGCAAATTTATGATTTAACTAATTATTTTATCAGTTAAACGAACGTACATATATACATATGTATATATGTTTGCATGTTGTCTGTGCGTTATATTTACGATTTCTTTATCTTTTTTTTCTAAAAGTATGGAAAAATATCTAATGTTTCCCTTACTATATGAACTGAAAATAGATTTTTTTACTCCAAGTGTAGATATCGTTTTTCGAAAGGGCTTTTCAAGGTTAATCAAACCATTGATTGCGAAAGTACAAAAAAAAACTACAAACATTAATATGTACTATAAAATATGTATATACACATGTACGCGTAGTTTTCATAATCAGCTGTCTATACATTCAATAAAAAAAGAAATAATTTTAGAACCGGCAAACGTACTTATTATTGCTTTTTATAGTTAGTCTCTAGCAATTACACCATTGCCCATTTAATATTGAAATGATAAAGAATATTCAAACATTGTAAAATTTCAAAATTTATTTTAATTACTTTTTTAAATCTAAATCAACTTACTTTACTTAATTGATTACAATTAATTAATCATTACAAGCCATTAGACAGGATAACAGCCTAGCTTCTCTCACTATCCATGTTGTGTGTTGTAATTTAATCCATAAGTAACGGGAATAAGAGTCTAACGTCAATGCCGAACGACAAGGCAACAAATTCAAAAAGTCTAAAAGGACTAATTCACCCATCCTGGTGTACATTTATCACGTCCTGTGGTTTCTTTATGAACAAAGGGCGTCAACGAATTTAGTCCTCTCGGTCGAGTTGAATACTATAGTTGCTACGGTTAACTTTAATGCTCAATTGACAGCATCATGTGTGATGATTTTTTAATTACACTTAGAATCTCCAATTATTTCTGTCAATTGATATAAATTGCTGGGTGTTCAGAGATTTTCCTGTTTCTGGATAAACTGTTCGTCTCCGAGTGGCTTTAGAACTTACATGGCTTCTAGGCCATTAATTCCATCAATTCATTTGGATATAAATGAACAGGATGCATCCCTCTACATTTATTTATGATCTTTGTCGAGTGTATGCTACTAGCACTAAACCAATGCATGGCCGTGCAAATATCTCGTAGTAATCGTTATTTTTTTTTTTTTTTTTTTTTTTTTTGGAAATGGTGTAATATACATGGACCAGTTTTTGGAAAAGTGTGTCAAATATAACATGTATATCAATATGTATTTCTGTTCTTAATGGAAATATTCTAAATATAATCGAGTGTTTAGGAAAAATTAAATTAAAATAAATATTTTTGTTGTTGCTTTTTATAGAAAATGAGACAACTAAAGCAGCGTGAAAAATTGTTTCAAAATGCTGACAATAGCAATAACCATCATGCATTTCTATGTGGGAGTTTAATTCCTTTAGGATTTTAAATTTAAAACTCTTTTTTTTGTATTTAATTGAATACAATTGAAATTCTTACAAATAATTTAATGTCTAGCATAGATTCGAGTGAAAACTAATGTCACAATTATCCAAGAAATATGAAACGATTGAGTCTCAAAAAAAGCCTAACGTACGGCGATGTCATTTAATAAATAATTTATTTAATTGCAAATGTTCGGTGTAAACATTAAATGAATTCTTGTTTATGAAAAGAAAAAATATAAAACATAAATGCCATACATAGACATTCATTCATATGCATGGTACGTACATTATAATTTGCAGCACACGTAATGGATCAGTTAAAGGCAGGGAAACACAAACATTTTAGAAGCAAACTTTTAAAACTTGTAATATATTTTCTTGCTTACAATAAAAAAACAAGAAAGAAAGCGAAAATAATAACAAATTGTTATCATATTTTGTTTTGCTGTCCGAAGCACATTTCCATAAGAGTTTCTTTTTTTCTTTTCCAACGAAATGTAATGTTTACTTTCTTTCGAAAATTATTTGAATTATCCGGCCATACCTTTATAAAGCAATTTTATTTTTAATTATAAAAAATATCAATTGTTTGTCATGCTTTCAAGTGGTATACGATAACAATATTGTGCACATTAGAAAATGTATTTAGATTTTGTTTATAACTTTAATAGTCGTAAATGATACATATTTGTGACGTACATATACTAACTGGAGAGAACCAATTAGTTAATTATAAAATGGAATTAAAATAGATGACAGATGTCAATTAAAATTTACACTTGAAGCGATTGAATATTATTTTTTATACCAAACGCTTGGTTGACTTTAGAGTCGGTATATATATCATTGTTAGAAACACCTGCATTTATTAAAATACTATCTAGGTTAGGTTAGAGGACGTATCTAGGTACTATTCACAATGTTGCGGCGCCTAGTTTTACTCCTGTCAAGCAGCACTCTCGATAAATTCTATCGTACAAGAGATTCCCGAGGCTGTCCTTTTCTTGGAGAGGGCCCACAGTTGGTTTCCACCATATATTCGCATAGAAAGTGCTGTACCAATTCTCTTGTTCATCTTTCAAACAGCTCCTGTAGTTGTTGAAATGAACTCCGCTTTCAGAAATACGTCCAATCAAACAATCCAGTAATTATATCCTTAAGGAACCTCATAATATTATCGATTTCTCTTTTTCCCTTGTGTTAGCCCCTTCTCGTCTTAGACTCTATTATCTAATGCTATTTATTTAGCAATTATTCTAAAAACGTGTATTTAAAATGTTTGGGAACCACTATTTCACTGCAGACGTTAGTAAAAAAAAAAGAAACTCTGGTTATTATAAGCCTGGTTCGTTTTTTTTAACATTTTTTACAGAATAATTTTCAGTTTTTCACTGAGAAAATTTTCAAACAAGCTCAAAAATTCACGCCTCTAATCTTTACAATGAGAAAAAAAAAATGAAAACTTGTGGAATTAAAAAACAAAAAATAATCAGCTTTTGTATGACTGGTAGAGTCGTTGATGAATTTCAAAATTTTTTTCTATGGACTAAGGAAATATTTTGCGTACTGCTAGTCTTTAATTTCTAACAAGATTGTTCAAATTCGTTTAAAATTGAAATGAATGTCTTTTTGTGCATTTCGAACAGTTTTCAACCAGATACAATTACATTGAGAAAAATTTTTAGAACTTTAAATAAATATTCCCGTTTCCAATTTTTTTTTTTTTTTTTTTACTTATAGCATCAATATAAAGGCGTTTTTGATTGTTTTGGGAAAATGTATCGTCAGGAAGGTTTCTTATCATTCTGGAAGGGTATATTGCCACCCGTAATAGCCGAAACACCCAAGAGAGCCATTAAGTTTGTATGTTTTGAACAGACTAAACCCTTGTTTCTCTTCGGGGCACCTGCACCTACACCTTTGGTAACATTTTTGTATTTCCATACTTTATAACTTTGATTATTTGTCTCTTTTTTTTTGCTCTTCTTTATTCTCAGACCTTTTCTTTAGCTGGTCTTACTGCCGGTCTGTTAGAGGCCATTGCCGTTAATCCCTTTGAAGTTGTAAAAGTAGCCCAACAGGCTGATAAATCGAAAATGAAAGAGGCTCAAAGCACTTGGGCGGTTACTAAACAAATCATACAAAAAGATGGCTTTGGTTTTCGTGGCATTAACAAGGGCGTTACGGCCACTATGTGTCGTAATGGCATTTTCAATATGGTTTATTTTGGTTTCTATCACAGCGTTAAGAATATTGTACCTGCCTATGAGAATCATAAAAAAGAGTTTGCACGCAAAGTAGCCATTGGTTTCACCTCTGGCACTTTGGCCTGTTTTGTCAATATACCCTTCGATGTGGCGAAGTCACGTATCCAAGGGCCTCAACCTCAGCCAGGTGTTATTAAATACAAATCAACATTGGGTTCCGTGTTTATAGTGTATCGCGAGGAAGGCTTTCGTGCTCTCTATAAGGGCTTAGTTCCTAAAGTTATGCGTTTGGGACCTGGTGGTGCCATTATGTTATTGGTATTCGAGTATGCCTACGATTTCCTTCAAAAGAAATGCATTTAAATCAACGAACTTGACTTGACTTGACTTTTGCTACATACATATATACATAAATACATACGTATATAATATACAATATTAATGATGTTTTAATGATTAATTGATTATTTTTTGACTGTGTACATTGTAATTGTAATTGTAATTATTATTATATGTTGTTTATAAGTTTTTATTAAAGATTCTGTTATTTTGTTATGTTTTTTTTCCGAATTTCATAACTGGTTTTAATGGTTAATCTGACCCATGCATGGGCTGCTGTGTGTAGCACAGTTTGAAGCCTGAAAGCTTTTAGTTTTTCAATAATTAAAGCAATTAAAAATTAAAGCCACGGGAAATGATTAGTTTGTTAAACATTAACTATTAATTGTAGTTAGTTTTCGTTAGTAGGATTTGAAAAGATATTATTTAGATTGTACTACTCTGAACTGTATTACCTTGTACAACTGTTTAATTATTGTATTACCTTCATCCTGTAGATATAATTTCTTATTTTAATTTCCCATGCACATGTACATTTCAATTGTTGTTTCTTTTTTTTTTTTTTAAATGATGTGTATATTATAATTATTAACTTATTAATTAATTAAACAAACAGTTATTTTATAATATATCAACTAAATATTAAAGTAAATATGCAAAATAATATGAAAGTATGTAGAGAGCAATGAAATGAAAATGATTAAAGAGGGAGTCTAAGTAAACATCATACACGTTTGCGCTAAAATTTCAATAATATGGTAAAGAATAGCCAGTTGGAGCAGAGTGTTGATATTGCGTTCCAAAGTCATTGAAAGAGGGATATTGAAAACCAGCTGAAGGACCAAAATTGCCAAAATTGGTTGCAAAATTGCCATCTACATTAAACGGAATTTGTTGCGGTTGCGGTTGCGATTGAAAGTGTGGCAAAGGTAGGTTATATGTGAAATCATCTGGATTAGGATTATTATTGTTGTTGTTGTTATCGTCACTAGCATTATTTTGATCATTATTTGGATCGTCGTCCTGTTCATTGTTATTAGAGTTATTGCTAACATCGCCATTATCACCGGCATTATCATTATCATTATCATCTGTATAGTCATTGGCATTGTCTGAGGTTTCTTCATTATTTTCAGTTTCGTTTCCATCATTATTTTCATTGTCATTACTCGTTTGAGGTTCATCACTTGTGTCAGAGTCATCTTCATTGTCGTTAGGAGGCGAAGGCGGGTCAACTGGATTAGCAGGTTGGTTATTATTGTTATTGTTGTTGTTGTTATTACTGGTAGAGGTATCTGCAAAGTGAGCGTGAATAGCCTATATAACGGCAATTATTTTCAAGTTCGTTTACTATACCATCTGGCTGCCGAAATTGATACACCAAACGATTGCGCAACTGTGGTACACGTCCTTGAGCTCGAGCCCGTGCAGCTGTGGGTGGTCTTTGAGGTTTGGCTTGTGGTGGTGGAGGTGGTGGTGGCGGTGGTCTATTAGTTGTAGGTGGATTAGCGGTCGTTGCTGTATTGTCATCCACATCACTATCATCATCGTCCTCATAATTATAATTGTAATCATCATCGTTGTAATACTCAAATTGTGGCTTTTTCTGTTTACCAAATAAACCATAAGGTCGTCGTGGTATTGGTCTACGTCTAGTTGGTTGGGCTGCTGGTGCTCTAGTTGTCGTAGTGGGTCTCGCCGTAGTGGTAGTAGTAGTAGTTGTTGGCCTTCGTCTACGACCAGGTCTTTGTGGTTGTCTAGCACCATAATCGTTATAATCGAAATTAATGTAACCACCATTGTTGTTGTTGAATTTATTATTCACATTGAATTTATTATTAAAGGGAGCACTCAAGTCAAAGGGAAACTTAAAGGGTCCCTTATTAAAAAAGAATGGCGCTACCGTTGTGGTTGTGGTGGTTGCACGAGTCGTAGTAGTAGTACGCCTGCGTGGCGCTACAGTGCTGGTCTTTACATTTAACACATTACGCACAACATCACTTTTTACATTACTAGCCGCGGCACTGTTCAATAGTAAATTACGTACAAACAAACCAATATCTATGGCCCGCTTTTCACGTTCTTCATTGGCAATAGCATTATAATCCTGGGCCCAGGCAATTGCCTTACAGCCGATTAATAGCACTAATATCAAGTGTGGCAAAGACACACTCATTGTGAATTTGAGTTTCTGTTTTTTTTTTCTTTCTTTGTCTTGTTTGTTCAAAACTCCGTTCACTTTTCCTTAAACAACCGTTACGTTTGATCTCTAAATAAGAACTGTTACAGCACTAACTAATGATTTTGTGAAAATTAAACATATCCACTACCTTTCAACCAATAACTATGTATCTGTATGTATATAGATTGTGCTCTCAATTTTTCATGCATTTAGACTAGTCAGCCTGGCGTTAGAGTAGCTACACTGAGTGCCTGGTTTGGTGTCTACAGTTGGCTAAGATTTGTTTTTTTCTTATTATTTTCTTATTTCAACAAGTTTGTCAAGTTCTTGTTATGATTGTATGCATGTTTCTTTCATTATTTGCAAGGCTTTCATTTTCTTTGCAACAAATTGCAAGTATAGATGGTCAAACGTCCAAACAAACGACACACTGACCGATCAGGTTAATATTACCATTAGCTAGTGATTAACGTAATATTAAGTTTTGAATTTTTTTTCGTATGTACATATATACATATTTAATTAGATATTTGCTGTAATAAAGTCCTCATGCTAATAGTGTACCACAGTGTGGCAATGTGTTTGCCAAAATCCATGTTCTCTATGCTAAAAAAATCTTTAATTTAGAATCTATGATCTCATCTTAATTTGTTTTATTTTTTTTTTGTTAGTTATTTATTATTATTTTTTTTAATTTAAATATTCGCAAAGCGGATTTCAATAGCTTTACAAAATCCGGCATTGAACACACTGTCGTTTGGCCAGTTGCTGGCTTGTTTAGTTGTTGGTTGCTTTTAAATGAGATTAGAAAAAATTTACACAAGTATCATACACTTCTCATGCCCAGGAATAAATAAAACATTAAATAAAAAAACACGAAGAAAAAAATTTATAAGTTATCATTATATAATACACAAATAATAAGCGTTTAAAGTTCGTTTGTGTCTAACGTTAAACTATAGCTTTATCTTTTCCTATTGGTTACGTATTTACTGCAACTACTTATTCCAATTGCTTACGTATGGATGTAGGTATGTACGTAAGGTATATGCGAGAGCTTAAAAGGTATTTTTTTAAACGTAATTGTTTTGGCTAAAACAACTAAATGTTAATGACATTGTCTGTTGGCATGTTTGCTGCATTTGGAGTTCTAACAATGGGACCGTTAAGCCAATAGTGCAATAATAATTTGACAATTTCCTATTAATTGATTAAATTGATCTGTTAATTAAAACACTTTTGAACTAAAAATTTTACAATCGAAATAAAAATTGTATAATGTTAGGATTTGAACCGGAAGAAATTTTTTTATTAACCACTTGAACCGCTATAGCACTTCACCTCTCCTGTCTCTTTAAAATCTGAAAACTTTCTAAACTTTGTAGGTTGGGAATTGTATAACTTCTGTTTTACAGGTTTTTGATTTAAATAAATATATTGTGTTTACTATATTTATCTACTTTTAAAACATATTTCCATATTTAACAAAATTTAATTTAAATTTTAAATAACCTCCTTTTTACAACAGCTGTTGTATCGATAACTGAAAGCTGCCAACAGAAATTTATCGACAACTTTTAAATCACCCTGTTCTAAACAACTGTTTTAACTACTTCATTATTTAATTATCAATTATACTCCACTATTCAAATTTCATTAAACTTTAATATAATTTAATATAATATAATCTTTTAATTTATAATATTTTCTTTTATTAATAATTTGTTAATTTTTCAACAGTCGTCTATAATATCATTTCCAATACACCCTGTCTCAAAAGTCATTACTTGCGAGAGTAATATGTGTCAAGAGAGTATGTGAAAAAAAAACTGAATGCACTTGTCAAACACATGTAAACACCGTAAAGTCAAAGGAAAAAATAGAAATTTTTCCACAGTGCGAAAAAAATTAAACGACCTTAATAAAAAGATATTTTTTCTTTAAAAAAAATATAAAATCTTAATTGAAATCGAATAATTTTAAAGAACAACATACGTTTAAGCATGAATTATTGGGAACATATTAAATATTTAGTGTTTTTAATGGATTCGTATAAGAAAACATGACAGAATTAAAAATAATATTACGAGGTGATTAATGGCAGAAGAGGAGAATAAAAAAGTGAAATTCAATAGAATGACGAAAAAATACGACAATTATTGAAAAATCAAAGAAAGAAAAAGTTTAATAAAATTTCATGGAAAAAAGTGATTACCAATCAAGATTAACAAACAAAGAAATTAAAAAAAAATTATGTTTATTTTGAAACAATTGTAAGAAAAAAAGAAACAAAAATCTTATTAAACCAAAAAAATACAGTGTTGCGAAAAAATTATTACATACATTGTATACACACACACACACTTACATACACATCCCCATACATCATGCATAGAGAAGCACTCCTCTCCCGGGAGTCTTAGATTACACGCATTCGATAATACAATAAGTAAAAAAAGAGAAAAAGTAAAAAAAAAAATAAATTTTAGCCACTAAATTTGTGAAGGCAATTAGTCTAATCGCCAAGTGTTTTAAAAGAAAAATAGTGGCAGAAGAAAACGAAGAAAGGAGTTTTTGTTATTTGTAAGTGAATATAAAAAGAAAAGTGAAGGCGTTTGGTGTTTTGTTGTAACCCATTGGCAATGCCTGGGCGTAAGCCATGGGTTCTCAGACCTTGGAAATATTACGTCAAGGCGTCTGGGCCTCTTTAACTGGTGGCTGGTTTTATGACCCTCATCAAAGTATCTTCTGCAATGTAGTCCACCTGTATTTATGGTTGTTTTTACTCTGTACCCCCTTTGTGGCCTACTTATACTTTCCGGGAACATGGATAACCTGGTGTATATATTGCGTACTGACCAGTGTAACAGTGCTTGTGTTGAAAGTGGCCAATATGGCTTTGCATCGTTTATACGATCGGGCCCAGTCAATGTCAGAGGCCAATATAAAGCAACATTTTTTCAAGGTTACCAAGGAAACGGCTACAGAAAGGTAGGTGACCTACATATATGTATATGCACTGTACTATATATGGAAACATACATATTTTGTTTATTTCCTTCGTTCTAAGTAATGTGAATGAAGGAAAGAAGGCATGCGTTTGTTTATTTGTACATTGAATTTTATCAATGCAATATTCTACGTCATTTACAGAAGTCGTAACAATGAACCTGGCATTGAAATGAAGGTAATGCACGAGGGTGAAGAGGTGGATATAGGAGCGTCTGTGGACAAGGCCATTAACGAAATAAGTGCAGAAAATAGTATGGTTTCAATAGACAATGTCAATAGCATAATTGGTAAGGCATTGTACTATTTACAGTTTTAAATATAACGGTCCTTAAAAACGAATTTTCCTAAATAGATTTAAAGGTTGATGTCCATCGGAAGAACAGCTCAGAATCTATTGAATGGATGTTCTATGCATCATCCATGATCAGTGGGAACAGCCAACAGGATCAACAATCTATAGCTGGCACAGCTAGCAACTCAAAATCTATACGTTCCTCGCATACGATTAGCCACAATAATAACAATAATAACTCAATAAGCATAGCAGATCCGCAAGCCAAATATATAACAGTGTACCCCAAAGATAATAGTCCCATTGCCTCTACAGGCTCCAACTGCAATAATGTTCATGTAGCCAATGCTAACCAAGTTAATCCTCCTCCAGTTGGACCTAAGCCACCCCATCTGGTAAGAAAATCATCAGAAATCGTTAGGGGCCATCAGCGCCGGCGTCTGGAAAGGCAATCAAGTTTGGACGCTGCTGCAGAATCGGCTATAGTAGCAAAATTATTGAGACAATCTTCGGATACATCATCCTCATCAAAACCTGTGGCGTCAAGCGCATTAGCAACTAGTGGTAATGCTGAAAAATGTGATAGTTTTTTACACGCACAAATATCGAAGGCTGGCACATCTTCGTCGTCGTCGGCGGTAACAGGAAACGCTGCCATTCAAGCACAGACACAACGATCAAATACAACGACACCAAATACATCAGTTATGGGTGGGTCTTCGACACCAGGTCTGAAAACTTCGCGTTTACAGAGACATCGCTCGTCTGAGACTCATGATGAACGTTTGAAACAACAACAGCGTGGAGGTGGCAGCATAGGTGGCTCAAGTGCAGCTCCCGGTGGTGGTATATTTCTTTCTATACATCATGAACATGGTCATCACCATCATCATCATAGACCCCATCATACTCATCGACGAGGCGGCAGTGGTGGCGCAGCACCTATAGCCAGCAGTGGTTCTGTAGTAGTTTTAGGTTCAGGTGTAAACGCTAGCGATAGTTTTGATGTCGACGACATGGAATTGGGTCTAGGTGGTAGTGCCAATATTGTGGCCCATAGCAGTCATTTAAGTAGTGATAATAGAATGAGAGCCTTACCATCATGGATTTTGGGTAAGTTGACTTATTTTTTTTTGTTTGTTTCTAATATAGAAATTGGAATTATTACTTTAATATTTTATCAGGTTCCTCTTCTGATGTCTTTATTGAAGATGATAGTTTTACCAAATCTGACTTGGGCATTGAACAGTTGGATGACCGTGCCAATTCTTCATCTACTCGTGTTCATCCACATGTTAATCAGTATCGTTTAAATCATTCTCATCAAACAGCACGTGGCGCCAGCATAACAAAAGATCCCATTTATACAATATCAGCTTTGCAGCTACACAAAAGACCCCGCAGGGAAGGAGCCATTAAGCGACGTAGACACTCGAATGCCACAACATTATTTAAAATGCCCACAGATAGTTCCTCAAATGTTGGTAGCCAACCAGCATCAACAACAACAGTACGACGCATAAAAAGTGCTGCTTTAGAAGTTGCTTGCCCTCGTCCCTCAGTATCGAATTTATGTCCACATCCTAATAGTGTTGAAGCTATAAATGGTCAACAGCAGATAAAAAATCCTCAAAATGCTTTATTGCCACCGCCGAGCAAGTGCTTGGTACGCAATCCACATTTGAATTTGTGTCCGAAGTTCGGTGGCAGTTTTGGAGGCAGCTCAACAAATAGTAGCTTAGATTTCGGTTCCACCAATGCTCTTATCGATCCTGTCTACGAACTGAAAGAACAAAACGATACACAAAACAATTCCGATTCTAAAAAGAATACAGAATTGGACAGAGATGAAGGTTCTAAGGAAAATAAATCGAAATCAGAAGATATATTAGGTGATGAATCTCTTGGAGCAGTTGGTGGCGTTTGTCCCCATCATTTTCTTCATTCTCATACGCATCGACCTCATCATCATCACAGCGCTGAATCGGATGTTGGTCAGATACTAAATGATAATAAAAATGATGAAGACGAAGATGAAAGTGAACAGCATAATATTGAAATCGATTCGGAACATAATGAGGAGGAAGATGAGGGAGATGAAGAAGAAAATGACAATGATGACGAAGACGAAGGCGAAGAAGATGCTGATGACGAGTTTAAGTATTTCGATTATAATGTTGAACATATATTGGAAGTTTTAGAGCATACCCATAACCAGTTGGACGATGATTTAAGAAATCATCAGCAACAGCAGCAACAAAATTTTAAACAACTTGAACTCAACAAACTGAAAATAGAAAATGATAGGCAGACAAAAGAAAAAATGTCGGGGAACGATGTAGAAGATGATGATGAGGATGAAGAAGAGGAAGAGGAAGAGGAGGACGATATAGAAAACGAAGGTGCCATAGCCTTAAGAGAACGTTTACATTCCACAGATTCTGAAACAGATAACAATGGTTCGAGATCTCCCCTATTAAGTTCTACGAAAAAATGGGCCTGTACTCCCAAAGAGAAGAATAGTGAGAAGGTATTAAAAGAAGAAGTCAAAGCGGTACAAAAGCAAAAGCATTCCCTCAATAAAAATCAAATAAACATGGCAAAATTAGAGCAACCCGACGGAGATCCTCATGCTGCTCCATTTGCTGCAGCATCAGCATCAGCATCTCAACAAAATCAAAATAATGTGAGAAGAAATGAAGCTGATTCGGGTTGCCCGTCCAGTGATTGTGAACAGATAAGTGCCAGTTCTAAAGATGTTCTATTATCTTCCATGGAGTTGCCAAAATCTACAAAAGATGTTGAAGCGAGTGAAAAAGCAAAGACTTCCTCGGATTTACCTGGTTCCTCTAATTCATCATCAGTGGGGAAGCGTTTAGGAGCGATTCCTAAACAAGTGCAATATAGAGAAGTGGATGAAAGACCTTCAGATGCATTGCAAATAACAGGCTGCTCGCACAATTATAAACGTCATGCGGGTAATTGGAGTTCCGTGGCCCCCACTAGCCAATCAACTCAGACTACAGGATTAAAGGGTATTTCTAGAGCCTCTTCATCTTCCAATAGTTCACATAGCGTAAGTGCCGAATCATTTAATGCCGATATTCACAAAATGTTATGGCTGATGCATCATGGTGGGGCAGTTGACGAACGGGGTAGACCGATGAATGCAGAAAATTTAACAAATATGCCACCTGCCAATCAGGTAATATGTTTAAAAGCTTTAAACTCTGTTTCCTCAGCTGAGAGACTGGCGCTAGCTGATCGTTTGTATCACCGTGAGCAACTGTTAAGACGCAGCTCACGACAGCGAGATGCTGAATCAAATCATAGCAATGCTATAGAACAGTGGCCTAACGACAGTAATGCGGCAATGTCTCATATAATGACATCTACAGCATCCCGTTCGGCACCTCTACCGCAAGTAATGATTGATTCCCCCTCCTCGTCGAACGTTCTTAACAATCGTAATGTTAGTGCCGCCACAACAGTATCCTTAAAAGGCTTTATACAGGAAATAATTAACGATGAGTTGCGTAACTTGGGCTCGGCTCAAAGGGTAGGTTCTACACCTTTAACGGCCAGTAATAACAATGCTGCCATGGCAGCCATTCTCAATGTAGATGGTCATCATATAGAAAACTATTGTGATTACTGGCGGCCGGCCTGTATGCTGAGTTCAGAAAAACCATCCATTGCACCAAAATCATTTTACAAATATCGTTTTAAGCTAGGAAACTACAAACAAGAATTTAAAATATCCATGGATCGTCTTGAGCTATTGGCATTATTCGATCGAGACATACACTGGATACATATATTCCTATCGGTATTTCTTAGTGCTGCCGTAGCCTATTTGGGCTCATCGATATTACAGCATGACTACTATAAAGATATCTTTGCGTTTTTGTTTTGTGCTGTCATTGCGGGTTCACAATATTCTCTACTGAAAAGTGTACAACCAGATGCTGCCTCTCCCATACATGGCTTCAATAAAACAGTCGCCTATTCCCGGGCCATATACTTTTGTATGTGCTCAGGTCTATTACTAATGTTTTATCAACTGAAAGTCGAATACGATGTGACAGCAATGAAGGGAGAAACCCAGCCAGAATATACATTCTTCGGCATAGAATTTCAGCCTGCCCAAGTGAATGGCTTGGTTTTACAAGCCCTCTATATATTCTTACTAAGTTTTCCTCTAATCTTTTCGTTGGGTTTGTTTCCACAAATAAACACATTCACCATGTATCTAATGGAACAAATCGATATGCATGTGTTTGGCGGTAATGCGGCTGGAAGTCTTATAGGTAAGCTAACAACACTACAATATCGTTGATAAGGAAACTTTTAATAAAATGTTCTCTTTTTAGGTTCCGTTTTATGTGTTGTACGTTCATTTTTGGGTGTTATGCTGCTGTATGGACCATTATATGCTGCATTTAATGAAGGCAAAGGCACTCAACATATAATTTTCTCCATATTTTGTGCTCTACTTATACCACTTGGCTATCATTTGTCACGGTCGGCCAGTGATTTTAGTCATATATGGGCTCTAATTAAAAACTGCATAATGTCTACGTATCACGATGATGACGATGAACTGAGTAGTACCAGTACCCAGAAGTTAACATCGAGTACACTGAAAAGAAATTCTACAAACAAAAAACGTGCTGATGAAACGACCCAGAAAAGTGAAAATATCGAAATGTGTTCTTTAGACAACAAGGCAGGTGAACACCTTGAGATCCAAGAGGAAGAAGTTGAAGGAGTTGAAGGAGATAAAGATCAATCTTCTTTGGGTCATAAGCGTAGTAAATCGAAAGCTTCATCTTTGGGTAGCAGTAGCCAGACTTTAGGAAAGACCTTATCCACAAGTAAAAAGGCCATAACCGCTTCGTCCAGTTCATGTAATTCGAATCTGGAAACGGAACCAAACATAAAAGAGGAAGATGAAGTCGGTGGTGATAAAAAAGAAAATTCTCCTATGCGTACGAAAGAAAAAGATGCTGACAAAACGTCCACATCATCTGCTACCAATCCCGCAGAAATATCCACGCTGACTGGCATTCTAAATGAAAACGACAATGAGATGTTCGCCATGAATTGTCCCGATGTTTCAAGTGCTGAAACGGAAACCAATTCAGATCCTTTACCCAAGAAACTTCAACATACCGTGAATACCCGTTTAAAAAACGATTTTGTTGTGACAGTATTTTTGGCGGTTGTTGTCTTAGGCTTACATTGCAGTACCGTTTTCACGGTCTTACAGCCCGATTTAAATATCGTCCTCTATGGCTTTACGGGAGCTTTAGGTTTTCTCCTGCACTATATCATACCACAAATGCGCAAACATATGCCTTGGTTGTGTTTTGCCAAACCATTGCTTAGACAAAAAGAATATGGCCGCTATGAGGTGGCCCATGCTCCCAAAATAATGTGGTTTGAGAAGTTTTACATCTATTTGTGTTTGCTGGAAAAGAATATCTTATTTCCTTTGTTGGCAATATCAGCTTTAACAGCTGATGCTTCAATAATAGCAGCAAAATATGGCATAGCCTGGGGTTCGTTAATTGTTTCGGTTTGTGCATTGAAATGTAAGTCTTTCTAAATACGAATTTAATATGAAACTCTACTAAATCAAGAATTTTTTTTAGTTATACGCAATGCCTATTCGGATCCTACAAACCAGTTTCTGATTGTAATGTTCACGGTATTATTCTTTCGGGTTGATTTTGCAATGGCTTCGGAAACTTTTCTTATTGACTACTTTTTTGTTTCATTGGCTTTTAGAAAGTGTTGTGATTTCTTTTTAAAGGTAAGTATTAAACAATGCATTTAATTTGTTTGTCTAGTTTTTAATTGTGTAACATTTTTTGTTTGTTCTATTTGCTGCGTTTAGCTTCAGTTTATAGTCACTTATATAGCACCTTGGCAAATAACTTGGGGCTCAGCATTTCATGCATTTGCTCAGCCATTTAGTGTGCCACACTCGGCCATGTTATTTTTACAGGCAGGCATTTCCTCATTACTCTCAACACCCTTGAATCCTTTTCTGGGCAGTGCTATATTTCTAACATCCTATGTAAGGCCCATTAAATTTTGGGAACGTGATTACAATACGCGGCGCATAGATCACTCTAATACCAGATTAAGTTCTCAGTTAGAGCGGGATTTAGGTGCCGATGATAATAATTTAAATTCGATATTCTATGAACATTTAACACGTTCCCTGCAACATTCACTCTGTGGTGATTTACTTATGGGTCGTTGGGGCAATGTTAATCAGGGTGATTGTTTTGGTAAGTTTCTCTAACTCATACAATGAATGCGTAAATTATTTAAATTTTCTTTATTGTATTAGTTTTGGCTTCTGATTATTTGAATTGTTTGGTTCACATTATCGAATTGGGTAATGGTCTGTGTACCTTTCAAATGCGTGGTTTGGAATTTAGGGGAACCTATTGCCAACAGCGTGAGGTAGAGGCCATCACGGAGGATGTTGAGGATAATGATGGTTGTTGTTGCTGTGATCCGGGTCATTTGCCTCGTATGCTTAGTGCCAATGCCATGTTTTCTACTCGTTGGTTGGCTTGGCAGGTAGTGGCTTCGCAATATGTTGTAGAAGGTTATTCCATATCGGATAATTTAGCCAGTGCTACATTACAAGTATTCGAATATCGTAAGGTACTGATTACGTATTACGTTAAGGTAAGTTTTGTTAAAAATTTAAATTTTTATTGGTTTAAAGCAATCGATCTATAAATTGAGCGTTCATTCTTTCAGAGCATCATTTATTATGTCATTAAAAATCCCAAATTGGATGAATGGTTGAACTCAGCAGTTATACAAGAGGCATTACAACACACTATGAGTCGTCAGTTTGTAGACTTGGATCCAATATTTAATTTCAATTTGGATGAAGATTTTGATTTTCGGGCTGTCGGTATTACGCGCACAAGTTTTTGTTATGTTTACTTAAGTTGGTTAAACTATTGCTATGACAAGCGCAAAGAATCACTCAATCCTACACAAAATCCAACGCCAACATCAACACATGGTGTCACAACCCAACAGCCGACAGCTACAGCCACAGCTACAGCCACAGCTACTGCCTCTACGAGCACTTTGGCAAGTACGCCTAATCTTTCAACAGCACAGCAAAAATCACAATCGCAACAGCAACTGAAAATAAGGTCACAAAAAAGCGCTACAATGACGGGGAGTAATGAAGGTGTAGTAAATTCCGTTGAACAAATGGCCACTTCACATTCATTGGCCAATATATCGCGTCAGACATCAGAAAGTGCTCCAGGTTTGACTAGCACTACGCCTTTAACAAGATCCAGTAAATCTGCTCCCTCTGGTAGTAAGCATGGCCAACAAAAAGGGGATTACTCACCCTCGGCTCGTCAGGAGGCTAGAGCGGCTTCTGCTGAGCCTTCCAGGGGTTCGGCTCAGGACAAACCTCCACAAATAAAGCTCAAAGTACCTTCAATAGCTAAAGATTCACCCATTGTTTCTCTTTGTTTGGCTTTAAGTCTGTTGGCGCGCCGTTCATTGGCCACTGCTTCTCACAGTTCATTAACGGGCGTAGAATTCTTTTTGCACGGTCTGCATGCCTTGTTCAAAGGAGACTTTCGTATAACATCACCCCGAGATGAATGGGTATTTGCTGATATGGATCTGTTACATGCGGTGGTAGCTCCTGCTGTTAAAATGGCCTTAAAGCTACAGCAAGATCACATTTCAAATCCGGATGAGTTCATCGATCCAGACGCTCTATTCGAAGCTATTGATACCTGTGCCAAAGATCTAGTAATTTCTCATGAAGCGGATCCTGTATGGCGTAGTGCAGTTTTGAGAGGAGCTCCTAATTTGCTGGCTTTACGTCATGTTATGGAAGATGGCACTGATGAATATCGCATAATACGTTTAACAAAACGCTTTCTCACCTTTCGTGTTATAAAACTAAATCGTGAATGCGTACGTGGATTATGGGCTGGACAGCAGCAGGAGCTAATTTATTTACGTAATCGTAATCCAGAGCGTGGCAGTATACAAAATGCTAAGCAGGCTTTAAGAAATATCATTAATTCCAGTTGTGATCAGCCAATAGGTTATCCCATTTATGTTTCGCCCTTAACCACCTCCTATGCAGATACAAATGAGCAATTGAAAGATGTTGTAGGCGGACCCATAACTCCTGAAGCGATCAAGACTAACATTTTGGAATGGTGGCATCATATTAGAGAGAAATGCAGGCAAGGATGCAGTTCGGGTTCATCAATTGAAACAACTCACATGGGTTTGCCTTCAGGCGCTTGTAGTAATTTGGGAGAAAGTGGTGACTTGAGACCAGTTTATATATCGCCGCCCATTTATAATACCCTTACAGCTAGTTTGGCTGCTACCGGTGTACCTGGAGCTACTTTAAGCTCACAATTTGGTAGTGATGGCCTGTCGTCTATGCGCAGTTCCATAACTGTGATAAAACCCTCCTCAACCACTTTGTTAGCGGGTCTACTAAATCGCGAACAGGAATTGTTGAGAGAAGCCGCCAGAAGTACCTCAAATAAACAGCAACTTTCTTCGTCCAGTATTAGAAGTTCTGAACGTGAGCGTAGAGCTACTTTACCCATAGCCAGTACTAGTTCAGTATTGCCGGAAGTAATAAAAGATTCCGATGATTCTTCACAAACATTGGAAAAAGATGTCTCAAGTGATAGTGTGGCCGGTGGTGGTGGGAGTGGTGGTACAGTTGGTAATTGTGCGGCTACAAGCAGTCCACGTTATACAAAAATCTATTGTTCCTCGGGCAATCTTGGCATTGGTAATATAATTACCAATCCCGGTGATTACCCGCGTAAGACAAAAGGTCCCATATGTCTAACAGCTGCTTCAGCATCAGTACAACCCAGTGCAACATCCGCCAATACGAACACTAATCAAGCGGGTATTTCTGTTGTGGCTTCCGGCGACGTGATGGCCTGCACCAGTAGAACACCGCAGGAACAGCAGCAACCAAAATTTGCTCTCTTTGAAAAGGTTATCATTGTGGATGAAAGAGAGGTACTACTGTTTATACTATACAGCTAAATGAATCATACAAATCTAATTTAATTTTGTCTTATTGTTTATTTATTAACAGATTTTCTACAACATCGATCAATGTCGGCGCATTGTGTGGCCTTTTGAAGCGCTACGTCAAAAGGGTGGCCGCCTTTCATGGGATGGATGGGAACCAAGAGCCGGCATGGTAGGCTATGTCATGCACATTTGGCGGCCAAACCATCCAAATAAGGTGTATCGAACGCCTTTAAATCGTGATGTGTATCTCATAGAAATTGGCAAGAATTATGTGCCTGTCACTGCCAACGGTCTTAGGCATTACAATCAAGCGATGGATAGTAATCAAAAGGATATGGAGACTTCACGAAGAAATTCTTTGCAAAAAGAAATGACTGAACTAAGGCAACAACAAGCCGATCGTGGCTTAACACCTATACTTGGTAGTAGTTTAGAATCCCCCACCTCTCTGTTGGCCGAAGGAGAACACAATACTTCCACGGACAATAAACCAAAAATACAGGCGGTGAGTAGTAGTTCATCTGAAGATGAAAGTAGTCTCTTAAGTTTACAGAAAGAACGACACGAAGAATATTTAAAAAATCTATGGCAACAAGTTATAGAACAAGATCAGAATATTAAAGATGAAATAGAAAATACCACCACCACCACTACCACTACCACCATTGCTAAAGCAACAAATACAAATCAGCTTACAAGAGATAGTAAAACAATTGCAAATGAAAATGAAACAGATGAGAAGAGTAATAATGATAGAAATAAAACTATACAAAGTGTTAACAACAAGAACATTAACAAACAGACGACTGAAAACGAAACGACAACTGCCCATAAAGATTCAACAACTAAAGTGTTACCAACTATGGATGCAGGTAGTGTTTGTGCGAAAGAATTGGTCGAACAATTGGTCGATCACGTTGTAGATGTTTTATGTGATACGGCTGAAAACGAAGCGAAACCATTAAATGAGCAAGACAATGCTCCTCAGCAAATAGAGCGTACGCAAGTAGAAAATGTTAGGAATGGAGATGGTGACGTAGACGTTGTCAGTGATGTAGTTAACATAGATGAGCCACAGATAAATAAAGATGAAGAGGACATTAAGTTAATTGAAACAAAGTTTAGTGACAATAGTACAGATGTTTAGCATTTAAATGCTGTTATCGCAAGAAAACTAACACATTTAATTAAAAGTCTACTGCTTTATTAATTTGGCCCTCAGCTTTTTTGCTTAACAATTTCTGTTTGTCTGGGACAAGCTTTAAGATTCAAGAGTTTAGGGTACAAATCTTAGTCTACGGAATTTCATAAAGCTGCAATCGATTACTTATTTATTTTTCTATTGTTGGACATTTGTTGGTTTCATTTTTTTTCATTATTTCTCTACTGTAAATAACGCAAATAATAAAATATTTTTCCTGTTATATATTAAAAATATAAAGAAAAAAAAAAGAATGAAAAAATTAGGAAAAATCTAAATCTCTCTTTTAAGCTGTAAATATGTATTTGTTAAGCAGAAAATGTTTAATTAAATATTTAAAAATAATGATGGTTGTTTAATTAAAAAAAAAGAAAAGAAAAGAAAAAAGATAACATATTACGATTATTTATTATTAATTAAAGAAAATGTTATAAAACAGGGTTATTTGTTTAATTATATTATAATGAAATAATAATACATTTTAAATAAAATTAATTTAATTGTAATTAAAATTAAAAACAGAAAACAATACTGTTACTCGTAAATATTGTAAAAAGTATTAAAAAAAAAGAATTCTTTACAACTGCTTTATTAGCTTGCAAACAACTCTATGTTAAATTGAAAATAATAACAAAAAAAAAGAAAAAAAATGAATTTATTAAAAACAAAAAGAGAACTGTATTATAAAAACAAATACAATTTAAAAGTTATTATCTATAATACATGCTTAGTTAATAGTAAAACAAATACTCCATTTTGTAAAGTGTTTTAAAAACTAAAAATTAAAGAACTGTTTTGTTTCTTTTTTTCTTTTCAATTTACTTCAAGGATATCTATGCGTACATTTAAAACGATACGAAAAAATAACCCATAATACACACACCTTTTTACCTGCACAGATTTGTTTTAATTTGAACTAAAACTTTCACAAATGCATATTTTTTTTATTTCTTTGAATTGAAGAAAAACTGAAAACATAAATAAAAACATTGAATATACAAAAATTTAAAATCATGCTTTAACCGTAAAGTAAAAGAAAATGTTTGTGAATTAAAAATTTTGTTTAATACATTCTTTATAGAAACTTTCTTTTAGTGTGGTATTTAGTTAGTATTAGGATACATAAAGTATTTTTAAAATTTTCATAAGTTTTGTTTTGTATTTTATTTGGCAATATTGAAAATATTTTACGCTGTTTTCGTGAATACATTTTCTTTAGGAATTTGTCTCCTTCCCCTTTTATAAAGTTTTGGGTGCAGGGGTACAAATCTGAGCTGATTTTTTGTTTAAAACTCCATAACAAAATCAATAATTAAAGATTAAATCATTGAAATCATGTTTTTTTTATTTTATTCATGGTTGTTAGTTTGTTTTATTAATTGACTGAATGAAGCCTTTATTATAGTTTATAATCTAATATATTAATATTTAATTTATTTTCGAAAATAATTTATATTTTTAACCTTTTTCTACGTTTGCTATAACGTGTATTAAACAAAATTTTTAATTTTTGTTTTTTGATTTGAAAGTTAAAGCTATAAAACAAACAAATGAATTAAATAAACATTGTATAGTTTTAAGTTTATAGTTAAAAAACAATAAAAGTAAAAAAAGAAGAAAACAAGAAAAAAGAAAAGCTCTCATGTTGCCTTACAAAATTAGACTGATTTTTCTAACAATATTATTAAAAAAAGAAAGGAAATTAAATAAAAATATTAAATATGAACTCAAATACTAATACTAATAATAAATAATAATAACCTTAATGTTATAAAACCATACATATAAGAAATAAAAGTAAATTAACAATCTCTTATATGTTTATAAAAATTAAGGATTTCCTACTCTAGCCCCCAACTTTTAAGAAATAGCTTAACTAACTACTATTATACATACATACATACATACAATATATTCCCCTTTTTTTAAAATGTATTTAACTTTAAAGTATATTTACTACTCCTTAAACTTCCTATAACAACAAATTATTACATTTTACGTATTTTAATATTAACATACAAACATACAAAATAATTTTTATTTTTTCATTCATTTACTTTACACACAGATGTTTTCTTACAAAAAAAAAAAGAAAAAAAAACCCAAAGAAAAATTATAATTTTTATTTAAATTTAAAAACATACGTATATTAATTAGAATTTATTAAATTTTTGTGTCCCTTTTATACCATTACCATTACCATACATAGCATACATTTCTTCTATTTTATATTTCAAAATTATTTCCTTTCCAAAACAAAAACAAATTCTTTTTAAAATAAAAAAGCATATCAATTATGTAAATTTATATTTATAAATGAAATAAAACAAGAAAATCTTTTATATGTATATATTAACAAAAATCTATATTGGTGCGTATTTTTCTCTTTAACTTATTTAAAAACAAAAAAAAAAATAAATATTTTTTCTAAAATATAAAAACCAGAAGACAAAACAAAAATTACTCAAATTACAAATTCTTTACTACCTATACTATAAAACTGCATTACCATTAATGTTTAAAAACTTTTAACGTTAAAGATATTAAAAAAAAATAATTGTTTTGAATATTAAACCATAAACAAAAATAAGAACAAAAACAAACAAACAAACCATACATTTTAATCTCTATGTTATGCATAATAAAATATTTAAAAACAAATAAAATAATAAAAAAAAATATTACAATTTAAAAAAATATATATTAAATAAACTATACAGATATAGTAATATGAACAATATTAGCTTTGTAAATATATACATACATACATACATATAAAGAAAACTAATTATTGAATGAATTATGTATAATTAATTAATATTATACGATATATATATAAAAAAAACAACAACAACAAGAAAACAAATAATTGATATATTATTGAGTTAATAAAAATTATTAAAAAAAAATAATATTACGTGCAACTTTTTATTTTAGCACATTCAGCTGTATATTTTGGGTCATTACACTGCTGATATGTCCACTTTGGTGCGATTTTCTCCTCTGCATGTAGTAGCCTATAAATCACAACAACAAAAAGTTAAATCTCAACGTCCTACTAAAGTCTTCATCATCATCAGATGGATGGCTTGCCATCAGATATTTGCAGAGGAAGTTCGCCAGTGTAATCGCTAATTTATATCATCCTTTTTTATTTCTCATACATTTGGTAACTTTACGATCTTTAAATATTGTTATTGTTATTGCGCTTTTGCTCTTTGTTTTGTTCTCTTCTCATTGTAATTTCCTAAATATTTGTTTTTGTAATTTTTGTTTACCGTATTATCCGTAATTTTTGTTGTTGTTCGTTTGTCGTGTTAGCTCTTGTTTTGTCTGATTTGATTGCTTTCGTTTAGTTTAGTTTTATTCTCGTAACAATATGTTCTATTTTGTGAAACAGTGAAAAATATTTTGTCGCCTAAAACCGGCCATTTTTTTTTTTTTTTTTTTTGTGAAACAAGTGCATATTTATTGAAAATTTCAATAATTTTCTTACGCGATTCCGTTATTGTTAGATATCCATAAAAGAAAATTTAATTTTTATATAAAAGTAAAGTGAAGAACGGGTAATCGCAGTATAAGTGTAGATCCAAATTCCTTTATCTTAGATGAGAAGAAAAATTAAAGTGCATTCAATTGAGGTTAGCTTGAAACCCGGGAAGAATGTAAGGGGGCTGTTAAAATAGCCTAGAAGGCACAATCTAAAATATGACCTCCTTACATTTTCTGCCATTTGTGTTTAAAGGGCTTTTAATAATGATTAAAAGAGGAGTGTGATCTCCCACAGAGAAAATTCTTTAGGTTGCATACCGGTAGTGAAAAAATCGGTCAATATATTGTGATAATTTGTGTATACGGCGCTTTTTCTATTTGCTGATAGAATATTGCAAGGCAACGGAAGAGAAAGTGGAGAGCTTTTGCATAACTGTAAAACCAGGACTCCCATGTAAGAACACCTACATACATTGAAAGCACCAGTCAGAGCTGATGATCATCTATTGTGATATTTGGTAAGTACATATGCAAGTACATTATTAAAAATATTTCTTCAATTTAAATTAAAAACGTATTTCATATTTATTCATATTCAATATAAATTAAAGATGTATTCCATATTTATTCTATTTAAAATATAAACTCTTGCATGAACTTCAGAACTTTTACATTTTTATTCAATTTTATTTCTTTTTAACTTAAAATATTCTTAGTCTATCTTGTTGGGCGGCCAAATGGCTGTCAATTCGCTTAGGGAAACATCATATAACAAATTGTGATACTCCTCCAAAAGGACTAAAAAAGAAGTTGGAAAATATTAAAAAAAAATACAATTTTCCTATTGAAAGAAGGCTTACAATTTGGATTTTTACGCCAGCAATCGAATAGTTGTTGTCTAGTGTTTATTTGTTTAGCCATGAAACAGCGTTTGAATTTTAATATATGCTCATTAAGATTGGACCAGCTTTTGGTTAACGAAGAGGGAGTAGATTTCAATTTCGCTTTGTAGGCTAAAAGTTGGGGGCACACTTGGCCATCCAAAACAAACATAGCAAAATAACTGCAATAAAAGAAGAACCAGCGAATATTAAATGAAAAATTTTTAAAAGATAAAGAAAATAATACTTACCAGAAAGCCTTTTCCTCCATGGGCATTTCAATTTCGGTTAACGGCAATTCCCAGCCTGCCTTACCGAATGTGGCATCTACAAAACAATACAACTTGCCATCTTCTGGTTTATATTTGGGCAAAGGTTCTTCCTTAATGCTTCTAATATTACACATTAAAGGGACATAAAGCAATAACCATTCGGGTTCTATAGCAGTTATGCCTCTTATGAACATTTTTGTGGCATCACCATTTTGTATTTCATACGCCTCTTGATAGATAACCCACTCAGGTAGTTTTTGCTTAAGGACCGAGGAGGAGTGCATAAATACCGGTTCTTCCATATCTGTACAGTTGTAAGCATATTTCAATTTTCTTTTTTCTTCCTTATCGCTTATATCTGCCAATGGAACCTTGCGAGCGACTTTATCACCCATGCCGGCCAAAAGAATCTGACGTAAAAATCTAGCCTGTGCATCTGTAGGAGGCGGCATGACTGGGTCTACATTTAAGTCTACATTGGTAATGCTTAGATTGATTTCGTTGGTTAGCTGTACTCTCAATTTACGCACTTCGGTTATGGCCTTGTGGCGTAGTCCGTTTTCTGCACAGAATTTCACCAGCTCCCCCTTAGAACCAGCATATTCAGCAGCACCTACAGCTCTAAGCAATACCATAGGATCACCCAGCAACTGATAGTGGCCAGTAGAGGCCCAAGATTGCCGTTTCTTTTGCCATTTTCCTATAGTAAGCGCAGCATCTTCCTGTTCTCTGTCAAAATTTACCTCCATTAAGACCTCTTGGACCGATAAGGCAGCCACTAAACAAACTGTATAGGGCAATAGATTCTGTTGATGAGATAAAGCCAACATTTTACCAAATCGTGGTGCTACCGGAAACCTAGAAATAATGTGTCCCAAATGTGTTACTTTAGGTGGAACTGCGTTGGCTGTGCTAGACGTTTGTGGAACTTTTTCTAAAGCTCCTAAAATAACCAGACGGTTTTCAGCTGCCTTCAGTTGTGCAATATCAGGTGGTGAAGGAAAGGGAAAGTTTATAACACGATCTATGCCCATGCAGCGCATTTGCAGCATTAAATCATCAACCGGCTTCTTTTGTATATCGGGCACAGAGAAGTCCTCGAATTCGTCGTTGTATATAGCACTGGAGTACAAACGGTAACAGTGGCCAGCACTAACTCTACCAGCACGACCAGCTCTTTGATCGGCTGATGCTTTAGAGGTATAGGTTACCACAAAGGCACTTACTCCCGTGATTTTATCATATAGACGCGTTTTCTGTTTGCCACAGTCCACCACATATTTAATGTTTGGTATGGTTAGTGAAGTTTCAGCCACATTAGTGCAGACCACACAAAGTCTACATCCCTCTGGTGCCGGTTGGAATATACGATTCTGTTTATCGGTAGAAAGCAAGGAGTATAAAGGCAATACCCATAGAGGCTGTTTGGTAGTTGAAGCGGCCGCATCCTCATCCATTTCCTCATCGTCGTCATCATCATCTAAATCATCCTGTTCGGCATTGGCGTTTTCTGAATCAGAATCTTGATTTTCTAACAAATCAGCTTCTGTATCATCCCCCGGTAATTTATAATCATCCAAATTGATTTTGGGCAATGCCAATTGAGATAAAAACTTTTTCTTTGATTTGCGTACATTACGTATGGCTCTTTTCATATCGAATTCATCGTCTGTATCGTGATCTTCCTTAGTATCTGCTGCATCTTCCTCTATTGTTTTCTCCTTTCCCTCAGATTCACCTTCCTTACTTACTGCTTTAGAATCCTCCTTCTTTTTATAAGGAAAAGTTCTCCGAAGTTTGCGCACCATTTGATTGACTTCTTGCTGACCGGTAACAAATATAAGTATCCCTCCTTCGGGTAGTGTGGAATGAATTTTTACTGTTTTACGATAGGCCTCTTCTATATAATTGTCGGGGGTACGTTTTTGAAAGTGTATGGTAACAGGAAACTGTCTGGCCTCCACCTTAATTAAGGGAGGTGGTATTTTAAACAGACGTGTATTGGAAGTAAAATCTTCTACCCTTAGAGTAGCAGACATTATAATCAATTTCAAAGGATTGCCTCCACGCTTAAGCCTCAAAGGAACTATTCTTGAAAGTAAACCCACGAGTATATCGGTATAGGAGCTTCTTTCGTGAGCCTCATCCAGTATAATAACCGAGTAGTTTTTAAGCAAAAAGTCTGATTCAATTTCCTTGAGTAAAACACCATCGGTCATAAATTTTATCTTGGTTTCGGGTGTAACATTGCCCTCAAAACGTATAAGATAGGAGACTTCTTTTTCGGATAAATTCATTTCCTGGCCCACACGCTTTGACATGGCGATGGCAGCCACACGGCGTGGCTCTGTAACGCCTATAAGTTTGTTGTTCTCACAGTAGCCTGCTTCATATAGAAATTGAGGTATTTGGGTAGTTTTACCTGAACCCGTTTCACCAGCCACTATAATGATGTTGTTCTCATTGATAACCTCCATGACATGTTGTTCTTCCGCTAGTATAGGCAGTTTTAAACGAGCCGCTTGTATTTCAGGATCACGCAAAACTGGCACATATACTGTAGAACGCGGTGGTGCTAAAGATTTTGGCGTTTCTTTTTTAGGTGTTTCTGGTTTTGCTGGTATTTTAGAAGTTTCATTAGGTATGGTTGAGTTTGCTTCTGTAATTTCTTTATTTTCTGGTATTTCTTGCTTTTGTTTTTCTTCTTCTTCCTCTTCCTCTTCCTCATCACCATTTTCATCTGTAGAGTCCTCATCCTCTTCCTCAAAGCCCACAACATTGGGATTTTTTCGTTTAGCTTCTAGTTCAGCCTCCTCTTCCAATAACATTTTACGTTTGGCAGCTCCTTTAATGGAGCTTATTTTACCACCTAAATCGACTTGCACCTGTTGCTGTCTTTGTAGCTTTTTAGCCATTAACTCATCAAGGGTATCCAATTTTTTAACACCTATGGTTTGTACTTGGCTTATGGAGGTGTATTGCTTTAATTCCGTTTCGGGTACTTGTACCTTAGCCAAGGCTTCCAATAAATCAGCACGCTGTCCATTGAAGAAGATAATTTAATGGGGATTTCTTTTTTAGAATCAATACTACTTACGCCTTCTTTTTTCTTCTTCTTATCTACTATGGCCTGTAAATGTTTCCTTTGTTTTTTGGTTAAAATTTTCACATTTTGCTTGTGCTCTACTTTGATTTTGGTGGCCCTTTTCTGTGAGGGCAACATCAAAGCATTCGATTCATCATAGCCAGCTGAGGTGCCCTCTCCCAAAGCTGATAAATCCAATTTCACCTGTTGCCATAAATATTGAAGACAAACAATTACAGCGACTTGTAGTAAATGCGTTGAGAATTTGGAATACTTACATCTTTCAAAGCTGAATTATCAATTACAGTTTGAGGATTTTGTCTGGCTTTGGCGTTATAAACTTTTTTACCCATTTTTTTTAATAAAAAATTAACAAAATATCCATAAAATGTTTAAAACTTTACTGAACAACTTTTTTCTCCCTGGCAATGCACGTTTTTTCGTTTTCTCTTCTGCTCTTATAAACATAAACACATGTTGTTGTTGCTTCAGACTGTGCAAGGCGAATTCATAGAATTCATAGAATTCTATGAGACTTGAGACTGTGTTAACGACTGTAATCAGCTGTTTATACAGTTTTTCAACAATAGGGTGGCTCAAATTCAGTTTTAAATTGAAAATAAACGACTGTAATCAGCTGTTTATAAAGTATTTCAACAATAGGGTGACTCAAATTCATTTTAAAATTAAAAATAAACGACTGTTAAATTATTGTATATTTTTGCGGGTTTTAATTTAAAACTTGTATTATGTATAAATTTTTAAATTAAAATTTCTAATACATACATACACATATAATATTATAAATTTTTTTTGCTTATAATCAGATTAATAAACTAAAATTAAAATTAATTTATATTATATATTAACTATGTCTACTATAACGTTGTTTTATCAATGCCTTTCTATAAAATCATCATCCACTTCTTCATCATGCGTTTTATGTTCATAATTGTGATGATGATGTACATGCTCCTCTTCATCATCATATTCCTTTTCTTTAACCACTGGTTCTATATGCTTATGCTTGTGCTGGTGATCATGTTTAGCCTCATGATGATGATGATGTTCATGCGATACTTGTTCTTTTTTAATAACTGGATAATGTTCCTCAATAATTTTCTTTTCCTCTCTAAGAACAATCGGCTTATGGTGATGGTGTATATGTTTAAATACTGTATGGGTATGTTTTTCGATTTTTTTATGGATGGGCACGTGTATGGTGATTTTCTTCTTTTTCTGATGTTTACTGCAAAAGTGGAAAGCAAATTGAAAGCTTTTAATTATTTTTAAAATAATAACGTGTAATAAGTTAACATGTACAAACTTATTCAAAGTTTGCTCTAGGTTTTCTTTTTTAATATTTTGTTTTATAAACTTAGGAAGATACATACATAGTTACCTCCCTAAGCTGCTTTTTAAATACTAAGTTGATTTGTTTTTATCAAGGTTTGATTTTAAGTTTTTCATTCAAGTTTTCCTATTAAGCCTTTGAGTCTTTTAAATTTGGAATAGTTGGAGGTCGTTTTTGAAATCTTTAACATTTAAAGTTTCCTTTTTTCAATTTCATTCAAGTGTCCTTCCTAAATCTCTTCTTATATTTCATTAAGACTTACTTAAGTAAATGATCATTGCAACCCTTCAGTCAGGATTACGACCTAGCTTCTCACTTATGTTGTGTGGGTTAATTTCATTCAGGACTTAGTTTAAAGTAGACCCCGAATGACAGATTTTTATTTACTTTCAGACTTTTTGTCAAAAATCTGCTAAGAGGAAATCGCCGAAGAAATATTTTTTATTCATATTTCGATTTAATGGAGATGTCTGACCTGGGGTTTGAACCGTGGCCTCACGTCTAATAAGCCAGCACACCACCTATTAGTCTACGGCAGCTTTCATTAAAATTCATTCCTTACCTTTACGTTTTTTATTATTTTCTGCAAAATTTTATTTAAAATCCTTTCCAAGCTGTCCGTTTCTAAGGTTGTCATTTTTTGAAAAATTTGTTTTCTAAATCGTTTACCTCCTAAGGCGTAAAAATATTAAGATTGTTAATTCTTTTTAATTTTCTGAATATTCTATTGAGAACAAGACAAAACATATCGTCAGGTTTTCGAATAAATTTAATCTTGGAGAAATTAAAACTTAAAATTTAAGTTTTTTTTTTATAATCCTACTCAATATCACTCGAGTTTCTTCCTTTTGAATTTTTTTCGGTAAAGTTTCCTTCCTAAGTTTTTTGTTTATTTAAAGCCTTTCAACTCAGGAATAAAATTTTCCTTAATCTCTTTCTAATTTTTCTTTAATATCATGTATGTATACATACATATATTTATATTTATGAACAATAGCAACTGAACATTATTAATTTTATTGTTCATTTGTATTTTTGTTTGTTTGTGTGTTTTTTTTTTGTTTACTCACCCTGCTTCCGCATAATTTGTAAACAACACTAACGCCATGCCAAAAACAACGAAAATTTTCCACAACTATAACACAAATATTGAATTTAAAAAAATTTATTTTATTTTCTTTTCAACACTTATCGTTTGGAATCGTCCTTACCATTAACCGTTTGTTCATAGCGTTTATGAAAAATCCACAAGAGGATGAGGAAAAAACCGTTTAAAAACTTATCGGAAACTTAACTTTGCGTTGGGTTTCGAATTTTAAAAAGAAAAAGGAAAGATTTTTCAATGAAAAAAAACTTAACTTTACTGTTTCAAAGTGTTTTGAAAAATGATTAATAATTTTGCTTTAACAACAGTTTTTATAACTTGAAGTATTGGAAGCCCGCCAACAAAAAGAGCCTGCTAAAAAAAAACTAAACGAACAAAAAAAAATGATTTTATTCCAAACGACTGTTGGCCAATATATGTGTGTTACTTCCTTAGACATGTTTTGTGGCAGGCAATATTATAAAAATGTTTCTCTGTAAGTTATTAACAAAGTAAAGAAAGAAAAAAATATAAAATTGGGTGCCTGATCACTCAATTGTAACAGTTTGTTTTAGTTTTTAAATTTTCAGTTCACTAAGAAAAATTCATTTTTTCCAAACAGTTTTTCAATTTTTTTTTCTTCTCTTTTATTTACAATAATGGTGGGTGTTTTTTTGTTTTTGGTTTTCGTCTTTTATTTCTATTTATTTAATAATATTTATGTGTGTAATTTAACAATTTTATTTATTTATATTTTATTTAATTTAAATTTTCATTTGTTTGCTTTCTTTTTAATTGAAAACGGAAGCTTTTGTTATGGAAAAAACACAACAACAACAAAATAAAAAAAATATATTAAACCAGTCAACGGAAATGCACATTATTAGACAAAGTCATTCATAACTTTTA
Source organism: Sarcophaga carnaria (assembly GCA_958299815.1). Lineage (NCBI taxonomy): Eukaryota > Metazoa > Arthropoda > Insecta > Diptera > Sarcophagidae > Sarcophaga > Sarcophaga carnaria. The sequence continues at coordinate 2,590,212 of OY283149.1, forward strand.
ATGTACATACATACGTACATATGTACATATACAAAAAGCATAAGAAATATGAAAAAAAAAATTAACAAAAAGAAAAAGTGCTCTATGTTTTGTAATGCGTAAAGGCTGGTTTCAAACTAATTCAAAACAAATTAATAATTTATCGAATTTTTTTTTAATTATACATTCTTTAAATTAAATTAAAAAACTTATGCGTATCTCTATGTAAAAAATATATTTTCCATGATTTAAATGAAATAGAAAAAAAAAATAAAGCAGTTTTAGTATTCCATATTAGGTTTAAGGAGAGTAGACCAACCAAAGGTCTCTACCTATTGACATACACCTAAGCCACCATGTTATAGGCTTGTTTTCTCGCTTACCGTTTGTCATACCACCTTACATACATCCCATAGGAAGTCTCTATCTTGTACTAACTTCCTTAACTTCTTCCAATCCATTCCTCTAAGATGAGCTATGTCTGTTATTGAGCCATCCTTAAAACATTGGGATCTGCATCTTACGAAAGCTAGGCAATGACATGCCCTGTATTCATCATTTTCAATACGGTTCAGGTGTACATGTAAGGCAGAGGGTCCCGTGAGTACGCTTATTAGTGTGCTTAGGTCGCCTTTATTTAGTTTTAAAATACTCGTAGTTCTCTCGTCCTTAGGATCGCCCCAAAGGTTTTTTTTAATTCTTTCCACTTGAGTCATTATTCCACAGTAGTCGATGTGACGTTTTCGCCCACTTTCTCAGCTTGGTTCAAGCATATGGCTCTGGCTCTATTAGCCAGAATATACGCTTCCTCATTTCCAATCAATCAATTGAAGTTTTCCAATAAGATTGTAGACTTTGCGAACTTCTCACAGAGGCCAACAGCGATGTAGGGACTATTAGGTCGCAAAATGATTCCGGAACTATCTTTCAAAGTGAAGAACTTGGGCCGGAACTCTGCTCTTTGGGCTATCAGCTTTTTGTAAACGCTTTAACTCGCCTGGCACTGTCGGCATCATACCTGGTGAATTACAGAAGACATCTGATATAGTAACTCTTGACTTAATTCACCAATGATCAAAGATAAATGGAGGCGACTGCTCAGCTAGTAACCCTTAGCTTAAGCCAGAGCACTTTAAATTGCCTGGCAATTTACACAATTTGTTTTTATTTTTAAGGCTGTAGCTTCAAGGGCGACAGGCCTATAAAATACAAAAAATGCAAGTCATCATTCCAAAAATGCATGTCATCGACCAAGAAATTCAAGCCATTGGCCAAAAAATGCAAGTCATCGACCCAAAATATACAAGTCATCAAGCAAAAAATGCCAGTCATCTACCAAAAAAAATGCATGTCCTCTACCCGAAAAAAAATGGAAGTCATCAACCAAAAACATGCAAGTCATCAACCAAAGACATGCAAAATCCGACATTTTATTGGATATTTATATATAAATGCATATGAACTGAATGAGAATTATTAAAATTTTTAAGTTCATTCATAAAGCATTTTTTTGCTCATTTGAAAAAAAAGTCATAACCTCGGTCCCAAGTAACGCCCGATCGTAAGGAAACCTGTTTTGGAATCCTTGATACCATGACTATGTCCACTTAACCGACAAGTCCATTTTTATGCCCAATTAAAGGGAAATTTTTTTTTTTTGCTTAGAAGAAGAAAACAATTAGCTTCGTCGCCGATATCTCAGGTCTTAAGTAACGCCAGATCATAAGGAAACCTGTTTTGGAATCCTTGATATCATGACTATGTCCACATCCCCGACAAGTCCATTTTTATCCCCAATTAAATAGAACATTTTTTTACGTCTGATCGAAAGGAAACCTTTTTTGGAATTCTTGTAAAACGTAGATACAAAGATGACCGCAACCACCAACACGCACATGCATGCAATTTATGTGATTTGTAGTGGATAGTGGATGTAGTGGAGACCTGAATCTAAGCTGTTCTGATTCCATATCTGGTGTGAGTTTATTAAAAATATGTACGTGCCTTAATTAATAGAAAGAATTCTTCTTATTCAATTTTAATCAATGTCCAATGCAGTATAAACTTGAAATTAATTAATTTTGTCAAAAAACAAAACCGTTATTTTGAAAAATTATTCAAAAATTTATTCTGAACCTTTCTGAAAGCAAACTTTATTAAAAACTTCTCTCTTTAAAATATTCTTCAAATAGTCACCATCTTTATTGATATTTCTTTGGTGATGAATGTTTCGAATTCTTTAAGAACAAGAAAAAAAAAACGTTACTTATGGCATGTTTATGTTCTTTTCAAAGAACAACATGCAACAATTTGTTAAAATTTTATAAATGAAAGCCTATAATCAGTTAAAATATTAGAAATACAACAATAACAAGATAAGAAAAAAAAAGACCCTGTAAAATGAATTCTTTTTCTAAGTGAAAGTTTTTTGAAAACAGAATTTCTAAAACGATTAATTTTGATAAAATTACATGGGATTTGAAAAAGAACATGAAAAATATCTTTCACATATTAAAACAAAAGACTTAAGACACAAACTTTTATTGTATAGCATTCAAACCTATGTATGTATGTACATACATACATCAGAACAGTTACAAGGGAAGAACGATAGGCAGAGAAGTGCTTGTATACAAATTTACTGAGAGGGAGAGTTAGAGAAAACACAACGAGAAGTATGTCTGTGTGTCACTGAAGTCTTTTAAAAGTCTAGCCAAGGAATTTTCATGGTTCGTAAAAGAAAGAACATGTTTTCGAGATAGAAAGAGAGAGAGAGAGAGAACATTAAAGTTTTTTATTTACAACAAATACAATAAAAAAACATAAAACTCTGAAGTTCTACAGATCCATCAGAGAATAGGGAAATTATTGCATGTCTTGGTATTTATGCGAAGCTAATCAGACTAAACAGGTAGGCATGGACCTCTCCAAACTTATGTCCATTTATTCGTAATCCTTTTAACAATCAATTCTTTCATAATCTTTATGTACTTTTGCTCGTAATTCTTGGCCACCTTATTTTTTTTTTGTTAAGCAGCCATGTTTTAAACATTAATTCTTTCATAATCTTTATGTTCTCTTTAAGTTTAAAGTTCATTGAGATTTTTCTTGGTTCTTAAAGCAAGACAACGTGAGAAAAATTTGTAATTGGAATAAATTTTCAAATTTTTATCAATTCTTAATAACTTTTCAGTAATAAAACGTATGTAAAGCGTGAAAATTTAATTTGTTTGGTAAAGATTACAAACACAAAAAAAAACCAAAAACAAAACTCTAAAACCCATTAAATATCGATTAGTTTTACGATTCATAAAACAGTTTTGGATTTAAAAAAAAAATAGAAAAAAAGAAAAAATTGTGTTCTTTTCAAAAGCCTCTGAAAAAAATAACGAAAATTTTCAATTTCCTGCCTTTAAGGAAAAGCCAATAACAGATTAACAGTCTTATTATGTTCTGATTTTTTTTTTGTTTTCGATACTTAACGATACATATACTCGTATGTACGTATAACTTCAAAGATGAATTTCATAGATTATGGATCACAATCAAATTATCCATTATAAGCCGAACGAAGATCGATTCGATATTTACAGCAAAAAACTGAAATCTTTTAAAAAATTTAACAATAAATTGTAACATTTAATATGTACAACAATGTACAATACATGGTTCTTATTGTTCCCTAAAAATGCCATTAAACATGTGTTAACATTTAAACACAACCACACAAAACAAGTGATTCCTCAAAAAGAAAAAGAAAAGAAAAAACATGTTTCTGGCAATGAGAATTGTTGCACTTGATATAAGCTTATGATGTTCGTATGTGTGGTATGTCTTTTTAAGTCTTTTAGTTGCTGTTGTTATTTTTGTTGCTGTTTAATAACAAAAAAGGGGGGCTATTAACCATTTGAGTTTTATAGACTTCAACTTTTTTTTTTCTCGAAATGCATTTTATTTCCCCCCAAAAAAGCTAATTGTGCCACACACAATTCCATTTATTTTCTTGAATACCCTACATTTTCATTTAAATAATTATGGTATCATTCATTGTAAGAAATCTAAACTTAGTACATACTTATATGTACATAAGTCATTATAAGGCTAACAAAGTCACATGGTACATGCGTAGTATAGCTGCTGTGGCGTTTGTAGTCTTAGTTTTGATTTTCATTTGTGACCTCTTAACAATTGCAAATCGAAAACTAGGTGTTAATCCCTTTGTTTTAGATTTAATTTAGCAAAGTTTGTTTCTTAAGTCTTTCGTTTTGTATGCAAATGCATTCAAATCACCTTTTAACAAACTCTTTCACCTCTCACTAACCAAAAATGGCTAAATGGCTTCAAGCTATCGTCCTATACTCTGATATTTTCGATTAAAACGTTTATTATTTACTATCTAGAGGGCCGTGTATGAAAGCTTGTGCTTTTAGGATTAATGCTGCTTTAGTCTCTCTAATTAGTACCTTCTCTAAAGACATTTCGGATTTTTACAGTCTGGATATTGTGCTACTACTTGTCTTCCTCTCCTGGAGCGCTTCTTCGGGCTGAGACATCAGGTGCTAAGACGAAAAGTGGAATATTCTTGGTGGAATAAGCGAAATTGCCGTATATTTAAGCTTTTATGATCGGGATAGGATTGGATTGGTTCCTAAAACTGTTGAGGCAATCTATTAGAATGTGGATAGGTTTTTTGATGGTGTAAACTGATATTAGGTCAAGAAGTAATATATGGGACGGGAGCGAGCATCTCTTCTTTCTGTAGTTGTCGTATTTTACCCCTGGCTCAAATATCACGGAGAAAAGAAATCATAAAGTCAACGGTAGGAGTCGACGTAGTCTCGTAGGTAGTGTGTTGGCTTATTAGACGCAAGGCCACGGTTCAAACCCCAGGTCAGACATCAAAACGAAATATGAAAAAAAATTTCTTCGGCGACTTCCTCTCAGCAGATTTCTGGCATAAACTCTGAGAGTAAATAAAATTGCCATGAAAAGTTTCTCAAAAACTGTTGCCACTAATGTAAAAAAATTAACACACACAACATGAGGGGTGTGAGAAGCTAGGCCGTAATCCTGACTGAAGGGTTTTAATGGCCAATTATGTATGTAAAGTCAACGGTAAACCATTTTAAACCCCTTCTGTTATATTGTAGTGATCGTAGTACGATCGCCATTCAACGTAGAACATAAGTTCAATGGATGTTGGAGAAGCGAAACGTTTACGTCCTTAGAAATGGAAATGCTGGTACCGCGATGAGAAGATTAACACAAAACTTTAGCTAAAAGTAGCCAGTGGTAAACCTTTTTAAACATTTTTAACCTTCAGAACATTGCGTATCTGAAAGAAAAACAAACTTAGCAGCGATGACGCTTTTCTCATTTAAGCAAACGATTTCAGAACAGGTAGAGGTATCTTCACTTAAGGATGACTTAAGGAATGTAGAAAAATCGAAGAAGAAACAAAGGTCTGCTTCAAACGCAATCCACAGGTTTAAAGAAACAGAGGTTGTCACCTAATTAAAGATGAATTCAGAAGTAAATGGTCGTCAGGTGCCTGCTGAGCCAATGAAAAGAAAAAGTTTTGGTAGCAAATTGCCGTATAACTGCATTGTTCATACTTCTGTTAGGGCTTTGATAATAAAACGTTTGTTTCCTAAGTCTTTTGTTATTTTCTTTTTTTAAATAAAATTTGTAGCGCTTCATTAGGTCTCTTTTGAATTTTTGTTTCCATTTTATAGGCCAAACAAATTTGTTTATTCTTAATAAGAAGAATTTTTCTTATTCTTATTGGATTGTATTGGATTGGACATTTCTTTAATGGAAAAGATTTTTCTTTTTTTTCTTTTTGTATTCTTCTTCTTGTTTTAACCACAAAACTAACCAGTATCATCTGGCTGTGGTGGTGGGGTTATGATGTGTCTTTTGATTAATAACAGTTTTGACAGCCAATAGAAGATTTTTACATTAAAATGAAGAAGAAAAAAAGAACAGAAACAGAAACCGAAATATGGAAACATGTTTAGACAATAAACAGTCTGATGGATGGATGGCTAGATAGACAATAAATAATTCATTCACATGGAGTAGAGAAGAAAACAAAGTAACACACATAAAAATCAGTAGCTTTACACGGCTTTACAGCAGAGGGGTTAGTTAGTTAGTTTGAGTTTGAGTTTGAATTTTTCTTTTAATTTTTTATGGTTATGTTGTTAGTTGTTGCGTGTTTGATTGTGTTTTTATACCTTTTTTTTTTGATATTTTATATACGAATTAATTTCGATTTTTAGGAAAAATAATGTGAAAATCAAAACTCCAGGTAAATTTAAGATTTGTTATGCATTTTTAATTGTCCATGAACATGCATTTCAATTAAAAAAATTTGATTTTTGGTTGGTGTTGCTTTAGATTTATTTTGTTGTTGGTTATTGTTTTTTTTGGCTGTAATAACAAATTAAAAACAAACTACTTTTTTTGGTTTTGTTGTTTAAAATAATTTAAATTTAAATCATGTACGTATCCCATATTGCTTAGTATTTGAAATATTTCTTGAGTGTAAATAAAATTAAATTGAGGGTTTTATTACCGTAATTAAGAATTATGTAATGATTGTGGAAAATAATTTGTTTATAATCTTCAAAAGAAGAAACACACACACACACACACACAATTTTAAAGTAACACTTTGACTAGGTTACTAAACAGTTTTATTTTTTTTTTAGATTATAAAACAAAAACACTTAATAAACAATGAAGCAGAAATAAATTTACATATTAAAAGCAAAAGCAAAACAAGAAATATTTTAATTAATATTTAAGCCAAACAAATCTATTTTTCCTTCTTTTTCTTTTGAAACAGTTTCTTATTGAAATCTTAAGGTTTAAAAAGAAAGAAACAAATTTTCTTTAGACCTCAATAAACAATGTATTTTTTTTAAGAGAAAAAAATCTGACAAATTAGTTACAATTTCTATAAAAAAAAATGTTTGTGTCTTAAGTCTTTTGTTTTAAAAGGTGTTAAAATATTAAACTAACAACCATTAATATTTGTCTATTGAAACGTTTATTATATTAAAAATGTTCATTGGAATTACACAAAGTATTTGGAAGAGAGTTCTTTATTCTTTTTGCCTTTCCGAAAAGATAAATCGAAATTGTGTATTTGCATAAGAAAAGGATGTCCGAGTCTTTCTGCCTTATGATCTCTTGTTCTCAAACTAGTTTTACTCGTACCGAGTACGAGTATAACTTTAAACATGAATTTCATTAATTATTCGATCAATCAAATTATCCATTATAACCCAAACGAAGATCGATTCGATATTTACAACCAGAAAAAAAAACTGAAATCTTAACAATAATTTGTAACATTTAATATGTACAACAACGTGCAATAGTTCTTTTTATTCCCAACGCCAACGCCTTTAAACATGTGACAAAACAATTGATTCCTCTAAAAGCATATTTCATAGCATAGCCATGAGAATTTCTGCACTTAATATAAGATTATGGCATGCTTAAGTGTGTCCACTTGTATGTTTGTTTGTTTTTTAAGTCTTGAAGCTGCTGCTGCTGCTGTTGTTGTTGTTTAATAACAATGGTTTATCGACCAATTTTTTCGAAATGCTTTTTATTTCCCCAAAAAAGCCTGGATTGTACTCAAATTAAGCATACTCATGTGATATTTTGATAGCTTCCAGATGCTGTAGCATCAAAGCATCAGCTAAAACTATACATTTGATTAGAAATAAATACGGGGCTAGATTTTAGGCCCATTGTGACAACACAATTAATACTTAAAATAAGTGTCAAAAGTTTTTTTATGGAGTGAATAACAGTTCTACTCCTACTCCTCAGACGAACATTTACTTCAGATGTCATTTAAGGAACTATTAAATATGTTAACACGCCTTAATATAGAACATTGTGATAATTTAAGGCCTGAATCAGTCCTCTTCTTATCCACATCAGTTTACCAGAGCCCAGTAGTATTACAATCCTTAGTGTAGCAATGTTTCTGAAGCTGTAAAAATTGATTTAAATATCTGAGTATCAATTCGAGTCGTATGCATACATAATTGGTCATTACAACCCTTCAGTCAGGATTACGACCTAGTTTCTCACACCACGTATGTTGTGTGTGTTAATTTTATACATGAGTGGTGGGACCTACAGTTTAAAGCCGACTCCGAACGACAGCAACTTTTTTACTCTCAGAGATTTTGCCAGAAATCTGCTGAGAGGAAGTCGCCGAAGAAATACTTTTTGTATTTTGTTTTGATGTCTGGCCTGGGGCACGAACCCTGGCTATACGTCTAATAAGCCAACACACTACCTATTAGACTACGTCGACTTATTCAAGTCATATAAGGATGCGAATGAATAAAACCTAGTTTCACCACTTGAACTTAAAGGCTAAGGCTAGTCCTGTTGTATGGATGTGAAATATAGACCCTGACGACATCAGCTAATGTGCCTTCCACTTTTTTTGTGTTCATGGGTGAAATTGATGCATTTAATATGGGTGATGCGAAAGGTTTGGCCGTAAACCTGATTAAAGAATTATAAAACGCATCACAATTATTCCTCTATTAAGCTCTAGGCATCTGCCTAATAGCATACTCGTATTTATGGTCTCATTTCCTATTATTGTAAAGGTACCATTCTCGCGTGGTCGTGGCTTTCCACTTTGACGATCATTAGTTATGAGATTCCTCCAGGGAATTATTTTCTCAATAAATCGATGAAGTATTCCCAAGTTGTTTACAGTGTTTTTGTATTTTTGTTTTGATATACTTTTTTTATTTTAGAAATGAATTTTGTTTTGATTTTTTAACTAATTTTTGAAAACTTCATTTTCGTAACCATTTGTTTTGGATTAAAGACTAGAACCTGCTTTTAAAAACAAGTTCTTAGTTTAAGTCTTTTGTTTTGATTTAACATTTACGGGTGTCAACGAAACTAAAGTCATAAAATTACAATTGTAATGTTTTTTTAATGTTTTTAAAACAATTATGTTAGTGGGCCTCATTAAATAAAACAAAACAAAAACAAAACAAAAAAAAAATTAAAATTGTTAACCCCCAGCCAACCCAAACATAATTCCCACAAATGAAAGTGTTCTAGAGATGTGAATATACCGGTAAGTTTACATCATTAAAACAGTTCAGTTTTTAAGTAAAACAGAAAGAAATTGTTTTAAATTTAATTTATAATTTAAAACATACATATGTTTTCTTTCTATATAAACAAAGAACACAAGAAAATTTACTTTCATTTTAATTAAAACGTTTACAAAGTTAAGAACAACAAAAAAAGAAAGAAAAAAAAAAGAAAAGAATGAAATTTTCCATAAGAACAATACAGAAGGAATTAATTTTCTTACAAATTTTGAATATTTTAAATACAAAAGTAAACCTTGTACAGGGTAACCTGCCTAGAGGCAGTTTTAAAACATTGCAAACGGGTACGTTTTATCTAAACAGTGAACGCCCTCTGTGGATATTACAAGATCAAAAGGATGATTTAAGCAACACAGTGCACAGGGTGCAAGTGCAAAAATTCGAAAACGAAAAAGTGAAATACGATCAACACCTGAAGCCCATTTACTATCAAAATAGGCAACAGCCAAAGCCAAAGCCAAAGTTACTCAATAATAAGCAAAGAATGTATCGAAATTTTAAAAACAAAGCGCAAAACCGTGTAACTGTTAATAACGCCTATAAAGGCCTACAATTGCCCCATCATTATATACCCTTGAAAAAGAACAGCAATAGTCATGCTTATACCACTACAAGACGTTATCAAAATTCCAAATTTATACAAAATATGCCAGTATTTGATGCCGTGCCTGGTGAGGAAGCCTACACCCACACACATCCCATTTTTATATACACTGGCAATAAAGGACGCATGCTTTTGAATACCATGATGAGCGGCAAGAAGTATCCCATGCAAGAGCCAGTGCCTGGGCAAATCCTCTATCCGCCTCCAACACTTATATTTAAACCCAAACCTTTGGTGGAAACTTTTCGGCAAAAGCTCAATGTCACCATGATACCGTTCTTTGCTTATGAGGCCATAGCTCATCCTAGATCCTTTACTACACTGCCACCACCCACAACCACAACCTTTCAACCTCCTATGAAATATAAAAATTCTAAAAATTACAAGGCTTTCTATTCACCCGATGACGTTCTCTCACAACCAGTTACCGATTATTCGCAATACCATTACCAAGTGGAACACACCACCAATGCATCGCCCACCCTGGAGAAACCCCATAACAATCATCGTTTCTCTACAGACCCTATGGCTCCTTCTACAACTCCTTTGCCTCATAAAAAATTCGAAGTTACCTACGATGATGGTGCAGATAAATTTCAAATAACGTATGAGGATGATAACCCTCCAACCTATTTAGAAAGTCCGACTAAATTGGAAAGCACTACTTTAGCACCTGTTACTTATGAAAGTTATAAATTTGATCAGAATTATTACGCTTTTCCCCTGTACACCATGTCTAAACTCATGGACAATAATGATATCACCACCAGCACCCCATCCTCCACCGCTTTAGCTAACAAGTTAAGGGAGCAGTCTCTAGAAGTTGAAGATATATCCGTGGAGCAACAGCGTATTGAAAAGTATATAGACACGGCTTTAAAGGAGGACAATGAAAACTGGCGTGATAAGTCCAATGAGGATACTTGGTTTATATTAAATTCGAGGTAATTAAGAAATTAATTTAAATGCTGTTGGTTGTTTAAGTAGCTGAAATTAACGAATATTTTAGTTTTTTCTTAAAAAAGTCTTACTGAATAGTATTTCCCATGGCTGAATTAAGTAAATTTTAAAAGAATATTTTAGTTTTTATCAAAAAGGCCCTGCTGAATAGTATTTCCCTTAGCTGAATTAGCTGAATATAACACATTTTAATTAAATATTTTAGTTTTTATTAAAAAGGCTTTCCCATGGTTGAATTTGCTAAACAGATCAAATTTTTAATAAATATTTTAGTCTTTATTAAAAAGGCCTTGCTGAATAGAATTTTCCATAGCTGAATTAGCAGTATTTAATAAATTCTCTATAAATGTTTTAGTTTTGTTTGCTGAATAGTATTTTCCATGGCTGAATTAAGTAAATTCTAAATAAATATTTTTGTTTTTATTAAAAAGGTCTTGCTGAATATTATTTCCCTTAGCTGAATTAGCTGAATATAACGAATTTTAATTAAATATTTTAGTTTTTATTGAAAAGGCTTTGTGGAGTAGTATTTCCCATGGCTGAATTTGCTGAATAGATCAAATTTTCAATAAATATTTTAGTTTTTATTAAAAAGGCCTTGCTGAATTAGAATTTTCCATAGCTGAATTAGCGGAATTTAATAAATTTTCAATAAATGTTTTAGTTTTGTTTGCTGAATACGTTCTAAAGTAGCTGAATTGTTTATCTTTATTTAAAAAAATATTCTTTTAAGGATTTAAATTGTATTTTCCGTGAAATGATATAGTTTAAGCAGTTAAATATCAGTTTTTTTTATATAGAATAGTTCTAAAAAATTGTTTATTTTGCTTTGAAACAGCAAAAATTAATCATCAAGTCAAAACCTCCATTAAATTTTCAGATACAAAGGCCCTTTTAAGACAAGTGTATCCAATTTACACTCCTCCAAATACGTACAGAGTTCACCCAACAAAATATCAGAAGACTTCAATTTACTGAAAACAAAACCAGCTACATTTAAAGCTGCAACTGCAACTGCAACGACTTCAAATAACTCTAAAGCATTATTACAACCGCAAATGCGTTCGTTATATGGCCAACATATTAATATGATACAAGGAAATAATGAATGAAATGCAATGAATTTATGATTTTATGAAATAAATTGAATAAAAACGAGTACAAATTAATTTTTAAGTGTTTTGTGCTAGAAGGAAAGTGTTTTCCGCAGCCTTTGGCAATGTTTAATAAAGTTTGTTGCTTTTCTTTTTAGGGTATTCGTACAGGGTTGGGAGGTTGTCTAAGATATTTTTTTTTTGATGTTATAATGGTTTATTAAGAAAACGTTATTAATTAATTTATATTTAATTTTTATTAATGAGTTGAGTAAAACTTAAACTATAGCGTTTATGGCTGACTTAATTAACAAAAAAAAAGTTTTTAAAATATCTTTTTTCGTTTGTTTATTTGTTTGAAATGAAAATATGAATAAATTCTAATAAATTTCCAATTTTTTTTATAAACATGTTCATACTTCAATGGATTTTCTTTCAAACGCTTAGCATTCATATGCTAACGAATAAAACATTGTTTAAGAAGCGGTTTCCATGTTTTTCAAGTCTTGAATAAAGGGAATGCCTTTAAAGGCATTCGTTTTTGTGATTTTAAATTATAGGTTATAATGTTTAAAAATTAAATTTATACTCTTAATGGTTCAACCTGTTCTTGGTATTCAACGAATTTTTCTATTTGTTTTCTTTTGTTGTTTCTTTCTTTTCCCTTCCTATGTTGTCTTTTACACATTTTTCCTATTGGACTTTAACATTCTTTCATGGATCATTGATTTGTGGCGTGTGTGTTTTTAAGTTCTATTATTTCTGTTAGAATTTTATCATTGTTGTTGTTGTTGTTGTTGTTTTTCTTCAAAATTGTCGATTATTTCTCTCCCATTATTATGTGTTTTCTTTGCGGTGCTCTTTTATGTTTTGTTGATGTTAAACGGTAAATTTCTGTTAGGATTTGGATCTCTCTCTCTCTCTAAGGTTTTCCTCTCCCTTTGCGTGTATATAAAAGGGAGTTGTTCTAATGCATTGGACTTAAAATTATAAAAACCGTGAGAGCATCAAGAACCCGCACAAAAAGAAAATTATTCGAGAAAAAAAAATTGGATTTAATAAAACTAATTAAAAAAATTAAAAGGATTTATAGTAAAAGGATAAAGGAATTGAAATAAAATAAAAGAAATATGTTAAGAAAAGTGTTAAAATGCTTGGTGGTATGTGATCAATCCATAAAAAGAATAAAAAACAAATTTAATTCCATACAAAGGACTTACGCAATGAATCTGAAAATAAAAGACTTAAAAAACAAAAGAGTGACATTTACGAAAGGATTGTTAATAAAATATTTGAATATTTTTTGAAATATTAAATACAAATTTTTAAACAAAACACCATATTCAGCTAGGCAAACAAAATCAAAGTTATTTATTTTATAACAAACGGTGTTATTCAGCTGCCTTAAAACTTATTCAGCAAACAAGCTGCTAAAATTTGGATTTTTAAAACAAATTCTGCTATTCAGCTACTGTAAATGTATCAGGCTAGTCAAAACATAATATTTAATCAAAATAAAAACTAATTTTTATAACAAAAATAGTTATTCTGCTGCTTAAAACTTATTCAGCACATAAAAATGTGACTAAATTGCGATTTTTAAAGAAAAAATAAAAATCACAAGAAGTGCTTGCAGGCAGCTGCTAAAATATGAATTTTTAAAACTATTTCTAATATTCAGCTACTTCAGCTGTATCAAAATAGTCAAGCTTTGATATTAATCGCAACAAAAAAACGCTTCTTACAATAAAAAAGGCTATTCAGCAAACACAAATGTGTTTGAAACATGTTTTTTCTAAGAATAACTAAAAAATTATAAAAACCATAGCTATTCAGCTGCTAAAATTTAGATTTTTTTAAATCAAATCCTGCTATTCAGCTATACAAATTGTATCAGAATAGGCATAAAAAATGTTTTTATAATTAAATTGTGTATTCAGCCAATTAAATGCATATTCAGCACACTAAGATTATTAAAAATCAAAAGGCGAAATAATTTATTTCTTTTTTCAATGGAAAATCAATAAAAAATAATTGAAATTTTTTTACTGCAGCTTAAACCGTTTAACAGGCATTTATTTCTATTGTTTTTCAAAAATTCCATCATTTTTTCCATGTTACTAGCATACCCTTTTATTTGTTTGCAGTTTTTCTTGCCCATTTTCCTAAGCACTCATGCATTTTGGTGGGGTAGCGCAACCACGTGAGTATAGACGTTCAATAAAACGTGTTTTATCAGCCTTAATTTTTTAGTTCAATACCCTGTTCTAGTGAGCCACCGTCGCCGCCGCCTGTAATGAAACAAATTCCGTTGACCTACTTTCGTACCTATACATACCAGCAGCCCATTAACCACAACCAACTGCAATTACCCTTGTTAAGCTCTACGGATTATATAACAAATCATCACGGATTGGGGACAACGCCTTATTTTAATCCCATGATGCCGATAATGCCTATGATGCCATTACCTTTGGCCCACGCTAATGAGATTCCCTTAGAAAATAGGCCAGTGAAAGATTATGCTTCAGTGAATGTCGTGAGATCTTTTAATAATCTAGTGCCACCACCACCTATAGCAGCTGCAACCCCAGAGCCAACTACCACTACCACAACAACTACTACAACGACCACCACTACACCGGCTCCTACTACAACTACCACCACCACCACCACCACTGAGGCGCCCGCTACTATGGAAGAGACTCCGATTACACTACAACCTTTAATAAAAACTGATTCTATGGTCAACATAGAGGCCACTTATCCTGCATTTAATCGCAAAGTTTTCACAAATCATTTCAATATCAATTATAATCGCCCCATTTATCCATCTCCCGAGTATAACATCTATAAAGCCAGTGCTGAGGGTGGCAACGTGCCATCACCGCCAACTGTTGAATTTGTTCCGTGCATGTGTCCCGTAAATGTTGCACCAGCAGGCTATCCAGCTTCTATACCCTTCAACGAACAACCTTCAAATTCTATATTTTTGGCTCAGAGTCGTACAAATATTGAGGCCGAGTCTCCTGCTTTGGATGAACCTATGCATCATTCTGCTGCTGTTAATTTGGGTATTAAAGCCCACGCGGAGGTCACAAATTTAGTGGATGATTTAGAAACGGCAAATTTAAATGGAGAAGAGCAAGAGGACGTTGCAACTAAAAATGTTTAGCATTGATTTGGAACGTTTTTCTTTCTAATAAGTTTCTACAAACTAAACTACTCATAAGTATTATTATAAATAATTTTAGACTGATGATTGTAAATTTTAATGGAAAAGATTGATACAGAAAAAAAGGTGATGTAAAAATAAAATAAAATTGAAAAAAAAATACTAAAAGCGCTTCATTACGCGCTTTCTATCTTACTATTGTGTGTGTTAATCTTATCCATGAATGGCGAGATGCACAGTTTAATGTCGACTAAGATTTTTGAGCAATTTACATGGCAATTTTTCGCCAGAAGACTGCTGAAGAGAATGTCGCCGAGGAAATGTTGTTTTTTATATTTCATTTTGTTAATGTCTGAAATAGGGTTTGTACCATAGCCTCATGTCTAATAAGCCAACACACTATCTCTTAGAATACAGTGACTTCAAGCGCGAAATATAAGTAGGTAGGTAGAGAGGAGACCAACCAAGAGTCACATACCAATTGACATACACCTAAGCCATCATGTAGACTTGCTACGAGGTCACCTTACGTTCTATTGGAAGTCTGTATGTTGTACAAACTTCCTTAACTTCTTGCAGTCCATTCCTCTAAGGTGAGTTTAGTCTAGTATAGGTCTTAGGATCTCGAGATTCATCGTTTCAATGTGTTCCATTACGTTTGGGTAATCGTTCTCAATGCTTTTCGTATGCTCGAAGCGAACATACGTTCCGTAAACATTCGGCTAATTTTGCCACTACCTATCCTTGAGCTTGTTAGGGCAATTGACTTGGCCTATATATGTATACCGCCTTACGTTCTATTGGAAGTCTGTATGTTGTACAAACTTCCTTAACTCCATTCCTCTAAGGTGAGTTTAGTCTAGTATAGATCTTGTCATCCTTAGCTTCATCGTTTCAATGTGTTCCATTACGTTTTCGTATGCTAGAAGCGAACATATGTTCCGTTACGTTCCGTAAACATTCGGCTAATTCTGCCACTACCTATCCTTATTGTTAGGGCAATAGACTTGGCCTATATGTATATATGAAGGTAGATTGAGGGCAGTACAATAGACCGTATGATCGCAGTGCTAATGCATCCCTTCCTGCAAATTCAAAAATGTTTCCAATTGTTTCTAATTTGAAATAAAAAACCAAATAAAAAAGTTGTTATTTTAAAGAACAATAATTAATAAAAAAAATTTTATTAATATACTACAACCAAACCCTATTATTATTTAAATTTATAAACATTATTTGTTTCCATATTCAAAACAAAAATGTTCTTAAAATGAAAATTATCACAAATAAAGTTCATGGTCTATTATTATGTTTTTCCACTGTTTTTAAAGCGTTTTTTTTATCACGAATATTTTATACAGTGTTTTTGTAAGGCATAAAAGTGATTTTCAACGATCGAAAATTTGTACGAAAATGACTCCAAAAAAAATTTGAGTAATAGAGTGCTTTTCATATTTATTTTCGTTCGTTTGCAATTATTCATTCTTATGTGCTCAAACCATTCGTCTTAATTAAGCTTTTTTGTTTGTGTTTTGCATACGAACAGATGATCACATAATGTCGCATACTTTTCTTTATTCTTCCTTTTTTATAAGTCTACCACAGTTGTGACGTCGTATAAAAATACTCTTGTTTATGTAAACAAAAAAAGTTCTACAGAGGCCAAGCAAAGAAAGAGTAAATAAAAGAGCAAAAACAAATTGTCAACAACTGATTAATTCTCACAGCATTTTGTGTTGTGACGTCACAATCCTGAATACATTTATGTAAAGAATAGAAATTTTGTTTTTGTCTTCACTCAAATGAAAGTAAAGATCTGTTACAACGGTACTGCAATCATTTCATTACTAAATCAGAAGTCAATGTGAAAAGTTCTTAGTTCGCGAATATTAAATCGTAAAATATTGTGATTTTTTTTTTAATGGAAGAAAAGTGTTTTGTAATTAAAAGTTTTCTTATTTTTTTGGAAAAATAAGTGTTTTATAATTAAAATTTTTTATTGCTATGAAATTTAAATAATTTTGTTGTTTATAATAAAATAAAATTGCGTGAGTTTTTTTGCTTTTGCTTTGTGTAATATGATATTAAACTGTGTTTTTTTGGAAAACCAAAGCAAATTATAACAATTTGTTATAAAGTGCTTTGATTTTTTGGAAAACCAAAGCAAATTATAACAATTTGTTATAAAGTCCTTTGCTTTTTTGGAAAACCAAAGCAGATTATAACAATTTGTTATAAAGTGCTTTTCTTTTTTTGGAAAACCAAAGCAAATTATAACAATTTGTTATAATTTATAAAGAGCCTGCGATAAATAAAATGTAACGGTAAATTTTATAAATTTAGTAAAGCTTATAACCATAAAAATGAAATGTTGAAATAAGAAACCACATGGTTTTGAATAAGTTGTGTGGTGAAGTGTGTTGTGTTTGTTTTACGAAAAGCCGATGCTGTTTTTTTCTTTCCAATAAAGAGAGCGAGAGCGAGAGCAAGAGCGAACGTATAGCATGTTTTTACACCATACAGAAGAAAGGTGAGTAATAATGAAATTCCTTTAGAATTACTTGTAATGTTTTTAAGTGCGCTGGTGCTGCAATTTAAAATAAGGGTTGTTTTTGTTTTGTTGTTGTTGTTGTTTTTTCTTTTTCTTTTATTTTCTATTGAAACAAAGAGTGTATGAAACTAAGGATTGCCAAGTTTTTAAAAAAATATTAAAAAGAAAAAATATTTTTGTTTTAAAATGAAAATGAAAACAATTTGTATATAAACAAAAAACCCCAAAAGAACAAAAGACAGAGAAGAAGAAGTAAGGAGTGGTGTTTCGAATCAGGAAATCAAATTAGTTTAAAATTATTTACAGTTATTTTAACCCCAAAATACAACATGGTTTTTCCGGTGCTAATTATAACAACCCTGTTTGTGTTAGGGCTCTCTTTTATTGCTTTCGAATTAAATATTGGTATTCGAAATTCCTATTAGATATTGTGTGTGTGTATGGAGGAGAGTATAGAACTTAAAAAGGCTCGTAAAGGTTAATGATGAGTGCAAAATTTTTTCATACACCAATCGGATTTTGTAGACGCATCTTAAAGCATTATACATAAAGACGGTGACTAATAAGCGACAAATATTTTCTTAACTAAAAAAAATATTAAAAAAAAAGAGAAAAATAATTGAAGATATTTCAATATTGAAATCTCATTTAAAAAAATTAATTTTTTTTTGTCTAAAAATGTTATTAAATTTGGCCATGGTTTTGTAATTGAAATTGTAAAAGTATTGTAAAAACCTTAACAACAACACAAAGTGTTTTCAATAACAAAAAAATTTTTAAAGAAAACTTTTTTTGGACGGTGTTTGAGGGCTAAGCGGTCTCCCTAAAGCTCCTTTTAACCATTTAAACGTTATAAAAATAGAGTTTTAAGGGGAGCAAGCGTCGTCGTTGTGTTGAAAGTAATAGTAATTTTTTTCGGGGTGTGCCACGCCAAATATAAAGAAAAAAAAAAACATAGAAAAACCTAATCTTTAATACTTTTTATTAAAAAAAATTTAATTGAAAGAACGTGTAACTTTTGAAAAAATTGAAAAGAAAAAAGAAAAATACAAATTCAACTGAAATAAAAATATCTATAAAAAGAAAAGTACTCGTTAAATCTTAAGACCCCTTTTATTGTATATTTACGTCACTTTTTCTTTTTGCAGTCTCTCTGAGAGAAAACAAAAAAAAAAACAAAAACCAAAAATTTTATACAGACACACGCAAAAAGTCTAAGTCCTGCTAAGAAGAAGAAGCAGTAGCTAAATTACTAACTAACGGTTTGTGTTTAATACAAAAACAAAAACACAAACAAACAAACAAAATAGAAAATCATATACTTCTGCTTCCTCTCTCTCTCTATATATTATTGGATCTATTAACCAACAACCACAACAACAACAACAACAATATAAGCATTTTCTAAAACAAAACACAATAAGAAAAACGAGAGAAAAAATGTTGAGGATACTATCATTAGGCTTAATGGCTTTAATGGCCATTAGTGCGACACAGGTTCAGGTGAGTCATAATTTCAACATTTTCTTTCTTGTATTCTGTTTTTTTGTGAACAACAACAACAACAAAATAATAAAAGAAAAAAGAAAAATCATTTTTATTTTTCAAGTCCTTTCAAACCATCAATTTCAATGCTTTCTGTGTCTCTGTCTCTCTCTCTCACTCACTCTGTCTATCTCTCTTCTCTTATAACTTACTGTGAGGGTGTTTATTTTTTGTACAGAGAAGACAAAAAAGCCATAAAAAACGAGGGTGGTTGGGTAGTTTTGGTTGGTATGAGTGTTAAAAACATGTTGGAGCCACAGAAAATTAGTTATTATTTGTTTAATGGCTGCACTCTATAATTATGTTTTATTATGAAATTAAGTATTGATTTTTACACCCTAAGTAAATATATATGGCATAGTGTGTGAGAGAGAGAGAGAGAGAGCGGAAGGAGCCAAAGTTGGGGACAATAAGACAAAGTGACGCATGTAATAAAATAAAAAACGTTGAAAAATTAAAAAAAAATGTTTAAAAAGTCTAGTTTTATAGTTTCTAATGCCTTGATGATAATCTACTTTGCTTTGTTATCTAATTTCTAAATGGAAAATCTATAGAAAAGTATACTCTCTCTCTCTCTATACAAAATCTAAATTTCAAATTTATTTCTATATTTTTCTGATCGAAAAAACCTATTCAAGTTATAAGCACTTGAAAAAATTATCAATCGCGTGAGATATACAGTGTACAGGAAGGGCTGGATATACTATATAATATCTTAATGTCATGATTAATCTGTTTTCCGTTTGCAGGCCTATTTACTAACGTCTAAGCTTTTGAAAAATAATCATCATTTGTTAATGATAAATTGTATTTCCAATGGAAGGTAGCATATTTTTCTAATTCTTTTTTTATAATTCTAGTTTCTAATTATAAATTGTACTTCAATGAATCAGAATATTCCATAGTATTTATTTCATCATACATGATTCATCATTTTTATGACTGAAGGCCTATTTTTTTTTGAGTCATAAGTACTTCAATAAAAAAATATCAATTGAACATTAAAGAAAGGGGACCATTTATTCCACATAATCTCTTATCCCTATGAAAATTGTTTAGTGTATGGCGCATTATTAAATACAAACGGTAATGAATTTACCGTGTGACCACCTACCAGTTTTGTTTAAGGATCCCCTACCCTGGATATGGCCCAGTGCTACAAGTGCTTCACTGGCTTTTTCTATCGCATTTCAGAAGAAATTTAACTCTCGTAGGATATTTTTTGAAATTTTCGAAATCTATATTGGCATTTCAGACTCCTGTCGAAGCTAAAAGATAGATTAGATTCAGTGAAGGTCCTCTCACAGAGATGACCTCCATCTCATTTCGTTTGTGCCCCTCTGCATAAGAAATTAATTTGGTGTCCTATGACCTTCCACCAATGTTGTGAATATATGTACAGGTGAAATTGTTAATAGCCTTACTCCTTCCTATATGTCTCCTTTCAGACATTACTCCGATCCTTTCCAGCATTTCGGAGTGTTTTGCTTCATTTCGTTGTGGATTTTAAATTTTTCCGTTACTAGTTTTGTGAGTCTTGTGTAGTTGGTTTGGACTACGCTCCATTCTAATTTGGTTGGAAAAATCATCCTCTATGTTCTGAGGTAGGGGTCTAATAGTATTCCATCGATTCCACCATAAGGTGATCTAAAATGTTCTTTCTATGACTGCAAATTGCTTACATAACAGTGCCCTCTTGTATCGTTATGTGTTAGATTCAGAAGAGTCTCTTTACGAATGGAATTGGTTACATAAAGCTGGTTGGTCCTATACTCAATTAAGCCTTAAGGAGATAGAGATGCTTTTTAGCCTTTGTCCATCATACTGAACCTCATTTAGTAATGTATTTCTCAACATTAGGGTAATGTTTAGATCTCAAGTCCAAAGTTTTTTCACGGCCAATCGAAAAAGTCGACGAAATAAAAAAAAAAAATTATAGTTACGTAGATTGGACGTTACTAGTGAACTAGACATTTATAAATCAATCATTTGATGAAATCTGTGTGCACAAGGAAGCTCGATTTTCGAATGTCACATACACACAGTTACTAAATTATACATTTCAATTTCAGAAATTTTTTAACTAATCCGTTTTCGTTGAAAATCTTTATAGTTTCCTTGAATTTAAGACGCTATTTTGCATTGGTTAAAAAAATTTCTGAAATTGAACTGAATTGTGGCCCTGCACAGGCCCACAAAGGTATACATCCGATTTACAAATTTCACAAATTTCTCAACCAATGCAAAAGACCGTCTTAAAATCGAGGAAAGTTGTCAGACAATTACAAAGATTTTCAACGAAAACGGATTAGTTAAAAAATTTCTGAAATTTGTTATCCGTATATATACTTTTGTCGCTGAGTGTAAATTAACAGCGAAAACTTCAATGGGACGACTTTCCATTTATAATTCACTGAACAAAACGAACCGAAATTGAACCATTTCTAAAGCGAACAATTACGCATCATAAATAGTGTATCATGCAAGATAATAATATTTGAAAAAGATGTGAATCGAATAGTATTTATATGGTATGTTTATTACTATTCATTTCGTTCTAATTGGCAACTTCTAGAACTTTAATGTTGATTTGTTAACGTAGATCTATCTCTATGCATGTAGTGGCTTTGAACTAAAATTGGCCAATATATGTATATTATCGATCAAAATCAATTATATTTGTCTTCGATTATAAGGTCTTTGATTATTGATCAAAAAAGCAACCCAAATTTTTCGAGAACCCCATATTTATTTGAGTGTATACGTACATATATAAGGCGTGTGTTTGTTAGTACACCCAAACCTGTTTTTATATGGTTTTTTTACGCGAATTTGAAATAACACGGTTTTTTTTTAACAAATTTACCATTTTTTTGTTCGCTCCTTTTTATACGGATAAAATCGTTTAATCCCGTTTAACTGCCAGTTTATGCATAAAAAATGAAGAAGTGATATTGGAGGTTGCGCTGGGAAATGAAGATCAAAATGTCGAAACTGATGAGAGTGAAATTCAAAGTCCAATAACTGCCAAGTTGATCTTTGACGGCCTTCAAATGGCAAATAAGTTGGCAGAACACTTTTTGACATGTAATAACATCATTGAAAGAGCTGTGAAATTTCAATCAGACCTACAAATATGTATGGCTAGATACAGAGAGCTCTATTAAGAGCTTTCCAAAGTTGGATCTCAGCGCTCTATAACAGAATTTGCTGTTAAAAGAAATAAACCAGCGCCAGAAGCAGCTTCTGAAGATGTAGAAGTAATAAGTATTTCTACGGACGAGACTGATATTGAGCCACCCCAGCAAAAGAGAATGAGCTTGCTATCAGAAACTGACTCCAAATAAAATAAAAAAATTTTTATTGAAAATAATTCCGTTCCTAATTGTCTTAAGAGTTTGATATCTAATTTTATTTTTGTAAATGGAAGAGAATTTTTAAGTTTTTTCTTTATTTTTTTTATAAATATAAAATATTGAACTAAATCTGTGCGTTTTTATAAAGTTATTCAATTTTATAGGCATATGTAGGCTGCTGCATCCTATGTATATCTTTTCAGTTTGTTTATATACTTACATACATACATAATATTTGTCTTTTTTTACGCGTTTTTCTTACACGTATCCGCTGGAACGTATCTACCGTGTAAAAAAAGGTTTGGGTGTATTTACAAAAGACTGTTTAAGGATTATAGTTCAATTGATTTTTAATGCCCACTGTATTTTTAATAATATAATAAGAAATCGTCATGACTTGTTTTGTTATGTTTGCTGCAGTTGTTGTTAAAGAAGAAATATTATTTATGGGCTTCTCTTTCTGGAATTTCTAGAAAGTTCATACATTTTAAAATGCATTTAACGTATAGGTTTTGAAAAAAGTAAACAGGAAATCATATGTACATATATGTATGCTTGTAATATAGGAAATAAATACGAATATTTACCCTGTTTTCTGTTGCCGTTGTTGTTGGTAACATTAGCCACACCGTTACAAAATGTCAAGGGTTTTAATTATTTATGCATTTATGTCTCCTGTTTTTCTTTTTTTTGCTTATTCAGTACAGGTTAAATGAAAGAATATCCCCTTGAAAACAATCCCTAAGAAGAGTTCTTATATTTAAATTACATTTCATTTAACAAATTCTTTTTTTAATAAAGTTTTCAGTTTTTTTTTTTTTTTTGAGTAAAAAGGAAGGAATCAATTCTTAATAATATCCCAGGATATATAATATTAACGTGGCTTTAAAGTAGAAATTAAATTTCCAACACACACTCTGCTGTTGTAAAGGAAGAGGGGAAGAGATGGAGGCTTATTTGCTAAAGGGTTTGCTTGTCTGTATATATGGTAGTAGTTTGTTTTGAAGGACTTCATAATATTAAAACATTTTATTGACTTCATTCTACATCCATATACATATATATGTATGTATGTATGTACATATATGTACACTATGAGAGTTACTTCTAGTCTATCTATCCAGTACCGTTTTTTCCTTACTTTTCTTTATGTTGGCAGAATTGTATATGATTTTTACAACGGCAGTGTTATCCTGTTGTTGTTGATATTTGTTTGGTTTTGGTTTTTTTTTTCATTTTAAAATATTTTATACACAATATTTTATTTTATTTTGTTTGTTTTGTTTGTCTGTGGTAAACTATAGTTTACATACATACAATCCATATATTCTTACATCCTTAATATATTATTATAGACTTCTAAAATCAACACACACTCAGGACACATAAACAAACAAACAAATAAGTCCTGAAGGTAATATATCCTGTATTTAAAGTTAATTTCCATAAAATGTTTTTGTTTTCTGTTGTATTTCCCAACCAACCAACCAACCAATTACTTCTCCAAGTGCCTTTAGAATACAAATTCAATTTAATTTCATTTTTCAACAATTAATAATAAAAGAAAGGAATAAATAAACACAAAGAAACATAACAATATTATAAATAAATAGTACTTTTGGTATTTAAATATTTACATAGGAAATATTTCTTTGAATATTTAAATTAAATTTCAATTTGACTACCTTGTCATCACTGCTTACGCACTTGCAAACAAGGGCAATGATTCAGTGTTTCTTCTCTGATCCTTCATATAGCCTCTTGAAATCAGAGATCTCTCTCCCTCTCTCTCTCTATTCCACCTACTGATTTTGTGTCTTAAAAGGGCCATACCCCGGTAGTTCGCTTAGAGTAGCTCTCTCTTCTATCGCCTTCTCAAGTTTAGGATAAGTTTCATTCCTATGAATTGAGCTAAAATAGTTTTTTTTTCTTGTTTATGATCTAATAATTTGGAAATTTGAACAAGAAGCAGATTTCCTATAGAAAATATAGCAGCTAGTGTTTTGGCTTATTTGATCTGAGGCCGTGGTTACAAGTCCAGCTCAGACACCTAGAACAAAACGAAATGTAGGTTAGGTTAGGTTTGGTTTGAGGACGTGTACTTGTCAATTAAGACAAGTACAGTACCCGGAGGTTGAATTGACCTTGACCCATTGTACAACGTCCTAGTTTCTCACACCACTTATGTTGTGTGTGTTAATATTTTATACATGAGTGGTGGGACCTACAGTTTAATTGTTGACTCCGAACGACAGATTTTTGAGAAACTTGTTCATGGCAATTTTATTTACTCTCACAGTTTTTGCCAGAAATCTGCTGAGAGGAAGTCGCCGAAAAAAAAACAAAATGTAAAGAAAATTATTTCTTATGGCGACTTTCCCACAGCAGTTTTTTTTTTGAAAAAAAAAAACTCTGAGGTCAAAATAAAATTGTCATGAAAATTTTCTCCACTCACGGATAAAATTAGCAAACACAATATATGTAAGTGAGTGTAAGCTAGGATGTAATCCTCACTAAAGTGATGTAATGACCAATTAAGTTGCACAGAAATTTTGCTTGCCTGTTAATAACTTCTGTGAAGTCGCCGTGGTCTAGTGTGGTAGGTAGTGTGTTGGCTTATTAGACGAAAAGCCAGAGTTCGAGCCCCAGGCCAGACATCAAAATAAAATACAAAAAGTATTTCTTCGGCGACTTCCTCTCAGCTGATTTCTGGCAAAAACTCAGAGTATAAAATTGCCATGAAAAGTTTCTCAAAAATCTGTCGTTCGGAGTCGACTTTAAACTGTAGGTCCCGCCACTCATGTATAAAAATTAATACACACAGCATAAGTGGTGTGAGAAACTAGGTCGTAATCCTGACTGAAGGGTTGTAATGACCAATTATGTATGTTAATAACTTCTGTAGGGGAAGAGGGAAAGTGTATCACACTTTATATACCAATTTTCTATTCTGTTTCAACGCAAACGTCTCTCATTTCCTTTGTTTATTGAAGTTATTGCCTTTTGATATCAAACAAGCAAGCTCATCAAACTTTCAGAATAAATTTTTGGCTTTTAATGTAATCCGGCGTTTAGTCGCAATTGTCTAAAGCGCAGTGTATTAGCTTTCTAGGCGAATGCTTGTGAGTTGAAGCCTTAGCTCTGACAACTCGAACAATAACGGGATTTCAAATAAAAATATTTCTCTCGGAGACTTTCGCTTCAGCAGTCTTCTGGTAAAAACTGAGAGGGAAATAGAATTGTCATGAAAAGCTCCTCAAAAATCTATCGTTCGGAGTCAACAATTAAATTGTAGGTGCCCCGCCATTCATGGATAAAATTAACACACACAAGCATGGGTGGTGTAAGAAGTTAGGTTGTAATCCTGCGTAAGTAAGTAAAGGAACTCCTACTAGTAATTCTTCTATCTTCTCTGTCAACCAATTTGCAGGAAAGATCTCTTCTTAATGATATTTTTAGTCTACTTCAGAGGCATTCCGATAAATTTACTAGAATAGACCCACTTCTTCCATTTTCTTATGACAATACGAAGCTTTTCTACATCAGACAAAGGTATCTATTTGGCTCAGTATTTATGGGATGAGGAAAAATTCTGGTTTCAGGAGGAATTTTGTTTCGTTGCTAGACTCACCTGGCCTTAAAAGGATATGAAACTTCTCAATCAACTATTTAAATTGAACCGTAGGCATATTAATGTCATTGCAGGTCATTTTGCAAAAAGTAGATTAACGGAGAGATTACACTGAATCACTCCATATGCTTACTCAACTCTAATTTCTCTTGTTTTAGTCACCATTTCTCCATAGTTAATCAGAGTTATCACTTCTTGACTGGTTTTCAGTTTAAAAGTATAGAAGCCGTGGCCTAGTAGGTAGTGTGTTGGCTTATTAGACGAAAAGCCAGGGTTCGAGCCCCAGACCAGAATCAAAACAAAATACAAAAAGAGTATTTCTTCGGCGACTTCCTCTCAGCAGATTTCTGGCAAAGACTCTGAGAGTAAAATAAAATTGCCATGAAAAGTTTCTCAAAAATGTGTCGTTCGGAGTCGACTTTAAACTGTAGGTCCCGCCACTCATCTATAAAATGAACACACACAACATGAGTGATGTGAGAAACTAGGTCGTAATCCTGACTGAAGGGTTGTAATGACCAATTATGTATGCATGTATGTATAGAAGCCTCGAAGCTTATGTGTTGATTGTTGATCGAAGTTAATTTGAATTTGCCAGTTAGCTCTGAGGCATTTCTCAAGTGTAAGCTCAAGTGGACTATGATTACAATAAAACTACCATTCCTCCTCCTCCTCATCTTTTATCCTAAATTAAATGAATGTTTGAATGTTAAATTTTATATTTTTTGATTAAAAATATGCCTGTCTGACAGGCTTACATTATTTACTTAATAACAACCACAATTATTTATTAAAAAAAAACATTCTTTTGTGTTTTATAATGACTCTTCATACTAAAGGAAGGAAGGAAAATCAATAAAAAAATATAAAACGTGTGTTATATATTTTTTTTTGTATTTTATCCTTGGAAATATTGTATCGAGAAGTGCAAGTGGGTAGAAAATTTAGATGGCAAATGTGCCAGACAGAAAGAAAATCAATATGAAATTGTAATGTTTTTATAGTTTTTTTTTCACTTTATTTTATTTATTTATTTATTTATTATTATTATTCTATTACACTTGTTAACAGTAAATTAATTACGAATAAAAAACAACATTACAACATTTTATACATGAAGTGAGAGAGGCAGATGGGCGGGGGAAGATGTGTTTTTTCCTATAAAGAACTTTCATAAGTACTTTTCCATAGAAATAAACATGAAAATATTTCTGTATTTAAAAAAGTAAAAATTAAAAAAATTAATGAATAATTTTTAATATTAAATGATGTTCGGGTTATCTAAAAAACTAATAGCGGGTTATCAAAATCACCGCTGTGAATAGATTGTAAATTTTTAAAATATTTTTTCATCTCAAATGACATTTATTCAGTGATTTTGCATTTAATCAGAATGCCTAGGTATTTGGTAATGGTCAGTCAGGTTTAATTGTTTCAGTGATTGGATGTTTATGGATTGGATTGTGAAGTATTATTATGTTATTATTGCCATTTAGTTGTGTCATTATACTGTCCTCACACTTTATAGCATGTATCCCCATAATGTCTGCTACAATCATATTTCCCTTACAAACTTCATGGTGCTGCTCGGTGTCAAAAGAGAGAATTCCCTGCCCAGTACTTGATATGCACTCAAATGTTCCCTTCTGAGATGTATTAATGCTTCACAGTTTAGAATAATGTATTCTGGAAGTCGCCGTGGTATAGCAGGTAGTGTGTTGGCTAATTAGACGTAAGGCCTCGATTCAAACTCCAGGTCAGACATCTTCAACTAAATGAAATGTAAAAAAATATTTCTTCGGCAACTTCTCAGCAGAATTCTGACAAAAACTCTGAGAGTAAATAAAATTGTCATGAAAAGTTTCTGAAAAATTTGTCGTTCGGATTTGAATTCAAACTGTAGGCCCCGCCACTCATGTATAAAAATTAACACACACAACATAAGTGGTGTGAGAAACTAGGTCGTAATCCTGACTAAAGGCTGTAATGACCAATTATGTATGCATGTATGTATTCTGGTGTTCCATTCTCATCATCATCACGCAATCTACATGTTAGGTTCGAGGCAGTCTCCTTTCGGAAAGAGCGTTTAACAACCTCAGGTTATTCCTTAATAGTCTGACGCATGACTTAAATCTTTTCCTCCTCTCTTACTTCTGAACAAAAGTTTTCATTGTCTCAAACCCATTGGCATCTAATTATCTTGCTTTCGTTAAGTATATCCTTACAAACATTTGTTTCTATTTCATAGAGAAGTTCTGGCCTCATCAGCTACAAGAAAATTCTCCTCCTCCTAAATGCCTATTTCTCGCGAATTGCTTCTGTTGATTAAATTTCCCTGTCTCATTCTGTCTTTGATTTAACCTCTTATAATCCCAGTGCTCGAAATGCGGCCTGAATACCATATAGCATTGCCATGTCTCGTCCTTTGTGTCTCTTAATCAATTTATTAGGATTTTTATTAGGGTATTTAATAAAATACAAGTTTTTTTGTATAAAATAATTTCGTGATATATGGTTTTAATGAGTTTGTACTAAAAATTTAGTACTTTAATTTTCCTGCTAAATTATATCATAAAGTTGTTTTTTTTTTGTTTGGAATGATTAATCACGAAAGTCTTATAATTTTTAGTGCTTTAAAAGAGGTTTAATGAAAAAAATACATGTACTAAAAATTTAGTACTCTGATCTATACGCTAAAATTTAGTAAAATACAAGTTTTTTTGTATAAAATAATTTCGTGAATATGGTTTTAATGAGTTTTAAATTTGTACTAAAAATTTAATACTTTAGTTTTCCTGCTAAATTTTATCATAAAGTTGTTATTTTTTGTTTGGAATGATTAATAACATAAGTTTTACAATTTTTTAGTGCTTTAAAAGAGGTTTTAAAAAAATATTGATGTACTAAAAATTTAGTACCAAGTCATAAAGATTGAAATTTAATAATTAATTGCCAAAAAAAAGGCTTTAATGAATTTTAGACAAGTTTTTAAGTGTACCTAAAGTGTTAATACATATGTATGTGCGTACATATGTATGTATCTTGAATTTATTTATCTTTTTATAAATCATTTAAAATTGTTGAATATTTATTCAGTTTAAATAAATGAATATTTTGCTTTTTTATTATTGTTTGCTTGTAAATTTAATATGAATGTAAATTTGTATTTTATTTACACACGTTTTTATTGAAAAAATATTTCTCAATTTATTGGCTTTTCAAAATGCTTTAAAAAAGTAATAGATTTTGTAAAGCCCTCCATCCCCTCCATCCGCTGATTACTTTTTGTTTTATTGTTGTCTTGTTGAATACTGTGTACATTTTATTTATTTTTTCTATTTTTTTTTGTTTACTTTCTATAGCCATTTTTTATAGTTTAATTAATAATAATAAAAAATAAAACAATTTATTTTTTTCATTTCTTTCTGACCTGTATTTGTGATTTAAACTAAATTGCAAGCAAATATCAGACAAAACATCACAGAAAAAAAAAATTATCTCTCCTTTCAAACCATTCGCCATACAATAGCTGAATTCTATTATAAATTGCCAACATGTTTTGAAAAGCCCCCTCCCCACCCAATAAAAAAACAAACAAACAAAGAAACAAAAACAAAAATAAACTAATTTTAGTTAAAAACAAAGGAGAGAAACAAAAAATATAAAATCGTAACCATTTTGTGTTATTTAGACGAGCAGTTGTTATACATACTCATTCGTTTATTCATTCATTCGTTCAATAAACCAAAAACCATGACATGACTTCCAAAACATACACACACACACACACACTCCATAAAATGTAAAAAACTAACCTCCTGCGAAATTGTTTTATTTTGAATTTCTTCAATTACAAATGCTAACAACTAACCATACCAACCAACCAACCAACCAACCGTATTCATATATTGGCCAGTGTTTTCCAGTCTCCCATTCATTTTGTTTTTCTGATTTCTAACTATGTATTGTGTGTGTGTGCGGTATGTACGTACATACGTACAGGTTCATGTAATTCTAAATATGCCTGTGCCTGGCTATACAACAAACACACAAAGCAGCAATCAATGTTTGCCAAAAGCCTTAGGATTCTTTCTTAAACTCATTCCCATTCATTTTCATACGCACACTCAGACACACAAACACAATTGCAACTACAAATACAGACAAATAAAGCCAAAGAAAAAACCAGAAAGAAATAGAATAGACAAGCAAGCAAGCAGTCAAACCAACAACGAAGCGTACTGAATCAAACCAAGCCAAACCATACCATACCATACCAAGGCATACTCTCTTCCCCTTGTGCCTGTGCCTTTTCTTTTTCTTTTCGTTTCGTTTCATTTCATTTAGTTTAGTTTTTCACCTTTAGTTGGCCTAACAACAACAAGCGAAACCCATTTATTTATTCATTCCGACCATTTAACCAACAAACAAACGTTAAAACTGACCCTCTTCTTATTCATTCCGTTACCATTTTCTATTTGAACCGCTCGCTCGCTCATTCATTCATTCATTCGTTTAGCTTAGCTATTGTGTGTCATTTCTTTAGAAGGTTTTTTGGTTTCTTTTTTTTTTTTGCTTTAGTTTTCCTTTTTTTCATTTTCATTTTGTTTTCCTTTTTCTTTTAATTTTTATATTTTATTTCTTATCTGCAAAACAAAAAACAAAACAAAAAGGTTTTCTATTCATTTAACATTTGTGTCTGTCTGTCTGTCTGTCCATCTTCATTAAAGAAGAAAAGCGTTTGGATTTCAGAAGCAGGGGAACAATTAAGTTAAACCGTAATTCTAGGTTTTAAAAATTAAAAAAAAAATTTGAATAAAATTTATTAACAAATTTTTTAAAATTCCAAAAAAGTACTCTTCATACCGGACTTTACTTAAGTTCCTATAGAAAGTACTTTTCACACACTTATGTACTCGCAATTTTTCTACGTCAACATTTCGCTGGAAGGTTAGGTAAGGTGGCAGACTTATCTTGAAGGAAGAGGTGCCAGACTTATCTTGAAGAAAGAGGTGCCAGACTTATCTTGAAGGAGGAGGTGCCACTTACAGGGTGGCTGATATATAAAGCAACAAAGTAAAGCGCTATATTTTTTTAATTCTTTTTTTTAATTTTATTGTTCAAAAGCAAAAAATGTTGGAAATAACATCAAAATTTAGAATCAGTTTATATTTGTTCGAATTGGCCACCTTTGGTACGAATTATGGCCTTCAAACGGCCGACAAAGCCTACACAGGCTGCACGAAAATGGCTCTGCGGTATTTTGGCCCATTCCCGGCGAAACGCCGCCTTGAGATGATCGACACTTTGGTATTTTTTAGTGAGAACCTTACTCTCCAAAATGCCCCAGGCGCAAAAGTCCAACGGATTGAGATCCGGAGATTTTGGTGGCCATTCTGCGGCAGAAATGAAGCAAGGAACCTCCTTTTTAAGCCATTCTTGGTTGACGCGTGCTGAGTGCGGTCCTGTTGGAATGTCCATGGTCTGCGGCCGAAATGTTTGTCTGCCCATGGCTTCAATACTGTCTTTAAGACATTTTCCCGATAATATTCGGCATTTATTTTGACCCCACGGTCGATGAATACGAGCGGGGAGCGACCATCGGCCGTTACGGCGGCCCACACCATTACCATCGGCGGCGCTTAAGTTCTGGTGGCCAATCGCAGGTGTAAATTTTCAGCTGACCTCTTTGGCAAGTAAACCCGATCATTTTGTTTGTTCACAAACTGCTCAATTTGTTATGGTTTCTCATTTCCATTGGTTCTCATTCATTGGTTCTCAGAAAACCAAATTCGGTAACTGGCCGCTTTCGTGCAAGCGAAGTAACTCCTTGGTTCTTTGCAGTCTAACTTTTTTTTTTGTCCATCGGTGAGTTCTTGCACTTTTTGGAACTTCAATGGCTTTGGTCCAAGCTCATTTTTCAATATGTGTTGCATCCATTCTCGTGATATGTTCAGCTCCCGAGCAATTTTTCTACCACTACGGCGTGGATTTCGATCAAATCTGGCCTTCACTTTTCGGATCATTTCTGGTGTTGTTACCGTTTTTTTTCGTCCACTTTTTGGACGCGATGCAACAAGCAATGGTACGAGAAACAAAAGATTTATTCACATTTAAATGCTGGAGGTTTCTAACGATAGCCGTCTGTGGTTTTCCACCCAAATATAAAGCAATCACGCTTGAATTCCATCACGAATAATTTTTTTTTCTGAATGCAATAGATCAAAATGCTTTTGTAAGCTTGTAAATAATAAAATGAACTGTCACTGGAATAAATCTGTCTGCTGCAATACATATCAGCCACCCTGTAGTTAAGCATTTAGAGCCATTGTGATATCACAATCAATATTCAATCCGCGGTTCAAACATTCCCTATAGGAAACCAAACCGTGTCCAAAGTAAATCTTGCTGTTGCATCAATCTTTATATTAGAGAGAGCTCGGTCAAGAATGCAAGAAACAAATCTGCCCCTTCATGACAAGAATAAGGCATTGACACATAAGATGAAAGACAGTCTCTTTCTCCTCTTCAGAGACACTGCTACTGCAGAAAACATTTGCCAGAATGCCTACTAAAAAGCCAGTGACCCATGAAAATTGCTAATTTGTGGTGGATGGCCATGTGATAGTCTTTTTATCCATACAATGTCACTCATGTCCTCCTGTTGCCAACGGGATTGAGCCTCTCTCTGTACAACGAGTGGTTAATATCCAATATAACTGAGGCAATTGGAATACCCATGCCTAGTAACATGTCGGAGATTGCGAGCTCCATACCTCGTCTCTGTCTAGCTTTTCAGCATTGCAATTTCCATCGAAGAGTTACCTTTGAATGATGTAAAGTTTCTCTTTTACATGTACGTTGAAAGTACGTTCGTTAGGGACTTAATCGTAGCCTGATTGTCCGAGTACGAAACCAAGAAATTTTCAGGGAAAATCCCGCTGCCCAACAAGCATTGCGCGCAGCTTTCAAAATAGCAATGACCTGTGCTTGGTCAGGCAGCCTATAAAAAGCCAAATATTAGAATACCACAGCTCAACCGGTCACATACATACATATCTATCTTTGAGCAATCAGTATAAACCACCAGAAGTCCTTTTTTGAATGTTTTATTCAAAATGTTATAAGTTTGCTTATCTTGTGCAAATCGTGCCCACTGTACAGTAGTATTTTACGCTGTTAATAAATTTATTAAGAGAACGTATTAAAAGAAAATCGCAAAAACTTGCTTTTCATTTGCAAAATTTCCATACAATCGATTTTCATTAAATAAACAACAACAACAAAAACTGACCATTTCAGCACAAACATTATAAGTAAGTAACGGTGGAATGCAAAGAAAGCTGTGGAGAGCAGCAAGAGAGATAGAAAGAGAGAGAGAGAGAGAGAGAAATGAAAAGGAATTACTTGCTGACTCAGCTGATTTAAGCAAGCAATGGTTATAGCTGACTGGCTGACTGACTGGCTGCTATGGTGGTGGCTATTGCTGGCTGCTGTTGATTTTCAATGAAAGTGTCAGCCAATTAATTGTGAAATATTTTTATGATAAAATTGCAATTTTATTGCCAAAAACCAATGAATATACACTCACACATGCACACATACATATTTTCTCTCACTCTTTCTCTCTTAAGCATATATGCATACATATATATTTTATATACATATTCAAAGAGAGCAAAAAAAGAAGAAAACATTTTTATAAAGCTCTAGTATTTGTTAAATGAAAATATGAATGTTTGCGTCCCCTGCATTGTATTTGTAGAAGCATTTGTGTATGTGTGTGTGTGTGTGTGTGTGTGTGTGTGTGTGTGTGTATATTTGCAGATAAAAATGCGGATAAAACAACAACAAGAATAACAATAACAACATAAATACGTAAAACGAAAAGAAAAACAAACAAGCAAACACAAACACACACATACATACATAAAAAAATGCAAATTAAAAACACAACAATTTCTTTTTTTTTTATTATTTTCACTTATAACACACACAGACACACATACACTCGTACAGAAATTAAAATATACTCAATCGTATACGACGAAGAGTGAGCGAGAGAGGAGAAAGAGCGAGGGATTGGAAAAAATAAATCCTGAATTACTGTTCAATAATAAAAGGCGACAAAAACGACAAAAACAACAACAACATCAATAACTATCATGCATACAATTTGTATGATGATTACTATGGTTATTTTGTACATGTGTACGTATGAGTGAGTGTGTATTATTGATATGAAAGCATAAGTAAGCATACATACGTATGTATGTGTGTACATATATGAGAAGTATTTGTATGAATAATTTGAAATTTTTTGGCGTGTTTGTTTTTATTATTTTTTGTCGTGACATTTTAATTTCAACAATACTGTACAGGCTTACAGGGTTGCCAATTCTTTTAAAACACGTCTGTTGTCCATGTGATTAGTTTTCGATGAAGACAACACAATTTTTTAGAGATTTATATCGATTGCTCGAAGTTAGAGAGGAAAACGGAGGGTGTGTGTATCAAGGACTTTAGTTTTTCTTTTGGCCGCATGTAGTTGGTCGGTTTTAGGCCTTCCATAATGATGGATAGTTTCCAAGTTCTAGTCGGGCACCTGCTGTACAAAGTATTCGGTGATCTTTGCGTTCTCTATGAGCAATTCATTTCCATTTTCTTCTGCGAACTTGAACACTTGAGTGGGCGCTTGATTCGATATCATTACAAAGGTCTTTGTTTCGCATGGTGGCAGGCCAGAATATACGTTGGATAACTCGTACGTAGATACTTATTGACTAAAAGGAGTCCTGATTGTTCGAAAATTCTAATCTTTGTCTTTCTTAATAGACTTGGATTTCTATATAGTATACGGCAGTGAGGCGCCAAAAAGTAATTCTTGCATTCAGTTTAAAGTCTCGGGAACAATCCTTTCACGTCAACAATTGACCAACAGTCAACAATTTCTTTTAAACCTCAAATTGCAATCTTTGGACCTACTGGAAATACTTAGTTTTCCTGCATTGCTCTTATGGCAACTCTTTTTACACTTTTTATTGGTTTTTCCTTTAGCTCTGCATTTGTTGTGTATTTTTGCTGATGATGTTGTCAGTGAGTATAAGAGAGTGAGAAAATATAATGGCAAATGCATTTGTATGCGTATGCATGTACATACATACATACATATGTATGTGTGCGTGTATATGTATATGTGGGAATAAATGTATTATTTTCGATTTGAATGAAATAATTTCAATTTGCATTTAATTTTAATGCTGCACTCATTCCCCTTTCGTTTTCTCTCTCTCTTTCTCTCTCTCTCTCTTACCGAAAATAATACAAAAACAACAGAATATTTATGATTTTATTGAAAATGTGCGTGTGCATAAAAGTTTGGTGTATTAAATATAAATACGGGAATACTTAGAGAGCTTAAATAAGAGAAAGAGAGAGAGCGAGAAAAGAATCTCAATTTGCTTTTAGAACAGAATACCGTTATTTAAAAAGAAAATAATTGCAATTAGGCATGCTACTGTTGTTGTCCTGTTGAATTTAATTCTGCTGCCTTATGCTGTAGTCAGAATAGACGCAACTCAGCAAATACAATAATTTTGAAATTGTAGCCTCAGTTAAGCTGCGTGCGTATTATTTATAATAAAGAAAGCAGCGGCAAAGCATAAATAAACAATTCATTTATTCTTTATCAATGGTGCCACTCATACGTTTTTTTGCTTTATATTTCAAACATAGCGTTGTTGAAACCTCGTATTTCTTCCATGCTATTGTATTGACAGTACTAATCCTCCACCTAATTCTCTCATTTTCTCTGTTATTCTCACAAATAGCTAGTAATGCTCGTAATGGCCATATTTTATATATTTTGTGCCCTTTCAATGTTCGGTAATTGATCAATATCGAAGTCGCCGTGGTCTAGTAGGTAGTGTGTTGGCTTATTAGACGAAAAGCCAGGGTTCGAGCCCCAGGCCAGACATCAAAATAAAATACAAAAAGTATTTTTTCGGCGACTTCCTCTCAGCAGATTTCTGGCAAAAACTCTGAGAGTAAATAAAATTGCCATGAAAAGTTTCTCAAAAATCTGTCGTTCGGAATCGACTTTAAACTGTAGGTCCCGCCACTCATGTATAAAATTAACACACACAACATAAGTGGTGTGAGAAACTAGGTCGTAATCCTAACTGAAGGGTTGTAATGACCAATTATGTATGTAATTGATCAATATTCGTCAATGACAAAGCTTTTACTAAATAAATTAAATTCTGAGAGCTTTACATAGATAATACGTAATAATGTTTCTACTTTTTGATAAAAAATTCGTGTGTTTTTTAACAATATTTGCTTAAATAATAAAAGAAAAATTTTTTAAATTTAAATCGAATATTTTAATAAATTTTTTCATTCTCTATTTTCCAATTTATTCTGTTTTGTCTCTTTTTTTTCTTCATTTTTTTTTGGTGTGTTTTTTCAGCCTTTCAGTTTTATGTAATATTTTATGGCACTTGCTTTAATATTTTTAATAATTGCTTTTAAATGCTGTTCAAGTTGTTGTTGTTTTTTCTGTTCTCTTTTTTTTTATTTATTTTGTGTTTTTTTTTATTTATTTTTTTTGGTTGCATTTTTTCATGCTGTTTGAATTTTTATAGTGACCATTTTATTTGCACCATTTAATTTAGTTTAACTGAAGAAGAAGAAGAACACTAACAAATTAAATAAAAAAACTTAAAAAACGACAAAAAATAACAAGAAAATTTAGGTCAAATACTTGCACGTCGTCTTGTTGTCACAATTTTTGTTTTTAAATTTATTTTCATGTTCACTGTAATAGAGAGAAATGATCTCATAGAAATAACGGTTTAATAATAACAACAAGAACAACAACAGCTTGAAGAGAACATTAATAAAGAGTTTGGCGTACTACTACCACTACAACTACTATTACATCTACTACTACTACTACTACTGAGAGTGCATGTAATGTAAATAAACATAGAATTACGCTTTCTTTTGCCCTTTCTTATCTCTCTTCTTAGTTACCAGGCATAAGTGCAATAAAAATAACCTTTAAACACAATGTCCTTTTCATTGTTGTTGCTTTCTGCAATAATTTTAATGGGTTTTAAACTTTGCTAAACCAACACACACACACCCACACACCCACACACTCCTTAAGTATTAAACATCGCTGTAAGAGTAGCCATAAAAAACTCTTTTAAAAATAACTTTTTGTTGTTGTTTTAAAAAAAACTTTCTTTCATTTTTCTTGTTGGTTTTTATTTACAATAAAAGTGTTGTTTTTTGTTATTGTTATTGTTGTTAAAAGGCTATTTCGCTATCACCATTATTGTTATTGTTGTTGTTGGTTTTTTATGGTATTTTTTGTAACTTTTATTTTTTGATAAGCACAATATTTTTTGTTATTGTTGTAATAGCCTTTAGCTTTTTTTGTTTTGGTGTGGAATTCCCTTGCATAAAAACACTTCCACGCACACACAGTGACTGACTATTAAATTAATAACAACAAAAATTAAGCGATTAAAATTATCAAAGCCAGAGAAAAAAATAACTGTTTTGTTGCTTTTGTTTGAGCGGAAGACACTGAGTGATTTTAGCTTATGGGTGTTAAACATAACGGAGAAAACAAGGGTCCTTTACTCTGTTTCAGAAGTAGAAATTATTTAAGAATGTTTTTTTTTTAATAAAAAAATGAAAAATTATAAAAAGAGGAAAATTTAAAAAAAAATTATATTTTAACTTAATTTCATGACTTAACAGTTCAGAGAGAGATGATTATGCTACAAAATATTTTTCCCCCTCATTTTAAATCTCCTAGAATAGAATTTCCATACAAAACTGTTGAAATTGTATATTTTTTGTAAATGATTTTGTATTTTATGATTTGAAAAGATTTTGTCTGAATTAACTACAAATTTAGTACTTTACTTTTCTTGCAAATTATGAGATAAAAATGTTTGTTTGTTGCTTGGAATAACCAATAAATATTATGTACCTTAAAATACTGGCTGGGATTTCAACAAAGAGGTGTGAGTACTAAAAATTTAGTACTGGGTTTTATAGGCTAAAATTTAATAAAAAAACTGCTTTTGTCTCTTTCGTTAAAAAGAATTGCATAAAATTTAAATGCTTCCGTAGTATTTTTTTAAATTTTTTGTGTGTACTAAAAATTTAGTACTTTAATTTTCTTACAAATTATAATAGACAATTTTTGGGTTTTGCTATTATAACTAATAAATAATGCCATAAAATTGTGTAGTTCTATAAGATACTAAAAAATGCATGTACTAAAAATTTAGTACTTTGATTCATAAGTTAAAATTTTATAAATTACAAGTTTTTTTGTAAATTAATTTCCTAAAATATGGTCTTAAAGTGTTTTAGAGGATTTTAAATGTGTACTAAATATTTAGTACTTTAGTTTTCTTATACAATTTCATCACAAAGTTGATATTATTTGCTTGGGATGATTAATAATACAAGTATTACAATTTTATAGAGCTTTAAAAGACATTCTCAGAAAAAACAATGTACTAAAAATTTAGTACTAAGTCATAAACGTTTAAATTTAGTAATTAAATAGGCCTTGTTTGAAATCATTGTTAAAAATGAGGCTTTCAATAATTTTAGAAAAAAATTTAATTTTTTAAAGTATATTTTTAGATTTTCCAACAGAAACGTGTCTGCATTAAACAAAAAATCTTATTTAAATCTTATTTTTTTTTAAACAGAAACATTTTGTTGTTGCTCCTTCTAATTTTCCAAACATTTTTCAATTTAATGCTGCCAGAAAAGGATGTTATTTTCTCTTGTTGTTGTTGTTGTTGTTGCAATCAATATTGGCAAATATTTTTTAGAAGAAAGAAAAAAAAACACACTGAAATAAAGAGGATAGAGATCACAATGCAGTATAATAATAAAAAACACAGCAACAACAACAATCTAATATTGCCTTTAATAATGTTTTTTTTTTTTGGTATTTTACTTGAAATTACATGCAAGTCATGTTCATGCTCATTTTTCTACCTTCATATACAGACATACACATTGTCTGTCTATACATGGAGAAATTTGAGCAAAATATGTACTTGGAGAACAAAGGAAAAGAGTACACGAACAGATATTGTTGCTGTTGGTGTTGGTGTAACAGTAAAAACTTTTCGAAAATGATTTCAAAATCGCAACAAAATCCAGGTTTTTGTTTTGTGTTCAAGTCTTTTCAAAGAAGGATTTGATTGTCAGGTCTTGTCTTGTCTCTTTACATACTTGTTGTGTAACACGTACTTGCGACGTACATACACACACACACACACACGCGCGCTTATATTCTTTTAATATTCCCTTTTTATTCCTTTTCTTTTTATTTTTCCTTTGATTGTCCTAAGCTTTGTTTGATTTTTGTTGTGTTGCTTGCAAAAACCAGACAAATGAGTAGGAAACTAAAGAAAAGCTCTCCCTTGAGAGTAAAAGAGCTTAAATCAACCAGTATTAGCAACCAAAACAAGCAAACACGCTACAACGCCAACCTATTTAAATGTGTGTGTACATGTACATGTATACATACATATATACAATATAAGAGTGTATTTGTTTAACCATTATTTCCTGTTTCAATACAATTTCATTTCATTTATTTTCTTTTTTTCTTTCTTTTCTTGTAACATGTTTTTCCTGTTTTTCATTTCTTAAGCTCTTTTACTTACTGCCTCTCCTTCTCTCTCTCTCTCTCTCCTTATTTTCTTTTCTCAATTGGTAGTACATGCCAATCATATCTACTCACTCGCTCACTGTTTTATTAATACGCAAGAAGCAGTATAACAACAAAACTCTTATTATAATGTTCTCTGTGAGACTTGCTGTTTGTTTGTTGTTGTTGTTGTTTTTCGTTTCTATTTTTTTTTTAATGTTTCACTGTACTACACTTCGACTTCCGTTAGTTTTTGCTTCAATGCTTGCTTAATGCCCAAACACCCACTCTTCCTTATAAAATACAATACTTACTGCTTTCTACTCTATGCTCTTATTCACACTCATTGACTTGTGAAATCTTTTTTTTTTATATGTACACACTCTCACCTACACATACATACAATATTTGTATTGTTTATACTCCAACACTTACATACCGTTACAGAGTTGGTGTTTGCATGCATGGGCATGTACAGACGTAGTACGTACCAGTACAACAGAAAACAGTGTGG
Source organism: Sarcophaga carnaria (assembly GCA_958299815.1). Taxonomy (NCBI): domain Eukaryota; kingdom Metazoa; phylum Arthropoda; class Insecta; order Diptera; family Sarcophagidae; genus Sarcophaga; species Sarcophaga carnaria. The sequence continues at coordinate 2,630,502 of OY283149.1, forward strand.
CAATGCTGTTGCTATAGTAAAAATCGTTAAAATAAATTCATTTTTCAATTGTTTGCGAGTTTTTGGTGATCGAGAGTCGAGGAAATAGTGTCATATACATAAATGCGCTTAACTTACACTAGATGGCATTAGAAAAACCAAAAATTTATTCTTCTTTGTTTCTATGTTAGTCTGTTTACAACAAAAAAAAACACATTTTTTTTATTATTTTAAACTCTGTATTTACATCACTGTGTTGCTGTGTTCAGTCTCTGTAAATTTACTCCTTATGAGACCCCAATTACTCATGCTCTTGTTTTATAAACACTCTCTTTAATTTATCTCGTCTTACCATCTCGTTTCCTTTGCAACAAAACAAAAAAAATCGTCAACATGTTTATTGTATAGATCTTTTACAGTTAGAATTTTTGTTTTGTTCTTTTGTTCGTTTTATACTTTCATTCTTTTTTGCATGCAAGGAATACATTGTTGTTGTTGTTGTTGTTATTACTATTGTATGCCCTTTGCCAAAGCCAACTCGCATTTATACTTTACTAAGGGCATATAAAAATGTAAGTGTGTATGTGTGTGTGTATGAGTATTGTTTTATACTCTCTATTTATTTCAGTTCATTTGCTGGGCTGTGTGTGAATCATCGACATCAACATCATAGTCATCATCATTTAAATTGAGTGTGGAGTAGGGGGGGGGGGGGTAGTATGCTAGAGAGACTCTTTATATTTTTATTGGGGTTGAGTAGTTTGTTAAAAGAGAACATTTGCTTACACACACATTTAAAGTAAGTGTGTGCGAGAATTTTCTATGGTGTTGCCATTTTATTTAGCACAAGCACAAGAAGGTGTGGGGTATTCTATATTTTTTTTTTTTGCTATTTGGTATGTTCAAATTTAAACTTTAATTTATTAAGCAAGGAGGGGGGGGGATAATTTATTTAATTTTAATTAAATATTAAAGGAAATATCGTATTTAAAAGGTATTGTAGATATCAGAACTTTAGCAATTCAGGGTGATTAAGGAGAAATTTAAACCATGTTTGCAGTTGAAATTGAATTTAAAATTTTATTAAAATTTTTTTTTTTTAATAAATTATTTTTTATCGTTTTTATTGATTTTTATCGACTGTTTTTTAATGTATTTTTGAGTAATAAAAGAACATTAAACTTATTTATGGCTTTATATTATAAGACTGGGTGTCAAAATATGTATTTTTGTTGTTTATAAAAAATGGTGCATATTTTTAGGCTTAAAATATGTAAAAAAATATGGTATATTTTATGGGCTTAAATTTTGTATGTGATATGTAAGCGAGTGTGTGCATATACATACACATATTTGATATGATGTGATATTTATTACAAAGTATTATGGTTACAGTAAACATTCCTTTACTCCCTTCCACTCTATGACTCCTTTACACTTCACTGCTTGACTATGGCTTTACATACCAAAATTTAATACACATTTTTATTTTCATAAAATTTGTTTGGTTGCTTGGTTTTGTTGTTGTCTCTTTTTTTAAATATCACTTTGCCTGGGTCATAAAATTTCATGTGACGCCATAAAAATATAAACGTTAAGGAAAAAAAAAGCAAGGAAAACGAGAAAGAAAAACTCTCGAAATGAACTTCGCGACTAGGTTTTGAAACACAGCCGTATTCTATGCATTTAACAAACGAATGAATGTATTATTATGCATTTTATTTAATTTATAGTCGGGCTATAAAGAATTTATTTGAATTTTGAACGGATTAAAATGTTTTATTATGCTTTTTTCCATTATTTACACAATGTAAATAATATTTAAATGTGGGTTTTTAAATATTTTTTTTTGCTATAAAATATATGTACAAAAATATTGAATATCTTTAATTTTTTACATTATTTACACTATGTAAAGAATAGGTAAATAATGTCTAAAATGAACACTGAGCATAATACAAAATTATGTTTGTCTTCAGAATTTAAAAATTTTCGCTTATTTGACGTGTAAACAATAATATTGGAAAGTTATACATACAAATTGTGATTTATTATTTAATTTTTTCTCTAAGTTTACATTGTTTACATTGTTCACATATGTAAAAATTATTTAAAATAAATGTTTAAATATTTTCTGTTACTTTACATTGTTTACTCGAAGTAAAAAATATGTAAACAATTTATAAAAACTAATTTCAGAAAGTTTTTCATATCAATTATGGTTTGTTATTAAATTTGAAACATCTCTATTAAAACTTTATTATTTACACAACGTAAACTATAGGTAAACAATAGGTAAATAATAAATTAGCAATTGTTAAACAAAGGGAAAAGTGATAGTATACATAAGACATTATGCATATAATTGATTAATTATAAGTAAAAAATAAGTAAACATTGGGTAAATAATAGATAAACAATAGTTTAATCCCATCAGGGTTTCGGTCGCCTTTTTCTACTACTAATCGCTGGCAAAAACTGAAACGGAAGGCAAATCTTTTAGCCATAAAGCTTATGATTTATGCAAACCACAATGCAGCCTCAAAGACTTTAAGTACTGTAAGTACTCAAGTACCAATATTTAGGCGCCTAAGAGCTAAACTATGGGTAAATAATGGATACATTTTAAGTAAACAATGGGTAAAAAATGTATTAATGTAAGCAAAACATACATAGTTCTTGATTATTTTCCTGTTATCTTAAATGAATTTCTGGATTTTACAACTTGGCCTAAAGTCCTCAATGGGAACGAATATGTTCATATTCATAGGCATTCAAAATTTACTTCTTATTTTTTAGCACAAATCCTTCTCTTAAATTTTGAGTTTTAAAGCTTTAAATTTTCGTTCTTTTTACTGTCCTTATCCGTATAATAACTTCCCTTTTAGAGGCTTAAATGTGTGCCTTTTATTTCCTATTCATTTTTCCTCTTTTTCTGCTTTTATTCTGTTTTTTTATTGCTGCTGATTATAGAATGATATATTTTTTATAAGCGGCATGTTTCTCATTTTATTTTATTTAATTTTTTTCGCTCCCACTCTCTCTATTTTTTCCCTTCAATTTAAAAAGTCATCTTGATATGACAAATTATTGACAACGTCCTCGAGTATACGCTGCCACACACCAGCTTCTAGCAGCACTGGAAGTTTTATTTTTTATGTCACAGCATTTAGATATAAGCCAAGTAAAGAAGCAGCAATAGACATGATTTGAAATTTTTGTCAATTTGTTTGAACAAAAAAAAAAAAAAAAAAAAGAAAATATATTTTTCTTTTTATTCCTCTTATTATTTCATTTATGGTATTGTATTTCATTCTTTTTCTTTTTTTTTATTTCTATTTTTTCTATGCAAAAAAAAAATATAAATTTCATGGGCCTTTTATGACATGTGAGAACGTTTCTTCCATTCTTTGAATTTTAAAAGCAATGGTAACACTGTAGATTTCAATGGTTGTTAAATACAGCCCAAGAGTATTTGTAGGCATATGCATGTGTATGCGAACATACTACACTCACACGCTCTTTTGTGTTCCCCCCTTTTTAAATGGGTTTGAAATATGCTCTCATCATACTTTACTTACATACTCTCATACATTTTGTCATACCAACATGTATTTGAAATTCCCTACGGTATTTTTTATATGTTTGTGTTAGATTAGGTTGTGAATTTTCTAGAAAAAAAGGTGGAGAGAAAAGAATTTGTGTGGGTGTGGGTATCATACAAATCTTTAAGTGACAATGCTGTTATCACTGTGGCATAATTTCATTTTATTATAACAAAAGCTCTCTTTTTTTACTTTTATACGTACATATGTAAGTATGTATGTATGTATGTATGCGTGCATGCCACCACCACCACCATCACCTATACATAGAAATTAAATAAAATAAACTCTGAATGAATCGAAATGAATCACACGTTTTTGTAAAGCAGCTATAAAAACAAAAACAACAATTACTAGCTAAGGAAACATTAGTCAGAGAACAAGTGAATGAGAGAACGAGAAAGGGGGGAGAGTATAAGTAAGTAAGTGAGTCCCCCCCTTAGACTCACTTACTTGTGTGTTTTATTTAAAGGTTACTTGAGTAAAAAAGATGAAATAATTTGTGTAATGCCGTTACCGGTATTGTGTTGCGTTGTTTTATTTGTTTACACTTGAATTTATTTCCATTTGAATATACTTTTCTCTCTCTGTCTCTGTCTCTCTCTCACTCTCTCTGCCCCTCATAATATGCTTTACTTTATAACTCTCTATTATAAGGTTGCATGCTAGTATTTGTTTTTTCTTAATGTGTCGGGCTTTGTTATTGTAACGGTAACGGTCACTCAAGTGTAGTGAAAAAGAAAAATCGGCATAACAACATCAATGGAAACTTGTTTAGGCAGCCATTTTTAAAATAACAATTGAAATTAAGGGCATTCAGTTTTCTGTTTCTGTATTTAAATTGAAATTTTCATTTAAAAACGCTGTCATTCAAATAAATTTCTTTTAATTTTAAATCCTTTTCTTATTTATTTTGTCATGGTTTTCGCTTCCCTTTTCCCTGGTAAGGGAATTCACAACAACATTTTCTGCTTTTTCTTTTTGTATACTTCAGGCACTCATATTTCTCTTTGAAATCTCCTTTTGGGTCTGTGCATCAATGTCAGTTTTCTTCTCTTGTGTTTAAGCTTGCCGCAACTGTTAAATAATTTCAAAAGACTTGAAATGTATCTTTCGAGTCTTAAGAAGAAGGGAAATAAAATGAAATCCAAGAAAATTTTCAATTTTATTCATTTTTAATAGGCTTAACAGGACAGCAAGCAATGAATTGGGGAATTCAAGATTTTTTTTTATTAAAAATTGCAAAAGAAATATATGTATACGAGTATTTCGTGGTATCAAAATCCGTTGTCTACAAGATTTAAATAACTTTCATCTTCACAGTGTCATTTATTTAGTGAAAGGGGTAGCCATTACGAATAATGGATGGTTTGGCAACCAAAGACTGTAAAAGAATAATTTAAACGTGGCCCTTACGAGAGCATTACGAAGTAATTATTTGCAAGAAATTGTCAAAAATATAAAGAAATTTGAGCAGATTGCATGATATTACAGGTTTTGGCAGATTTATTCACTTAACACTGTACGCACTATCGGAAATATTACTTTTATTAAGCAAAATGTATGTGATTCCACAACGTTCTTAGCAATTGAATTTATCTTACGGCTCATAACGATGTATTTGGCAATTGGTTTTGCACTTTCATTCATATAAAGTTCAACTCATGCAATAATTGAATACGGCTGACCATTCAAAATGCCGTGTATATGCTGGTTGGGTGCTAGGGCAACAGGCTTCAAATGTTGGTTTTTCAAACAAAATTTTCTTCAGCACTGAAGCTTATTTCTCACTCTTAGGGTACGGCAGTAAGCAAAACTGTCCCATATGTATGGGGCTCAGAAAACTCAGAAATGCTGGGAAACTGTCACTGCCTAGTTTTTGCAAAATGACTCAGAAAGAATCATTAAAGTGAATTTAGGGTACTACGTCCGCCTGATAGCTGAAGATAATGAAGTGGATGGCAGGTTGTTTCTACAAGATGGTGCCAAGAACTACGTACATAACACTGTTAATTTCGTTATTGCATGAGAAGTCCATAGAAAGTGTAATTTTACGTTTTGGGGACGTTAATTAATTAGAATTAGAAGAATGTATCTACGTGGCTAATCCACTAGCGTTGAAAACCAAAATTTACCATTTTATTGAATAGATGCTGCCTGAAAAAGTGTGACCTATCCAGAGGATGTCATTTAAATCTTATTGTACTTCGTAAATACAATCTTCATAGCTTTCTAGGGGTTTTACTTTATTTTACATTTGAAACCCGATGACTTTTGCAAAATTTACAACATTTTGAAAGCTTATTGAGGCAAAGCATTGGTAACCATCAAGAATTTTGGTTTAAATTCAATATTTAATGCGATTCTCTATGAAAACTATACATTTTTTCGATCAATTTTCTGTTAAATTTATTAAAAGCATTTTATTTATTAAAAAATACATTTTTTTTGGTAAAAAAAAACGTATTTTTTATTTGCCAAATATACGCAGGCAACAAGGCAGGCAGGCAGGTATTCATGTGTCAAACACAAAATCACAATTTAAGCACTCTTCAAACACTCTTTCAATCACTAACAATGCAAAACCAATCAATACAACTTCTTTTTTTTCTACTCTTTTTTATTAAAAAAAAAATCGGGAACCTGGCAACACACACATACACACAAAAAAAAAGAGTGGCTTGAAAACATTTTAATGCTCTAAAGAGTGATAACAATGGAAAACAGTGTTTTTTTTTTACTTTAAATGGAAATTTTTAAATGGGAAATATTGACTTTAACCATTGAATTGCTTGGTTGGTTGGTTGGTTCAGTGTTTGATTGATTCTATTCTATTTTCATTTGTTATTTATTTATTAAAAAAAACAATACGTTCCCAATTATTTGTTGTACAGAAGCAGGAAAATAAGAATTAATGTTTGCATTGCTGTTGCTGTTGTGCGAGAATAGCCTTAATATTAATGGCGTGTGCATATAACAAATAGTTATCATTGAGAGAACAATAACAAACAAACGAACGAACCAGTTTTCAAAGGCTTTACAGAATTGATAAAGAGTCGTCGGCGTCGTCATCGTCAGTTTGTGTTTTTTCATTCTTCACTCAATACAACACACAGAGAGATCTTGAATTCTTATTGTAAACAATTCACTCTCTCTCTCTCTTTCTCTTCCTCTCTCTCTCTCCCTGCTCGCTTTGTATTTTAACCGTTAGTTTTTGTGTTTATTTTTTTAGTTGAAAATTTTCTGTGTTTATTTTTTCTCTCTCTCTTCATTGTTTTTGTATATTAAAGCTTAATAAAACACACAGTGTACTATAAACACGGTATGTATGTGTGTGGTAAGTGTATGGCTGTATCAGTGTGAGTGTATTTGGGTTGTTAGGATTTTTTAGGCTTGACTGCTTTTGAGTTCATACACCCCCGTGTTTATTGTTCTCTATGGGTTAAAGAACACACAGGCACACACACACATATACATATATGAGTCACTCCACTGAATTGAAAAAATGATAAAAAAAATATATATGTAAAGATGGTTAAATAAAAATTAAAAAATTAAAGATTTTATAAAAAATAATATGAACTCATGCAATACACCAGAAAATATAAGATACTGGGAATAAATTCTCAAAGACTAAAGGAATTGAACTCCGGACCTCCTATGCGGTCTAAGCTCTTTACCACTTTAGTTTTAAACAGATGATTGGGAAAATAAGGAGACTTAATTCAGTATGCTTAGTTCTCCGTCTGGTGGGTGAGGAGGATGAAAATCTGTTATCCCTACTAGTAGTGACGTGATTATGACTCCAACTAAGGCTCTTTACTTGTTTAATTAGTCGTTACTACTCCTTTAGTCAGGATTACAACCAAGCTGTCCACGTCACCCACATGTTGTGTGTGTTCATTTAATGCATGAGTGAAGGATGGACCTACAATTTGAAGTCAACTGTGAACAACAGATTTTTGAGAAACTTTTCATGGCGATCTTATTTTACATTCAGAGTTTTCGCCTGGAACAGACAGACTGGAAAACCCGCCATAGAGATCCTCGATTAGGCTAGAAATTTGGTTCAAATTTCACTCCTTGACTAATGGTTCCAGGGTAGAGAGAGAACGTGTTCGATCATTAGGTTGAGTTGGAGCATGAATCGATTAATTTTTCTCTCTTCCAAATAGAGAATTATGTTCTCATGTGGTTTCTACAGAAGTTACGATTCGAGCAAGCAGGACGAGGCCATCTATCACTGTCCACTACTCTAAAAAATTAGAAGAACTTAAACAAATAAAACAAAAAATTAAAGAGTTTTTAAGAAATTGTTCAAATTATTATTTTTCTTCGATTTTTTTCTTGTAAAAACCCTTTTAATCGAGAACTAAAAATTGAAAAAAAGGAAAAAACAGCGTTGAAGGTTTCAATAAAACATTACAAAACATAACGGCATACATAAATACATATGTATGTACAATAGCAACGGCGTATGTATGTATGTGTGTGTTTTTGTACAGTTAAAAAAAAGAAGAAAAAAATCAAACAATTGAATAGAAATTGAAAATGGGGTCAAAAGGTTGCTATAAATGTGTACAACAGTGTAGTGTATATTGCTTGCTTATGCATGCATGTGAACGTGTAAGTGTAACAGTCTTGCTCCTCTCACAATACAATACAACACAACACACATGTCGAGATAACAAATGGCATAAATTATAATGAGAAGTTCACTTCAATACACGAACACTTATGTGTGTGTGTGTGCGTGTGTGTATATAACGTCGTATAATTCATGTGTGTATGCTACACGAGAGCACATCAATAAATTCAAATATTCATGCATTCATACGTAAAATATCTTTTTCTATCTCTCTCCTCTCTCTCACTCTCTCTCTTTATTTTATGATAAATTGTATATCAGTAGATGTGTATGTATGTATGTATGAGCGTGAGGTATGTGTATTGAATATTTCGATAAGAATAAAATATTATTTTGGAAGAGATTAAAACCGAACACGAAACCAACCAAACTAAGGAAAATTACAAATAAATAATAAAAAAAAGGAGGTGAGACGAAATAAAAGAGTGTAAATCAGGAGAGAGCGAGAGAGAGAGAGACAGCTAGATAAGAGATAAAAGAACTGTTATAATACAATATATCATAATGTGTGTGTTTGATGCAAAAAAAACTTATGGCTCCCTTTTCTTTTATCGTAATAAAATTTAGAAATAATTTTCAAAATATTTCTCTTTATTCATTATTTATTGCTAAAAAAAAATTCTTTTCAAATTCTAAAAATATTTTCTTGTTTTTATATCTTTTCAGGTATGTACACCAACATTTATTTTCTTAATTTAAATAATATTTTATGGTAAGTTTACCACACTTTTTATAATAACAAATTATCCATTTTGCCAAAAGCCATGATTTTAATGGACTTTTTATTTCATTATAATGTTTACACCTTGTCAAGGTCATTTAAATTGAATAAACGTCTGCATTGTATGCAGCAGTTGGTGTTTTTGTGATAGTTTTCCAACAATTTTTCATTTATTTCTGGAGATATTTTTGAAGAATATTGGTTTTTAAATGTGCCAACATTAGGGTATTAAATGTCAGGATACAGTCTTTGTCGTAGGCACACACAAAAAGAGTCAAACTCCATTAAATCGCATGATCTTGATGATCAATTATTGTCGTTAACACTCTTTCTGGAAACTTCTAATGCAATAAAGCCAAAAACGGTTATGGTCACTTTGTTTTTGAAACCACACTTCGACCAGTTCATAATTTTCAATTGTAGACCAAATTGAAAACTCGATCATCATACAGTCATACATACATACATAATTGGTCATTACAACCCTTCAGTCAGGATTACGACCTAGTTTCTCACACCACTTATGTTGTGTGTGTTAATTTTACACATGAGTGGCGGGACCTACAGTTTAAAGTCGACTCCGAACGACAGATTTTTTGAGAAACTTTTGCATGGCAATTTTATTTACACTCAGAGTTTTTGCCAGAAATCTGCTGAGAGGAAGTCGCCGAAGAAATACTTTTTGTATTTTATTTTGATGTCTGGCCTGGGGCTCGAAACCTGGCTTTTCGTCTAATAAGCCAACACACTACCTACTAGACCACGGCGACCATAACAGTCATAGCTTTTTGAATTAACGACACACACCCCACCTTCACACCATAATATACACCAAACAGTCCTTTTTCCCGCAAGCAATCGCTTTTTTACAATCTCTTATGGGTTCTGCGAGTCATAATATTCAATCATTTTGCTTGTTGACGTAAATATCGAAAATTTTGTAAGAAAAATTAGCATTAAAAGCTTGTTGTTTTAGCTTGTTGTTCGTAACTTCGGGATTGTGTATGGTCAACAGATTGTAATTGTAGCCTGAATCATATTTTATATCGTCGGAGGAGCAAATCCCAATGAAAAATATGCCATAATGAACCGTAAGAGAACCCCAATTGCTAAAAATGCTGTGAAATTAATACATTCAAGCTTTTTGCAGATGATCTTGCTGACATATAGCATTGGGAGCCTCAGTTCCTCTAATAGATTGTACACAGACCTGATCACAGCAGCAACTGTTCAAATTTCGTTGCAGTCTTGCCCCTTCCTCTCACGGTGGATGAATTACGCGTTCTTCAGTTCTTGTATATTGTTAGGTTATGCTGAGTAATTAAATCGGAATGTTTGCAATGAAAGGTTGCTCGTATAATCATAGTAAACGCAGTGCGTGACAAAACATGATCGAAAATGCATTGAAATTTTTAATGCTCATTGGTTGGAAATTTCTGACTTTATAAAACACTTTCTAAAACATTTATTTTGCTGTTTTACTTCCATTCTTTTATATTTTAAATGGTATTTTCTTTTAGTTTTCACATTCAGGTTTTATTTTTTAAATTTCTTAAAAAAAATTTCAATTTGAAAATATTTTTTTAATTTTTTTTTTTGAAGAAAATAAATTTTATTCAATTTAAATTTGTATTTATTCCCAGAGAGTTCCTTTTTTCCATTATTATTTTAAAAACAAATTGCAACACAGCGTACATTTGTGTGTGTTCTCCTAGGTCCACAACCACAACTGTCAGCAATTGAAAAATATTAAAAAAAAATCTCATTTAAAACATTTGTTTTTTATTGTTTTTTAAATATAAACGAGCTGAATTGAACTTACACTTACACACTTACACTCTTATACTCTGCTTCTGTTGTATGAGTGTGTTTTTTATTAAACAAAAACAAATGAAGCTTGCAAAAAAATGTAACGGACTGCACAGAAAGGCATAACATTTGTTGTTTTCGTTGAAAACTAAATAAACATGGCAATAAATTACGAAAAAAAAGTAAGGCAAAGCAACAAAAAAAAAAAAAGAAGGGCCTTAACAACACCCACTTAGATTTACAGGTTCATACAGAGAGAGAGAGAGAGCGAGTACGAGTATAAGAAACTAATGATTATTGTAATGCCATGTCCATATACTACATACATATACAGGAGAGTAGAAAAACCTACCACAAGGCTATAAAAAGTATAGTACATCCAAAGCCCAAACAATGTAAAAAAACATACAAAAAGAATACAAAAACAAAAACAAAACAAGAGTTTTTAGTTTTTTTCTTTTTAAAGATTTCTTTTATTCTCTAATTTTGAATGTTAGTGTACAGTGTACATATGTAAGCATAAGTGTGTGTGAGAGTTATTGTTCTATAAGACTTTGGCAGGTAAACTTTACCAACATATTAGTTTTTTTCTTTCACACACACACATCCACTTGCAAATGTGTAAAGCATTGCAAATTGTTTACAATTTTTGTTCTCCTTTTTTCAAAAATACTTTTTTAGCTCTCTCTCTCTCTCTACACATTTATACAATAGCCCGTTACATACATATAGAGTAGTGAGCAGTGTTTTAAACTAAAACTGTTTTCAAGAGAGTGAAGAAGAGTGAAAGAGTCGAGAGTAAACAAGAAATATTATGGCTGCCTACTATACAACAAAACAAAAAAGCAAACACCTTATGTGTGTGTTTATATGCATGCATGAGCATGTACACATATGGCTGTATGGATGTGTGTGTGCAGTTTTATAATTTCTTTTAAAACAACAAATGGCTGTTAAGATATAAATTTTATGCTTGCACACACACATATTCCTCGCATTAGTTTTTTTTTTGTTTAGATGTATGTATGTGTATGTGCGTTGAGAGTTGTACATATGTGAAGGAGTTTTTAATAAAAGTTGTTGTTTTTATTTTCTCTCAGTTTGTTAATATTAGAAGGAACAGTGGCGTGGGCGTTTAAATTGAATTTGAAATCACAAGCTTTATTAGATTGTTTGTAATCCTTCAATACCTTACACTTGCCTGTTAATTAGAAAAGGAAAAAAGAAAAGTCCATTAATAGTCTCTCTTACTTTTAATCGGTAATTGTTGACAGATTCCTTTCTTTATGAATTTTCTTATGCAATTTGTTTTGTTTTAATCCTTGAATCAACAAATAATTCACTAATACTCCGTTATTTATCTGAGGGTATAACTTGCCGCAGTATTCTCCACATCAGATTTGTTGTGGGTCAAGTTATGCTTGGAAATTTCTTGTAGAGATCAGTAGACTAGTAATATTCGTAATATTCCTTAGCGAAGACTACCTAATTCTTTCTTTCCTGCCTTAGCACTGTAAACAGCACGACTGCGAAAGCCTACAGCTAATATTTCGCAATATTGAGAGCAGTACACTAGTACAGTACGTAAGATAAATCATATCGTCCTACCATTTTGCCAAGAACATGCAATGAAATCCATTATTAGGGGGAGATATTTTATTGCAGCTTGACCAGCATATTTATTTATTTATTTATTTATTTATTTGATTTATACAAAGTCCATTGGCCCTAGCCCAGTTGTCAATTTTTCGTAAATCACAGTTGATGGTGTCTATACATAGTTGGATATCCTCTATACGCGTGCTTCTATAGAGCTGAACGTCATCAGCGTACATATGTACGCTACAATTATCCAAAACATCAGGCAGGTCGTTAATGTATATACAGAACAAGAGAGGCCCTAATATTGATCCCTGAGGAATACCTCTTCCAACGCTTAGTGAATTCGAGATAAACTCGTTGTGATATTTCTCTTAAACACAGCCTGAATTTTTTGAAAGTTCAATTTGAATTTTTTTTTTCAATTAATTTGGCAAAGGATTTTAATTTTATTATAACCGCGGCGACCCACTGTGGCATACAAAATTACCGCTTGTTGGCAGTAATTTGCTGTTTAACATTTTATTTCTGCTAAATTTATGCTGATTCATATAATTTTATGATTTTATTTGTATGTATGTGTATGTGTGTGAGTGAGTTGGATTATTTTCTCCTGCCTCACTCTCACGTTTCTCCCATTTTTCTTTTGCGCTTAGGTTGTGTTGGGAGGCATGAGGAGGAATAAAAATTGTTGTTGTTGATGATTTTAATTTTAATCTTCTTTTACATTAACAGTCGTCTGCATAATATTCGCTCTCTCTCTCTCTCTCTGTCGTTATAATTCTAAATGAGATGTGTTTGCTGACTGGCACAGCTAATGTGTTGATGCTTTTTGTTTCTAAGATATGACCGGTATATTCGTTGTTGTTATTTATGTTGATATTGTTGCTGTATTAGGCATTTATACGAGTGTGTGTGTGCGAGACTGCCTGGCATTATTGTTGATGTTGATAACGTAACTCATAAGCAGATAAAATAAAAAACACACACACACTGAATTTAATTTTTAAAATATGATGCTGTTGCTGCTTCTGTTCTGCATAAAAATTTATGTTTTCTTGTTATTCATGCTCTACTACCACCACCACTACTACATACTTCGTATACGTCTCCCTCTCTCTCTCTCTCTCTCTCTCTCTTTCTCTCTGTCGTAATGTATGCTAATAAAGTAGCAGCATTTGCTTGCTGCTGTAATGTATCTTACTGTGTAGTGTGTGTATTATACTTTTTTTATAGGCCAATTATGCACTGTGTCAAGTTCTTAAAATTTATGATGAAAAAAGACGGAAAATGTTGCATAAACAGTGCGTTAAAATTCTATGAAAATTAAAAATAATTTTTATGCTCATTTTGGTCATTTTTATTTCTGTTTTAGCGGAAGTTGTTTGGAAAATTATTTTGTCTTAAAGGAATTTATAAAAACTTAAGCCTACTTTAAGGCGAACTTTTTTGTAGCTTGTCTTTATGAGTTTCATTTGATTATTTTGGCTTTTACAGTATATTCTAAGGGTTGCTTTTTTCACATTTGTTCCATAAAAAAACTATGAAAGTAAAGCATATTTTAAGGCGTGAAATTTGCATTTTACTTACATTGCTTGAGTAGTTTTGAAATTATTTGTAGCCTATTTTAGGGGTTTTAATTTTAAATGTAGGTTGTTTTTTAAAGTAAATTTATGAAAGTGAAACATATTTTAAGGTAGAGTTTTTCGTTTCCAAATTTAATTTTGTTTAAAACAAAGTGCAAATAAAACTAAAGCATATATTAAGGCGAAATGTGCTTGTTTCTAGTATTTTTTTTTAGCATTTACTCGTTATTTTAGTTTCTGTTGCCTTAAAGACAAGCTTCTTTCAATTAATTTTGTTTTTAACGAATTTAGGAAACTGTAGCATATTTTAAGGCATTAGGCATACGAATTGTTGTAATTATTTTATTATTATTCTTTAAATTTGTTTAATTTTAAAGACATTTTTTAACGTAACACATATGTTAAGGCGCCTAATTTCCTTTTCTAATGTGTGCTTTTGAGTATTTTTTTACATTTCCTTTACCATTTAAAGCCTACTTTAAGGGTTATTTCATTTTCCCTAATGTTATTATCACTTTTTGGAGAGTTAATGGGCAAATCCATGATTCCTGGTGCTGTAATTAAAATAAAATTTCAATTTTCACACACACAGACAAAGCTTTTCAAGATAAATTTCAAGAATTTATGGCATGTGGCTATAAATTTTAGGAGGGGTGTTTACGACTTTTTAATTTAAATTTTTTAATTTTGAAAAGAAAAATTCTCCACTCAAATGTGTTGCGTTGAGGTAAGAAGGCAAAATAAAGGGGGGAGAGGGGATTAAAAAGTAGCGTTAGGGTAGGGGGTAAAAGCAAGGATTGATGGTTTACGTTGATTGTTGGCAATGTTTTGGCATATTTTGTGTTGTTATAACAACAACAATACCATGGTTATACACACAACAAAACGAATACAATTTAACAACATTTTTAGGACCTTCTGCACATACACACTCACACACACACACACATAGGATTCGTCTTCTTTTTTTCGCTCTCTCTCTCTCTTTCTCCTTTAGATTTTTAGTGATATTTCATCGCATATGAATTACGTTTAAACCTTAAAAAACAATTTTAAGCCACTTGCTGTATATGTACATACATATGTACATTCTATCCCCTACATACCGCTACCATCCTAATGTAACCTTCTTAAATTGTTATAAAATGTACATACATTTCTTGTTGGTGGGTGGTTGGTGTGTTGATGCCGGTGTGCTGGTGCCCAAACTGATAAACCTTAAGCTGTCATTACAGCCAACCATGTTTCCTTCTATTTCCTTCCTTCTTCTCTACACTTTTTAAGAAAAACACAAGGTGAAGCAACAAAAAAAATTGAAAAATATTGAAGTTTGTTGTTGTTTTTTTTAGTAGAAGATTACAGTGTTGAAAAGAAAAAAAAAACACACAGGAAGGATATGTCAGAACAGGAAGAGGGGTAGACATCAGAGCGGGACATATTTGTTTTTAAGTGATTTAAAAGGATTAATATCCGTCTTTAGAATTCCGTTTGTTCGTTTTTTTTTATATGAAATTTCCTTATAATCTATTCTTCTTGGTAAAAACAAAACAAAAAAAAAAGAGAATGGAAAAGGAAAACAATTTGAATTTAAAATTCAGGACATTGAAAGGATTAAAGAGAGCATTTTTATTTCTTTTTTTGCAAGTGAGGTTGAAGTATGTAATGTGTGGGGGATTTGAAATCAAAGAGAGGAAAGTTTTTATAAGTTTTGGTAATTTTTTAAAAAATTTTTGGCATTTTAAAAAGAAAATAATTTAAACAATACAACTATACTACCTGTTATGTATGTATGTGTGCTCTACACAGTCGCAAACATTTTCATGTTAATTGTGTTCGGTCCTATTGAATACCATAACATCATAAAACTCTTTCTTGTTATGGAACCAGTGCATGACAAAACATGATCACAATCACTATGCATTAATATTTTTGATGATCATTGATTGCAAATTGCTGGCTTCATAAGAAGCAAATAAATTTAAATTTTTTTAACTCTTTTTGCCGTTTTACTTCCTTCCATTCTTTAACTAAAAATTCAAAAATTTAGGAATTTGTTATGGTCAGGTTTTTATCAGAGATCAGCAGTGAATCATGAAATTTTGAATAAAAGTGAGTCAACAACATTGAATCGTACTCACTACAACGTTGATTTATAAGTACAGGTTGCAATGAGTATGCGTACAACGTTGACATCAAACTCATACCATTTGAAATACGTTTGATTCATAAGCCTACTCATTCAGATTCATAACTTTAGAAAAATACTTATAACACTTATAAACTGACACCTGCGCCTGAAAGTAAGCAGCTTTAAAAAATTTTTCTTTAATTTTCCAATTATTTGAACAAATTTTATGAACATTTTTCTAAAAAAAATATGATTTAAAGCGCATTTCTTGCCTTATTTTCTCAATTCCTTTGCCATTATGTGTCATCGTTATGTCTATAAGTATTTGTATGTGTATGTGTGTGTGTGTCTGTTTTTATTGACAGTTTGAAAACAAAAATTATTACTATTGGCAGCTCGGTGGCTACAGACTGCTGGGTAGCTGCTGTTGGTGCTAGCTTTGGAATTCTTTTTTTTCCATTTAGGCCACCACGTACAACATTTCTTGACTAACAATACAAAACGTGTTTCGAACAGAAATTAAATAAAATATTTTCGTTTCGTTGTTGTTGCTGTTGTTGAGGTTTAAGGGTGGAAATGGAAAATTTTCTTCGGTTTTTTTTCTTTCTGTTGCTGCTTACGTTTTGACTTTTCAAGGCATGTCTTAATAACGGGTACGTTACGATAAAATAAAATCAATATTTTCTTCTTCTTCTTTCATTTTTCTTTGCTACTCTTTTAATGTTCGTGTCTTGTCTTGTTTTGTTTTGTTTTGTGACCACCACTAGCACCAGCACCAGCAATAGAACAGAACAGCACAGCACAGCACAGCACATATTAAAATGTTAACGTTTGCTACACAGCTACAGTGTATTATAAAATTAAAGCTTCTCTATGAATGTTTTCCATGGGGTGTTTTAAATAAAAGATGCTTTACTAATATAATACACTTTTATGTTTAAGTGTAACCAACCTAAAGCACAACACACGCAAACCCGCACTCAGAGATACTAAGAGGAAAAGAGAACTACAGCTACAGCTACAGCAGCAGTATTGTTGTTAAAATAAAATATTTTCTAATCATTGTTGTTCTACTATACCAACGAAACACCACACCACACCACACCACACCATACCCGTTTTTCTATATTTGTTGTTATCCTTTTATCTCTGGTCTTTTGTTGCCTCTCTCTCTCTCTCTCTCTCTCTCCCTCTTGCCTATGCCTTTTCGTTTTTTGTGTAACATCAAGGGAATAGATTTTATTGTTTTGTCAACATAAATTTAAAATTTTCGGTGTGTTTTTTTTTCTGTTGTTGTGTGTTGTTGCCATTGTATTGGGAGCCATTCTTCTGTTATTCGTTTTTTTTGCGTTTTTTTTTGTTGTGTTTGTTTGCAATTTGGCTCGTTATTACATTCGGTTGTTGGCTTTTTACCACTTTAAATTTTATTCACTCTCTCGTGCTTTTTTTCTCGTATTTTTTCGGTTTTTTTTTTTGTATTTCTGTAGCATTTGTACGTGATAAATGATGTTTCAAGTTTATTTTGTTCGAAAGCCCTTAGAGAGTATATGCCAACCTTAGAGAGTTTTTATATACACACACAAACACATGCACACAATAGCAACCTAACGGCTTGACCACAGAAATATTATATTCATAGGGGGGTATTAAGGTTTTTTTTTTTGGTTGAAATTTTTCTTTTTTATTATTCTTGTTGTTGTTTTTATAGGTTAAATTGATTGGCAAAATGTTAAATAAAGGAAACGAAACAAAAAAAAAAAGAAAAAAACCTAGAGATGGTCAAAGTTTCTCTGATTGTGTAGCCATTTTTAAAAGACTTTTAAAATATTTTTTCCTTTTTTTCTTTTTTTTTTGTTAAGCATTGTGAGATTTTTATATATACAGTTACAGAAGATAGAGAGCGAGAGAGAGACAGAGGGATAGAGTGAAATAGGGAGCAAAAGATAATATAACTGTTAACGATTTATCAAAAGTTTTGTCTTTCGTTAAGCAGCAAAAACAAATAGGATTCGTATATCGTGTAATAAAACTTAAGTTTTATGGCTATCCTTAACAAAAAACAAAAAAAAAACAAAAGAAGAAGAAACAAATCAAAGCATACTTTTTAGGGCAATAAAAATAAAAGAAAACTAATCATTTTTGATTTGTTTTATAAAGACCTTACGCTCGCACTAAGAGATTTGAAAACGTTTCATGAAATCGAAGAATGTATTAAGTTTTCTTTGTAGGAAATCCTTTTTTTTAATTTTTATTTTGTCAATAACAAACTCCAAAAAATTGAAGCATAGTTTTAGGTTAATACCAAAAAAAATTCTGTGATACTATTGTTGTTAATACTAAAAGAGGGTTAAAGAGTGTTAGTAAGTTATTATGTTTCGTAATTCTTATGTTTTCGTGATTTATTTCATGAAATTACAGAAAAATTGAAGCATACTATCAGGTTGCAAATGTAATAAAAATTAAAGAAATCGAAATTTTTAAATATAAAAAGAGAGAAAAGTGAGTTTCGTTTGCGCAACTGTTTTTGTTTATTCAATAAAAATAAAAACTAAGAAATCGGGCTGCTCATACGAAAATCTAATGTCAGAGTCCCTTACGAGTACCCTCAGCCTATTCTGTCCAACGTTTGGAAGCCATTGACAAATATTGGATCTGGATTGTTAGAACAGCAACCTATAGGTGGAATCCGTAGTGCAAATTGGGTCATATTGTCACCAGCTCAGCCTTAGGCACAGCAAATAATGCCTCAGTTGGAAGGCGCATGGAGCAAAAGTTTGAAAGTAGGCTATGTTTAGTCTTTATGTCACCTGCTCAGACCTCTTTTTCAACAAACGATCAGATGGCAGTGCGAAAAATGTCATAGTTGGAGTTAAATTAGATCGCAAGCCCGAAAGTAGGCTACATTTTCATAAAACTATTGATCAGGAGAAAATTGCATTTAAAAAGTCATACATAACATATCTTCAGGCGTAAAATACATAAAGTTTTAAATACTTTTTAAAATTATAAAGCCTGCTTCTAGGCAAATTTACTTTGGAGAATAGAAAAATGCTGCTTTAACTTTAAGTTTGAATTTTTCTTCTTTTAATTTTGCCTGTAAGCACATGTAGTTAATTAATTTAAAAAGTCTTCTCCGTTTGTAAGCCTTGTCTTATGCAATGTTTTTTTGTTGGTGAAATAATGAAATTTTTGCAGATGAAACCACTTTATCACTACACTAAACCACACTAAATCAATATGTTTTCTCTTGGCGGTTTATTTGCTTTATTTTCAATTTCTTTTTGCGAATGCCTTAAAGTAGGCAACATTTTCTTAAAACTATTTGCAATTTATTTTAGATTTTGCAACCACACAATTTAGTTTATTGAACTATTTTAGTAGAGTAATTGCTAATAAATAATGCTGCTGCATACTGTATGGCTGTTCTTGTTCTTGTTCTTGTTTTTTGTGATTGAGGTTGTAGTTGTAGTTGTAGTTGTGGCAGATACAACTGCCTGATACAGATGCTGTTGTATTGATGATGCTGCTGAGGCTGTTGTTGTTATTATTGTTGTTATAACCCAAATTTATTATGAATTGAATATGGCGGATGGGTGAATGAATGAATGAATGAATGGTATTTATAAAGAGAGTTTGAGTTGGAAAAACTTTAGTTTTGTTTGATAGTTTTGGTTCTTAGCAGATGGAAGATGAAAGAGTGGTGGTGTGGTGGTGTTAGTAGAGGTTACAGTTATTCATTTCAATTAATTTGTTTTGCTTTACCATATTCCCCGCTCTCTCTCGCTCTCTCTCTTTCGTTCCCACACAGCTGTCATATAACTCTTGCCGTCGTTCTCTTAAAGAAACGGCAAAACTCATAAACTCGGCAAAAACTTATTAAAACAAGTTTTTCGGTTAACAAAAGATCTCGAAAAACTTTTTTCTCTCTCTCTCTCTCTATTCATTCTATTTTCTTCATCTCTAGATTTACAAACAAAGTGTTGTTGCTCTGGCATGTGTGTGTAGTTTTTGAAGATTGTATTGGAATTTGAATTCCTTTTTCTGCATGTGTGTGTGCATATGTGTATAGTAAGAGTCTACAGCTCAAGAATTTCTATAAAACTAGGCGAGTAGCATGTGAACAAAAAAACTACAGCATACTTTTAGGATTTTTGAAACTTGAAATAATAAAGCATTTCACATTTTAAGGATCTCAAAAGTAAAGTTAAATAAAAAACACTTACAAAGCTATGAGCTAAACCGGCATTAATGGCATCAGTCGATCATTTTCGCATATTTTGAGAATTATTGGTTTTCAAATGCTCCAAAGTTAGGAGATGACATGGGTAGACATGATATTTGCCGCTAGCACAACAAAATGGTGTAATTGCGTCAAATTGTATGATTAAAATTAAAATTATTCTTTCTAGAAACTTTCTTAGAATAAAAGCTACAATAGCACATGTTGTGTGGCTTGTGGCAATGTCTTGCTGAAACCACACACTGTTTGAATAGCCATAGCGTTATGAAATAATGTGGTAGAGCTCATATACAGCTCCAGACCATAATTTTTACCAAAAAATTAATTTTGTCGATTGCAAAGGCATTTCGTCAATCACTTTTTGGGTTCTCTGAGTGTGTACACTTCAGATGAAAGATATTTAACCTCTACGGCGTTTGTGAAACTTTGAAATGCACAAACCGTCAGGATATGAACAAAAATACAAAAAATGCAACATATTTTTAGGGGTTACTTTAATCAATTAAAGTTGATTATATTGAAACACTGTTTTAGTTTTTCTTCATCGTTGGGTTGAAAATTTTTCTTGGAATTCTTTTCTTTTTCATGTTTTTCCAGAAGTTTCCAAAAAAAAATTAAAAAAAATTTTTCGTTTTTCGTTTTTTTTTTTTAACACAGACTTGTTTAGCTAAAATAAGCGCAAATCAAACAGAATTTAAAGGCAAAAGCATAGCATAGAGGTGGAGGTTGTTTAAATACAAAAAGTGAACAAATATTGACCAAGTTTTTCTTTGTTTTTTTTTTATTTTTTGTCTTTCTTTATTTTTAATATTTAAAAAGCAATGCTTCAACATTTTATTTATAAAGAAATGAAGAGAAAAAGAAACAAACAAAAAAAAAACAGAAAAAAAGCAACGGGACAGATAATTTGCCAACAACAAGTAAACGAAATGAAATGGTAAATGTTAAGAGGGTCGAGGAAATTTACGTTTAAAAAGTTTGTTTAAAATTAAAATGTGAGCTGAAGCTGAAGCATTTCATTACAAAACTAAAGCTCATCAGCATCATCATCATTATCAACAACATCGATAATGTCCTGCTCATTACGAACAAAGTTTTGACGTTGTTCTCTGTATTTGAATTTGACAAGGGAAATAGATGGTAGCCGTAACGTAAAACGTTGGCGGATGATAATAAAATAAAATGCTATCTCTTGTACAATATTTGTGAAAAGTTATTTAAAACTGTAGCATAGTTTAAGGCCGTAAATCATTTTGAATTATATTGTTGAGGCTATGGTACATCGAAACACCGTAGAGACACAAGTAATCTTATTACGCAATTCTTTTACTAGAAAGTTGCCAATGGTAGTGGCACTATCTGTATTTATATTTGATTTATTTTCATTTGTGTCAACTTCTAAATCTCCTCCTAATTTATTAAGAATTAACATCATAAATTCTCTAAAGTGTTCTAAAAAAACAGTTTCTATTTGAAAAATTAATTTTTATCTCTTTTTAGTCCTTTTCTTAATCATTTTTCAAAAATTGTTGCATACTTTTGTGTGCTAAATATTTCATTTCAATTTTTTTTCAAAAATTGTTGCATACTTTTGTGTGCTAAATATTTCATTTCAACTGTATTTTTACCTTTATTTACCCTTTTTTTCTATATCCCTTCGTTTTTTCTTCTTCTGTTATTTGAATAAATTCTTGTTGTTCTTCTTTGTATTTGTTTTGTAACTGTTGTTGTTGTTGTTAGTTTAGTTGTTGGTCTTTTGCAAATGAGCTGCTGCCACGATGATGATAATGATAATGATGATGAGAGTTTTGAAATATTATTTAAAGAGCCAGAAGAAGAAGAAGAGTATTATGTTAAGCATGCTGCTGTTGTTGTTGTTTATCATACACAATACTTATGTTTTGAGTATAATGATGAGGGAGCAGCTAAAGATAGAAACCCCGTTTAATGTTCATTTTATTTTGCTTATCTCTCTCTCATGCTTGCTCTTGCACTCTCCCGCTCTTTCTCTCTCCAACAATATTCAACAAATATTTTCTACCATTACAGTTTAACGTTTTATCTTTTAACATTCACATTCACATTGTTGTTGTTGTTGCATTAAGAAAACAGTAAAAAAAATAAATAAAGGAGAGAGGGCAGAGAGAAATGAGGGAACATTTTAAATTTATCTTCTCATTTAGCGAAAGAAGAACTTGATGAATAAACCAAGCAACGACGGAGGTCATTGGTTGGTAACCTGGAGGTATTAAATATAACGGTATAAATTATATACAACAACAACAACAACAAAAACAACACAAATTTGATTCTAAATAAATAATAATTAGATTTTTAGACAACCTTATTCACTGGAGATTATTCTTCTTGGTGTTCGTTTCTTGTTTACATACCTGAAAACGTTATTAAATTTTCTGCTAAATTGCATCATTTTTGTTGTTGTTTTATGCTGACATGATTATTACACTTAATTAACATACAATATAATAACGGTTGGCAAGGAATGCAAAAAACGAAGCAACAACAAACACACTCACAACTCAACACTTATTTATTAACGTTTTCTCAGCAGGAAGTTTTAACGGTTCTTTATGCTTTTAACGTTTCTATCTTCTTTACAAAAAAAATTTTTTCGTTGTGTTGCAGCAGCCAGTCTTGCCTTTTGATAGCTGCCATATAAAGTTGGGGTGTGTTTTTTCTGTTTTGGGGAGAAATTTGGGAAATTTATGTCTTCAACTGTTTTTAACTTTGCCTTCCCTTAGCCATCTTCCCTTCCATCTGCCAACTGGCTTCTAAATACTTTATTAAATAAGAAAAGCTATCCAGGCAGAGTGTCAGAGTAAACATGGCAGAGGCAACTTTATTTTAATCGAAAACTCAATAGAAAGTAGTCGCAAATATTAACACACATGACATGGATGGTGTGAGAAGCTAGGTTGTAAGCCTGTCTAAAGGGTTGTAATTACCAATTAAGTAAGTAGGTTAGGTAGGCATATCTCAGCCATTCTAAGAGTTATGTGAAAGTGGAAATTTTATTCGAAATGCCTCTGGCTAGACGCGTTCTCTGTATAAATAACTAGGTGCACAAGAATTTTTCTTCTCCTAGGTTCCCAAATGTAGAACATTGTCACTCCTCTTCTTCCACACCATTACAGCTTCTGCAGGAGTCATTATAAAGCATTGCAGAGTCCCATTAGAAGTGGTATAAGGTTGCTAAGATGACATCTGATCAATATTATAATAAGAAATGTCTCCCTAACCAAACTAAATGCATTCGGGATTCTTACGTCAATCTTAGCTTTGGTGTACACTTTATCTATTTGAGCTTTAGTGCCGCTTTATTGGCAGTAAATATATGCGTATATCTCCCAATTTAATATACTCTGATAACGAAATTCTCACAGCAGAAAATTTTATTGGCATTCTTTCGGCCTGAACAGTACCTACAGTCATCGCGTAGTACAAGGGGCAATTATAGCTTCCGTTCTTCTGAACAGAACTATTCAGTGAAATACTTGAATGACGTTCTAGAATTAAATTTTATCTCTTTTTCAAAATATTTGATGGTCCTAAAAAGGGCCGATTGTTAACTAGAAAAACTTGATGTTGCACCTGAAGGAGAAGGAAATATTTTAAATATTATTTTCAGATTTAATTTCATTTCAAAATATATTCTAATTTAAAGTTTAAAACATTTCAATAAAACTATTTCTATGCAATACAATTTCATTTAAATGACTGCCCTTGAATTAGTTCCAATAGTCGTTCCATTTTCGGTCACTTTTTCACACATTTCGTGTGGTAAAACGGCGATAATCGATTGACGAATATTGGGGAATAATGGATGTATGGATATGACGTTTGCCATAGCCTCACAAATGAATCCAACAGCTTGTCGAATTGCCTAATCGTAGTGGCCACGAATGTGAAATTACAATTTCTGTAAGCTTCTTAGGCAATAAAGCTAAAGCAGGGCTTGTTGAGTGGCCATACAGCTTTCAATTAACCCTTTTGCGAAATGAGCGTGACTGACCAAACATTGTCGTCATAGTTTGCATAAACGCAAGTGAACTGTCGTGTATATGCGGCATCATCCTCTCTCGGCCAATAAGTAACTGCCATATGTACACGACATAAGCGGCTGAGATGCACAAAATGATTGAAAAAGACAAAAAAAAAAGAAAAAGAACAAAAGAAAGGCAAAAACAACAATTTTTCATCATGGCACCCATAAATAAATTTTCCCTCTAAAGATTTCCTCTGTACGTTACGGAATTCATAACCTTTTTCTAAAGAGAACTCCTATAATAGCTCTCATCTTCTTAGGATTAGTTTCGTTCCTATAGGATTGAGCTTTGGCCATAAAACTCATGTAACCTTGCTGTCCTGCATGCTTGGCTTACAAGTGAATCGAACTTTTCTTTAATAATTCACAAAAAAGAAGGTTTTTTCTTCTCTTATAGCTATCAAAACTTTTTCAATTCAGAAGTCAGTCTATTAACTCTCTTGCAGAACGTTCCTCCAATCTATGTTTGAGCTCAAGAATCGCTTTAGAAAGGCATGGCGTATGATTAATTAAATTTCATTTAAATCTGAAACTCTAAACTTTTCTAAAACATTCTCTAACGAAATTATTTTCTAAATTTCTCACTCTCTTTCTCTCTCTGCATCTCTCACCGTTGTCTCTTTCCGGTGTGTATCTATATTTTCCATTTAAAATTCACTTTTTTTGTGTCTGTAATAAAACAATTATGAAGAGTTTAATTTTCGTAAATAATTCAATTAAAATAAATTATTTTTGAAACATTGTCATCATAAACTGGCTTAATTAATGCAAATTAAATAGACAGAGCACCAGCACCATCACCGCCAACGCATTACATCGCACATCACATGGTATTACCTTTCTACACCCAACTCACAACATTAGCAGCAGCATTCAGCATCATCATCATCATCACCACACTTTTTGTGCATACAGTAATAAAATTAAAAACACGGGGATAGAGAGTGTGAGAGAGAGAGAGAGAGAGAGAGAGAGAAATAAGGATAGAGAAGGGCGTGGGGTTTTTTTTAGCATTAAAAAGTTGATTTCTTTGAATATTTGTTCCTTTTTTCCCCTCTGTGTTTTTGTTTTTATTTTATTGCTTTAATCATATTATCCAGGACAAATAATTTCCGTTTTGGAAAATTAACAGTTAAAGTAACAGTATTACGGCACAAGAAATAAAATTGAAAAAAAGTGAAAATATATGCTCGTATGACTTGATTGTAACATACAATTTAAATGCCAATTAAATAACAGGCAACAGCAACAACAACAAGAAACAAAAAGAGTTCAGGAGAGAGAGAGTACAAGAAAGAGAGAAAAGAGTAAGCAAATAAGGAAATAATAAATAACACAACATTTTATACAGCATACTACCACACATACATCTGTGCACTTGGATTTATATCACACATACTCTCTCTCTCTCTCTCTCTCTCTTACTTTATACACATGTACACTGTAAATCAATTAAAATTCTGTTTTTTTTTTCATCTTCTGTTATTAAATACTAACTCTTCCCCCGTTTCTCTCTCTCTCCCTCTCTCCATCACTTTCTTCCTTAAACACACATATTGCGAAAAACATTTTAAACTTTCAATACAAGCACAAGCACACTAGGGTCATACAGAAATTGCAAAAAAAAGAAAAAAATTGAGAGAAAAAAACGAAGAGAAAATTGGAAAAAAACCTGTCAATTGGTTAAACGTTACAACAAAATCCAATCAAATCCTAAAAAATAAAAACTTGAAAAACATGTGTGTACTCACTCTACACACATTTTTTCTTCTTCTTTTTCTTCTGCTTGCATTGATTAGTGTTGTAAAACGAAATGAAATTGTTTTGAAATCAAAAGAAAAAAAAAACTATTTTTGTTATAAAAATCTTAGCAATTAAAGGACAAGATAGTGTTAGCTCGCAAAGGAGACTAGAATCTATTGTATCGGGTTATCCGTTTACAGGTTTCACAAGCGCCAATGGTGGCAAGGCTGTCAGCTGTTAAATATCTTTCATTTGCCAATAATTTAGGGACAAACGAAAAATGCTTAAAAATAGCGAAGAAATATTTTTCTCGGAGAATTTCCATTTTTTTTTTTGGCAAAAACGCTGAGAGTAAATAAAAAAAAGTGCAATGAAAAGTTGCTCAAAAATCTGTTGTTTGTAGTCGACAATAAACTGTTGGTCCCTAGCCTCGTAGATAAAATTAACGCACACAACATGGGTGGTGTGAGAAACTAGAATGTAATCTGACTAAAGAATTGTAATGTCTAACCTCTAAACTGAGGATTTGATCGTATGTCATGTTCCACAGATCTGGCCTAAGTATAGATCCCTTTTTGAAGTCGCCGTAGTCTAGTAGGTAGTGTGTTGGCTTATTAGACGCAAAACCCTAGGTTCGAGCCCCAGGCCAGACATCAAACGCAAAATACAAAAAGTATTTCTTCGGCGACGTCCTCTCAGTAGATTTCTGGCAAAAACTCTGAGTGTGAAATAAAATTGCCATGAAAAAGTTTCTCAAAAAATCTGTCGTTCGGAGTCGACTTTAAACTGTAGGTCCCACCACTCATGTATAAAATCAACACACACAACATAAGTGGTGTGAGAAACTAGGACGTTGTACAATGGGTCAATTCGACCTCCGGGTACTGTACTTGTCTTAAATGACAAGTACACGTCCTCAAACCTAACCTAACCTCTAAACTGAGGATTTGATCCATGTTCTATAGATCTCTGTCCCAAGTATACATTCCTAAGCTGCCACCGACGTTTATCTGCTTTCATTTTAATCCGTTTTGTTGTATCTTGGAGCAGCTCAGATAGCATGTTTGTGATAATCACACGTTGCAACTTTTCACGACGGTGCGACTAACCATACATCGTCGTTATCGTTCGCGAAAATGCAAGTGAACAAATAAATGAACGCCGTGTATATGCGGTGGCATTAGCCTCTGTTGACTAATAAGTAACTGCCGTATTTACACGACGATTTACACTGTGAAGCACCAAATGACTGCCGTATATACACGGCAAAATAATTTCTAAAACGTTAAACCTGTTATCCTGTTTTTTTTTTAAATAAAATTTTGTTCGAATATTTAATTTCTCAATTTAATTTATTCCGTATGCTTTTTTCTGTTTTGTTTTTTTTTTTTTTGCATTAATTGTTATAAAATTAAACACAAATTATGCTGCTTCCGCTGCTGCTGTTATTGTTGAAGTCAATTTAAATTTTTTTTGTCTATTTCAATGCATTATCAAACTGATTTATATCTACATATGTGTGTATGTATGTATATTTATAAAGGGTGTTTTTTATAGAGGTATAGAACTTTAAGTTGGCATTACTTTTCAATATGGCGACCGATTTAACAGCTGTCAAGTGATTTATTCTCAGTTTGGTTTGGCAATTGATCATGAATAGACTCACGCCTGAACAACGCTTGCAAATAGTTCAATTTTATTTCGAAAATAATGGTTCTGTGCGGAAAAGGTATCGCGCACTACGTCCATTTTATCGTCGACAAAATCGTCCATCAGAGCAGTTAATTCGATTAACCATGGAACGTTTTCGCACCACATTTACTCTTATTGATAACTCGCATCCCCAGAGACGCTGTACGGTGCGTACAGAAGAAGCTATTGCTGCTGTAGAGCGTAGCATTGAGGAAGACCCGAATGAGTCCATCCGCCATCGAGCATAGGAATTGGATCTGTGTCCATCCACTTTATGGAAGATTTTGCGAAAGGATCTTGGTTTGCGTGCTTACAAAATCCAACTCGTGCAAGATTTGAAGCCAAACGATCATCAAGTAAGGCGTAGATTCGTCGAATGGGCCCAAAACGAGATTACCGTTGTTCCCGATTTTCATAAGCGAATTTTGTTTAGCGATGAAGCGCACTTCTGGTTGAATGGCTACGTCAACAAACAAAACTGCCGCATTTGGAGTGAAGGTAATCCTCAAGTGTATGTGGAAACACCGTTACATCCAGAAAAACTGACTGTTTGGTGCGCTTTATAGGCTGGTGGAATCATTGCTCCGTACTTTTTCAAAAACGATGGTGGTCAGTACGTTACAGTCAATGGTGATCGGTATAGAGCCATGATTACTAAATTTTTCATTCCTGAATTGAATAACCATGATGTCCAGGAGATGTGGTATCAACAAGACGGCGCAACATGTCACACAGCTCGTGCCACAATAGATTTATTGAAAGACACGTTTGGTGACCGCCTAATTTCACGTTTTGGACCTATGAATTGGCCTCCAAGATCTTGTGATTTAACACCGGTAGACTACTTTCTGTGGGGCTATGTAAAGTCATTGGTCTATGCGGTAAAGCCACAAACGCTTGACCATTTGGAAGACAACATTCGCCGTATTATTGCCGATATACGGCCACAAATGTTGGAAAAAGTCATCGAAAATTGGACGTCCGGATTAGACTACATCCGCGCCAGCCGTGGCGGTCATATGCCAGAAATCATATTTAAAATGTAATGCCACAAGATTATGTTTCGGATCGTTGTTTTATTGAAACTTAAAGTTCTATACCTCTATAAGAAACACCCTTTAGAATATACAATATTTATAAATATATTTTTTTTTGTTTTAAATCATTGAAGTAAATAAAGTTTTGTGGTTGTGTTTATTGTTATAAATTACAAAGAGATTTCAATATTACAATACTTTTCAAATGCGGTTAATTAAGTACTACAACTCTCTCTCTCTATATATATCTCTTTCTCTCTCTCTCTCTAAACATATTTTTAATGCTTAAAGGCCAAATTAATTTCTATTTTTTTATTTTTTTTTTGTAGCCAATAAAATAAGTTGTGTACGATAAAGACAAAAAACAAAAATAAAATGAAACATACAGAAGAGATTTAATTTTTACCAATCCAAGTACTTAATTTCTTGCCTTTTTTCCTTTTTTTTCAATAAAATTAATTACTGTTTGAAAAAAAGAAAGCAAAAACAGAAAAGAAAAATTAAAATATTTATTACAGAGATTTAATATCGACAATATTTTTGGTATTTTGTTAAAAAAGAAAAAATTAAATTTTGTTTAATTGCATCCACAACAGCTTAAATAGAAAACGAAAAGAAAAACGTTTACAATCGATTAATAATCGCCCATAAATGATCAGAATCGATAGGAAATTGTCAGTTAAACTTTGGTTTTTAAGGGTTTGTGATGTGCATGAAGAAGTTGCCGTAGTCTAGTAGCTAGTGTGTTGGCTTATTAGACATAAAGCCAGGGTTCGAGCCTCAGGCCAGACATCAAAATAAAATACAAAAAAGTATTTCTTCGGCTACTTCCTCTCAGCAGATTTCTGGCAAAATCTCTCTGAGTAAATAAAATTGCCATGAAAAATTTTTCAAAAATCTGTTGTTCGGAGTCGACTCTTAAACTGTAGGTCCCAACACTCATGTATGAAATCAACACACACAACATAAGTGGTGTGAGAAACTAGGTCGTAATCCTGATTGAAGGGTTGTAATGGCCAACATGTACGAGTATGTACGTATTTGCTTACAAAAGTACCATTTGGTGCAAAAAAGTACGTATGATGTGCATGAAGATAGATTTAAAAAATCTATAACCCTAGACTCAAACCATGCTAGTTAACAAGGCTCTATTAGGTTACTAACAAAGCTCTGATAAATAATAGATTAAAGTAGAAACAATAAAAAAAAATACTAAAATGCTGGGACCATATTGGGACGTAACGTCAGTATTAAGATGTAACCTAATAACCATGTTTACATACTTAACTGGTCTTTACAGCCATTTTAGTCAGGATTACAACCTAGCTTCCCATCACACCACCCACCCATTTCGTCTGTGTTAATTTTAACCATGAGTATGACAAGTTTTATTTGAGAAACTTTTCATAGCAATTTTATTTTACTCTCAGAGTATTTTTTTTTGCCAGTTGACCACTGATAGAAGAAATCGCCGAATGATATACTTGGGGAATTTCGTGTCAAGTGACCCAATTTTTAAAATCGATGTCTTCCGATTTGGATGAAATTTGCACCAAGATTAGTACTATTGGATAGGTGGCTAGACGCATTTTGGTCATACAGGGTTTTGTTAAAATGTGTGTAACTTTTCACCTATTGGTCCTAGCAAAGGATATTAGATAGCTATTTCTTCAATCTTTCCAAAAAAAATTTTTTAGTTTTTAAAAAATTTTTTTTTTTTATTTTTTGCTCAAAAGAAAGCTTATACAATTTCCTTTAAGACCTTTATAATTGCTTAATGGGATGCGAGTGGGATATCCATCGAAAAATATTATTTTTTAATTCAAGAATAAGATTTTTCAATATTATTTCGATATTTTATGATAAAATTGAGTTACTAGAGCTTCAGTTTCGCAAAGTTGGTGCAAATTTCATCCAAATCGGAAGACATTGATTTTAAAAATTGGGTCACTTGACACGAAATTTCCCACTTATATGTCTGAGCTGGGTTTTTAATTAGACATTGGCGACCATTTCTCTGTTTTAAAAAAGAGTTGAGAATTTAATTTTTAATTAAAAAAGCATTTAAAACTTTATGTACACTCTCGTTCTTTTATTTCTCACTCTCACTCTTGTTCTTTCTCTCTTACTTTTATATTTTTTTATGTATTTTCGAAAAGAAGAAGAAGAAAACTTTTAAAATTCTTAACAAGTTCTCTCTCTCTCTCTCTCGCTCTTAACACAATAAGTAACATTGTTTGGAGAAAAAACGCACAACAAAAGTGAAACGAAATTTAACTTTTTTTTTGTTGCAAATATTTGCCACAAACTATAGAAGAAAAGTAGTTGAGAAGGAGGAGTGGTGGGGTTAACAATCCAGGGCTAAACATATAAAAATCTTGTAGCTCCTAATGTTACTTGGGAAACTTTTTTTTAGCGTGTCTTGGTTTCTGTTTTTTTTTTTTTTGAGCATTTCTTGTAACATGTTTGGGGTAATTTTTCTCCAAAAAAAAAAGAAACATTCACTCACTGAATTTAGGATTAAAAGTGGCTTTAACCATATGCTGTCTTATCTGTCTGTCTGTCTGTCTCTGTATGTCTGTCTATGACTGTTTGATATGGATGTGTGGGAAGTGGAAGTGTAAGCGAGATTTAAAATAAGAGAAGAAGATGCCAAGTGTTTTTTTTTTTCGTTTTTTTACAACAATTTTTGGTTTTTTGTGGCAATATTGTAATGCAAAGAAAAGATGGAAAAATTTTACTTTTCACACGGTTTAAACTACATATTCATTTGAAATTGTTTCGTAATTGTATACGAATTTTGTGTCATATGATTGACATTAATTATAGGTTAAGTTTTATAAAGAAATGGCAGCTGCCTAACTAACTTAAGTATACCCATACCGTTCGTTTTTTTGGACGTAACCACGACGCAAAGTCAGGTATGAGTGTAAATTGTTGTCAATTTCCAAAATTTCAAAATATTTTTAATAAATTCAACGTTTTTTAAATATTTATAACGTATTAAAAGCCAGTCTACATTCAGTCTTAATTTTTTTAAATTAAAAGTTTGTGAATGCAAGTACAACGTAGCTTCCTAAACAAACTCTTTTATGGTTTAACTTTTTTAAAACACCTGCTAACTTTATTAAATATTCCACGATTTACAAAATTTCAAATGTTTTTAAATGAAAACACTTTAAATTTTTATATAATAAAAGGAAATTTTATTACTTTTTCTCCGTCTTTAAATTAAATGCCAACAAATGAGAGAAAAACTTGAAAAAAATATTTCAAGAGTCTCTTTGGAAGTGAACTTTTTAAAAATCTTTAGAAATTCAATAAATTTCAATTAATTTAAAGAAGTTTAATTTTAATTTAAAAGAAAACACTTTAAATTTTTATATAATAAAACAAAAAGAAACATTTTCTTTCTTGCCATTATTTTATTTTATTTTTTAAAGTCGCAGAGAAAAACGGAATAATAATTCAATAAATTTTTTTGATTGTTATTTAATTATTTTTAATTTCTTTTTCCTCCCCCCCCCCCTTTGTTTTTGTTAAAGTTTTAATTGTTTAGGAAAAGTATTTCAAAACAAAACCAACAATAGAAAAAAAATAATTATTTTATAGGCATTTTATACATCTAAATTTGCTAAACAACAGCTGATGTTTTGACCATGGCTGTAATGAAATTGTGTAGGCACAGTAGGCGGAAGGCATTAACAGTGGCAGGAAGTTCATAAAACAATTTGTCTCTCCTGGTTTTTTTCATTTTTTTGTTTTCATTTTTTGTTGTTGTTGTTGTTGTTGTTTTTGTTTTTTGCGTTGTCCATTAAATAGTTTTAGTTTTTCACTTCATTTAATTAGTTTTTTAGGTGTACAACCCAACACACAGTTCGCACAAAGTTTGGTTCAGTTTAGTGTTCACTTTAGTTCAGTTCAGTTCAGTCGCATTCTATTAAATTCTGTTTTGCTTAACTTAATTGAATAGCAACAGCAGCACGAGCAACACAAGCAGCACTAGCAGCAGCATAACCCCCGTACGCATTCATTTGTAAGCCATTAAACGAAATGAAATTATCTCAACAGTTATGCTGTGAGTTGCAGAAACGTATTGTATTGTCCATATGGTGGCCAAATACTATATAATGAGGCAGGAATTATTAGAACAAAAAAAAAAAAAAAAGAAAAACAATCATCATGTAAATGACCGACCGAGACCGAGCGGACCCCCCTACCAGCCACACGTTCCAATGAAACTCATTAGCAGCTGTTTTTTTTGTTTTATGAAAGCGTTGCCATAAAAAACTTTGGCCACCAGCTAGTACCTAGTAACTGCTACCGTTTGCTGTCATCTGCTGCTCCTGCTCCTCCTGCTGCTGCTGCTGATGTTGTGTTTTTCTAACCCCCATTGGCAAAATATTTTTTGGTGGGACTCCATAAATATTTACATACATATGTATGTAGTTTCGTTTCGAAGTTTAGTGTTTAAAATATAAATTTATAATGAAGGTGTGTGGAAGTAGGAAGGTTGGGAAGACGAAGAATGAAATTTAATTTTCATGCTCAAAACATTTTAATTAACCAAGAAACGTGTGTTATAAACAAATTGCAAAATTTAATACACAAAAAAATTAAAATTAAATTTTCCGAATCTAAACAATACGAGGGCCCCTTAAATATAGGTATAGCAACTCTAATCCTGTCAACAGGCAGCTGTCTGTTCAAGCAGGCTATTTTACTTTGTGTTTAACAGTCGTTGAAAGCAAACTGCCGCTTGATTGGAGGAATGAATAAAGAGTGAAATACGCTCATTAAGCATAGAAAATTCTCACTTAAATCCGAGTTAAACTTGATAAATTCTAATGCTCCATCATCATTATTTTAACGTTTTCGTTCTTACAATTCGA
Organism: Sarcophaga carnaria; assembly: GCA_958299815.1. Lineage (NCBI taxonomy): Eukaryota > Metazoa > Arthropoda > Insecta > Diptera > Sarcophagidae > Sarcophaga > Sarcophaga carnaria. The sequence goes on from OY283149.1 coordinate 2,664,247, forward strand.
AGGTTTTCTTCAACACAATCTACTCTTCTGGTGGTTCCTATAAGGCCTCTAATGATGCTTTCGTTATATCCATATAAGTTCGGAAGCTGGTGCCCAAGGTCCGGAACATCCAATTGAGTATTGTACACACAAAGCAATTGAAAAAATTCACAATATAATGTTAGCTGATCGGATATTGGAAATAAAAGAGAGATTGTGGAAGACATATAAGCCTTTTACATGACTCAGTGGTTTCAGTTTGGGTTAAGGTTTCGGTATAAGAAAGCTTTCTGTAAGATGAATGTTTGAAGCCATCATAGCCTAGCAGGTAATATGTTGGCTTGTTATACGTGAGCCCGTGCTTCAAACCCCAGCTCAGACATCTCAAATATTGATGGGCATTTCAGTGCAGTGGAGCTGGATGTTTTCAAACGCATGCTCAGCGAAAAGGAAAATAAAGAGAGGCAAAGATTCTTTTTAAACCAAATTAGGGAAAATCTGAGTCATGCATGCATTAGACTATCAAAAAAGTTTGATAACCGGTCTTTTGACAAGGCTCTGTACACTGCAGAGAGTACACTTATTCAGAATGGTGATTATTTAATAGTGATAGTAGCCGTGGTCTCTGGTAGGTAGAGTGTTGACTTATTAAACTTGAGGACTCGGTTCAAATCCCAGGTCAGACGTCTCCAGGAGAACGAAATATGAACAAAAATTTTTCTTCGGCGACTTTCTCTCAGCTGATTTCTGGCAAAAACTCTGAGAGTAAATAAAAATTGCCATGAAAAGTTTCTCAAAAAATCTGTCGTTCGGAGTCGACTTTGAACTGTAAGCCCCGCCGCTCATGTAAAAAATTAACACACACAACATAACTGGTGTGAGAAACTAGGTCCATAATCCTTACTAAAGGGTTATAATGGCCAAGTATAATTCAACAAGTAAGTTCTGTGTTGATGAGAATCATCAGAATAACTTGCTTAGAACCTGCAAAGCATTACTGCTTCCCAGAAAGAATGAAATGCTAGGGAGGGAGTACTAGTTTGATACCGAGCAGCATGCTAATGCTTGGCAGGGCGATAGGCTTGGCGGAAATATTATAGACAATAAACAGTCTCACACGCAGCCCTAAGGCACCTCATCGTCACAATATCGTAGCAGTTATTAAAGCGTTAAAATTTCTTTTTTTTTAAACGTTTGTCTTTTTAAAGCTCTAAAAAATTTATTTATTTAATCTATGCTCCTGTGGTTTTACAGAATATTTTTTAACAAAAAAAAAAATGGAAAAAAACTTTTCAAAATCAATAAAAAATTAGTTTTTCTCCCCTTTCTTGTGTTTACGATTCGTTTTTATGGCTGAAATTCTATTAACGTCTGTGGTGGTTAATTACAGTCTAGTGATTCCTTTCATAAAAGAAAATGAGCGCGTTTTTTTCCTGTTATTGTTGTTGTTGTTGTTTTTTTTTTTAAAATATTTTTGCAACTAAAGATGAACAGCAACAGACTTAAAGTTTTTAAATTTTCGCATTAAAACAGCAGCAGCAGCAACAGCAGCAACAACAGCAGTTTTTGTCTGTCTTTCTTTTTCTTTTTTGTTTTATTTTGCTTTGCTTTTCCATTATGTTGCCAATTCACTGTGAGTGACTTTAGTTAAGTTTATGTGCTGTTTCTGTAAGACGAATGGCCTTACACACACAAACAAAATAGAGGGTTTTTCCATACAAATAGACGAACGTTTGTCTTACGGAAACAGGCCTTTAATATTGTTTTTTTTTCTGTTTTTTTATGATTTATGTTGCACTTTTTTGTTTATTTTTTTTTTTTATTAAATTTTTATAACAAAGCTCTACACACACACACATGCACATAAAGGGGGTTTTTTATAAAGGTATAGAACTTTAAGTTGCAATAAAACAACGATGGATTATTCGATTGACATGAATTTTATTTATCCGAAAGATAATATTGTGGCATTACATTTGAAATATGATTTCTGGCATATGACCGCCACGGCTGGCGCGGATGTAGTCTAATCCGGACGTCCAATTTTCGATGACTTTTTCCAACATTTGTGGCCGTATATCGGCAATAATACGGCGAATGTTGTCTTCCAAATGGTCAAGCGTTTGTGGCTTTACCGCATAGACCAATGACTTTACATAGCCCCACAGAAAGTAGTCTAGCGGTGTTAAATCACAAGATCTTGGAGGCCAATTCACAGGTCCAAAACGTGAAATTAGGCGGTCACCAAACTTGTCTTTCAATAAATCTATTGTGGCACCAGCTGAGTGACATGTTGCGCCGTCTTGTTGAAACCACCTCTCCTGGACATCATGGTTATTCAATTCAGGAACAGACACAGATCCAATTCCTGTGCTCGATGGCGGATGGATTCATTCGGGTCTTCCTCAATGCTACGCTCTACAGCAGCAATAGGTTCTTCTGTACGCACCGTACAGCGTCTCTGGGGATGCGAGTTATCAATAAGAGTAAACGTGGTGCGAAAACGTTCCATGGTTAATCGAATTAACTGCTCTGATGGACGATTTTGTCGACGATAAAATGGACGTAGTGCGCGATACGTTTTCCGCACAGAACCATTATTTTCGAAATAAAATTGCACTATTTGCAAGCGTTGTTCAGGCGTAAGTCAATTCATGATGAATTGCCAAACCAAACTGAGAATAAATCACTTGACAGCTGTTAAATCGGTCGCCATCTTGAAAAGTAATGCCAACTTAAAGTTCTATACCTCTATAAAAAACACCCTTTACAACAGTATTTTATTCGATTTCATGGTTGGAGTCATTTTGTCTCTCCGTTATTTTGTGTTTTTGTTTTGCAGCCTGGTGGTCCTTTCCTTTTATTTTTTTTTCTGAAAGCGACCTTAAATATGAAGGTTTTACAAAAAAAAAATTTTTGTTGCCGACATTTTTGTTGCCGGTTGTGCAATATGTTGTGTTGGCTTATAACGTTTCAATGCTTTTTAATTATTCTTGTTTTGTTTTTGTTGCCTTGTCTCTCTCTCTCTCTGTGTATTGTAAAAAAAAAACTGAGTGTTAAAGTTGGTAACACTTGCCCTGACTGACGCTCTAGCCTGGTTATTCATAGTGAAGCTACGCGTTCGTTTATAAAAACTGAATTATTTGTTGAATAATGAAATGAAAAAAACTCAACTCTCACATGAAACTGCAATGAAATGTCATCATGTGTCATCAGTGAAAAACAAAACGGAAATAAATTACAGACCATTTAAAATAATAAAAAAAAAACACACACATAGCCACAGAATAGTCCTTATTGAAGGCCTAAAAAGTAATAATAAAACGATCTCATATCCATCGTTTAATTCTTAATTTTTCCTATTTAAAAACATCTAAATTAAGTCCATCATATCTTATTTACTTACTAACTTAAATTGGTCATTACAACGCTTTAATCAGGATTGCAATCTAACCTCTACGCCACCCATGTTGTGGTTTAACCATTATGCCGTGGTTCAAACTCCAGGTCTAAATACGAAAAAAATATCCCTGTTAGTCACTTTCCCTCACAATTGTTGCTGGGGAAAAACTCTGAAATTAATAAAAAAAAAAAAAATTGCCAGAAAAGTCCTTAAAATCTGTTCTTCGGATACGACGTTAGACTGTAGGTCCCGCCACTCGTGGATAAAATTAACACACACACAGTATGGGTGGTATGAGATAGGATAGGTTGTAATCTTGACTACAGGGTTGTAATGTCTAAATTAATGAAGTTCTACGCTGGCTAGAAAAGAGAACCAGTTCGAAACAGCTTATTTTCCTTTATTGACTAAGCATTTACCATCTGGCCTTTATCCTCATGGGGCACTGCCTAATAGAGGAACATGCCCGTTGGCTCGGTACCATCTTGTGCGGTTTCCACTCAAGTTGCAATTCGGTGAAGTAAGAAGAGATCATCGGACACTGCATAAATGGTGAGCTGGATAGCCATGTTATCAAGGATTCCAAAAAAGATTTCTTTACGGTCGGTCCACTTCCCCCACAAGTCCATTTTGTATCCGATTTAAGCCCATTTTTGTTTTTGCTCATTTGATGAAAACAGTTAGCTTTGGATTGGATCAAGATGTTATTTGTCTAGATGCCTATGGCCTGTTATAGACAGTGATAGAACAGGTTTTGCTGCAGGGCTTAGATAAGGTCAGCCTGACGTTAGGTTAGGTTAGGTTAGAGGACGTGTACTTTTCTATTAAGACAAGTACAGTACCCGGAGGTCGAATTGACCCATTGTACAACGTCCTAGTTTCTCACACCACTTATGTTGTGTGTGTTAATTTTATACATGAGTGGTGGGACCTACAGTTTAAAGTCGACTCCGAACGACAGATTTTTATTTATTGAGAAACTTTTCATGGCAATTTTTTATTTACTCTCAGAGTTTTTGCCAGAAATCTACTGAGAGGAAGTCGCCGAAAAAATACTTTTTGTATTTTGTCTTTGATGCCTGGCCTGGGGCTCGAACACAGGCGTCTAATAAGCCAACACACTACCTACTAGACCACGGCGACTTCCAGCCTGACGTTAGTTATTGGTTTCATTACAAAGCACTGCGAGATTAGAACGCTAACAAGGATGTGAAACAGATCCCGGCCGGACTATTGCAGGGTATATTGCAATGAGGAGGAGTTGGAAACTATCAAACTTATCTTCTGCAACTGTTCAGCCCTTAGTTGGTTGTGATTGAACCCTGTCCAGGGGCTTTTTCTTTTATGACTTTATTTTAATGAATAATTCTCAGCTTTAAAAACTTAGTTACTGATTCATTCAATCGAAATTTTATGTCCAGTTCATAAAGGACACGCCTCTGGAAAAGCATGGTCATACATTTGTACCCAAATTCTGTTCGTCTTTCGTTTGTTTAAATTTTTTATAATTTTTATTATTTTCTATTTGCATTGTATTTATAATCAATGGAGAGGGAGAGGGGGGAGGGAGGTAGAGAAAGAGAGAGAGAGATAGAAATTTTAATAAATAAATGATTGTGTGTAAATTTTATGAGGCTATTAAAGTTATAGCTCGGATCATCCTCTATCTCTCTCCCTTTCGAGAGAGAGACAAATTAATATTCATCAGGCGTTTGGTTCTGGTTATTAAATTAAGTTTTTATGAAATTGAACAGCAACAACAACAACAACGTCAACAACAATCACAAAAGGCAAATATTATGGAAACAATTTGTTTTGTTTGAAGCATTTGAATTCATAAACACTGCCTTAGAAGAGAGAGAAGAAATGGTCGCGTCTCATTTAAACGACAGCCTAAAAACATAAAAGTTAAGGTTAAGAGAGGGGTAAAGTAAAGCAAGGTATAAGGAAAAAAGGAAAAGTCATTAAATTTACTGGAAAATCAATAGGAAATCTAAATGATACCAACAAGCCAATCTAATCCTCAGGCACAGGAGGAATTCCTTAAAGCATTTTTTTTTTCATAATTTTTACGCGTGTTCTATGATTAATTTTAAGTCTCGGTTTGATTAATTACTTATTAATCATTATACGCCAACGTTAGGAAAACTTTTTAAGATTAAAAACAAAAAATATAATTTTGTTTTTGAGTAAAAAAAAAAAAACTAAGGAAAGATGAAGTCTACACTACAAGTCCGAGTAATTATTCGAGCCTCTTTACATTCTGAGAAGCAATTTGATTTTGAATCGTATCGCTACCTGGTGCGATAAAGAAATTCTCTGCGACATCATTCAAATTTTTTCATGAAAGTGGGAGAGAGAATAAACCGCAATAGTATCGTATACAGTCGCCGCAGTCTAGTAGGCAGTTAATTGGCTTAGTAGATGAGAGCTTGTAGTTCGAACCCTAGCTCAGACATTTCCACTACCGCTCAACCACCTGCCTGCAAAAAAATCTGAGAGAGTAAAATAAAATTGCCACGAGAATCCGTCCCAAGAATTACGCACTGAATGCTCACCGAGGTGGTAAAACCAATAATGCCCATTGGGGTCATTATATGGGCAGATAGATCGTTGCTGAAAACAGCACAAATGGAATTGAACGAGATACAGGCACTAGCGTGTGTCGGCCATAACAGGGACAATAAGAATCTGTGTAGTAGAGGAGCTTGAAGCAAGTGCTTCACTCTGACATAAATTGCTCATGACTTTTTCTAGTCCTTGTGCCTATGAGCTAGAAAGTTCTCAAAGATAGTGGCGTGAGGACAATCGTTTCCACTGAATTGTAGTGGTTTTGTTGTTGTTGTTGTTGCAAAAACCCAACAGCATACGTTTCTTATTGATTTTAAAAAAACATTTTTAAACTTTCCAAGAAAAAAAATGAAAAAAAAAATCAAAGAATTTCGTGCATTAAAATGTTTCTAGAAAAGCATAAGAGAAAAAAAGAAATTCCTTTTCTAGTGATTTATTATCAAACCACTTAAAAATTTGTTCAAAGTTTTCTTGCTTCTTTTTTTCCCCTTACCCGCTCCCTTCTTTAAAAAAGAAGACAAGAAAGAAATTATTTATGTATGATGCATGCATGCTGCCTGCTGCATATGTCAATTTAACTTTTTTTCTCTTCATATTCTTGTTGTTATTGTTGCTTTTTCATGTTGTTATTATTACATGTAAAAAAAAAAAAAAATTCAAAAAAGGAAACCCACACTTGCCAAAAATTTGTCATAAAAATTTGTCTTTTGTTGTCCTTAAGAAAAGCAAAAAAAAAAAAGAAACAAGATTTCAACTGCCGTTTTCTTCTTCTTCTTTTTATTTGCTTTCCTTCACACAAAGTTGGCAATATCCTTGACTCTGTTGTGGCATATTTAGAAACAACATTTCCATGCTACAGTTTCCATTCCTTTGTTGTTGTTTGTTCTCTCTTCTCTTTGATGTCGTTTACAACACACGTTTTGTTTTTATTTTGTGTATATTCGTCGCTCACACATACATATATCTTCTGCATTTAACGTTTACTCGCAGCACACACTCAAATAACTGTCATATACACAGAGACGTCCGCAGCAGACATGTCAGAAACAGACAAAAAGGGGGGAGAAAAGAATTTTTACCAAAGAAAAATAAGAAAACTGTCTGTATTTCAAAGAATATATGCTAAGCTATGTATATGGCAACAGTTTTTTTAACCGTTTAGTTATGTCACTTGGCATCAACACTTAGGCTAATCCATTGTGATAGAACGTTTATTCCATTAGGAATCGACGGGCGGGTCAACAGGCTAAATATCGCATAAAAATCCTTAAGCAACGATTACCACTGTATTATGAATTTATTTACTCTGAGTTTTTTTTTTGCCAAAAATCTGCTCCAAAGAACTCGCCGAGGAAATATTCAAATTTTATTTTGTTGGAGATATATCTGATCTGGGGCCTCACGTCGTCCACTACCTACTAGACTAAGGCGACTTCCACTCCTATTCCTACAGTTAATTGGCATCGCAGGGAGTTTTCTTACCTGCTAGTGGCTTTTGTGGAAATTGTATGCCAACGCAAACTCATGTCACGTGCTTCACTCTCTCTTGCTCTCAATAATTATTGAATGTAGTAATTACCGAAGCTGCTGGTTAGTCAGGATTGCTTCATATGGTATCACATCGCGTCGCTATGTTATAAAGCTGCCACTCCTCCTCCATCTTCACTTATTTCAGACGTAATAGAATAGAATGACCAGCTGTTATCCATTAAAAGTTCTGTTAATACAGCGGTACATGTCGCATTTATTGTCTTTATCTGGGAAACTTGACTTAACGCTCTTTAATGCAAAAATAGCTTTAAGGCTTATGCTGTCGTTTTATTTTTTTTTTTTAATGTTTAAAGGACTTTCCAAATATTGAAAAAAAAAAACAATTTTTTTAATTCTTTTTAAATTTCTTTCAATATTTCTATGGTACACAGGTTTTCATTCAGATCATTTGATTGATTTTCATTAAAAATTAAGAAAGAAAGTACAAGAGATGACACCCCCATCCGCTACTTATTTGTTTAAACACTACACATTAGCAGCCACTCGTTGAAATTTTTATTTTTACTCCCCTAACTCTGTAACTATGCTTCGGACTCTGACTCTGATGTTGTCTCTCTCAGTCTCTCTCTTATTTTTTTTATGGTTCTAAAGCTTCATAATATAAATGTTTTGTTGCTGTTGTTGTTGTTCTTTAAATGCATATTATTTTTGTGTTGTGCTTGCCTGGGCGCGTCATAAATACAATATGTTTTATACACGTACATACACACATATAGTCATACATTCCTTTACTCTCCATATAAACTCTCCATACACACACATTGTGGTGTGTGTGAATGGCTAGCATACAATAAACCAAAAAGGAGACACAATAATGTTTTGTAAACACTCAAACACATACACTCTCACACTTACAGTAATACAAACTCATAAAGAGAACCAACCATATAGATAAGCAGAGTAATAAAAATGAAAAAGAAAAAAGAATTTTAGAGAAAAACAAAAACAAAAAAACAAAAATAATTGACTCAGCATGAGTCATGCAATACGTTTAAACAAAAATAATCTATGCATGGTTGCTTACAAATTGAGAGCGAGAGAGAGAGAGGGAAAGTCATAACTGGTGAGAGAGAGGCAGTTGCAACAGGAATTTTTAAGTTTTTTTTCCTTCCATTTACTGTTTATAATACTTGAAAATTATTAGGGGGCCCTGAATTTTTCAGCATTTTTTCGTTTTTTTCTTTCTTTCTTGGCAAGACTCAATAAATTTGTGTGACAGAAACTAGTGAAAAAACGTTGTTTATGATTGTACGATTGAGTTTAAACATTCCGTTGGCAAATTGCAGTGACATAAACACAGACAGTTAGCAACAAAAACAAAAAAAATGTTTTTAAAATACCGAAATGCCTCTATCACAGGGGGGGGGGGGGTCTCAATATTTTTCTCAAGAAAACTATGTAAATAAAAACTTAAAAATTCTTTTCTAAAAGCAGCATAATAAAGAGAGAAAAAGTTAAAAAATATCAAGAGCTTCTCAAAAAAAGAGTTGAAAACTTTTAAAGAAAATTAAAAAGAATTTTATAAACAATTTTGTTGATGCTCATTTGAAATGTTTGTTGAAGTCATAAAATGTTTAAGAAAATAAAAAAAAAACAATTGCAATCCAGCATCACAAATTCTGTTTTATACGTGGGCGTATGATTTATATTTTTTTCATATTCGAACAATTTTTTAGTTAATCATACGCAAGGGGGGGTGGAGGGGTTAAGACCGCAGTATTAAGAATTCTTTCGTATTTAAACCATCGCCATCGTTGTAAAACAGTTTAAAATCGACTGCGAACAACAGATTTTTTGGGAAAACTCTCAATTTTATTTTACACTCAGAGTTTTTCCAACAAGACTGAAGAAGAATAAGTCGCCAGTGAGTCTGAAATGCGGTTTCAACAACGGGTTGTGGTGACTTCAAACGAATAACAGTTGCTTTATATAGGGGCATCAAAAAATATTTTAAATATTGTCAATACTGTGACAAAGACTATACATTTTTTTTATTTTCGTTTCCTCTTTTCATTACAAAATTCAATTAAAACGCCATTAAGAAATCGTAATTTTTGTTGATTGTTTAACAAACATCATAACCTAGAAAATTATGTCTTTACAAACTGTCCCTATTCTTTTCAAATAACACACTGTAATAATACAGTTTTGTAATCATACACTGTATGAGAGAGTAAGAGAGAGAGAAAGGGAGAGAGATAGAGCAAGCATCCATAAATGAAGAAAATGAGATTATTAATACACATATACGCAGCACTTACATACATACATACATACACTTAAGTAAACAAACAAAAAACGTGTTTGGCATGGCAAATTATTTAATACACTTGGAACAAATACCCACCAAAACTCTACACATGATGTTACAACACACCACACAGTGCTGTACATTGTTGTACAGTGTAATATATGTACATGTTAAAAGTAAAACGTAAAAAATCCATAATTTAAAGCGTACAATAACAACAAAACAGGACAGCAAAAACAAATAAATGAAAAAGGAACACATCATTATATTACAAATACAAAAAGAAGAACAAGAAGAAATAAAAGCTAATGAACAAATGTCACTGGATGTGTGTAAGTAAGTAAGTATTTAAGAGCCCAGAAATAAATGAACACAAAACACTAGGACTATAAATCTTAAAATAACACTTATAGAAAGAGGATCTCTTCCTCTGCCACCATTCCCTATTACTCACTCACTCGCTCTCTCCCTCTCTGCTGTTGTCGTTTTTTTAAGCAGCATACTAGCAGTAAGACTTATTTTTAAGTATTGATAAATGCTTGTTTTTGATATTTGTTTTCTTAAACGTGGGGCACACACGTTTTTCCCCTCTCTCTCTCTCTCTCTCACTCTCTTGTTCTCTCTATCTATTTGTCTTCTTCCAATATATGTATGTTCCAGTATGTGAGCATTAATAAAGCCAAAATAAAAAACGAAAAAAAAAAACGGCAACAACGCCCTAAGAGACCACCATGATTTCTGTTGTTGTTCTCTTTTTTTTATGTGTGTGTGTGTTTTTTTTTTCCCCAAATTTTCTGTTAAAGAGAATAATAATGAACAGCATATTGTGTTTAACGGTATAATACCACTGGTAATAAGCACAAAAACAAAATAATTTTATTATTGTTCATACACACACACCACACACTTTTGGATTTAAATAGGAGGGAAAGGAAAGAAGGGGGAGGCTTTTGTCAATGATAATCATGATGATACAATTCTTTTAGGGCTCATTTACTACATTTCCCTCTTTTGTTATTATTCAACAATTTGTTTTGTCCAGTTTTCTTTGATTTTTTGTTAACAGAACCGTATATTCGTGAAATTAATTTTTTAATGCCTACTTTAAAGCTTTATTAGGATTTATTCAATCTTTAATATTTTTCTAGCATTTAAGTAACTTTATTTACAATAACTTTCAGCTATACACACCAATTATTGACCAGTTTAAATCGTTAATTGAACTTAGCTCAGAAAATCAGCTTAGCTTCCAAACCCTTAATATTTCTGTAGAATTTACAGCCTACTTTTACAAGAACTTTTAAAAACATTATAAGCAATTTTTATATCTTACAAGTTAATATAATTACTATATTATACTATACTATAATATAGTAGATTGGATACTATAGCTATAGGTGTTGTAGCTGTACTATAATAGCTATACCATAGTATAGTAGCTATACTAGTATAGTAGCTATACTATAGTAGCTATACTACCATAGTAGCTATACTATAGTAGCTATACTACCATAGTAGCTATACTACCATAGTAGCTATACTACCATAGTAGCTATACTATAGTAGCTATACTACCATAGTAGCTATAGTATAGTAGCTATACTACCATAGTAGCTATACTATAGTAGCTATACTACCATAGTAGCTATACTATAGTAGCTATACTACCATAGTAGCTATACTATAGTAGCTATACTACCATAGTAGCTATACTGGTATAGTTGTAGCTAAACTGGTATAGTAGGTATACTATAGTAACTATACCATAGTAGCTGTAGTAGTATAATATACATAGTATATATAGTATATATATATAGTATAGTAGCTATACTACCATAGTAGCTATACTATAGTAGCTATACTACCATAGTAGCTATACTATAGTAGCTATACTACCATAGTAGCTATAGTATAGTAGCTATACTACCATAGTAGCTATACTGGTATAGTTGTAGCTAAACTGGTATAGTAGGTATACTATAGTAACTATACCATAGTAGCTGTAGTAGTATAATATACATAGTATATATAGTATATATATATAGTATAGTAGCTATACTACCATAGTAGCTATACTATAGTAGCTATACTACCATAGTAGCTATACTATAGTAGCTATACTACCATAGTAGCTATACTATAGTAGCTATACTACCATAGTAGCTTTACTATGGTAGCTATACTACCATAGTAGCTATACTGGTATAGTTGTAGCTAAACTGGTATAGTAGGTATACTATAGTAACTATACCATAGTAGCTGTAGTAGTATAATATACATAGTATATATAGTATATATATATAGTATAGTAGCTATACTACCATAGTAGCTATACTATAGTAGCTATACTACCGTAGTAGCTATACTATAGTAGCTATACTACCATAGTAGCTATACTACCATAGTAGCTATACTACCATAGTAGCTATACTATAGTAGCTATACTACCATAGTAGCTATACTATAGTAGCTATACTACCATAGTAGCTATACTACCATAGTAGCTATACTATAGTAGCTATACTACCGTAGTAGCTATACTATAGTAGCTATACTACCATAGTAGCTATACTACCATAGTAGCTATACTATAGTAGCTATACTACCATAGTAGCTATACTACCATAGTAGCTATACTACCATAGTAGCTATACTATAGTAGCTATACTACCATAGTAGCTATACTACCATAGTAGCTATACTATAGTAGCTATACTACCATAGTAGCTATACTACCATAGTAGCTATACTACCATAGTAGCTATGCTATAGTAGCTATACTATAGTAGCTATACTACCATAGTAGCTATACTACCATAGTAGCTATACTACCATAGTAGCTATACTATAGTAGCTATAGTACCATAGTAGCTATACTACCATAGTAGCTATACTATAGTAGCTATACTACCATAGTAGCTATACTATAGTAGCTATACTACCATAGTAGCTATACTACCATAGTAGCTATACTACCATAGTAGCTATACTATAGTAGCTATACTACCATAGTAGCTATACTACCATAGTAGCTATACTACCATAGTAGCTATACTACCATAGTAGCTATACTATAGTAGCTATACTACCATAGTAGCTATACTACCATAGTAGCTATACTACCATAGTAGCTATACTATAGTAGCTATACTACCATAGTAGCTATACTATAGTAGCTATACTACCATAGTAGCTATACTACCATAGTAGCTATACTACCATAGTAGCTATACTACCATAGTAGCTATACTATAGTAGCTATACTACCATAGTAGCTATACTACCATAGTAGCTATACTACCATAGTAGCTATACTATAGTAGCTATACTACCATAGTAGCTATACTACCATAGTAGCTATACTATAGTAGCTATACTACCATAGTAGCTATACTACCATAGTAGCTATACTACCATAGTAGCTATACTATAGTAGCTATACTACCATAGTAGCTATACTACCATAGTAGCTATACTATAGTAGCTATACTACCATAGTAGCTATACTACCATAGTAGCTATACTACCATAGTAGCTATACTATAGTAGCTATACTACCATAGTAGCTATACTATAGTAGCTATACTACCATAGTAGCTATACTACCATAGTAGCTATACTATAGTAGCTATACTACCATAGTAGCTATACTACCATAGTAGCTATACTATAGTAGCTATACTACCATAGTAGCTATACTACCATAGTAGCTATACTATAGTAGCTATACTACCATAGTAGCTATACTATAGTAGCTATACTACCATAGTAGCTATACTACCATAGTAGCTATACTACCATAGTAGCTATGCTATAGTAGCTATACTATAGTAGCTATACTACCATAGTAGCTATACTACCATAGTAGCTATACTATAGTAGCAATACTACCATAGTAGCTATACTACCATAGTAGCTATACTACCATAGTAGCTATACTATAGTAGCTATACTACCATAGTAGCTATACTACCATAATAGCTATACTACCATAGTAGCTATACTACCATAGTAGCTATACTATAGTAGCTATACTACCATAGTAGCTATACTACCATAGTAGCTATACTACCATAGTAGCTATACTACCATAGTAGCTATACTATAGTAGCTATACTACCATAGTAGCTATACTACCATAGTAGCTATACTACCATAGTAGCTATACTACCATAGTAGCTATACTACCATAGTAGCTATACTACCATAGTAGCTATACTACCATAGTAGCTATACTATAGTAGCTATACTACCATAGTAGCTATACTACCATAGTAGCTATACTATAGTAGCTATACTACCATAGTAGCTATACTACCATAGTAGCTATACTACCATAGTAGCTATACTACCATAGTAGCTATACTATAGTAGCTATACTACCATAGTAGCTATACTACCATAGTAGCTATACTACCATAGTAGCTATACTACCATAGTAGCTATACTACCATAGTAGCTATACTATAGTAGCTATACTACCATAGTAGCTATACTACCATAGTAGCTATACTATAGTAGCTATACTACCATAGTAGCTATACTACCATAGTAGCTATACTACCATAGTAGCTATACTACCATAGTAGCTATACTATAGTAGCTATACTACCATAGTAGCTATACTACCATAGTAGCTATACTACCATAGTAGCTATACTACCATAGTAGCTATACTACCATAGTAGCTATACTACCATAGTAGCTATGCTATAGTAGCTATACTATAGTAGCTATACTACCATAGTAGCTATACTACCATAGTAGCTATACTACCATAGTAGCTATACTACCATAGTAGCTATGCTATAGTAGCTATACTATAGTAGCTATACTACCATAGTAGCTATACTACTATAGTAGCTATACTACTATAGTAGCTATGCTATAGTAGCTATACTATAGTAGCTATACTACCATAGTAGCTATACTACCATAGTAGCTATACTACCATAGTAGCTATACTACCATAGTAGCTATACTACCATAGTAGCTATGCTATAGTAGCTATACTATAGTAGCTATACTACCATAGTAGCTATACTACCATAGTAGCTATACTATAGTAGCAATACTACCATAGTAGCTATACTACCATAGTAGCTATACTACCATAGTAGCTATACTATAGTAGCTATACTACCATAGTAGCTATACTACCATAGTAGATATACTACCATAGTAGCTATACTACCATAGTAGCTATACTATAGTAGCTATACTACCATAGTAGCTATACTATAGTAGCTATACTACCATAGTAGCTATACTACCATAGTAGCTATACTACCATAGTAGCTATACTACCATAGTAGCTATACTACCATAGTAGCTATACTACCATAGTAGCTATGCTATAGTAGCTATACTATAGTAGCTATACTACCATAGTAGCTATACTACTATAGTAGCTATACTACTATAGTAGCTATGCTATAGTAGCTATACTATAGTAGCTATACTACCATAGTAGCTATACTACCATAGTAGCTATACTACCATAGTAGCTATACTACCATAGTAGCTATACTACCATAGTAGCTATGCTATAGTAGCTATACTATAGTAGCTATACTACCATAGTAGCTATACTACCATAGTAGCTATACTATAGTAGCAATACTACCATAGTAGCTATACTACCATAGTAGCTATACTACCATAGTAGCTATACTATAGTAGCTATACTACCATAGTAGCTATACTACCATAGTAGCTATACTACCATAGTAGCTATACTACCATAGTAGCTATACTATAGTAGCTATACTACCATAGTAGCTATACTATAGTAGCTATACTACCATAGTAGCTATACTACCATAGTAGCTATACTATAGTAGCTATACTACCATAGTAGCTATACTACCATAGTAGCTATACTATAGTAGCTATACTACCATAGTAGCTATACTATAGTAGCTATACTACCATAGTAGCTATACTATAGTAGCTATACTACCATAGTAGCTATACTACCATAGTAGCTATGCTATAGTAGCTATACTATAGTAGCTATACTACCATAGTAGCTATACTACCATAGTAGCTATACTATAGTAGCTATACTACCATAGTAGCTATACTACCATAGTAGCTATACTACCATAGTAGCTATACTATAGTAGCTATACTACCATAGTAGCTATACTATAGTAGCTATACTACCATAGTAGCTATACTACCATAGTAGCTATACTACCATAGTAGCTATACTACCATAGTAGCTATACTATAGTAGCTATACTACCATAGTAGCTATACTACCATAGTAGCTATACTACCATAGTAGCTATACTACCATAGTAGCTATACTATAGTAGCTATACTACCATAGTAGCTATACTACCATAGTAGCTATACCATAGTAGCTATACTACCATAGTAGCTATACTACCATAGTAGCTATACTACCATAGTAGCTATACTATAGTAGCTATACTACCATAGTAGCTATACTACCATAGTAGCTATACTACCATAGTAGCTATACCATAGTAGCTATACTACCATAGTAGCTATACTACCATAGTAGCTATACTGCCATAGTAGCTATACTATAGTAGCTATACTACCATAGTAGCTATACTACCATAGTAGCTATACTACCATAGTAGCTATACTATAGTAGCTATACTACCATAGTAGCTATACTACCATAGTAGCTATACTATAGTAGCTATACTACCATAGTAGCTATACTATAGTAGCTATACTACCATAGTAGCTATACTACCATAGTAGCTATACCATAGTAGCTATACTACCATAGTAGCTATACTACCATAGTAGCTATACTATAGTAGCTATACTACCATAGTAGCTATACTATAGTAGCTATACTACCATAGTAGCTATACTACCATAGTAGCTATACCATAGTAGCTATACTACCATAGTAGCTATACTACCATAGTAGCTATACTACCATAGTAGCTATACTACCATAGTAGCTATACCATAGTAGCTATACTATAGTAGCTATACTACCATAGTAGCTATACTACCATAGTAGCTATACTACCATAGTAGCTATACTACCATAGTAGCTATACTATAGTAGCTATACTACCATAGTAGCTATACTACCATAGTAGCTATACTACCATAGTAGCTATACTACCATAGTAGCTATACTACCATAGTAGCTATACCATAGTAGCTATACTACCATAGTAGCTATACTACCATAGTAGCTATACTACCATAGTAGCTATACTATAGTAGCTATACTACCATAGTAGCTATACTACCATAGTAGCTATACTATAGTAGCTATACTACCATAGTAGCTATACTATAGTAGCTATACTACCATAGTAGCTATACTACCATAGTAGCTATACCATAGTAGCTATACTACCATAGTAGCTATACTACCATAGTAGCTATACTATAGTAGCTATACTACCATAGTAGCTATACTATAGTAGCTATACTACCATAGTAGCTATACTACCATAGTAGCTATACCATAGTAGCTATACTACCATAGTAGCTATACTACCATAGTAGCTATACTACCATAGTAGCTATACCATAGTAGCTATACTATAGTAGCTATACTACCATAGTAGCTATACTACCATAGTAGCTATACTACCATAGTAGCTATACTATAGTAGCTATACTACCATAGTAGCTATACTACCATAGTAGCTATACTACCATAGTAGCTATACTACCATAGTAGCTATACTACCATAGTAGCTATACTATAGTAGCTATACTACCATAGTAGCTATACTATAGTAGCTATACTACCATAGTAGCTATACTACCATAGTAGCTATACCATAGTAGCTATACTACCATAGTAGCTATACTACCATAGTAGCTATACTACCATAGTAGCTATACTACCATAGTAGCTATACTACCATAGTAGCTATACTACCATAGTAGCTATACCATAGTAGCTATACTATAGTAGCTATACTACCATAGTAGCTATACTATAGTAGCTATACTACCATAGTAGCTATACTACCATAGTAGCTATACCATAGTAGCTATACTACCATAGTAGCTATACTACCATAGTAGCTATACTATAGTAGCTATACTACCATAGTAGCTATACTATAGTAGCTATACTACCATAGTAGCTATACTACCATAGTAGCTATACTACCATAGTAGCTATACTATAGTAGCTATACTACCATAGTAGCTATACTACCATAGTAGCTATACTACCATAGTAGCTATACCATAGTAGCTATACTACCATAGTAGCTATACTACCATAGTAGCTATACTACCATAGTAGCTATACTATAGTAGCTATACTACCATAGTAGCTATACTATAGTAGCTATACTACCATAGTAGCTATACTACCATAGTAGCTATACTACCATAGTAGCTATACTACCATAGTAGCTATACTATAGTAGCTATACTACCATAGTAGCTATACTACCATAGTAGCTATACCATAGTAGCTATACTACCATAGTAGCTATACTACCATAGTAGCTATACTACCATAGTAGCTATACTACCATAGTAGCTATACTATAGTAGCTATACTACCATAGTAGCTATACTATAGTAGCTATACTACCATAGTAGCTATACTACCATAGTAGCTATACTACCATAGTAGCTATACTACCATAGTAGCTATACTACCATAGTAGCTATACTACCATAGTAGCTATACTACCATAGTAGCTATACTATAGTAGCTATACTACCATAGTAGCTATACTACCATAGTAGCTATACTACCATAGTAGCTATACCATAGTAGCTATACTACCATAGTAGCTATACTACCATAGTAGCTATACTACCATAGTAGCTATACCATAGTAGCTATACTACCATAGTAGCTATACTACCATAGTAGCTATACTACCATAGTAGCTATACTATTATAGTAGCTATACTACCATAGTAGCTATACTACCATAGTAGCTATACTACCATAGTAGCTATACTACCATAGTAGCTATACTACCATAGTAGCTATACTACCATAGTAGCTATACTACCATAGTAGCTATACTACCATAGTAGCTATACTACCATAGTAGCTATACTACCATAGTAGCTATACTACCATAGTAGCTATACTATAGTAGCTATACTACCATAGTAGCTATACTACCATAGTAGCTATACTATAGTAGCTATACTACCATAGTAGCTATACTACCATAGTAGCTATACTATAGTAGCTATACTACCATAGTAGCTATACTACCATAGTAGCTATACTACCATAGTAGCTATACTACCATAGTAGCTATACTATAGTAGCTATACTACCATAGTAGCTATACTACCATAGTAGCTATACTATAGTAGCTATACTACCATAGTAGCTATACTACCATAGTAGCTATACTACCATAGTAGCTATACTACCATAGTAGCTATACTACCATAGTAGCTATACTACCATAGTAGCTATACTACCATAGTAGCTATACTATAGTAGCTATACTACCATAGTAGCTATACTATAGTAGCTATACTACCATAGTAGCTATACTACCATAGTAGCTATACTACCATAGTAGCTATACTACCATAGTAGCTATACTATAGTAGCTATACTACCATAGTAGCTATACTACCATAGTAGCTATACTATAGTAGCTATACTACCATAGTAGCTATACTACCATAGTAGCTATACTATAGTAGCTATACTACCATAGTAGCTATACTATAGTAGCTATACTACCATAGTAGCTATACTACCATAGTAGCTATACTATAGTAGCTATACTACCATAGTAGCTATACTATAGTAGCTATACTACCATAGTAGCTATACTATAGTAGCTATACTACCATAGTAGCTATACTACCATAGTAGCTATACTATAGTAGCTATACTACCATAGTAGCTATACTATAGTAGCTATACTACCATAGTAGCTATACTACTATAGTAGCTATACTACCATAGTAGCTATACTACCATAGTAGCTATACTACCATAGTAGCTATACTACCATAGTAGCTATACTACCATAGTAGCTATACTATAGTAGCTATACTACCATAGTAGCTATACTATAGTAGCTATACTACCATAGTAGCTATACTACCATAGTAGCTATACTATAGTAGCTATACTACCATAGTAGCTATACTACCATAGTAGCTATACTATAGTAGCTATACTACCATAGTAGCTATACTACCATAGTAGCTATACTATAGTAGCTATACTACCATAGTAGCTATACTATAGTAGCTATACTACCATAGTAGCTATACTACCATAGTAGCTATACTATAGTAGCTATACTACCATAGTAGCTATACTACCATAGTAGCTATACTACCATAGTAGCTATACTATAGTAGCTATACTACCATAGTAGCTATACTACCATAGTAGCTATACTATAGTAGCTATACTACCATAGTAGCTATACTATAGTAGCTATACTACCATAGTAGCTATACTACCATAGTAGCTATACTACCATAGTAGCTATACTATAGTAGCTATACTACCATAGTAGCTATACTACCATAGTAGCTATACTACCATAGTAGCTATACTACCATAGTAGCTATACTACCATAGTAGCTATACTACCATAGTAGCTATACTACCATAGTAGCTATACTACCATAGTAGCTATACTATAGTAGCTATACTACCATAGTAGCTATACTACCATAGTAGCTATACTATAGTAGCTATACTACCATAGTAGCTATACTACCATAGTAGCTATACTATAGTAGCTATACTACCATAGTAGCTATACTATAGTAGCTATACTACCATAGTAGCTATACTACCATAGTAGCTATACTACCATAGTAGCTATACTACCATAGTAGCTATACTATAGTAGCTATACTACCATAGTAGCTATACTACCATAGTAGCTATACTACCATAGTAGCTATACTATAGTAGCTATACTACCATAGTAGCTATACTATAGTAGCTATACTACCATAGTAGCTATACTACCATAGTAGCTATACTACCATAGTAGCTATACTATAGTAGCTATACTACCATAGTAGCTATACTACCATAGTAGCTATACTACCATAGTAGCTATACTATAGTAGCTATACTACCATAGTAGCTATACTACCATAGTAGCTATACTACCATAGTAGCTATACTATAGTAGCTATACTACCATAGTAGCTATACTACCATAGTAGCTATACTACCATAGTAGCTATACTATAGTAGCTATACTACCATAGTAGCTATACTACCATAGTAGCTATACTACCATAGTAGCTATACTATAGTAGCTATACTACCATAGTAGCTATACTACCATAGTAGCTATACTATAGTAGCTATACTACCATAGTAGCTATACTACCATAGTAGCTATACTACCATAGTAGCTATACTATAGTAGCTATACTACCATAGTAGCTATACTACCATAGTAGCTATACTACCATAGTAGCTATACTATAGTAGCTATACTACCATAGTAGCTATACTACCATAGTAGCTATACTACCATAGTAGCTATACTATAGTAGCTATACTACCATAGTAGCTATACTATAGTAGCTATACTACCATAGTAGCTATACTACCATAGTAGCTATACTACCATAGTAGCTATACTATAGTAGCTATACTACCATAGTAGCTATACTACCATAGTAGCTATACTACCATAGTAGCTATACTACCATAGTAGCTATACTATAGTAGCTATACTACCATAGTAGCTATACTATAGTAGCTATACTACCATAGTAGCTATACTACCATAGTAGCTATACTACCATAGTAGCTATACTATAGTAGCTATACTATAGTAGCTATACTACCATAGTAGCTATACTACCATAGTAGCTATACTATAGTAGCTATACTACCATAGTAGCTATACTATAGTAGCTATACTACCATAGTAGCTATACTACCATAGTAGCTATACTACCATAGTAGCTATACTATAGTAGCTATACTACCATAGTAGCTATACTACCATAGTAGCTATACTACCATAGTAGCTATACTATAGTAGCTATACTACCATAGTAGCTATACTATAGTAGCTATACTACCATAGTAGCTATACTACCATAGTAGCTATACTACCATAGTAGCTATACTATAGTAGCTATACTACCATAGTAGCTATACTACCATAGTAGCTATACTATAGTAGCTATACTACCATAGTAGCTATACTACCATAGTAGCTATACTACCATAGTAGCTATACTACCATAGTAGCTATACTATAGTAGCTATACTACCATAGTAGCTATACTATAGTAGCTATACTACCATAGTAGCTATACTACCATAGTAGCTATACTACCATAGTAGCTATACTATAGTAGCTATACTACCATAGTAGCTATACTACCATAGTAGCTATACTACCATAGTAGCTATACTATAGTAGCTATACTACCATAGTAGCTATACTACCATAGTAGCTATACTACCATAGTAGCTATACTACCATAGTAGCTATACTATAGTAGCTATACTACCATAGTAGCTATACTATAGTAGCTATACTACCATAGTAGCTATACTACCATAGTAGCTATACTATAGTAGCTATACTATAGTAGCTATACTACCATAGTAGCTATACTACCATAGTAGCTATACTACCATAGTAGCTATACTATAGTAGCTATACTACCATAGTAGCTATACTACCATAGTAGCTATACTATAGTAGCTATACTATAGTAGCTATACTACCATAGTAGCTATACTACCATAGTAGCTATACTACCATAGTAGCTATACTATAGTAGCTATACTACCATAGTAGCTATACTACCATAGTAGCTATACTATAGTAGCTATACTACCATAGTAGCTATACTACCATAGTAGCTATACTATAGTAGCTATACTACCATAGTAGCTATACTACCATAGTAGCTATACTATAGTAGCTATACTACCATAGTAGCTATACTACCATAGTAGCTATACTATAGTAGCTATACTACCATAGTAGCTATACTACCATAGTAGCTATACTATAGTAGCTATACTACCATAGTAGCTATACTATAGTAGCTATACTACCATAGTAGCTATACTACCATAGTAGCTATACTACCATAGTAGCTATACTATAGTAGCTATACTACCATAGTAGCTATACTACCATAGTAGCTATACTATAGTAGCTATACTACCATAGTAGCTATACTACCATAGTAGCTATACTACCATAGTAGCTATACTATAGTAGCTATACTACCATAGTAGCTATACTATAGTAGCTATACTACCATAGTAGCTATACTACCATAGTAGCTATACTACCATAGTAGCTATACTATAGTAGCTATACTACCATAGTAGCTATACTACCATAGTAGCTATACTACCATAGTAGCTATACTACCATAGTAGCTATACTATAGTAGCTATACTACCATAGTAGCTATACTACCATAGTAGCTATACTATAGTAGCTATACTACCATAGTAGCTATACTACCATAGTAGCTATACTATAGTAGCTATACTACCATAGTAGCTATACTACCATAGTAGCTATACTATAGTAGCTATACTACCATAGTAGCTATACTACCATAGTAGCTATACTACCATAGTAGCTATACTATAGTAGCTATACTACCATAGTAGCTATACTACCATAGTAGCTATACTATAGTAGCTATACTACCATAGTAGCTATACTACCATAGTAGCTATACTATAGTAGCTATACTACCATAGTAGCTATACTACCATAGTAGCTATACTACCATAGTAGCTATACTATAGTAGCTATACTACCATAGTAGCTATACTACCATAGTAGCTATACTATAGTAGCTATACTACCATAGTAGCTATACTACCATAGTAGCTATACTACCATAGTAGCTATACTATAGTAGCTATACTATAGTAGCTATACTACCATAGTAGCTATACTATAGTAGCTATACTACCATAGTAGCTATACTATAGTAGCTATACTACCATAGTAGCTATACTATAGTAGCTATACTACCATAGTAGCTATACTACCATAGTAGCTATACTATAGTAGCTATACTACCATAGTAGCTATACTATAGTAGCTATACTACCATAGTAGCTATACTATAGTAGCTATACTACCATAGTAGCTATACTACCATAGTAGCTATACTATAGTAGCTATACTACCATAGTAGCTATACTATAGTAGCTATACTACCATAGTAGCTATACTACCATAGTAGCTATACTATAGTAGCTATACTACCATAGTAGCTATACTACCATAGTAGCTATACTACCATAGTAGCTATACTACCATAGTAGCTATACTATAGTAGCTATACTACCATAGTAGCTATACTATAGTAGCTATACTACCATAGTAGCTATACTATAGTAGCTATACTACCATAGTAGCTATACTACCATAGTAGCTATACTACCATAGTAGCTATACTACCATAGTAGCTATACTATAGTAGCTATACTACCATAGTAGCTATACTATAGTAGCTATACTATAGTTGTAGCTATACTACCATAGTAGCTATACTATAGTAACTATACCATAGTAGCTGTAGTATAATACATAGTATATATAGTAATATAGTATAGTAGCTATACTAGATAGTAGTAGCTATACTACCATAGTAGCTATACTATAGTAGCTATACTACCATAGTAGCTATACTATAGTAGCTATACTACCATAGTAGCTATACTATAGTAGCTATACTACCATAGTAGCTATACTACCATAGTAGCTATACTATAGTAGCTATACTATAGTAGCTATACTACCATAGTAGCTATACTATAGTAGCTATACTACCATAGTAGCTATACTATAGTAGATATACTACCATAGTAGCTATACTACCATAGTAGCTATACTATAGTAGCTATACTACCATAGTAGCTATACTATAGTAGCTATACTACCATAGTAGCTATACTATAGTAGCTATACTACATAGTAGCTATACTACCATAGTAGCTATACTATAGTAGCTATACTACCATAGTAGCTATACTACCATAGTAGCTATACTATAGTAGCTATACTACCATAGTAGCTATACTATAGTAGATATACTACCATAGTAGCTATACTACCATAGTAGCTATACTATAGTAGCTATACTACCATAGTAGCTATACTATAGTAGCTATACTACCATAGTAGCTATACTATAGTAGCTATACTACCATAGTAGCTATACTATAGTAGCTATACTACCATAGTAGCTATACTACCATAGTAGCTATACTATAGTAGCTATACTACCATAGTAGCTATACTATAGTAGCTATACTACCATAGTAGCTATACTACCATAGTAGCTATACTATAGTAGCTATACTACCATAGTAGCTATACTATAGTAGCTATACTACCATAGTAGCTATACTACCATAGTAGCTATACTATAGTAGCTATACTACCATAGTAGCTATACTATAGTAGATATACTACCATAGTAGCTATACTACCTAGTAGCTATACTACCATAGTAGCTATACTACCATAGTAGCTATACTCATAGTAGCTATACTACCATAGTAGCTATACTACCATAGTAGCTATACTATAGTAGCTATACTACCATAGTAGCTATACTACCATAGTAGCTATACTATAGTAGCTATACTACATAGTAGCTATACTACCATAGTAGCTATACTATAGTAGCTATACTACCATAGTAGCTATACTACCATAGTAGCTATACTATAGTAGCTATACTACCATAGTAGCTATACTACCATAGTAGCTATACTATAGTAGCTATACTACCATAGTAGCTATACTACCATAGTAGCTATACTATAGTAGCTATACTACCATAGTAGCTATACTACCATAGTAGCTATACTATAGTAGCTATACTACCATAGTAGCTATACTACCATAGTAGCTATACTATAGTAGCTATACTACCATAGTAGCTATACTACCATAGTAGCTATACTATAGTAGCTATACTACCATAGTAGCTATACTACCATAGTAGCTATACTACTATAGTAGCTATACTACCATAGTAGCTATACTACCATAGTAGCTATACTAATAGTAGCTATACTACCATAGTAGCTATACTATAGTAGCTATACTACCATAGTAGCTATACTACCATAGTAGCTATACTATAGTAGCTATACTACCATAGTAGCTATACTACCATAGTAGCTATACTATAGTAGCTATACTACCATAGTAGCTATACTACCATAGTAGCTATACTATAGTAGCTATACTACCATAGTAGCTATACTATAGTAGCTATACTAACCATAGTAGCTATACTACCATAGTAGCTATACTATAGTAGCTATACTACCATAGTAGCTATACTATAGTAGCTATACTACCATAGTAGCTATACTACCATAGTAGCTATACTATAGTAGCTATACTACCATAGTAGCTATACTATAGTAGCTATACTACCATAGTAGCTATACTACCATAGTAGCTATACTATAGTAGCTATACTACCATAGTAGCTATACTATAGTAGCTATACTACCATAGTAGCTATACTACCATAGTAGCTATACTATAGTAGCTATACTACCATAGTAGCTATACTATAGTAGCTATACTACATAGTAGCTATACTACCATAGTAGCTATACTATAGTAGCTATACTACCATAGTAGCTATACTATAGTAGCTATACTACCATAGTAGCTATACTACCATAGTAGCTATACTAATAGTAGCTATACTACCATAGTAGCTATACTATAGTAGCTATACTACCATAGTAGCTATACTACCAATAGTAGCTATACTAATAGTAGCTATACTACCATAGTAGCTATACTATAGTAGCTATACTACCATAGTAGCTATACTACCATAGTAGCTATACTATAGTAGCTATACTACCATAGTAGCTATACTACATAGTAGCTATACTACCATAGTAGCTATAGTACTACCATAGTAGCTATACTACCATAGTAGCTATACTATAGTAGCTATACTACCATAGTAGCTATACTATAGTAGCTATACTACCATAGTAGCTATACTACCATAGTAGCTATACTATAGTAGCTATACTACCATAGTAGCTATACTACCATAGTAGCTATACTATAGTAGCTATACTACCATAGTAGCTATACTACCATAGTAGCTATACTATAGTAGCTATACTACATAGTAGCTATACTACCATAGTAGCTATACTATAGTAGCTATACTACATAGTAGCTATACTACCATAGTAGCTATACTATAGTAGCTATACTACCATAGTAGCTATACTACCATAGTAGCTATACTATAGTAGCTATACTACCATAGTAGCTATACTACCATAGTAGCTATACTACTAGTAGCTATACTACCATAGTAGCTATACTATAGTAGCTATACTACCATAGTAGCTATACTACCATAGTAGCTATACTATAGTACCATAGTAGCTATACTACCATAGTAGCTATACTATAGTAGCTATACTACCATAGTAGCTATACTACCATAGTAGCTATACTATAGTAGCTATACTACCATAGTAGCTATACTACCATAGTAGCTATACTATAGTAGCTATACTACCATAGTAGCTATACTACCATAGTAGCTATACTATAGTAGCTATACTACCATAGTAGCTATACTACCATAGTAGCTATACTATAGTAGCTATACTACCATAGTAGCTATACTACCATAGTAGCTATACTATAGTAGCTATACTACCATAGTAGCTATACTACCATAGTAGCTATACTATAGTAGCTATACTACCATAGTAGCTATACTACCATAGTAGCTATACTATAGTAGCTATACTACAATAGTAGCTATACTACCATAGTAGCTATACTATAGTAGCTATACTACCATAGTAGCTATACTACCATAGTAGCTATACTATAGTAGCTATACTACCATAGTAGCTATACTACCATAGTAGCTATACTATAGTAGCTATACTACCATAGTAGCTATACTATAGTAGCTATACTACCATAGTAGCTATACTACCATAGTAGCTATACTATAGTAGCTATACTACCATAGTAGCTATACTACCATAGTAGCTATACTATAGTAGCTATACTACCATAGTAGCTATACTACCATAGTAGCTATACTATAGTAGCTATACTACCATAGTAGCTATACTACCATAGTAGCTATACTATAGTAGCTATACTACCATAGTAGCTATACTATAGTAGCTATACTACCATAGTAGCTATACTACCATAGTAGCTATACTATAGTAGCTATACTACCATAGTAGCTATACTATAGTAGATATACTACCATAGTAGCTATACTACCATAGTAGCTATACTATAGTAGCTATACTACCATAGTAGCTATACTATAGTAGATATACTACCATAGTAGCTATACTACCATAGTAGCTATACTATAGTAGCTATACTACCATAGTAGCTATACTATAGTAGCTATACTACCATAGTAGCTATACTACCATAGTAGCTATACTATAGTAGCTATACTACCATAGTAGCTATACTATAGTAGCTATACTACCATAGTAGCTATACTATAGTAGCTATACTACCATAGTAGCTATACTATAGTAGCTATACTACCATAGTAGCTATACTACCATAGTAGCTATACTACCATAGTAGCTATACTATAGTAGCTATACTACCATAGTAGCTATACTACCATAGTAGCTATACTATAGTAGCTATACTACCATAGTAGCTATACTACCATAGTAGCTATACTATAGTAGCTATACTACAATAGTAGCTATACTATAGTAGCTATACTGGTATAGTTGTAGCTAAACTGGTATAGTAGGTATACTATAGTAACTATACCATAGTAGCTGTAGTAGTATAATATACATAGTATATATAGTATATATATATAGTATAGTAGCTATACTAGTATAGTAGTAGCTATACTACCATAGTAGCTATACTATAGTAGCTATACTACCATAGTAGCTATACTATAGTAGCTATACTACCATAGTAGCTATACTACCATAGTAGCTATACTATAGTAGCTATACTACCATAGTAGCTATACTATAGTAGCTATACTACCATAGTAGCTATACTATAGTAGCTATACTACCATAGTAGCTATACTATAGTAGCTATACTACCATAGTAGCTATACTACCATAGTAGCTATACTATAGTAGCTATACTACCATAGTAGCTATACTATAGTAGCTATACTACCATAGTAGCTATACTATAGTAGCTATACTACCATAGTAGCTATACTATAGTAGATATACTACCATAGTAGCTATACTACCATAGTAGCTATACTATAGTAGCTATACTACCATAGTAGCTATACTATAGTAGCTATACTACCATAGTAGCTATACTACCATAGTAGCTATACTACCATAGTAGCTATACTACCATAGTAGCTATACTATAGTAGCTATACTACCATAGTAGCTATACTACCATAGTAGCTATACTATAGTAGCTATACTACCATAGTAGCTATACTACCATAGTAGCTATACTATAGTAGCTATACTACCATAGTAGCTATACTATAGTAGCTATACTACCATAGTAGCTATACTACCATAGTAGCTATACTACCATAGTAGCTATAGTACCATAGTAGCTATACTATAGTAGCTATACTACAATAGTAGCTATACTATAGTAGCTATACTGGTATAGTTGTAGCTAAACTGGTATAGTAGGTATACTATAGTAACTATACCATAGTAGCTGTAGTAGTATAATATACATAGTATATATAGTATATATATATAGTATAGTAGCTATACTAGTATAGTAGTAGCTATACGACCATAGTAGCTATACTATAGTAGCTATACTACCATAGTAGCTATACTATAGTAGCTATACTACCATAGTAGCTATACTACCATAGTAGCTATACTATAGTAGCTATACTACCATAGTAGCTATACTATAGTAGCTATACTACCATAGTAGCTATACTATAGTAGCTATACTACCATAGTAGCTATACTATAGTAGCTATACTACCATAGTAGCTATACTACCATAGTAGCTATACTATAGTAGCTATACTACCATAGTAGCTATACTACCATAGTAGCTATACTATAGTAGCTATACTACCATAGTAGCTATACTACCATAGTAGCTATACTATAGTAGCTATACTACCATAGTAGCTATACTATAGTAGCTATACTACCATAGTAGCTATACTACCATAGTAGCTATACTACCATAGTAGCTATAGTACCATAGTAGCTATACTATAGTAGCTATACTACAATAGTAGCTATACTATAGTAGCTATACTGGTATAGTTGTAGCTAAACTGGTATAGTAGGTATACTATAGTAACTATACCATAGTAGCTGTAGTAGTATAATATACATAGTATATATAGTATATATATATAGTATAGTAGCTATACTAGTATAGTAGTAGCTATACGACCATAGTAGCTATACTATAGTAGCTATACTACCATAGTAGCTATACTATAGTAGCTATACTACCATAGTAGCTATACTACCATAGTAGCTATACTATAGTAGCTATACTACCATAGTAGCTATACTATAGTAGCTATACTACCATAGTAGCTATACTATAGTAGCTATACTACCATAGTAGCTATACTACCATAGTAGCTATACTATAGTAGCTATACTACCATAGTAGCTATACTATAGTAGCTATACTACCATAGTAGCTATACTATAGTAGCTATACTACCATAGTAGCTATACTATAGTAGCTATACTACCATAGTAGCTATACTACCATAGTAGCTATACTACCATAGTAGCTATAGTACCATAGTAGCTATACTATAGTAGCTATACTACAATAGTAGCTATACTATAGTAGCTATACTGGTATAGTTGTAGCTAAACTGGTATAGTAGGTATACTATAGTAACTATACCATAGTAGCTGTAGTAGTATAATATACATAGTATATATAGTATATATATATAGTATAGTAGCTATACTAGTATAGTAGTAGCTATACGACCATAGTAGCTATACTATAGTAGCTATACTACCATAGTAGCTATACTATAGTAGCTATACTACCATAGTAGCTATACTATAGTAGCTATACTATAGTAGCTATACTACCATAGTAGCTATACTACCATAGTAGCTATACTATAGTAGATATACTACCATAGTAGCTATACTACCATAGTAGCTATACTATAGTAGCTATACTACCATAGTAGCTATACTATAGTAGATATACTACCATAGTAGCTATACTACCATAGTAGCTATACTATAGTAGCTATACTACCATAGTAGCTATACTATAGTAGCTATACTACCATAGTAGCTATACTACCATAGTAGCTATACTATAGTAGCTATACTACCATAGTAGCTATACTATAGTAGCTATACTACCATAGTAGCTATACTATAGTAGCTATACTACCATAGTAGCTATACTATAGTAGCTATACTACCATAGTAGCTATACTACCATAGTAGCTATACTACCATAGTAGCTATACTATAGTAGCTATACTACCATAGTAGCTATACTACCATAGTAGCTATACTATAGTAGCTATACTACCATAGTAGCTATACTACCATAGTAGCTATACTATAGTAGCTATACTACAATAGTAGCTATACTATAGTAGCTATACTGGTATAGTTGTAGCTAAACTGGTATAGTAGGTATACTATAGTAACTATACCATAGTAGCTGTAGTAGTATAATATACATAGTATATATAGTATATATATATAGTATAGTAGCTATACTAGTATAGTAGTAGCTATACTACCATAGTAGCTATACTATAGTAGCTATACTACCATAGTAGCTATACTATAGTAGCTATACTACCATAGTAGCTATACTACCATAGTAGCTATACTATAGTAGCTATACTACCATAGTAGCTATACTATAGTAGCTATACTACCATAGTAGCTATACTATAGTAGCTATACTACCATAGTAGCTATACTATAGTAGCTATACTACCATAGTAGCTATACTACCATAGTAGCTATACTATAGTAGCTATACTACCATAGTAGCTATACTATAGTAGCTATACTACCATAGTAGCTATACTATAGTAGCTATACTACCATAGTAGCTATACTATAGTAGATATACTACCATAGTAGCTATACTACCATAGTAGCTATACTATAGTAGCTATACTACCATAGTAGCTATACTATAGTAGCTATACTACCATAGTAGCTATACTACCATAGTAGCTATACTACCATAGTAGCTATACTACCATAGTAGCTATACTATAGTAGCTATACTACCATAGTAGCTATACTACCATAGTAGCTATACTATAGTAGCTATACTACCATAGTAGCTATACTACCATAGTAGCTATACTATAGTAGCTATACTACCATAGTAGCTATACTATAGTAGCTATACTACCATAGTAGCTATACTACCATAGTAGCTATACTACCATAGTAGCTATAGTACCATAGTAGCTATACTATAGTAGCTATACTACAATAGTAGCTATACTATAGTAGCTATACTGGTATAGTAGCTATACTATAGTAGCTATACTACCATAGTAGCTATACTACCATAGTAGCTATACTATAGTAGCTATACTACCATAGTAGCTATACTACCATAGTAGCTATACTATAGTAGCTATACTACCATAGTAGCTATACTATAGTAGCTATACTACCATAGTAGCTATACTATAGTAGCTATACTACCATAGTAGCTATACTATAGTAGCTATACTACCATAGTAGCTATACTATAGTAGCTATACTACCATAGTAGCTATACTACCATAGTAGCTATACTATAGTAGCTATACTACCATAGTAGCTATACTACCATAGTAGCTATACTATAGTAGCTATACTACCATAGTAGCTATACTACCATAGTAGCTATACTACCATAGTAGCTATACTACCATAGTAGCTATACTATAGTAGCTATACTACCATAGTAGCTATACTACCATAGTAGCTATACTACCATAGTAGCTATAGTACCATAGTAGCTATACTATAGTAGCTATACTACCATAGTAGCTATACTACCATAGTAGCTATACTACCATAGTAGCTATAGTACCATAGTAGCTATACTATAGTAGCTATACTACAATAGTAGCTATACTATAGTAGCTATACTGGTATAGTTGTAGCTAAACTGGTATAGTAGGTATACTATAGTAACTATACCATAGTAGCTGTAGTAGTATAATATACATAGTATATATAGTATATATATATAGTATAGTAGCTATACTAGTATAGTAGTAGCTATACGACCATAGTAGCTATACTATAGTAGCTATACTACCATAGTAGCTATACTATAGTAGCTATACTACCATAGTAGCTATACTACCATAGTAGCTATACTATAGTAGCTATACTACCATAGTAGCTATACTATAGTAGCTATACTACCATAGTAGCTATACTATAGTAGCTATACTACCATAGTAGCTATACTACCATAGTAGCTATACTATAGTAGCTATACTACCATAGTAGCTATACTATAGTAGCTATACTACCATAGTAGCTATACTATAGTAGCTATACTACCATAGTAGCTATACTATAGTAGCTATACTACCATAGTAGCTATACTACCATAGTAGCTATACTACCATAGTAGCTATACTACCATAGTAGCTATACTATAGTAGATATACTACCATAGTAGCTATACTACCATAGTAGCTATACTACCATAGTAGCTATACTATAGTAGCTATACTACCATAGTAGCTATACTATAGTAGCTATACTATAGTAGCTATACTACCATAGTAGCTATACTACCATAGTAGCTATACTATAGTAGCTATACTACCATAGTAGCTATACTACCATAGTAGCTATACTACCATAGTAGCTATACTATAGTAGCTATACTACCATAGTAGCTATACTACCATAGTAGCTATACTATAGTAGCTATACTACCATAGTAGCTATACTATAGTAGCTATACTACCATAGTAGCTATACTATAGTAGCTATACTACCATAGTAGCTATACTACCATAGTAGCTATACTACCATAGTAGCTATACTATAGTAGCTATACTACCATAGTAGCTATACTACCATAGTAGCTATACTATAGTAGCTATACTACCATAGTAGCTATACTATAGTAGCTATACTACCATAGTAACTATACTATAGTAGCTATACTACCATAGTAGCTATACTACCATAGTAGCTATACTATAGTAGCTATACTACCATAGTAGCTATACTACCATAGTAGCTATACTATAGTAGCTATACTACCATAGTAGCTATACTATAGTAGCTATACTACCATAGTAGCTATACTATAGTAGCTATACTATAGTAGCTATACTACCATAGTAGCTATACTACCATAGTAGCTATACTATAGTAGCTATACTACCATAGTAGCTATACTACCATAGTAGCTATACTATAGTAGCTATACTACCATAGTAGCTATACTATAGTAGCTATACTACCATAGTAGCTATACTATAGTAGCTATACTATAGTAGCTATACTACCATAGTAGCTATACTACCATAGTAGCTATACTATAGTAGCTATACTACCATAGTAGCTATACTACCATAGTAGCTATACTACCATAGTAGCTATACTATAGTAGCTATACTACCATAGTAGCTATACTATAGTAACTATACTACCATAGTAGCTATACTATAGTAGCTATACTACCATAGTAGCTATACTATAGTAGATATACTACCATAGTAGCTATACTACCATAGTAGCTATACTATAGTAGCTATACTACCATAGTAGCTATACTACCATAGTAGCTATACTACCATAGTAGCTATACTATAGTAGCTATACTGGTATAGTTGTAGCTAAACTGGTATAGTAGGTATACTATAGTAACTATACCATAGTAGCTTTAGTAGTATAATATACATAGTATATATAGTATATATATAGTATAGTAGCTATACTAGTATAGTAGTAGTTATACTAGTATAGTAGGTATACTATAGGAGCTATACTACCATAGTAGCTATACTATAGTAGCTATACTACCATAGTAGCTATACTATAGTAGCTATACTGGTATAGTTGTAGCTAAACTGGTATAGTAGGTATACTATAGTAACTATACCATAGTAGCTTTAGTAGTATAATATACATAGTATATATAGTATATATATAGTATAGTAGCTATACTAGTATAGTAGTAGTTATACTAGTATAGTAGGTATACTATAGGAGCTATACTACCATAGTAGCTATACTATAGTAGCTATACTACCATAGTAGCTATACTACCATAGTAGCTATACTACCATAGTAGCTATACTATAGTAGCTATACTACCATAGTAACTATACTACCATAGTAGCTATACTATAGTAGCTATACTACCATAGTAGCTATACTATAGTAGCTATACTACCATAGTAGCTATACTACCATAGTAGCTATACTATAGTAGCTATACTGGTATAGTTGTAGCTAAACTGGTATAGTAGGTATACTATAGTAACTATACCATAGTAGCTTTAGTAGTATAATATACATAGTATATATAGTATATATATAGTATAGTAGCTATACTAGTATAGTAGTAGTTATACTAGTATAGTAGGTATACTATAGTAGCTATACTATAGTAGCTATACTACCATAGTAGCTATACTACCATAGTAGCTATACTACCATAGTAGCTATACTACCATAGTAGCTATACTATAGTAGCTATACTACCATAGTAACTATACTACCATAGTAGCTATACTATAGTAGCTATACTACCATAGTAGCTATACTATAGTAGATATACTACCATAGTAGCTATACTACCATAGTAGCTATACTATAGTAGCTATACTACCATAGTAGCTATACTACCATAGTAGCTATACTACCATAGTAGCTATACTATAGTAGCTATACTGGTATAGTTGTAGCTAAACTGGTATAGTAGGTATACTATAGTAACTATACCATAGTAGCTTTAGTAGTATAATATACATAGTATATATAGTATATATATAGTATAGTAGCTATACTAGTATAGTAGTAGTTATACTAGTATAGTAGGTATACTATAGGAGCTATACTACCATAGTAGCTATACTATAGTAGCTATACTACCATAGTAGCTATACTATAGTAGCTATACTGGTATAGTTGTAGCTAAACTGGTATAGTAGGTATACTATAGTAACTATACCATAGTAGCTTTAGTAGTATAATATACATAGTATATATAGTATATATATAGTATAGTAGCTATACTAGTATAGTAGTAGTTATACTAGTATAGTAGGTATACTATAGGAGCTATACTACCATAGTAGCTATACTATAGTAGCTATACTACCATAGTAGCTATACTATAGTAGCTATACTACCATAGTAGCTATACTACCATAGTAGCTATACTACCATAGTAGCTATACTACCATAGTAGCTATACTATAGTAGCTATACTGGTATAGTTGTAGCTAAACTGGTATAGTAGGTATACTATAGTAACTATACCATAGTAGCTTTAGTAGTATAATATACATAGTATATATAGTATATATATAGTATAGTAGCTATACTAGTATAGTAGTAGTTATACTAGTATAGTAGGTATACTATAGTAGCTATACTACCATAGTAGCTATACTATAGTAGCTATACTACCATAGTAGCTATACTATAGTAGCTATACTACCATAGTAGCTATACTACCATAGTAGCTATACTACCATAGTAGCTATACTATAGTAGCTATACTGGTATAGTTGTAGCTAAACTGGTATAGTAGGTATACTATAGTAACTATACCATAGTAGCTTTAGTAGTATAATATACATAGTATATATAGTATATATATAGTATAGTAGCTATACTAGTATAGTAGTAGTTATACTAGTATAGTAGGTATACTATAGTAGCTATACTACCATAGTAGCTATACTACCATAGTAGCTATACTACCATAGTAGCTATACTACCATAGTAGCTATACTATAGTAGCTATACTGGTATAGTTGTAGCTAAACTGGTATAGTAGGTATACTATAGTAACTATACCATAGTAGCTTTAGTAGTATAATATACATAGTATATATAGTATATATATAGTATAGTAGCTATACTAGTATAGTAGTAGTTATACTAGTATAGTAGGTATACTATAGTAGCTATACTATAGTAGCTATACTACCATAGTAGCTATACTACCATAGTAGCTATACTACCATAGTAGCTATACTACCATAGTAGCTATACTATAGTAGCTATACTGGTATAGTTGTAGCTAAACTGGTATAGTAGGTATACTATAGTAACTATACCATAGTAGCTTTAGTAGTATAATATACATAGTATATATAGTATATATATAGTATAGTAGCTATACTAGTATAGTAGTAGTTATACTAGTATAGTAGGTATACTATAGTAGCTATACTACCATAGTAGCTATACTATAGTAGCTATACTACCATAGTAGCTATACTATAGTAGCTATACTACCATAGTAGCTATACTACCATAGTAGCTATACTACCATAGTAGCTATACTATAATAGCTATACTGGAATAGTTGTAGCTAAACTGGTATAGTAGGTATACTATAGTAACTATACCATAGTAGCTTTAGTAGTATAATATACATAGTATATATAGTATATATATAGTATAGTAGCTATACTAGTATAGTAGTAGTTATACTAGTATAGTAGGTATACTATAGTAGCTATACTACCATAGTAGCTATACTACCATAGTAGCTATACTACCATAGTAGCTATACTACCATAGTAGCTATACTATAGTAGCTATACTGGTATAGTTGTAGCTAAACTGGTATAGTAGGTATACTATAGTAACTATACCATAGTAGCTTTAGTAGTATAATATACATAGTATATATAGTATATATATAGTATAGTAGCTATACTAGTATAGTAGTAGTTATACTAGTATAGTAGGTATACTATAGTAGCTATACTATAGTAGCTATACTACCATAGTAGCTATACTACCATAGTAGCTATACTACCATAGTAGCTATACTACCATAGTAGCTATACTATAGTAGCTATACTGGTATAGTTGTAGCTAAACTGGTATAGTAGGTATACTATAGTAACTATACCATAGTAGCTTTAGTAGTATAATATACATAGTATATATAGTATATATATAGTATAGTAGCTATACTAGTATAGTAGTAGCTATACTACCATAGTATCTATACTATAGTAGCTATACTAGTACAGTATATATATAGTATATATATACATATTATAGTAGCTATACTAGTATAGTAGTAGCTACAGTTATGTGAAAAATAATAGAGGCAGTGCCCACCCAAACATAGATTATATTAACAACCGAATAAAAACTCGAAAATTCTTTCTTGTTTAAACACTTTATTTTTTCTTAAACGGTTGAAAAAAGATTAAAAACGAAATTTTTGCTATTCCTATAATATATTTTGATTTTTTGTGATTTTGTATGAATGTATGGAGTTTAAGGTGTGAAAAAAAAATAGAGCCACTTCATTACATCTTACAGCTATAACTGAATTAAGTAAAACTAAATCGATATTTGTACTGAATATTGTTGCTTCAAGCCTTAGTGCCACATTAGGCTACTAGTATAGCAGCTACACTTGTATAGTAGCTATGCTGTAGTAGCTACTACTATACAAGTATATAATAATAATAATAATACAAATCGATAATAATAATATAGCAGCTAGCTGGCTGGCTAGGTGGCTGGCTGGCTAGGTAGGTGGCTGGCTGGCTACGTAGGTGGCTGGCTGGCCATTGATATATTGATATATTGACATATTGATATATTGATATATTGATATATTGATATATTGATATATTGATATATTGATATATTGATATATTGATATATTGATATATTGATATATTGATATATTGATATATTGATATATTGATATATTGATATATTGATATATTGATATATTGATATATTGATATATTGATATATTGATATATTGATATATTGATATATTGATATATTGATATATTGATATATTGATATATTGATATATTGATATATTGATATATTGATATATTGATATATTGATATATTGATATATTGGATAATGATGATAATCGATATATATATAATAATCGATATATATATAATCGATATATATATAATAATCGATATATAATAATCGATATATAATCGATATATAATAATCGATATATAATAATCGATATATAATCGATATATAATAATCGATATATAATAATCGATATATATATAATAATCGATATATAATCGATATATAATAATCGATATATAATCGATATATAATAATCGATATATATAATAATCGATATATATATAATAATCGATATATATATAATAATCGATATATAATAATCTACTATACTAGTAGAGCTGGCTACTATACTAGTAGAGCTTGCTACGATACTAGTAGAGCTTGCTACGATACTAGTAGAGCTTGCTACGATACTAGTAGAGCTTGCTACGATACTAGTAGAGCTGGCTACTATACTAGTAGAGCTGGCTACTATACTAGTAGAGCTTGCTACGATACTAGTAGAGCTGGCTACTATACTAGTAGAGCTGGCTACTATACTAGTAGAGCTTGCTACGATACTAGTAGAGCTTGCTACGATACTAGTAGAGCTTGCTACGATACTAGTAGAGCTTGCTACGATACTAGTAGAGCTGGCTACTATACTAGTAGAGCTGGCTACTATACTAGTAGAGCTGGCTACTATACTAGTAGAGCTGGCTACTATACTAGTAGAGCTGGCTACTATACTAGTAGAGCTGGCTACTATACTAGTAGAGCTGGCTACTATACTAGTAGAGCTTGCTACGATACTAGTAGAGCTGGCTACTATACTAGTAGAGCTGGCTACTATACTAGTAGAGCTGGCTACTATACTAGTAGAGCTGGCTACTATACTAGTAGAGCTGGCTACTATACTAGTAGAGCTTGCTACGATACTAGTAGAGCTTGCTACGATACTAGTAGAGCTTGCTACGATACTAGTAGAGCTTGCTACGATACTAGTAGAGCTTGCTACGATACTAGTAGAGCTTGCTACGATACTAGTAGAGCTGGCTACTATACTAGTAGAGCTGGCTACTATACTAGTAGAGCTGGCTACTATACTAGTAGAGCTGGCTACTATACTAGTAGAGCTGGCTACTATACTAGTAGAGCTTGCTACGATACTAGTAGAGCTGGCTACTATACTAGTAGAGCTGGCTACTATACTAGTAGAGCTTGCTACGATACTAGTAGACCTGGCTACTATACTAGTAGAGCTGGCTACTATACTAGTAGAGCTTGCTACTATACTAAACAGTTAGCTATACTGGCCAGCCAGCTGCATATACTAGCCAGCTAGCGACTTATAATAGTCAGCTAGCTACTGGCCAGCTAGCCACCTATACTAAACAGTTAGCTATACTGGCCAGTCAGCTGTATATACTAGCCAGCTAGCGACTTATAATAGTCAGCTAGCTACTGGCCAGCTAGCCACCTATACTAACAAGCTAGCCACCTATACTAAACAGTTAGCTATACTGGCCAGTCAGCTGTATATACTAGCCAGCTAGCGACTTATAATAGTCAGCTAGCTACTGGCCAGGTAGCCACCTATACTAACAAGCTAGCCACCTATACTAAACAGTTAGCTATACTGGCCAGTCAGCTGTATATACTAGCCAGCTAGCGACTTATAATAGTCAGCTAGCTACTGGCCAGGTAGCCACCTATACTAACAAGCTAGCCACCTATACTAAACAGTTAGCTATACTGGCCAGCCAGCTGTATATACTAGCCAGCTAGCGACTTATAATAGTCAGCTAGCTATACTGGCCAGCTAGCCACCTATACTAACAAGCTAGCCACCTATACTAAACAGTTAGCTATACTGGCCAGTCAGCTGTATATACTAGCCAGCTAGCGACTTATAATAGTCAGCTAGCTATACTGGCCAGCTAGCCACCTATACTAACAAGCTAGCCACCTATACTAAACAGTTAGCTATACTGGCCAGTCAGCTGTATATACTAGCCAGCTAGCGACTTATAATAGTCAGCTAGCTACTGGCCAGGTAGCCACCTATACTAACAAGCTAGCCACCTATACTAAACAGTTAGCTATACTGGCCAGCCAGCTGTATATACTAGCCAGCTAGCGACTTATAATAGTCAGCTAGCTATACTGGCCAGCTAGCCACCTATACTAACAAGCTAGCCACCTATACTAAACAGTTAGCTATACTGGCCAGTCAGCTGTATATACTAGCCAGCTAGCGACTTATAATAGTCAGCTAGCTATACTGGCCAGCTAGCCACCTATACTAACAAGCTAGCCACCTATACTAAACAGTTAGCTATACTGGCCAGTCAGCTGTATATACTAGCCAGCTAGCGACTTATAATAGTCAGCTAGCTACTGGCCAGCTAGCCACCTATACTAACAAGCTAGCCACCTATACTAAACAGTTAGCTATACTGGCCAGTCAGCTGTATATACTAGCCAGCTAGCGACTTATAATAGTCAGCTAGCTACTGGCCAGGTAGCCACCTATACTAACAAGCTAGCCACCTATACTAAACAGTTAGCTATACTGGCCAGCCAGCTGTATATACTAGCCAGCTAGCGACTTATAATAGTCAGCTAGCTATACTGGCCAGCTAGCCACCTATACTAACAAGCTAGCCACCTATACTAAACAGTTAGCTATACTGGCCAGTCAGCTGTATATACTAGCCAGCTAGCGACTTATAATAGTCAGCTAGCTACTGGCCAGCTAGCCACCTATACTAACAAGCTAGCCACCTATACTAAACAGTTAGCTATACTGGCCAGTCAGCTGTATATACTAGCCAGCTAGCGACTTATAATAGTCAGCTAGCTACTGGCCAGCTAGCCACCTATACTAACAAGCTAGCCACCTATACTAAACAGTTAGCTATACTGGCCAGTCAGCTGTATATACTAGCCAGCTAGCGACTTATAATAGTCAGCTAGCTATACTGGCCAGCTAGCCACCTATACTAGCCAGTATAATAATAATAATAATGATGATAATGATGATGATGATGATTATTAATGATGATGATGATGATGTTGATTAATGATGATGATGATGATGATGATGATTATTAATGATGATGATGATGATGTTGATTAATGATGATGATGATGATGATGATGATTATTAATGATGATGATGATGATGTTGATTAATGATGATGATGATGATGATGATGATTATTAATGATGATGATGATGATGTTGATTAATGATGATGATGATGATGATGATGATTATTAATGATGATGATGATGATGATGATTATTAATGATGATGATGATGATGTTGATTAATGATGATGATGATTATTAATGATGATGATGATGATTATTAATGATGATAATGATGATGATGATGATTATTAATGATGATGATGATGATGATGATGATGATTATTAATGATGATGATGATGATGATGATGATGATGATTATTAATGATGATGATGATGATGATGATTATTAATGATGATGATGATGATGATGATGATGATTATTAATGATGATAATGATGATGATTATTAATGATGATGATGATGATGATTATTAATGATGATGATGATGATGTTGATTAATGATGATGATGATGATGATGATGATTATTAATGATGATGATGATGATGATGATTATTAATGATGATGATGATGATGTTGATTAATGATGATGATGATGATGATGATTATTAATGATGATGATGATGATTATTAATGATGATAATGATGATGATGATGATTATTATTGATGATGATGATGATGATGATGATGATAATGATGATGATTAATAATAAATATGGCTACTATACTAGTATAGTAGTAGCTATACTAGTATAGTAGTAGTTAGTAACTGTACTAGTATAGTAGTAGTAGTAGCTATACTAGTATAGTAGTAGTTAGTAGCTATACTAGTATAGTAGTAGTTAGTAACTGTACTAGTATAGTAGTAGTAGTAGCTATACTAGTATAGTAGTAGCTATACTAGTATAGTAGTAGCTATACTAGTATAGTAGTAGTAGTAGGAGTAGCTGTACTAGTATAGTAGCTATAATAGCATAGTAGTACCTATACTAGTATAGTAGCTATACTATTGTAGCTATACTAGTATAGTAGTAGCTATACTAGTAGTAGCTATAATAGTAGTAGGTATACTAGTATCGTAGCTATAATAGTAGTAGCTATACTAGTAGTATATATAGTATAACCAGTAGCTATACTAGTATAGTAGTAGTTAGTAACTGTACTAGTATAGTAGTAGTAGTAGCTATACTAGTATAGTAGTAGCTATACTAGTATAGTAGTAGCTATACTAGTATAGTAGTAGCTATACTAGTATAGTAGTAGTAGTAGGAGTAGCTGTACTAGTATAGTAGCTATAATAGCATAGTAGTACCTATACTAGTATAGTAGCTATACTATTGTAGCTATACTAGTATAGTAGTAGCTATACTAGTAGTAGCTATAATAGTAGTAGGTATACTAGTATCGTAGCTATAATAGTAGTAGCTATACTAGTAGTATATATAGTATAACCAGTAGCTATACTAGTATAGTAGTAGTTAGTAACTGTACTAGTATAGTAGTAGTAGTAGCTATACTAGTATAGTAGTAGCTATACTAGTATAGTAGTAGCTATACTAGTATAGTAGTAGCTATACTAGTATAGTAGTAGTAGTAGGAGTAGCTGTACTAGTATAGTAGCTATAATAGCATAGTAGTACCTATACTAGTATAGTAGCTATACTATTGTAGCTATACTAGTATAGTAGTAGCTATACTAGTAGTAGCTATAATAGTAGTAGGTATACTAGTATCGTAGCTATAATAGTAGTAGCTATACTAGTAGTATATATAGTATAACCAGTAGCTATACTAGTAAAGTAGTAGTAGTATATAGTTACTATAGTATGTATAGTATTACTAGTATAGTTAGTATAGTATAACTAGTATAGTATAGTTAGTATAGTATAACTAGTAAAGTATAGTTAGTATAGTATAACTAGTATAGTATAGCTATACAAGCTATACTGCCTAGCTATACCAGCTGTACTACCCAAGTAACCAGCTGTTCAACCCAGCTAACTAACTGTAATAGCCAGCTAGCCAACTATACTATCTATAATACTTTAAGTGGACCGGAATGTAGTCAAGTAGAACATTCAGATTTTGGGATTCCAACAAAGGAATCCTGATCTACAGATCCAATGGGAACCGTGGGGTTTA
The DNA here is from genome assembly GCA_958299815.1 of Sarcophaga carnaria. Taxonomy (NCBI): domain Eukaryota; kingdom Metazoa; phylum Arthropoda; class Insecta; order Diptera; family Sarcophagidae; genus Sarcophaga; species Sarcophaga carnaria. Next base: position 2,708,278 of record OY283149.1, read on the forward strand.
TACAGGCGCCTCAACAATGTAGGCTGTGGTGTATTTATTAAGAGGGTTATGATATTATACTTTTAACAAAAGCAGCGCAATGCTTGTTGAGTAGCGAAATTCGCCCTAAAAACATTTTTGATCTGCTCAAACACGGATTCTATCGAATAAATTTTAAACACACTTGTCGTATGGCGCTGAATTGGCGCTAAATCAACAAGCATTGCGTCGTAGCCATATGACCTCTGCTTGGAAAACGCTGCAATGGTCAACCAGCCTATAAGAAAATTTAATATCAGAAGCGTTAATAAATATACTCGGAGCCACCCTGTAAATAATCCCAATGGGAAAATACGGTTCTTTAGAGCAGAATGTCTAGTCGGAATTCTAAAATCGAATGTTCTGCTTGACTATGTGCAGGTCTATTTTGCCAAGTTTAAAGACTATTTTTAGGAGTTTTCTTTATTTTTAATTGGCTTTTAATTTTTTCCCATATTTTTAGGGTGCTTAAATTAAATGTTAATAAATAAAGTCTATTTTTAGGCTGGATTTGTAGACAATTTTGTTTTTTTATGTATAAAATTAAATAAAACTTCAAGACGTTTTCCCTCTCTCTCTCTCTCTCTTTCGCTTTTTCTTGCTTTAAAGCAAATGGCCTAAGAGCTCTCTTGTTTTCTGTAAAACCCTACTTTATGTCCCCTTCCTTTCGCCATGGCTACAACAATAACGTGAATGGAAATGAAAATGAAAATAAAATTAAAGAAAAGAAAATAAAAGAAGAAAAGCGAGCGAATGACTATGAATGAATTAAAAAGAATGAAGAAGTGAATGGAATTGTATTGAAAAAGTATTGTTTTGAATGGATTTTAATCAGTTTTTTTTTTTTTTTTTGTTTGCTTTTGTTTTTCCAGAATAACACTGAGTGTGTGAATGGAAATTTATTTCTGTTGCTGCTTGCAATTGTTCTTGAATGCAAGGAGCTGAAGTAAAAACAAAAAATCTAAAGGCAGGCTTTGTTTTCAAACTTTTTTTCTTCTGTTTCTGCTGCTTCGTCTTTGTTTTAATAAAACATTTAAAAGCAAATAAAAATAAAAAAATAAATAAGAATCTTAGAAACAACTTTCAAGGTTTTTATGATTTCAAATGGAAGCTGAAAAACAAAAAAAAAAATTTCAAAAAAAATTTCTTACAAAAGTTTTCACAATGAAAACAAAGTAGTTTTTAAAAAAACAAGAAGGAGCAGAAGCTTTAGAAGTATACTTAAAATACTTAAACTTGCAGTAGCAGTAGGCGTAAAGCAAATAAACACTAGAATTACAATACGAAACCAAAGACATTTTGGCACCTATGCTTATTCATGACAAAAATGCCATCATCATTATTATTTGAGAAATTAAAAGAAAAGATTGCAGCCTTGATAGCAATCCTTAAGCTTTAAACAATGGAATCAGTGTATCAAAGCCTTAATGTATGCTTTACTACGTGGTTCCTTTAAAGCGTTTAAAGTATCGTTAACATAACCTAAAAAGTCATGTTTATCTTGAGTCAATAGCAAAGCAAACAAAACTAACAAATGGCTAGACATGCTGGTCTGGTCTGCTCTGCCCAGGTCTAATTGAATCACTGTTTATACCGAAAGGAAATTGATAATCAAATTTAGACAATGTCCGGACATTTAAATCAAAAAAAAAAACGATTTTGCAATTCTACAGTGTGTTAGCAATAATAGGGAGTCTTGAAATTTTTTTTAATTTTTTTTTAAATTTTTTTTTTTCTAGCTTACCTTGGATGCAGTCACCAGTTTACTCTGTTCAATGTTTCTGATGATGTCCATACCTCACAGTACCTTCCTAGTTATCTATGCAGTAGACACATCAAGATGCCTTTTTCTGCTTCGGCATTGTTGTTGACATGTATCCAATAGGAGAAGAATATGCTCTTCCTTTTCCTTGTCTCTACAGCTACTGCAGAAATCGTGTGCTAAATATTTAATACCATTATATTTTGCATCAGCGCCCATAATGCAATGTCCGCTCTTAGCTTGCTCCTTTGAGGTTAAAAGCACGTTTTTCGTGTGTCTGTAAAAGCAAGAAAAAAAAAACTATAAATTTCGGATTTCCCAATGTTAAGTCACATTGTTAGGCACCGTTATGTTAATGATATGTGTGTTTGATATGTTATATGGGTACAAAGCTGTTAGTAAAGCTGTTACAAAGCTCTGTAAACTGAATAGGTTTGCATCTCTAGGGTTATATACTATCTATCTTTACACAGCCACACAACAGCCAAAAACAAACTTAATAACACAATAATTTTATAATGACTTGTTATAGAGAGACGGATAGAAAAAAAAAATAAAACATTTTCACTATTATTTTTACCTATACTGTACTCTGTGTTACTCTGTGCTCTGTGTGGTATAGAAATTAAAGGAAAAAACCAATTTCTATTCCTATTTCGTTTTTGTTTTTTAAAGCATACCTTGTAGAGTGTGTTAATCACAGTAATTTAATGTTTTCTGAGCCATAATTTGTTTTGTGTATACCACACTATACCGTTATCTTTCATAAGTATTTTGTTTATTTGTTTAACACAAACCCCATTATTATAAATAATAATAACAACAACAACAAAATCGTATATTAACAATACAGACACACACATTAAGCCTTTAGCCAAACAGCACAGACACACATGCACACATGCACACAACACAGTAAAAGATTTAAAAACTATAAACCATCGAATACAATACACCATCCCAAGGAGAAGTGAAGGAGTATGACGATGTTTTTCTATAAAATACGCCATTACCATAACTGTACTACACTCGTCTACGAATGTATGTATGTATGTACGAGTGAATGCTTATCATCATCAGGCTCAATAACATATTTGCACAGCACACTTGCAAATATTCACTATTTTGCTCTCGTATTCTCCACTTGCAATTACTAATACGCTGTACTTACATATTAAGCACTCTCATGCATACAACCAATACACACACACACAGACATGCTTCATGTATTCTATTTACTGCCATTATTGTTATTGAGTCTTGCTTTATAAACAAGTGACAAATACATACACGCACACACACCCATATTATTATTACTAATGGTGCTCTCATTTGCCACATAAAAGAGAGAAAAAGAATAGAAAAAAAAGCATACAAGGAAATATGAATAACAATAATAATAATAATAACAACAAAAACAAGAAATAGGAATATTTACTCTCTTGTCTATAACTTAACCTTAAGGGAGTAAAATGAGTGTCAGAGTGTTATTGCGAGGAAGAGAGAGGAGGGAGAAATTGTTATGACTGGCTTTTGTATGTTTACAAGTTTTGCTTGCCTATTATGCCAGCAACTACTTGTCCATACAGAAGAAGGGTACACAGTGTTGGATAGGAGTGTTGCTCTATTTAGTTTATAAGAAAACGTAATACACAGTACAGGACAAAACTATAGCACACAATTCTTGTAAATAAAACTTTACTAATCTAAAATCTGCAAAAGCCTTATTCAACAATTTCCATCATAAATACATTTTAAAACAAAATATTTTTTGAATTTTGATTTCAATTGTAAATTGAAGATTCAATAAATATAGGACATGAATTATATTTTTTATATCTGAATTTAATTCCAAAGTCAATCCTAAATTAAAAAATAATTGTTTTTTTTTTTTTGTTATTTCCTCCTCTACACAGTTTTAAACCCACACTGTATGTAAAAAACCTGCCGTTATTAAATTAAAAATGAAATTTCTCTTTAAATAAACTAAACAACAGCAACAACAACAGTTAAACTAAAAAGAATAGCGCACATCAAAAAATTGTTTCACAATTAAATTATAAAAGTAACAAAGTTATTCGCTATAAATAAAAAACACCAACAACAACACCACAAATACAAATAAAACCAAACAAAAATACTCACACTCATACACTCTACTCACACTCTCTCTTCCCTCTCTCTCTCTCTCTCTCTCTCTTTATTGGTAAACTGCATACAAATATTTTGCTGTCATGGCTTAACCCAAAATAACACAGAGAAACAAAAACTCCAAAAGAAAAAAACCTAAACCAGAGAGAAGTAAAAAAGACTCTGTTGTGTCTCTGTGTATAGAAAACAACAAAAAACGAAAGCAAAAATTGAAGAGAAATATGAAGTTTAACAATATTAACAACAACAACAATAAAAAAAAACAATAACAAAATAGTAGAAAAAACTTGCTATTCATGGCATGAAATTTTATTTAATTTCACACAACGTCAAGAGTGTCAACTAAAAATGCCATTTACACTGAATTTGTTTTCACATTTTTTTTGTTTTTTTTTTTTTTTTGTTTTCACTCTTTGCTCTCTGTGCTCTCTAACGGTATTGTTAAATTTGTTGTCGCTGTTGTTAGAGCATATTTTTTTATACAATAAAAAAAAGAGGCAGAGCGGAAAATATTAAATTGTCGTCATAAATTGTAGCATTTTTCATGTTTGTTTTTGTTTTAGTCTTTTGGAGAAAGGAAAATTATAATATCCCCTTTAAATATGCTTTAAAAAATTTAGGAAAATAATGCAAATTAGATAACATATGAAAATGATTTAATTTCTGTAAAAAATATTAAAAATTTAATTTAAAAGAACTAGTAATTGTGAGTGTGCCAAGGGAATTATGTTCTGTTTTAAAAACGTATTATAAATATTGGGAACATGACTCTTGCATATGCTGACAAAGATTTAAATTTACTGTTGGAAATTCTGGAATCTGCGCTGAGATTATTATCGAAATGGCACAACAAATATGGGCGGACTGGGGAATAAACCCAACCAAAACACAGGACTATTCGCAAGGAGATGAAAAACCGCTAAATTTCTAACTCAAAAAACCAACGCAGTAGCTCTCATTCCATCTAATAAAATACTTCAGGATCATATTGAACAGCAACTAAACTGGAACTTGAATTCCGACCTACTGCTACTGCAGCTACTGCTTGCTCTTTATTGTTCGCAGGAGAACAATAGGCCTTAACGATTGGGTATTGTCCTTAAAAACGCAGACAGTTTATGTCTCATCAAACAAACCAACTCTATTATACGGGGTACCTCTGTTTAGTAGTTGGCTGGCTTGAGCAAGCAGCAATCATTAAGCCCGGGTTGAGTGAATTATAAGAATAGTGGCTTTCATGTTAACACGTGTCCTTGGGTTTACATCATCCAAGGCATTGTTTACTATTCTTTACTGTATGCCACTGACAAGTAGCTGCGAATGCGGCATTGAGACTGAGAGCCATAAGAGAAGATAAGAGAAGTCTTACAAAAACTTCATTCAATGGCAAATGTATGTAAGATGGTATAATGAACACACTTGTAGAAACACCAGACAGATTTGGCCCCACATGAATATATGCAGAACAGAATTTGCATTCAACTGAACAAGATTCCATCTAAGGAACCTCATAGCAGTGAAAACGGGACACTGATCTCTGGGTGCTCAGGCCAAAAGACTGGGAATACCTCACGATGACTTTTGCAGGCGCTAAAATGACGATAAAGAAGGAGAGACTCTACAACAAAAACGAACGTGCGTTCCGTAAACGTTCGGCTAATTCTAGCTTAAAACACAAAGATAACGTAGCACCAAGTGTCAATAGTTATTACCCGTATATGTTTTAAATATGCCTTTGAAAATGAAAAGAGAGAGTGAGAGAGAAAGACTAAAAAGAGAATTAATTCTTAACCTGATTCCAGTTTAATTATGTTACATTGTCTTAAGCAAAAAAAAAAACAAACAAAAAATGTGGAGCCCATTATAATGTTTTTTTTTAATTTTAATGCCATTGTTGTTGATTTTTTGTTTTGGTTTATGGTAATATAATACAATATATGTACATACACATACATACACATGCTTTAATGGTATGTGTTTTTTTTGTATAATTTTATGGAATTTTATTAATATGCCTACACACTGTGTGTTGTACTCAATAAAATCAGTGTTGTTGTTGTTGTTGTTTTTATTATCTTTCTTTCATTCACTCTTCCTTGCTTCAATTATGTTGCTTAATGGGAGAACATACAAAAGATTTTTTTGTTTTGTTTTTTATATGCAGTTTGTAAACACAAATAAAATACGCAAAAAGATAAAGAGAGGAACAGTGAAGATAACATTACATTTATAATACAACATGTTATTGCATGTACAATACACACATGCTTAAGCAAATAAATTTACTTGTATTTTATGCTCTTTACATTGTATGTATAAGCATGTGTATAGACACATACTCGTATATTTAAACCTACAAAATTATTGAGGTTTTAATAATAACAATAATAATCATAATAACAACGTAAAAAAATATGTATGTTGCTTATGTAGGTTTTTGTTACTCTCGTGCTGGCTCTCTCTCGTTTAGCTCTCTCCTCTCGTGCCTTGTGTATGATGTAAACAATATGGGAGTACTTAACATTTATTTTTTCTTGTTTAAACAGGTTTTTCTGTTTTTCTTCTTTTTTTTTTATTATAAGTATTAACGCCAACGCAACAACTACGTAAACGGCGTCAACAATAACAAGAACAAGAACAAAAGCAAGAATAAAAACAAAAACTTGTAAGGCAGGAAAATCTCATGAGATAGTTAGTAAGAGAAAGTGGAGAAGAAGTACCATTGCAAAACAATGCTTGCTTTATTATCATGATGATAAGAGGAGGCCGTTATATTTTTCTCTTGTTGTGTTGTGTGTTGTTGTTGTTTATGTTATTTTTTTAATGGCGTATTTATCTAAACAGTGTTGTAAATAACACAAAACGCATTACATTTTATTGATTATTATGGACTAATGCTGCTGCTGCTTTTTAAATGTTATGCTGTGTTAAAAATAAATTCTCCAGTGGTTTGAAAAAAAAAAACGACAACGACAACAACAATGCTAAGGAATTGAAAAATGTTTTGCTGCAGCAACATTGTTTATTACGATGGCCCAGTTTTAAGAAAATAAAAATAGAAACTTTTGCCTTTGCTTTCGCTCTCTCTCTCTCTCGTTCTGTCTCTCGTATTGAGTGTTACTTTTCTTACAAGTTTAAAGCGATATTGATGTGTGTGTGGCGTATGATTTATTTTAATTAATCTTAGAATACGTTACGTATACGCCTACGTGTCATATTGTATTGTATGTATTAAGCTTCAGGCTAAATATGACTGGGAAACACAGTTTGAAGCAAAAGTTATGGTTCTCTTGCAATTATTTAACCGTTTCCTAATCATATATTATCCCGTGCTTTTATGTAATTAATGTAACAATGCATAAGGCTCTTAACGTGACATAATAACCATAAATCTCATTAAATTACATTATAAGTCATTGAAAATTAAAAAAATTAATTTATTTTTCTTTCTTATTTTTTTTTTTCAATATTCCCTTAAGAGGAGTTTAAACTTCTTTGGCTTAAAAGTAATGACTTTTGTTAGGCTTATCATCATCAAGACTTTTGCTTGTTTAATTTCATATTTTTCATATTTTGTATCTTTTTTTTAGGCTGCCTCTCCACGCTGGGAGCCACAAATTGCTGTATTATGTGAAGCCGGTCAAGTTTATCAACCGCAATATCTTTCTGAAGAGGGACGTTGGGTTACAGATTTGAATAAGAAATCAACGGCTGCTTCGTGTCTGCGTGATAAACTTGATTTGTTGGATTATTGTAAAAAGGTAAGTGGCTGGCAAAAAAAAAATGTTTTAAATCCCTTTACGGCCAAATCCCTTTCCCAGGCACCAAAATATACATGCCAATAAAAAAAGTAAAAAAATTGAAGAAGAAAGAAGGAATAGAGAATAAATCTCTATTAAATCAGCTTAAGATATACTTGCTCTGTATTTCCGTACTTGCATTTCTTATTACCGCAAATTACTTCAGGACTTTTTACCACCAAAAAAAAAAAAAAAAAAAAAAAAAAAAAAAAAAAAAAAAAAAAAAAAAAAAAAACGAAAAGCAAAGTAATAAAGAAGAATGAAAAAAAGTCCTGTAGAAACCACAAAACCTAAAAGAAAAATTAGTTGCTTAAACGAAAACTTTTTTCTTCTCATAAATTTTCTAAAACCAACAAAAAGAAGGAGAAAAAAACTCCCAAAGCCCAAAAAAAGTACTTTTTAAATAAACTCAAGTATATTCCAATAACACACAGTTTTAAATATTAAAAAAAAAATTCTTTATAATTATTCGAAAAATCCACCTTCAAATGCTTTTATTAAAAAGGTACCCAAAAAGCCTTTAGTGCATAATGGGCTTACTAAGTCAAAACCATACAAAAATTTGCGTTAAAACGGCCCTTCTTTTGGTACTTTATAGCATACCAACTTTGTGTAAAAATCCTTTCAAAATGTACTGACTTCTGCTACTCACAACAAATAAAAATTAAATTAAATTAGGAAAAGGTGTACCAAAAGTACTTTTCTTATTTCTTTTTTCAGAAGGAATAGACGGAATTTAAATTATTGGCTGTATTTAATTGTTTTGAATTTATGTGTCTTGTTTTTATAAAATTATTATAACAAAAAGTACCAAAATAAGTACCTTTTCTATTTTAAATGCAATTCCAGTTTAATAAAAATTTAAAATTAAATTTAAAAAACTTTTGTTAAAGTAGTTTGAAAAAAAAGTACCAAAAAAGTACTTTTCTAAGAATATTGTTGTAACCTTTCAAGCAATGAAGAGATAGAAAATCATAAAAAAACTACTTTTTCTTTCAGCTTGTATTCATTCGTTCTCCCTTGTGTTTTCTGTTTTGCTGCTTTGCTTTCTCTGTTGGTTGGTTGGTTGGTTTGGTGTTGCAATTTTCAATAGTAAATTGTGTTGTGCGTGCTTTAACCTCAAGTTAAGAAGATTATGCGGTTTTTTGGTTTATCGTTCTACATCGTAATATTGAATGAGAATTACTTTTGCAGTTGTGAGACAGTGTACGTGTGTGTGTATGCGAGAGGTTATACTCTCTTGCACTGTACAATCTCAAAACCCAGGCCATATGAGGTTTTTATGGTCATATACTACCATACAACCAGCTATACAATGAATAACAACCAGTGTATATGGGCGAGTGTGCGAGTGTGTGTGTGCATGTGTGTGTATTATCGTATTTGTGGCCATTAGACTACAAACGATTTGCTTGTACTATATTTAATAAGAGTATTATTTTAGATTGTCTGTGTCTGTATGCTCTCTCTCTTGAACTCAATAAATAAAAAGAGAAAAAGAAAAAAAAAACAAAACAAAACTATTCGAAAATAAACTAAAATTGTGTTAGAAAACTGTTTAATAAACATTTTGTAGCCACAAAAAAAGGGAAAAAAATTTCAAATAGAAAATGGAAATCTGTTTTATTTTAATTTTCCCTTGTTTTTATTAAAAACTTTAATTTAAAATTTTAATTTAGGTCAAGCATTACATTAAAAAAAAACACACATAAATTAAGGTAAATAACTCTGAAAACTTTGTTTATTTTTAATTAAAATACGATCACAAATACAAGTAAATAAAACCCTACTCTCTACACGACATTACACTCTTAAAATAACCACAATAAACAGCAAGCGTATGAAAATATCTGCTTAATTCTAACTGTCTCCCTCTCTCTCTCTCTCAACTCATAATTTCTCTCTTGCAACTCATAATTCTTTATTGTTTGCATTACTAAAATATGTATCAACACAAAGATGCAATTATTTTACAACAATAAATACATAAACAACAACAACAACAAACAATAGCAATAATTTAAACATGATAACGATAATAAAAATAATAATAACAACAACAACAGCTACAACAACTAGTTATAGGTACAAACAAAACTATAAACAAACCCGTACACTTACACTCCCCTTGTATGTATATGTAAAGTCTACACTTTATTTCTACGTTCTTTGCATTTGTAGCTCCTTTGCTCTCTCGCTTAATTTTCTTTATAAAAATTCTACTCATAACGGCCAAACAATGTCTGCTTATTTCGTTGAATGCATGTGCCTGTGTGTGTATGTAAGCAAGGCAAGCTGTTTAATAACACTTAAAATAGTGATTTATATGCAGCACTTTAGTTTTTTCTTTTCTTTTTACACCCATCGCTTTCTCTCTTTCTGCCTCTCTCATGTATGTAACTGTAGCAGGTATTAACACACATTGTTTGCGTACACATATGCACAGAAATCCTTTAACGTTTGTGGGTCTTTCCATTTGTAAGTGAAGAAATGTTAACGTTTAAATTGTTATATTTTCTATAGCGGTGGAGGGATCTTAGCGATTTAGGGCTTGGTGGAAAGGTAATTTTCAGCAGAATTAATAAAATTCGGTTAGGTTTGCCTTCCATTAGGAATTAATACGACATCATCTGTATACGTTTAGTAGTCGGTATCCATCTTAGATAGTTTGTTTAAGAGTTGGCCGAAACCAAGCTACATAATAGTGGTGAAAGGGCTTCATTATGTGGGTATCCTCTGTATTTTCCGCTAGATCGTATGTCTAGAATCTCTGCCATCTATCTGGTTGCCATGGGCTCTATACACCTACTATCTAACACTCTATTTACGACTGCGAAAAGAGTGTTACACGCCTTCTCCTTCACATTCAAGGGCTTCTGGATAATTCCCAATACAACTACAAAAGCAGTCTCAGTTGATCTGCCTGTTGCCAATATCACACACCTTATTTGGTTATACACAGCTTTCACAAGTATTTTAAACTTGATAGACGTGAGGCCAATTGTTCAGAAGAATTTTGAGATTGTGGTATGCTTTTTTCCCACTCGCTCTCCGCTAGATTGTATTGGTATGTATATACACAAGACCTGGACTACTGCGGCCTATATTTATTAGGAGCGGCAATAGTTCTAACACGCCAATTAGACATAGTTCAGGATCTTTATCTTTGCATTGGTTTCCAGAATTTTGTAAGGAAGAAATGTGTTTAAGCTCGAATTCATTCATGCGTTCATTTCATCATTTTAAAGTGAAATGCCCCCACATATAAAGATTTATGCTTCTCATCGTTACAAAAGAGGTCACACACAAGGTATTAATATAAATGCGATTGTACGTGTATGTGACTTACATAGCCTTTGCATCAGATTGTGTCTGTAATGCCGTGTTACAATGCCTGTGTGCTTTTTTGCACCTTTTTTCAGACTCTTTCTCTCTCTCTCTTTCTCTTCTCTTTATTATGGGATTTAACATAAAATTTACAATAATAATTTCGTTGTTGTTGTTGTTGTTGTCATTTTATATTGATTTATACTATGTGTATATGTAAGTATATGTATATATATGTATGGATGTAAATATTAAAGGACACACAACGACAATATTGTTGTTTTATTAACAACAAATTTAAAATATTGCTTGGCAATATAGAAAAAAAACGGAACATGCAAGCACACTCATGTATGCATCTCTGTGTACATGTATAAACATGTAATTACTTGCCTCAATGATTGAAAGTACAGTGGTTAAGAAAAATGTACGTACGACGACTAGGAAATAATTTTTGAAGACTTGGTCACTTGAGATTATTATTTTTTCTTTTTGTTTTTAATTGCTTTTAAAACAGGTTTTTTACCCTGCATTTGTTTTCTTTTCTTTTTCCAACCACACTGTGCTGGTATTGCTTAGTTTGTATGCAGAAATTTAAGCTCACTGTATACTGTTTATAAAATATACTTGTTTATATTTTGTTGTTGCTTTTGGTTTTGTTTATATAGAGACAAAGAGCGAGAGAGAGGGTGAGAGAGAGAGAGAGAGAGAGAGAGATTGAGGCATTAAAAATGTCAGTAATTATTATTGTTGCAGTAGTAGTAGCATGTTAATGATTTGCCTGGATTGTCTTATTACAACAGCATGGTTGAATACATTTTACTGTTTTTTACTCTCTCGCTCTCTTTCTCTTCCTCTTAAGCTCATATGTACATGCACATATGTTTTGTATGTAAAACCCCTTTGAAGAGTTGAAAAGGCCATTTATTTATACCGTATTAAAAAACAAGTCACAGGTTTACAGTTAGTGAGAGAGAGAGAGAGCCACATGCATATGTACATACATACATGTGTGTATGAGACTATAAATACACGCTAAAATCAATTGAAATCACTAAAGCAGTATAAAATGCATGGAAAACATTTATAAAATCTGTTGCCAATTGAAGTGGAAAATCAAATAAATTTTACAGGCAATCTATTCTTTAATAATGGACAAAAATTTAATATGATTTTAATTGCTTATCAAGTCTTTAAATAATGGATAAAATAACAATAAATATTAAAATGAATTCAAATAGAATTTTAAGAGATTTTATAGAATTCATTATTAAATATTTTTAATTTTATTTTTTTCTTTCTTTAGATTTTCTAAAGTACCTCCTTAACGTATGAGTGCCATTTAATTATTGGAAATTCTAATAATAATACTTGTATGATGTGCATTCTAGACTTCATTGTGTTATTCTACTCCCATTCTCTCTCTCTCTCTCTATCTCTCTGTTCCTATAATAGTTTTCATTGTATTTACCCACTATAATTGGTAATACAATAGAAATGTTTTCGTTTCTCTTTTCTTTTTTTTTAATAAAGAAAACCAAATAATTGGCAAGAACATCCATCACAATATAGTGAAAATAAGGAGTGTAAACTAAAAAATTTCCTCATACACTTCTAGGTTTGAATATTTTAAAAAGTGATTGTGATTTCATTTTTATATTTTAATTAAAAACAACATTAATTTGTTACTTTACAGTTTTTTTTTAGCAATTTAAACGCTTTATTTAATGCCATTTAGCATCACTTTGTTTTAAAAACAATTTCTATGTGAAACTCTTTAAACACAATAAATAACATGATGATGAGGTACAGTTAAGTTAAGCGGCCATACTTGAAGCTCTTACGCACTCTTTTAATAACACAATACATCTACACGCATACTAACATATAAACCCCGAACACACAACCTCAACAAGGAATTCAAAACAAAACAAAAACCAGTTTCAGTATATACGTACATGTGTACAAAGGCTAAGTACACACAAGAGCATAGCAAAGGAATGAGAGGGAGAGGGGCAAAGAAATACAGAGTGAGAGAGTAATAAGCATTAGTAAACACAAAACAGAGCAAATGTTTAAAATGTTGTGATTAGGAGCCGAGTTTGGAAGAAATAAAAATACAAACACCCGCACACATACACACGCAGTGTGATTTCTTATAACACAGGAGAAAGTATGCAAAATATTTGTAGATATTCGAGACACTTCTTCTAAGCAGCACCATCAGCAGCATGGGCAACATTTTAAATAGCAGCTGCGACCATAGCTTAACATTAAACTACAATGCCAGAGGTGTTGTGTTTTCAATTGAACCTCTTCTCTTGCTTTCTTCGTTTGCTTTTTAATGCCCATAATGTTGTGTTGTATTGTTCTTGTTGTTGTTGTTGTTTTTGTTTATATTTCCTTTAAAATAGCATTGAAATTATTGTTGCTCTTGTTGTTGTTATTATAAAAAGAATAAAAAAACACGAAGAAAAAAATACAAAAAAAACTTTTATGCCTTTTGTGCCATTAAAATAACATGAAAATCAACAACGAAATAAATTTTCTTGTTTTCCTTGAACAACAAACATCAACAGAAGAAAGAACAACAACAAGAGACGTAACAACAGAGCAGAGCAAAGAGTAGCGTAACGTAATAATGAGTTCCTTTTGCATGAAAGCAAACAAAACAAATAAACTTTCCGTTATGCTGATTTAACACAACAAAAGAGAGAGAGCGAGAGAGAGAGAGCGAGAAAGTGAGATAGAAAGCGTAACAATCAAATGGCAACATAGAAGGGAAAAAAATTAACATAAAAAAGAACATTTTTAATAAGAATAATTTCTTATAAAAGAAAATAAAAGAAAAATTTTAAAACTTAATTTCATAAAACCCCTTAAGAAATATCGCCCCCTAAAAGTATGCCTTAAAATATTCTTTAAAAATCCTTTATTTTTTCAACAATTTTTGTTTTAAAAAACTTTCTTCGTCATAAAATTACTTTCTTGGCAAATGTTTATGAGAAACAACATTAAACAATAACTTCAATTAGCATAAGCAATTAAAACGGCAATACCGGGGAAGGCAGGAGGAGCAACGGCAAAAATAGTCTCTAAAATAAAACATACTTTTAGGGTTTAAAATAAAAGGATACGATTTTAATATAAAAAATGGAATCTGAGAAGCTAAATGCTCGATAAAAATGTATACTATTGATTAAATTTTAAAACAAAAGTGGCTTAATATTTGTAGAAATAAAACGTAAAAAAACATTTTGTAATAATTTAAAATTTTTAAAGCATACTTTTGGCAAGGATTATTACAAATTTTCAAACTAAACACCAAAAATATGGAAAATATACTACAAAGATAAATAAATGCTTTGAGCAAAGATTTTTAAGAAACTTTTCATAGAAATTTTTTAATTTACTCTCAAAATTTCTGGCAGAAGATTGCTGAGAGGAATTCAGCGACAGAAATAATTGGGGAGAACTAATAAGTCAGCACAATTTCTATTAGACTACGGCGTCTTCTTCGAGCAGCATTAAACTGCCGTTTATTCTTTCAATCACAATTCATTGCGTTTGTCAACTAACCATTACGATTTATTTATTTTCTTATTGTGGCTACTTTCATTCGAGTACACAGTTAAAGTAAAAATTTTAAAGCATACTTATAAGTGTTTATCTAAAGTGTTCTTTTGTATAGTCTACCTTGAGGCGCCTTCAATATTAAAAGCATTAATTATTTGTTTCTTCTATTGTGTCACAAGTTAAATAATCACAACAAAGAAACTAATTTCAGTAAAATTTTCGTATTTCGTTTTTGCCCAAAAAATATTTCCCCCGAACAAATGTTTAATTTTCTTGAAATAGTTTCAAGTCCCAATCCCAATAATAATGAAAATGCAAAAGTTTTATTACATTTTACTTTACGAATAAAAATAATATAAAAAAGAAAACATTACACAACTTGAGTTGAATTATTACCCCCACCAACCTTTCCAGGGGATTTGTGTGACAGAGCTGAAGGAATTGTCTCCAGCATAAATGAGTGAATAAATGAACGAATGATGGCATACAAGGCGGATGTAAAAGTCATTTCCTTATTAAAAAAATGAAAAATTCCAAACCCAAGAAAATAATTACAACCAGAAATAATTTTCCCATTTAAAGAAAACAAATTAAAAGCGAAACAGACTAGAAAAGTAAAGAAAAATCACAAGAAGTTTTATTTCTTTTTGTCTTCATTATTTTCTAGGCAAGTAAAATAAAAAACATTCACATAAGAAAGAGGAAATAATACAGAAGAAAACGAAACACATTTCCCTTAAAAATAAACAATATTTCTAATAAATCCTAAAAATATGCTACAAATGTTATTTAAAATTATTTTTCTTTTGTAACTAGAAACGTTAAAGCAATAAATCGTTGAAAATATGCTTTAGCAGAATAAAAATCTAAAGTCTAGTTTAAGAAGAGGGGAAATAAGGCCAGAAAATTTGAATTCAGAAAAATGTATTTAATAACCCTGAATGTATGCAACAATGTTTACATAACAAATGATAATAAAAAGTATTCCCACACAATATGAAACATTCAGTGAGTGTAACTATGAAATTGCTTCGAATATGTTGAATTTGTGGCATGTCAAAAGTGTGCGCCAGTTCAGTCAAAATAATTCAAAGACAACCATTTGGAGAGATTACATTCTGAAGACTGTTGTTCAACTCTAAAAAAAATTGCGGGCAACAGGTTCAAAACCTTGATGAGTAGTGCGAGCCATTCAAAATATTTTACAGCTGGCAGGTTTAGCAGATCTAAGATCACAATAACCTATTTTTAAGTTACACATTTAAGAACGAGAACTATTTTTGAATAAATCCTAAAAATATGCTACAAATTTCGCGAGAGAAATAGAAAAAAAATCCATTTTCATAACATTATAAAACGATAAAACCTTAAAGTATGCTTGAATGTTTTGTTTTAAACAATTTTACTTGCCTACAAAAATTTAATGCCTATTTCTAGGTGTTTAATAATAATGAAATGCATTTTTTTTCTCATGCAAATTATTTTTTTGCGTGTTGTTGTTCCGCAAATTGTTACAAATTCTGTTATTAGGCCTGGAAATCTGTTTAAAATTTCATTGAGTTTAGCTTAACGGTATTTAAAATTCATAAAAACTCCCGTGGCCCGATATGAGACCCAGGTGGGTGGTATGTATGTATGTATATGCAAATGATAACAATTTTGAAATTTTAAAATATTTTTGCATAAACACAACAACAACAACAAATACAATAACAAATTATTGCTACCACCTAAACAGTTAAATATACAAACTGGAAATAGGAAAATAATAATTATTCAGCTTTTATAACGAAATTCCAATGTTTTTCAATTGAAAAACAATAAAACTTAAACAAAAATTGTTGTGTACATTGAAAAAATCAAAAAAAAAATGCGACATTGTGGGAGCAAAAAGGATGGCTTAAAAGCAAAATTCATAAACAAATATAAGCTACGCATTACTCTTATAATGTTGTTTACTTTAATTTGTTTTTCTTGAAAATATTGAATTCTTTCTTTTTTTTTTCACCCATTATACTCCTTCTGCACCCACCTATTAGCATTCAAACAAATCGGCAATAAAATAAAGGATGTTTTTTATAGAGGTATAGAACTTTAAGTTGGCATTACTTTTCAAGATGGCGACCGATTTAACAGCTGTCAAGTGATTTATTCTCAGTTTGGTTTGGCAATTCATCATGAATTGACTTACGCCTGAACAACGCTTGCAAATAGTGCAATTTTATTTCGAAAATAATGGTTCTGTGCGGAAAACGTATCGCGCACTACGTCCATTTTATCGTCGACAAAATCGTCCATCAGAGCAGTTAATTCGATTAACCATGGAACGTTTTCGCACCACGTTTACTCTTATTGATAACTCGCATCCCCAGAGACGCTGTACGGTGCGTACGGAAGAAGCTATTGCTGCTGTAGAGCGTAGCATTGAGGAAGACCCGAATGAGTCCATCCGCCATCGAGCACAGGAATTGGATCTGTGTCCATCCACTTTATGGAAGATTTTGCCGAAGGATCTTGGTTTGCGTGCTTACAAAATTCAACTCGTGCAAGATTTGAAGCCAAACGATCATCAAGTAAGGCGTAGGATTCGTCGAATGGGCCCAAAACGAGATTAACGTTGTTCCCGATTTTCATAAGCGAATTTTGTTTAGCGATGAAGCGCATTTCTGGTTGAATGGCTACGTCAACAAACAAAACTGCCGCATTTGGAGTGAAGGTAATCCTCAAGTGTATGTGGAAACACCGTTACATCCAGGAAAACTGACTGTTTGGTGCGCTTTATGGGCTGGTGGAATCATTGGTCCGTACTTTTTCAAAAACGATGGTGGCCAGAACGTTACAGTCAATGGTGATCGGTATAGAGCCATGATTACTAACTTTTTCATTCCTGAATTGAATAACCATGATGTCCAGGAGATGTGGTTTCAACAAGACGGCGCAACATGTCACACAGCTCGTGCCACAATAGATTTATTGAAAGACACGTTTGGTGACCGCCTAATTTCACGTTTTGGACCTGTGAATTGGCTTCCAAGATCTTGTGATTTAACACCGCTAGACTACTTTCTATGGGGCTATGTAAAGTCATTGGTCTATGCGGTAAAGCCACAAACGCTTGGCTATTTGGAAGACAACATTCGCCGTATTATTGCCGTTTTACGGCCACAAATGTTGGAAAAAGTCATCGAAAATTGGACATCCAGATTGGACTACATCCGCGCCAGCCGTGGCGGTCATATGCCAGAAATCATATTTAAAATGTAATGCCACAAGATTATCTTTCGGATAAATAAAATTCATGTCAATCGAATAATCCATCGTTGTTTTATTGCAACTTAAAGTTCTATACCTCTATAAAAAACACCCTTTACGACTTAACTTGCCTTCTTAAAAAAACTGTTCATGGCATATTTTAGGGGGCCAAAAAAAATACAAAAGTTTTCCAACAGTAAATGCAATGCTATTTCAACACTCACATTCCCACCTACAATCACACATTAATCTTTCAACGCATATAAACTGTTCTTCTTATTTTATTCTCTCTCTTCCCATTCTATTTAAATTTTACTTACGCCGTTGAGTTTTGTATTGCATTTAGTATGTGTATGCACAGAGCGAACAGGTGTGTGTGTGCGTGAGTTGTTTGCTAAGCAACGCCGTAGTCTAATTGAGCTGTGCTCATGATTTTTTTGTATTTAGTGTGCGGCCGGCCTTTATAGCAGCTGGTTGTAATGTGGGTTGTGGGGGGGGGGGGGGGGATGGTTGCTGAGTTTTTCTATTTTTCCAAAAAGTAATGAAAATAATAAAGGAAAATTTTAATGTTACTTTTTCTTTTGTAACGCATTGTATTGTATTCTAAAAGAGAAATATTCATTTAGTATATTATTTTCCATTCTATCATGTTATAAACGAAGGTTTTTATTCTTTTTTTGGTGACAAATATTATATTCAGCATGTTTCTGGGCTTTATTACATACATAATGGCCATTACAATCCTTCAGTCCGGATTACGGCCTAGCTTCTCACACCACTCATGTTGTGTGTGTTAATTTTATACATGAGTGGCAGGACCTACAGTTTAAAGTCGACTCCGAACGACAGATTTTTGAGAAACTTTTCAAGGCAATTTTTATTTACTCTCAGAGTTTTTGCCAGAAATCTGCTGAGAGGAAGTCGCCGAAGAAATACTTTTTGTATCCTTGTTTTGATGTCTGGCCTGGGGCTTGAACCCTGGCTTTACGTCTAATAAGCCAACACACTGCCTACTAGACTACGGCGACTTCAGGCTTCTGGACTTTATTATTAAATAAAACTGAAGAATTCAAACACGGTTTTTGGTTTCATTTCTAAGATAATAATTCGCTTTAATGGTGGTTTTCTTTGCCTGCCTGTTTGTTGGTTTTTACAGGGCCATAGTTTGCGATTGTTTTAACTTGAGGTTGTCATAAGACCACTTCAGAAATAGACCCATTTTGCTGCATACCAGCAGTGATCGCTGATAAGATTCGGTTTATGAGCGCATTTTTTTGCATTTCCGACTATCAATTCTCTTTTGCGGGTGGCCTAATCATAATTCATACACAATCGTTTTCCTTTGAGCATGTAATAAGTGAGGAACTTTTCTTTAGGAGTCATGATGCTCTTCAGAAAAATTACAAGTTTATTGCAATTCGGAAATAGAAATTCAATTAATGAGGGTTTTTTTGGCCTTCCCATTGGCAAATAAAGTGGACGATGGTCTCTTCTTACTCGGCCAATCTACTACCTCTGTAAATGTATACGAAGCGCCTGCGCAAGCTTTCAAATTTCGATGCCGTTACAATACAATTTAAGTGGTTTGTTGGTAGACATTCTATACAATTTAGGCCAGCAATAAAACAGGATTCTTCTTAACCGTGCTTGGACTAGCGACGTTCAGGAGTGGTATAGAAAATGCCACTCAGATTCTAATGATATTCAGATAGGATAGAACTAAAGCCCTGCTCGACATATTATTAGATCGTTAGGAGATGGTAATCAAGTAAGCGTAACAAAAAGGTTCATTGCAGGCATAATACGTAGCGAACCTATGTATAAGCAAGTGGTATCAGAACACATCTCCTAACTTTATCAATTCAAATAATCTCAATATAAACATCAGATCTAAATGTGATATGAAAATATGAAAAATTGTGAATTTAAAGGAAAACTAAAGGAAATTTCCTTACCTTTTTAATTTGAAAAGAAAAACGTATTTTTTAATACATTTTGTTTGCTTCCAAAAGTATGCTAAACAATTTATGTATATAAACTCCTTACAATATGCTTTGAATTTCTTTTTAGATTTTTCATTAATAATCAAATTTTGTTTACAGTTACACTTACTGTTTAAAAGAAAAAAAAAATATATTTCTTGCTTTCAATTCTTGGTCTCTTTCCCCTTCTCCAAAATAATGTTTTCGTAGGGTGTATTGATCTAAATGTGGCAAATGTGATTAGGATTTCATTTAAATAATCCGGTAAATGTATGCCTGCCTGCCTGCCTGGCTGCCTGCCTGCCTGATAGTCTTTGCTTTGCATATCTCTAATAAAAATCTTTCTCTATAAATGGGTCGTGCTTTTGCTATTGGCTTCGAGACTAAGCCTTCGAAAAGAAAAGAAAAAAAGTTTACTAAAGCTGTTTTATCTCGCTTTTAAACAGACTTTTTTCTTTCGTTTCAATTTTCTTTTTTGCTTTCTGGCAAAAGACATTTAAAATTCAATTTCAAAGCTTACCACCACAGCATATTTTAAGGGGATTTTTTTTGCGTTTTTTTCTTATTTTTTTCAATAAACTACTCAGCATTTAGTTATTTGGAGATAATAAAGAGGCAAAAAAGAATTGTTAAATGATATTTAAATAAATACGTTGATTTAAAAATATTTTATAATCAATTTATAGCTTAAAGGCCATTTGTTTTGTTCATTTAAGCCCCCCTTAAAATATGCTTTAAATTTTGCAATTTAATTTATAAACCTAAATTTTGATTGTGATAAAAATTTTTAATGATTTGGAAATTTCTAGAGAGAAAATGTTTATTGAATGAGGTTAGGATAGGTTAGGTTACAATAGTATTTGCCACTACAACCCTTTAGTCCATTGCAGCCCTTTACGGCCTGACTTTTTAACCCCATCCATATTATGTACGTTAACTTTAAGCACGAGTAGAGTGGAACCTACATCTTAACATTGACAAAAGCTCCTTGGCTGTATGGTAACCAACGTATTTCAACCTACTGAACGGTCGACAGTTTCACGAAAACGGTGCCATCAATCAGAAAACATGAACGAGTTTGCCTTTATCGCTTGAGAAGCTTAAAGAAAGTATAAGTTCGCATTACAATACACGTCAACAAGGTTATGCAATTTCACTGCTTTAGATTTTTTTAGGAATACATCGAGACCATATCTACGCGGATAACACCCTAACATTGGACCATTTAAAAACCAATATTCGTTCAATTATCTCCGAATTATCGTTGGAAATTAGCCAATAAATGCTCAGAAACTACTTTAAAGGAATAGGCTGCTGCCAGCAAACTGGAGGAGATTATTTAAATGGCCTGGTATTTCGTATACAATGGCCTGGTCCAAGCATTATAACGAAATAAACTTTTAATTCGAAATAAAAACCTTATATGACCCAAAAAGTGGTACTCGATTGTTGATAGGCGGTATAAAAAACAAGATTTTGTAGGCCAAAATCCTCTAGAAATTATTGAAGAAAGTTACAACAGCTCTTGTAAACGCTGCAGTTTAAATTCAACGAAACTATTGAAATTTTAGAAATTTGTTTAGGCGTCCTTTAAAAAAAAAATAAAACTTTAATAAAAATTTGAAATCATTAAAAAAATCATAAAATATTTGGCCTTAAAATATGCTTCACATTTTGAATTATTCTCTCTCTCTCTCTGTGTGTGGGAGCCCGAATGTATATGAGTGTATTTAAAAAGAAATTACAATTTATCTGCGTGTATTTGTATTTTGTTGACGATGGTATCCCTCCTAAAAGTAAACACGTTTTAATTTTATTTTTTTTTATCACTTTTTTCATCATTTTTTTTCGTGGAAGGTGAAGGTAAAAAACTTTGTTCGTGCTTTTCATTAGTTTTTATTATTAAAAGACCTTCAATTTATATTTTAAAAAAATGTTGCTTTACAAACATACGTTCTTGTTCGTTTTTTTTTTAAAGCAGCCCTAAAGTAGGTTTTGGTTTTTTTACTTTTTTCGTTAGTATATGTTGCCCCATAAGCTTATGTAATGGCTTTTTTTTTTCTTTTTGTTAAAGAGAGCATGTGGAGTATGACATAAATTGTAAAGGTTAACAATTCTCCGATGAGCTTACATATATTATGAGAAGAAGAAGATGAAACAAAAAACTGGAGAATGAGAGAAAATGCTAAAATGTTCCCTTAGCTTAGCTGGTTCCCTTGTTACACTCACTTACTTTATAACACAATAATGATTAACGAAAATATGAGATTGTAAAACAAATATTATTCCTGGTGCCTAAAAGTAGGCAACAAAATTTTATGTTGTTCTTAAATACGAAATTTTCTCTGTTTAAACGAGCATAAAATAAAAAGAAAAATTTAAAACAAAATTAGAATTTAAATGAAAAAGAATAAAAGAAGAAGAAAAAATTTCAATAAAAATGTTGATTTTAATACGAGGGTAAACCGCTATAAAAAGTTTTAATAAAAATCGTACACTGTGGAACACGGGAAAATATGCTCAATACAATTTCCTCTGCCTAGATATTTGGAAAAGAAAAAACTCTTACGAGCGTATTACATATACAAGCCATGGAAGCCTAGCCACTCGTCTTGGCCTAAGATTGGACCTTGTCATACTACACCAAATCTTGGAGAAGATTTATGAAAGCCAAACGAAAGCACATATGGCTGTGCCAGGCAATGCTTAAGGATATGTTAAGTTAGGAGAGAACCCTCGGAAATCGAACACAAGTATTATTATGGGCTCAAAGGACAATTAGGTAGTAGAAATACCTCTCACAGGCAACAAAACTAGTGTTCAGTTCATTTACATCTAACGTCTACACTGGCTCATCCATGTCAATCGGATGGAAAATAATGTTCCTGCGTGACGGATATTTAATGCCGGGGAAGTACCCCAAATTGAGGAATCATTGTCATTGATACTGGCATAGATTTTTAAATATTTTGTTTTACTTTCTAGAAATTTAGTATTTTATGCCCAAAATATCTTGAAAAACGTGGCACCTGTTTTTAAGTTTTTCAATTGAAGTTAAATTTTCAATGGAAATTGAAAAGAAAAGTTTTTTTAATTTGAGTTTTTGTTTTAAATTAAATCAGTAGCCACACAGAAACAGAAAACAAAACAGTCCTTTAAAGATTTAAACTCCTCAAAAAACTTGTGTATAATTTTAGGCGAGCGAACCCCAAGGGGAAACCCAAAGATTTGTTCAAATTCTTTTATTTTCATTTTCATTTTTATTTTCTGTTTTTTAATGATTAAACTTTGTTTTTTTTTTTTGTTTGTTTCATAAAGCTTTTTACTGTGCCAACATTATGCACTCATTGTTAATACGTTTGAGAGCCATGTACATAATATTAGAGAGAGAGAGAGATATAGTTTGTGCGTGCGTAAGTGTATGTATGTGTGTTGAAGAAATATTATGACGAATGTTTATTTTTTTCTCTCTTGTTTCTCTTTAAAATAATTCTGTGTGTGTAACAATAAAAAAAATAACGGTTTCTGTTTAACTTTTACGCTTAAAAGAACTTTTAAATAAAATGTAAAATACACACACACACACACACAAATACACTGAACACAAAGAACTTGTGATAAAAATAACACACAACTACACTGCATCTCTTTCTATGGAAAAAAACACATACAAAAACGCTCGCTCAGATGAACATGTAAAATTATTTGTCTTACAGAAACAGCTCTTTAATCCACATACATACAAGTGATTAACTGAGGCAGACGCAAATTGTATGCCAACTGCATGGAATTTCGTATTTTTGTAAAACACAGCCCTGTTTCGGTCAAACGAATGTATGAAAATCACTCACTATTTGAATAAAGGGTCCGCCAAATAACTTTTTTTTTTTTGAAAATGCTTTAAAAAAAAACTACGGAATATTTTCTCAAATTTCTTTTTTTTATTATTTGAAAGTATAATCCTTCCGGTTAATAATGGAAAATAATTTCATTCAAATGGCTGCCTCGGCTGGCCATGCATGCAGTAGCCTACACGATCGGTCCAATTGTTAAGCACATTATCGAATGTGTGCAGCTGTATTTCACCAATGGCTTCACGAATATTGTCCTTTAAAGCGTCAATTGTCTCTCCTTTATCGGCGTAACACTTATCTTTGACGGCACCCCACAAATAATAGTCCAACGGTGTCAAATCGCACCTCCGAGGTGGCCAAACGACATCAGCTCTGCGGCTGATAATGCGATCTTCAAAAACAGGACGCAAAACATCGAGTGTGGCACGTAGCGTCGTCCTGTTGAAACCAAATGTTGCCAATATCCTCCTCTTCAATTTTTGTGAACAAAAATTCGTTCAACATGGCCCGATAACGATTGACATTGACTGTAACGGCCACTCCTTGCTCATTTTCGAAGAAAAATGGCCCAATTATGCCTCTGAACCAAAATCCGCAGCAAACAGTGACTCGTTTTGGGTGCGTCGGCTTTTCAATGTATGCGTGCGGGTTTTCTGTGCCCCAAATGCGACAATTTTGCTTGTTTACATACCCGCCAAGATCAAAATGAGCTTCATCTGAAAAGATGATTTTTTTTTTGCCGAAATCAGCATCTTCTGGTGTAGGCTACTGCATGGCCAGCCGAGGCATTTTCATTTGAATGAAATTATTTTCCATTATTAACCGGAAGGATTGTACTTTCAAATAAAAAAAAAGAAATTTGAGAAAATATTCAGTAGTTTTTTTGTTAAAGCATTTTCAAAAAAAAAAAAAACAAGTTATTTGGCGGACCCTTTATAAGTATTGGAACACTGACGATCGTCTAATTGCTGAAAACTCTACACTTTCTCTAACACAAGCGATATTTTCGATATATTTGTGCATACATTGCGATAATGTTGAGGAATAAATATACCTGTAACGCTTCTTATTTACTTAACTTACTTAATAGCCCATTACAACCCCTTAGTACATAATTGGTCATTACAACACTTCAGTCAGGATTACAACCTAGCTTCTCACACCACTTATGTTGTGTGTGTGTTAATTTTATACATGAGCGGCAGGACCTACAGTTTAAAGTCGACTCCGAACGACAGATTTTTGAGAAACTTTTCATGGCAATTTTATTTACTCTCAGCGTTTTTGCCAGAAATCTGCTGAGAGGAAGTCGCCGAAGAAATACTTTTTGTATTCTTGCTTTGATGTCTGACCTGGGGCTCGAACCCTGGCTTTTCGTCTAATAAGCCAACACACTACCTACTAGACCACGGCGACTTCAGTCGGGATTACAACCTAATTTCTAACACCAATCACATGATTGGGTGTATTAGCTTTATCAATGAGACGAGGAATGTACAGTTTAATGTCGACTCCGAAAGCTAGATTTTTGAGCAACTTTTCATCGCAATTTTATTTTACTCTCAGGGTTGTTTGCCAGAAGACTGCTGGAAAAGAAAGTTGCTGAAAAAATGTTTTTTTTTTTCATTTGGTTTGAGACTTCTAAGCTGGTTTTTGAATAACGGGCTCGCGGCCAATGGAGCAACGATTGCATGTGAAACTAATAAAAAATGATGCTAGCATCACTGATCATGCTTTGGTTTGTGATCATACAAAAAAAAGAAAAAAAAAACGGTGAACAAAGGACTCATGTTGGTTGCGAGCAAAAGTGTTGCAAACTGTGTGTTTGAAATGAACGAACGTACGCCTGTTCATGCAATCCTTTCTTGCATATGAAAAATCAGAGAACATGTACGCATTGGTTGCCTGTTCCTTTTTTATTTTTGTTGTAGAAAATCTAGAAAATATCTTTCATTTCTTTTAACTACAGCTGAGATAAATAACTACGAACGTATTTAAATTGTTATTAAAATGTTACCCACTGTTCCTATCAAACCTAAAATGTCTTTAATTTAAAATTAAATTGCCTACAGAGAGAGAGGTTGGAAGGAAAGAGACAGAGAGTAACGGAATATTTAAGAAACAACCAACAAGTTTTAAGTGAAAACAAACACGCATCTACACACATACACATGTGTTTACGAAATGGAAAAACATCAAGCAGCAGCATAACACATTACTTTCATACACGCTTACTGTTATACTTACATTGTGTGTATTTTTTTGTATGTGAAACTTTAAAATGTAAAGCAATAACAAACACGGGGAAATAATAAATACTTGCCATACTTGTGTGTGTGTGCCATGCACTTAAACACACAAAAATTAAAAATAAAGCTTTAATAGGCTTCAAAGCACATTTGGGTCGTCATGCTAAACAAACAACAAAGTTAATTTATATTAAAAAAAACGACATGATGTTAAGCAAGCAGCAACAACAACAAAAAAATTAAATAAAAAGGAATGGAATGGAAAAAGAAAATATAAATAAAGAAGAAAATAGGAGAATGGGAGAGCGAGAGAGAGAGGGTGAGCGAGAGCAAATAAAGAGAAGAAAAATTTTGTTTTTTACAACCAACACTGGCTGCGTAATTTAACTAAAAATTAACAGCTTTAAAGAGAAACACACACGCACACAAATAAAACCAAACCAAAGCATGCCAGCCTGCCTGCCTTGCCTGTGCCTGCCTACAGTGCACAACAAAATTAAAATAAAATATTGACCATAAAAGAAAAGAAATGAGCGAAAAAGGACTTGGCAAATAGGAAATCCGTTTTATTTTTCTTTCTTTTATTTTCCTTTAAATTAACAAATACTCGGCAATATATTTTTTGTAAATTATTTTCCCTCTTTGCCTCTCCTTACTAGGCCTTTAGGACATTTTAAGCTTATGAAAGAGCAAGAAGCAGCAAAAGAAAACCTTCATTATTAAGGAAACACTCGGTTCTTGTGCTGTGTATATACATAATATCTCTCTCATAAGCCTTGAATAAGAAAGAAAAATAGAAAAAATATGGAAATATTTGCTATGTTTCTAATGCTAGAAAATTTTCTTATTGTTGTTGTTGTTGTTGTCGGTATTATTGCTGTTATTGTTGTTGCCGTTGCAATTTTCGTTTATGCATCGTTAAGAATGCATTTGTTTGGAAGACAGAGAGGCGGAAAAAAGAATTTCTAAAAAATGTTTTCATTTAGAAAAACAGAAAAATAGAAAAAAAAAAAACTCAACAATTTTTTTTCTCCTTTTATTTCTACTCAATTCACTTATTTAGTCAGTTTTTTTTTTAATTCAAAAACACACACACACAATCAAACAATTGCTACAACAACTATAAATCGACTTAAATACATGGAAAAATAAAAGGAAATTTATACGTTGTATAATGGCCCGTTTCCAAAAGCAAAAAACAAAAATGAAAGAAAATATTTCAAATTATGATACTCATTATAATGATACACATATACATACATACATATGTATGTGTGGCTATCGATTATAAATCTAACGTTTAATGACAAGCATTTGATGAGAGAGAGAGAGAGGAGCAACTCAATGAGTGGAACCAGGGTATTCATATTCATTCATTTGGACATTCATTTCCCATTCATTTCACAGTCACAGTCACACACAGCCAAGGAGATATAGAAGGACAACAACAACAACGATTTTGTTATTGAGTTTGAGACAAGACAAGGCAATCAAAGTTTGAAATTTAACGCTTCAGTTAATTTTAAAAAGGCCAAACCTACACACACACACACACACGCATTCGCACGCACACATACACACTTATATAAAAACCACTACGTATTTTATACTTAGAGAAGGAGAGAGAGTGAAAAAACGGTATTCTTTTACCACAAAAGAAAAGAAAATTAATATTTCCTTCTTATATACACATAAAGGGTGTTTTTTTATAGAGTTATAGAACTTTAAGTTGGCATTACTTTTCAAGATGGCGACCGATTTAACAGCTGTCAAGTGATTTATTCTCAGTTTGGTTTGGCAATTCATCATGAATAGACTCACGCTTGAACAACGTTTGCAAATAGTGCAATTTTATTTCGAAAATAATGGTTCTGTGCGGAAAACGTATCGCGCACTACGTCCATTTTATCGTCGACAATATCGTCCATCAGAACAGTTAATTCGTTTAACCATGGAACGTTTTCGCACCACGTTTACTCTTATTGATAACTCGCATCCCCAGAGACGCTGTACGGTGCGTACAGAAGAAACTATTGCTGCTGTAGAGCGTAGCATTGAGGAAGACCCGAATAAGTCCATCCGCCATCGAGCACAGGAATTGGATCTGTGTCCATCCACTTTATGGAAGATTTTGCGGAAGGATCTTGGTTTGCGTGCTTACAAAATCCAACTCGTGCAAACGTGTTTGAAGCCAAACGATCATCAAGTAAGGCGTAGATTCGTCGAATGGGCGGGCCCAAAACGAGATTACCGTTGTTCCCGATTTTCATAAGCGAATTTTGTTTAGCGATGAAGCGCACTTCTGGTTGAATGGCTACGTCAACAAACAAAACTGCCGCATTTGGAGTCAAGGTAATCCTCAAGTGTATGTGGAAACACCGTTACATCCAGAAAAACGGACTGTTTGGTGCGCTGTATGGGCTGGTGGAATCATTGGTCCGTACTTTTTCAAAAACGATGGTGGCCAGAACGTTACAGTCAATGGTGATCGGTATAGAGCCATGATTACTAACTTTTTCATTCCTGAATTGAATAACCATGATGTCCAGGAGATGTGGTTTCAACAAGACGGCGCAACATGTCACACAGCTCGTGCCACAATAGATTTATTGAATTACATGTTTGGTGACCGCCTAATTTTACGTTTTGGACCTATGAATTGGCCTCCAAGATCTTGTGATTTAACACCGCTAGACTACTTTCTGTGGGGCTATGTACAGTCATTGGTCTATGCGGTAAAGCCACAAACGCTTGACAATTTGGAAGACAACATTCGCCGTATTATTGTCGATATACGGCCACAAATGTTGGAAAAAGTCATCGAAAATTGGACGTCCAGATTGGACTACATCCGCGCCAGCCGTGGCGGTCATATGCCAGAAATCATATTTAAAATGTAATGCCACAAGATTATCTTTCGGATAAATAAAATTCATGTCAATCGAATATTCCATCGTTGTTTTATTGCAACTTAAAGTTCTATACCTCTATAAAAAAACACCCTTTATATTGTAAAAGCACACCTAAAAGTATGCTAAGAAAAAATTAAAAAAATCTTTTAAAACGAAACAAAGTTTTGTCACAAACATAGTGATGCCAATTTATATGCCAAAAAAGTAAAAATTTTATGAATCATTTAATCCTAACCACACTACTATATACGCACTTAAGAAGAAAAGACACCTAAAAATATGCTTTTAAATTTACCTTAACGCGATTGAATTCCATCCTGATCAACTTTATTAACAAGATATTTTCCGTGTAAACCTCAATTAAAACTTTAGTTTTAAATACAATGAGGTACCACGTACGTCAAGACCAAATTTGTAATACGACAATAAATCTTTTGAGGTAACCATACGGCATGAATGGCAAGGTAAGCTGTGGTATATTTATTAAGGGGGGTTCTGATATTAAACTTTCTTATAAACTGCCTGACAAACACTACTACAGCAGAGGTTACGGCAATTTTGAAAGCGGTCCAATAGTTGTTGAGTAACAGGATTTGCTTTAAAAATCTCTTGTTTTACTAGGACAGCCTTACTGTAATTAAAAATGCCTAATGAGAGTAGTTCCGCCGTTTGTCCTTGTTCATGAATGCCGAGGCGGATTGCTTAGAGAAATCTCGGATCTTTTGTTGCTAATGAGCTGGCCAGAACAGATACGAAGCTTGCATCCACCGAAAGGGAAAACGCATTCCGATTGCCTCAATAAAATCCAAATTTGGTCACTCATTTTACGGGGAGAGGCTCAATCTCGTCGGCAGCGGGAAGGTCCATACAATATTACTAAAATCTGGTTATTGAGCCCAGTTGCCTCCTTAAAGTTGCCTTAGTTTTCAATCCAAGAAGGTCGCCTGTTGCATCTGCGAGGTGTCTAAGGCATTTGTTAAGGCGTAAAGGCGGTTTCAACGAATCTTCCTATGTCGTACGCGTATAGGGAGAAAATCTTTGCAGATTATCATTCAACATCTATCGTAAACGGCTGATAACAATGAACATCACCATGGAGTTTGGAGGGCTAAACTTACAAAGTAGAACATGGAATGGAACGAAGACTTTTCTCAAGCTTTATGGGTTTAAGACAATCTAAGATTTCCTTCGTTAGGAGGAAATTAACCCATTAGTGCCCAGTGGCAACTTAAGTTGCCAGCAGACGTTGCCTTAGTTCTTATCCTCTGAGAGGAAATTGAGTGTAGAAAAAACGGTAACCGTTAGAAGAAAATAAAGTAATTCGGGCATTAATGGGTTAAAATGAGAAGAGATTTAAGTCTAGAAGTTGCCAAAGGATAGCAAAAGACCTTTTAAGCTGACACAGTAGGTTCAAAGGATACTTAGAATCTTTCTTTTTAAATCCTTTAAATCCCTTTGCGCCTTTAGGATAATAATTTTTAATCTACTTTTGTAAGATTCTTGTTTTTGTAAATTTGCAATTTATAGTCGTCTCTCTTTATTTGTGTTGTATTTTATATCACCAGCCGTTGTAACATATTTTTCTCAAAAACAGATTTTTCTCAGATTTATCTCATGATGCAATGCAATGCCTATGCCATGCAATGCCTATACCCATGCAATGCATTGATGTCTTCTTCTTATTTTGTCTTGTCTACAAAGAAAAATGGGCTACACAAACACACGTTTTTTTTTTTGTTCGTTTTCTCTATGTTTCTCCTATGTTTCCTTTTAATTTTCTAAAGCCTTAAACATGGCTTCTAAGGATAACAGGACCTGTTCTATGCATAAAATATAACACAGTAAAATATAATTGTAAAGGACATTACGACTTACCATATGAAGGAATATTCAGCATGAGTTTCAAAGTTGAACATCCACCACCCTGCAAAGGAAAAGAAAAGAAATGAAAAATTAATTTTCAAAGAACGAAAGATTTTTGTTATTTAGTACGTATGATTTATAAATATAAAGGGTTAGCCATTAAGGCGATTTAAAAATCACAGCGGATCTAACAAATCATTTGCCAATTTTTTTATTGAAAGCTGGGTCATCTGTGAATATGGAGCGCTTAACAATGGAAAAACGTGTAAAAATATTTAAAATGTGAGCAATACAGGGTGAATAAGCGATTAACTGTGCAAGCAATTGGTAGAATTATAAAGAACCACACTGCAATTTTTCACGACGGTACGGCAGACCATACATCATTCGCAAAAACGCAAGAGAACAAATAAACAATTGCCGCGTATATGCGGCATCAGCCTCTGTGGACCAATAAGTAACTGCCGTATTTACATGACACCTGCCGTTGTGATGCACCAAACGACTGCCGTATATGTGCGGCACCCGTGGGATTACAGGCGTCGCCAACCCAGAGAATAATTGTTAGCTACCCATTGCCGAAAATGAAGCTTCTGTTAGAGAAAGTAATGCGGACACTCACAGCATTCTTGTGACAATCTACTGCTGCACTAATCAAGTCCGTGGATATGCTAGAGTAATTGATTAAGTGGGTTCTTATAACTCTTTGAAGTAACTACATGACACCGCGGTACAACTTCACGAGGAGATTCAGGACATCGGTTCCGGACAACGGGGCCTGGAGGGGTGGTGTGACCCACTTATTAAGAGACTCCGTACAAATCTACACCGACGGTTCTAAGCTGAACGGAGCTGTTGGGAGTGGAGTTTTTCGGAATCGGCTGGTATAGCTCAGTCTATAAGACTGCCAAACCACTGCAGTGTCTTTCAGGTGGAGGTGGTGGCCATACGGGCTGCGGCGAGTATTATTGGGGACGGAAGGGTCTCCAAGCGGAACGTCACCATACTTTCTGATAGCCAGGCGGCTATCAAGGCTCTGAGTTCTAATGTGATGAACTTCAATACGGTGTACGGCTGTCGCAGATATCTCGACGAGATAGCGGAACGTTATGATGTCCATATCGTATGGGTACCGGGGCACAGTGGTATTCCGGGTAACTGCAGAGCTGATGAACTTGCCAGGCTGGGCACGACCATCGAACTCTCCGATGAGCATACCTATGAGGACCTGCAAGCTCATAATTGAAAATGCGATCGTCGATTCCGTCAACGACAGGTGGGCGGCCTCGGACACGGGTAGAACGGCTCGTAAAATCTGGCCAAGGCTGGATGATGGGCGCACAATGAGTCTACTTAAACTACAAAGAGGCGCGCTCAGTGTAGTTGTCGGTGTCATTACGGGGCATTGCATTATGGGTACGCATGCGAGGCGCATTGGTCTTGGATACCTTGCTAACGACTTCTGCAGAAGCTGCAGAGATGAGGAGGAAGAGGAGACTGTCCATCATCTGCTGGGTACATGCCCGGCTCTTTGCCAAAGGAGAAGGAAGTACTTGGGTACTTACTACATGGATGATCTGGAGGAACTGTCAAGGATTGACATTGGCAGCCTGAATCGCTTCATCAGGAGCTCCGAGTGGTTTCGAGACTAGGGGATAACGGATGACTGTGGTAGCACCATGTGTCCAATGCGGCCTAAGTGAGTCCATCCAAAAATTTTTCTTGGATGGGCAGCCACCTATACCTACCTATAACTCTTTGAACAGGTGCTTAGACGCTGTCACCTCAAATAGAGATCACTGGAATGCATGACCAAGATTCTTCTACGCATTCTCTGCACGTTTTCCTCGACGGCTTGAAATTGGATGGAAAAACAGGGTGCTCCAGAAAATTTGATATCTGGAACTCATATAGACTTGCGGATCACTACAGTGTTTTCCAGGAGATTGGTAAGATGGCTGATTACCTATGAAGATTATATGGCACATGCACTCACATTTTCCAAAAGCCAGGCTGCCATAAAACCTCTATCGAATAGCACAACGGCAACCAAGTTCCTGTCCAGGAATGTCGCCTATTTCTCCAGGAAATCGCAGACTATTTGAAGGCCTCCCGATTCTGGAATATAGAAGGGACGGAAAGGGTCCTGAATTGATATTTTTGTAAGTGATCTAAGGCATACCTGTCAGCTAGACACTTTATTACGTATTTGCTGCACTGGTCGCGACTCAAAGGAGCGGGGGAAGAGCCCGCCTATCACTGCCCAAAACGAGCGAACACCAAAGACATTTTGACTCCTTGATCCTGGACAGAATTGTCTAAATTTAGGATTTAAACAGGCGGGACATTGTGGCCTATCATGCGGGCCTAAATGGAAAGCACGAGTATTTTATATATATGCGCTGATGCCGCTTAGTCTAATCTAACCTCAAATCCAAGATGTACATGGGGTTTCTATTCAGTTTTGCTTTTGAAATCCAAGAAATGGATGACCCATCGTTTATAAGCAAAAGGATAGAGAAAGAAAACAAGCGTACGTTTTTAACAGTTAATGTTTCCATTTGGTTTTCTGTTGTGTTTTTTCTCGTTTTCATTTTCTTTTTCTCTTTTCTGTTTTCCTTTTTTTTTTGTTTTTGAAAAGTTAATGAGTTTACTTCCACTTTAGTTCTTTTCAATGTTTTACTTGCTGTTGCTGTTGTTGTTATTGTTATTTGTGTTGCTTTTGTAGTGCTGCTATGGCTACAAAACTACACAAACTATTTTGTATTTAAGCATACTCATGTAAAACCAGAAAGTCCTTTTCTGGCACAGGGTGTCATTGAATGCGTTGTATTTTATGGTTTAATATTGGAATACTTAAGTGTAAAAAAAAACCATGCAGATGTGTGTGTGTATGTGTGTTTAAACGTTTAGTTGTTGTAATCGTTAGTTTAGTGACTCTTGTTTGGTTATTGTTATTGCCATTGTTGTTGCTGTTGCTGTTGTCAGTGGTGGTGGTGGTGTTGTTGCATGTCAAATACATACACAAATGAGGAGATTTTCCAATTTCATGTTTTTTTTAAGTCATCTGCTGTTTTTTTTTTTCTTGTACTCTTACATTGTTATGTTATGGTTTTGAAACATTTAACCACACACACACAGACACACTCAAACGCAACATATATTTTTAGCCTCCCCCCGCCCTTCTCCTTCAAAATGCTCTGAATATTGGTTATTCATACTCACTTGAACATTTCGTTTTTTTTTCTTTTTCGCACTTGTCGTATCGTTTCTGCTGTTGTTGTTCTCGTTCTCGTGTACTCCCAGTGTTACACTCTATACAATACAACACAACACAACACAGCATAAGTATTACTGTTTATGACTCAAGTAGTGAGTAAAGCATTGAATAAATGTAAAAGAGGGGAGGGAGGGGGCCAGAGAAAAAAAAATTAAAAAAACTATTGTACAAAAACAAAACAAAACCTCGGTCATTTGAAAACCTTTTAGAAAAATGGGAGAGAGAACGACAAAGTGTAGGAGAAGAGTAGCAAATTTGAATAAATTTTTATAAGCATACATGCATGCTTATATGGTTTGAAGTAATGAGAAGAGTTGAGGTGAGGTGAATTGCATATCAAGCATATTACTATACATACTGAACCTAATTTATTTCCGTTACTTTTTCATTTTTTGGTTACCATAGACTTTCAGGGTTGGTTATAATGATACATTAAAGCTTGCAAATAATATTAAAGCGATAAAAATAATTAAATTTATAGTTTTTCGTTAACGACATAAGTACGTATACATACAGTTTATATGTAAATATTATTTTTATTGAATAATTAAAAAACCTAACTTCTTGATATATTTTTTTTAATTCCATGCTACACCCTAATAGAAGCCGTTTTGATAAAAAAAAATTATTTAATTGGATTGTGTAGCCCTCAACGGCATACAAATTTACAACATTAAGAGAATCCTATTGAAATCGGAGCAAATAATATACCCCAAACTCTTTGGGTTTCTGCCTGTTGTGCATCATTCAAGGTTCATCGTTTTAAACGATTAATTTCAATTCGTTTGCTTCAATATCATCAATTGTTGACAGTATAGATAAGAATCAATCCACTGACCAGATTATAGAACCCATTAATAAGCAATTGTCATTCAATCTTACTAGGACACACAGATTATCGTTTTTAATGTGAATCCTTGCATTGCTGCCGCTTGCAAAACTTTATCCTTCTTCGTTCATGAACTTTTTTGCACATTGTTGTTGTAGTTAAATCACTTTTCATCATGTTTTTCTTGCCACTTTAGCAGTGAATTGCAAGTGTTTCCGTGTTAAGTCATGTGTCATGCATAGTTGCTGCTCTCGATTCTTTTAAGGTAGTTTTCCATCACTCTTTCTCAAATTTCCCTTGTCATTTACTTGACGAATGTTAGTTTGTAAATATTCTAACATTAGAAAATTATCACAATCTTTGACTTACATACATCCACATAAGAGTCTGTCGGCCAATTACTCTTTCTGGAAACCGTTAAAGCAATGAAATGTAAATCGCTATGTATAGCTCGTAGCACCGTCTTTTTGAAATCACATGCCGTCCAGTTCATAAAGCCAAATGTCACACCCTCCTGTTCTCGGGTCATTTACAAAAAAAAAATGGTCTGATGGCACCAAAAGACTAAATTTTTTACAAACACAGCCACTTTCTTCGGATGATGATGATGATACTAAGGCCCAGAACACATCTGTAACACTTTCGGACATTTTAAATTTCTTTATAAACTTGTCAATCGATCGATCAATCGATTGTTAAATCTACAATCACCCTCTAATGCCAAAAAAAGAGGCCGTTTTTAAGCATTACATTATCGGAAATAGCAAACCTGTCTTAAAATAAATGATACCTCAGTTGAAAGAGATATTTTGCAGATTTTGAAACCCCTAAATGGATAATCCATAATAAAAATAAATAAAAAAAAATGCTTACATTAGTATTTTAAAAATAAAATAAAACAAATGAGTAGAGGCAAGCAATGCTTTATTAAATTATTTTAATTCTTTTAGTTGAAGGTAACCAGCTCTGTAATAAAATAAAAATAATTTCAATAGAAAGACTTCACCATAATTAGAGGGGGCTACACTTATTATATGAATAGTTTGTCGCTCTTAACCACACCACACCACTCTCTCTCTTACTGTACTCTCTGTACTCTAATAATAAATAAAAAATAAAACTCTTTCTCTACTTCTGCTGTACATCTCTGTGACTCTCTCTCTCTCTGTTTCTCTCCCTCTCGATTGTATTGTATAGGCTGGTTTTGGTTTTATATTGAAATAGTTTTGCTTATGAATGAATGGCTGACTGACTGGCTGGCCGGCTATTCATTCGCTCTTAACATCTAATGAATGAAATGCAAAAGAAGAGGAAGAGTGGATTTTTGTATGTCTGTGGTTGATTAATTGGGGTCATCATTACTGAAGGATATAAATGGTTTCCTGTATAATTTTCTTTCAGTATTTTTTTTGTTCAGTCATAAGCACCCATATCATCATGCGATCAAACACAGGCACACTTATGCACTGTACTTAAACCAATACAAGTGTGTATATGCATATGTATGTGTATGATTTAAGCATACATACACTTATTTATTATGCTGTTTTATGAAATTTTATAGCCACAGCTTTTGTGTTGTTTGGACATGGAGACCAAGAGTAAGAGTGCGGAGTGTGTGTATGTGTGTGTGTGTGTGAGTAAAAATGAGAGGTTTCTTTTTTGGTGTATGTGTGCGTGTATGTTTTTAAAGAGGTTACACACACAGGGTAGTAGGGATGAAATTAAATTTGTCATTAAGTCGAGTGTGAAATTAGCATAAAAAATAATGGGTAACCAAACCATTTTATGGCGAATGATTTTCTCTTTTTTTTTTATTATTTAAGCATGACCTAAAGGTAATTTTAATTTTATTTAAATATACATACGCTATAATATATACAATGTATGTATGTAAATATAAAAAGCCTTAACCATAAATAAAAATGAAAATGAAAATAAAAAAAAAACAGCAACAACAATTGAAGCATGAAATTTATATTCAACTGCCAAGCCCCCCTTGGACCAAAGTGTTAAGCCATGAAAAAAGGAAAAATCCAACCTTTTTTCAGAAAAAAAAAATTTTTTTTTTTTTTCATAAAACTTAATTGCCTTAATAATTTTGTTGTTATTGTTATTCTTGGTTTTGTTGTTGTAAAAAGTAAATCTGTTTTGAAAACTTAAACTGCATTAAACAAAATTCATGTGACTGAAAAAGCAAGCAAGCACTTGAACTTACCAGGAAATTATTTTCTGCAGTTTCTCTTGCCATTCTTACGTTTTCGTTTTTGAAAACCTCCCAGGGCTATAAATAGTTTATCGTTTGGTTTATAGAGAGAGAGAGAGAGAGAGAGAGAGAGTGAGAGATAGAAAACAGATTTATTTTAAGCATAAGTAATGTAATGACCTGCAATTAATCTTCTTCCAGCATAATAATGTGTCGACCCGTAAGGTTTTTAAAAAAATCTCTTCAAAAATTTATAGAAAATCCTAGAAAATTAAGGCATTTCCACAACTACCACTCCAACTACATAGCTCTCATTACTACTACAAGACCTGTAGGGAAAAATCAAATACATTTCCAAACATTTGAATTTGTTTAAAGCCATTAAGCAAAATTTCCATAATAAATAAGACCCAGACCCCAGACCCCATCTCCCCTTGTAATAATGAAATTTATCTGTTAGAAATTGATTTGTTAAGAATTTAAGGGAGACACACTAACGTAAGGCATACACAAAACGAGGGTGGTTTTGAAATAAACTTTATAAGGCTCTACAAGCATTTGTAAATCAATGCCGCAGCACAATGCTGCAGGCTATAAAGGCAGTATCAGGCGACAGATCAACAAATGTGGACATCTGTATTAGTGTTGGATTGTACACAGGCTCCTTGAACATCTGAATAACAAAACCTGGTATCTTATTGACAGGAACCAATCTTAGGTTAGGTTAGGTTAGGTTAGAGGACGTGTACTTGTCAATTAAGACAAGTACAGCACCCGGAGGTCGAATTGACCCATTGTACAACGTCCTAGTTTCTCACACCACTTATTTTGTGTGTGTTAATTTTATACATGAATGGCTGGGGACCTACAGTTTAAAGTCGACTCAGAACGACAGATTTTTTGAGAAACTTTTTCATGGCAATTTTATTTTACTCTCAGAGTTTTTGCCAGAAATCTGCTGAGAGGAAGTCGCCGAAGACAATCTGAAGTCGCAGCAAAATCCAAAACCTGCAACGCTTCCCAGTTGTCGAAAGATCCGGTGCATCTTTGCCAAGTACACGCTGCCGATAATATCTCTTCTGTTAAAGAAAGTGTGGCACACAATCTGAATTCTACGATTCCCTAGCGTTTTCAGCATTTTCGCTTATCTTATTGCTCTGCTTAACGTACTTTGCATTTGAATGTGCAACTCCATCCCACATATGGTACCATAAAGTCCAGTTCACGTTGCATTTACATCCGGCTAACCATTTACAATGCCGTTGATGTGCTGTTTGAAGTGCCATTGCAATAGGATTTTAAAAATTTGGATATTTTTCAGCTCGGTGGCTACAAAATTGTCGCATATACGCTCGTAGAACCTAGAACGTCCCCGGCCTCACACTAACCCACCCTCATCCGACCGCGGAGGGCTCGTCCCCATTACGTAGAGACACGTACACACTACAGTCCGGACTGACTGTAGCGAGTAAGGGAATTACTAAACTAAACTATAACTACTTCTTGCAACGGCCCTCGTACATATATGTAAAATGCCTGAGGCTGCAATAAAACCGCATTTAATGAAGAGTGTCTTACAGTAAAAACCACACACACTATCACATGCCATATCATATGAGAGAGAAAAGAAAACTTAATTAACAAAACTGATGATAATAACCATGATGGTGACAATGCATTAGAAGAATATGTCCGTCTGTCTGTCTGTCTGTCTGTCTGTCTGTGTGTCTGTACGAATATTCTTGAATATAAATTGAAAACAATTCAATTGAGGAAAAGCTAAACAAGAAAGGGGGATACAAACAAACAAAACCTTAGTCTTTCTTTATTTGCAAATTAATTTGAAAATAAATTCTTCAAATTAAATTATTATTAAAATTATTATTCAAAAAAGGATTTGGGGGGACTTCAAGATAATAAATATCAAAAGCCTAGAAAGTCTTCGTCTGTTGGCATTTATGTGTGTGTGTGTTCCAAAACATTAACCCAAGGGCTGCTATTAACAAAAAAAGGGATAAAGAAAGCATAAAGGATATCCGTAAAGAGGCTATAAATTAAATGGCGTTTTAAAAACCTTGCCTCCTAATAAAACAAATTGTTAAGAAACAATTTTAATTAAAAACATTTTTTAATCATTCTGCAGCAGCACCGCAATAAATGCAACCAAAGAAAACCTATTAAAATAAAACGAAAAATATTTGAAAAAGAAAAAAGAATTGGTACCAGAAAAATAGGTACTTTTGACGCAAAGCATTATACAGAATAAAAAGAATTCTTAGTTAAAAAAAGAAGAAAAGAAAATAATTTTTGACACAAATTTCGTAAAAGTTTTCACCCAAAACATCTAGGAAAAGAAATTTATTTTCAAACTTTCATTTCCTTACAAAAGAATGTCAAGTTCGAGAGACTGAACTCTGAAAGTAAATAAAATTGCCATGAAAAGTTTCTCAAAAATCTGTTGTTCGTAGTCGATTTTAAACTGTTGGTCCCGCCGTTCATGTATAAAAATTAACGCACACAACATAATTGGTGTGAGAAACTAGGTCGTAATCCTGACTGAAGGGTTGTAATAACCAATTATGTATGTATGTACAGTTGTGTTCAAAATAATAGGAGCGCCCTTCATTTAAAAGCAAAGTTTAAAATTAAAAAAAAAAAATAAAAAAAAATATCAATTTTTTTGACTTAAAATTTATTTCTAATTCATTTTCTAATTTTTTAACACTTAATTATTTAATTAAAACTACGAAAACAAAAAAATATTTCATGTAAATAAAGCTTATAGGCCATTTACACTACAGCGAAATCTAGTAGATTAGATTTCAAATCTTGCTCAAAATCTACATCGTTTACACTGGATTTATTTGACAGTAGCAAGATTTCATTTTAATAACAAAAACAGCTGACTGAAATTTAAAAGAAAATAATAATATTTTAGTTTAACCCTAATCACGTCAGGAAAAATTTTTACAAATCCAGTCAAAATGTGTTTCAGAGGCACATACAAAGAATTTACGTATTAATTTTGTTAACTTATTTTCATTTTATTAAATTTTTTCTTCTCAGTTACATAACTGAAATATTATTTATTTATTTTCGCATTTTAAGCAAACTAGAACTTTTGAACAATGCTCGTTGCAAGTATTTTTGTGGTAAATACTGCAAGACTGCTTTCACATTCTGCATATCTTCGGTGGGCACATATAACATCTACGTCGCATATCTGTCTGCCTTGGCTGGTTTGAGAATTCAATCTCGTGTTGTATGGACCGAACATTGGACAAATTATTTTTATTTAATTTTAGAAGACTGCGGCAAATAATGGGTGCCAGAACTCGTCGTAACTCATTATACCTCATTATAACTCATTATTATATTTAATTTTGTTGTTCACCAACAATAGAAGTAATAGTTTGCGTTCCCATATGTGCCTCATAGACACATTTTGACATGATTAAGAACATTTTTGATTGAAACAAAATAAAAAATAAAAAGAAAATAAATTAATTTCTAAAATTTGTAAATTCTAAATAAAACAACTGAAAGTAGGAATTCAAGAAGCAGTAAGAACTAGAACCTATATTCAAGGAAGTTACAACATGACCAAGTGAAATATGTGTCGGAGAGGCACATGTTGACTTGATTAGGGTTAAATTGAAATGTCATTTTTTTTCCTGCTCAGCGTTGTATTTTTAAGTACTATTTGGCAAAACACATAGTTGCATTTGTATTTTTACTAGATTTTGAGTAGATTTTGCCGAAATCTACTAAATAAGTAGATTTTGTTTTGTATGGGAAATCTAGTTAAAATCAACTAGATTTGGCTCGAAATCTCATAAGTACTAGATTTCGCTGTAGTGTAAATGGCCTATTACTCTCAAAATTAATTGTTCAAAATAATAGGAGTGTTAGCAAACAACCGAATAATTTTTAAACAAAAACACAAAAGTTTGATATTATCTTAAAATAGTAAAGTTATTTTAGTATTTGGTTGAATAACCTTTGTTTTTAATGAATTCAGCACATCTACGAGGTCTTGAGTCAATAAGATCTTGGCATCTCTTTAAAGGAATTTGATAACACGCATCGCGCACTGTGATCCATAGTTCTTCTGCATTTGAAGATTTTTTTCTCTGTAACATATTTTTTAACATCTCCCCATAGATGTTCTATGGGATTATGGTCAGGAGACTGAACTGGCCACGCTATAACCTTTACCCCATTAACCCGAAAACACTCATTTACTAATTTCCTGGTGTGTTTCGGGTCATTATCTTGTTGGAATATCCATTTTGGAGGCGTGGAGTATGGTAACATCACCTCTCTCAAAATGCAAACATAGACATTCCTATCCATTATGTCTCTAATTGGATGTATTCGGGGCCTACACCATTATATGAAAACCTTCCCCGTATCATTAGTTTTGCACCACCATGTTTAACTGTCTTTTATGTATACTGAGCTATATATTTGGTGTTGGGCGGACATCTAACATACCGTCTAGACCCAGTGCCACCAAATAAAACAATTTTTCCTTCGTTGGTCCACAATAGGTTTCTCCATTTTTCTTTCGGCCAATTGATATGTTCTTGGACAAACTTTAAGCGTGCTGCTGCCTGTTTTGTATGTCAACAATGGCACCTTTCATGGACTTCTTGCGAATAAATTGTTGTCCATCAGACGCCTACGAATAGTAGGTAAATTTACGGCAAGATTCAGATCCTTTTAAATTTTTTTGCATACGCCGAAGGATTCATTTTGCTGTATCGCACAATTCTGCGGTCATCGACAGCTGATGTTTTGCGCTTGCTCCCACGCGTTTCGAGGTTTTTTTATATTTTAATGTATTTGTGATCATTTGATTGGATCAACTTAAGGTTTCCTCAATTTCTTTAGAAGTTTTGCCCTTTTTTTCGAAGATTTTTAATTAGTTTTCTCTTTTCTTCAGTACAGTGCTTTCCTCGTCCCACTATTACAAAAATTTATGTGAATCACTGTAGAAAAAGTTTTAACTACATTTTTCCGTACTTATTTTTCACTTTTTTCTTTAAATTATGTGCTGTTATATTTTTATTTTTAAAAGAACACTCGCACTCCTATTTTTTTGATCAACTGAAGTCAAGGGCAAACACAGAAATGAATCAATTTCATCGTAAATATTAAAATTATTACGAGATTCTTTTTTGTATTTTATTTCTTACATATCGTTGTAACTACCATTAAAATATATCATGTTTTGCAAATTGGTACAATAAAAGATTTTAACTTTGAAAATATTACATGGTAGCACTCCTATTATTTTGAACGCAGCTGTACGTGAGTTTTCACGACGCCATGCTATGCCAAATGGCATCCACATTGGCAATTCTCGCACAGGTGATCTGTTGCAATATCATTTTCAGTTCCACCAGCACGAGATTACATACAAGGGAAAGAGTAGTGCCTTCCTTATGTACGTTAGTTTTCACGACGCCGTTGTTTTCGTATTTCCTAGACAAGAAGTGTTTGCTTGTCTGCATGATCCACAACGCTCTTTGCTAGAAGTCCAGTTGTAAGGCCTATTTTTGTCAATACACTGATAAACCCTCAAATACACTGATAAACCCTTCTGATCTTTAATTTTGGTTTTGTTAGCAGTTAAGACTTCACTTAGTAGCGTTTTCGCTTGAAATTTTTTTTATAAAACACCATGCCTTTCGGAAATTTTTCCATAATTGGTTACTTAAAGGAGTTTGTTTTTTTCTAAATATTCTGCAAACTATACATCGAGTTTTTTTTAATTTTTTATTCTAATTTTAAGATACAATTTGAAAATTATTTTAATTTTCCTCCTTAAAAACTGCAAAAAAATAAAATTTCTTCTATTTTAAAGCCTTCTTCTTAGGGGCCCCCAGTTTTAATTGTTATTTAAACCCAGAGAGAGTAATAAATATTTCATGTCTGCACGAAAAGAATTCAGGTTTTTTTTGGCATTAATTTTTGGCCGCTCTATTGTTTTTCTTTCTGAAAGAATTGCCAGAATTTTAGGAATTTGTGTAAAGGATTCAATAATGAATTGCCTTTTTCGTATGTATGTATGTATGTGTGCGTTTGTGCATAGCTATCAAGAGATATAAAGCAAGAGAGAGCGAGAGCGAGAGAGAGAGATAAAGAAAAATATTGCCAAATAACACAGGGTATTACGAAAATAACAACAACAACAACAACAACAACAGAAAACATGGCAATGAATAAACCTTTTTTGATAGACAAATTCAATTTTAAGACTTCAATTCCTATTGAAATCGATTTGTTATGCTCCATTTCCTGTGTATTGCTTTTATGTATGCTTGTTGTTGTTGTTTCTGTTTTCTTTTTCAACCTTAACGATAAAGGGTTTTAAACATGTTGGGACTGTATGAGGGGTAGTGTACAGTGGTGTGTGTGAGCTGGAGAGTGAGTGAGC
The DNA here is from genome assembly GCA_958299815.1 of Sarcophaga carnaria. Taxonomy (NCBI): domain Eukaryota; kingdom Metazoa; phylum Arthropoda; class Insecta; order Diptera; family Sarcophagidae; genus Sarcophaga; species Sarcophaga carnaria. The sequence continues at coordinate 2,751,784 of OY283149.1, forward strand.
ATAATAGACTATGTGATGACGATGATGTTTAGTGCTGGTGGTTCATTTTATTTTTAAACCTCATGATTTAAAACAAAATTTCACACATTTACCCACACTACACCATGTCATGCCATACCACACACCACAGTATCCCAACTCTATAGAGTTGAATATATATATTCAACTCGTATGTATGTACATATATCTCTTGTGTTGGTATGGGTCTCTCTCTTGCTCTTGCTCTTTTGTTTGTTTCTATTGCCTGTATAAACAGTAACAACTCTGTGGTGTATTTAAGGCAATTTATTCTCAGTTCACCTTCATTTCTCTTCTCCTCTGTTTATTTTTAAGAGTTTTTACTGTGTGTACGAGTTGTGTGTTACTTGTTTTACTATGTATTTTACTTACATATTGTGTTTGTGTTTTTTGTTTGTATGTGTATTGCAGGCATATCCCAATCGAGATATTACCAATATCGTGGAATCATCACACTATCAAAAAATTGGTGGCTGGTGTCGTCAGGGTGCATTGAATGCTAATAAATGCAAGGGTGCCCATCGTTGGATTAAACCATTCCGTTGTTTAGGTAAGTACATATATGTTGTTGTCGTTTTTGTCTTTTTCCAAACTACACCAACACACGAAAAAGGGGGGGACGGGTACCATTCACACCATAACATTACAATACAACGTTGTCTCTTATTAAATACCGATTTACAAATTTTTCTTTCATACTCTGTGCAAAGTTTTGAATTTTTATTGGATGTTTTTTCTTCTTTTTTCTCTCTGGTTTGTTTGTTCATGTCTTTTTTTGTATTTTTTTCTGTTTCTTTGTTTGTTTTTGTTGTTTTAGAAGGACCATTCCAATCGGATGCATTATTAGTACCCGAAGGTTGTCTATTCGATCATATACACAATGCTTCACGTTGCTGGCCATTCGTTAGGTGGAATCAGACTGGCGCCGCTGCCTGTCAAGAGCGTGGCATGCAAATGCGTAGTTTTGCCATGTTGTTGCCATGTGGCATTTCCTTGTTTTCGGGTGTTGAATTTGTATGCTGTCCAAAACATTTCAAAAGTGAGTATAAATTTTTCTATCCACACCACAAATCCTCCTACCTAGCCTCCTAACAACCTAAAAACCCCATACAATCCGTTCAATCCCATCTACACAACACACACACTTACACAAACAGACTTTCCTTCCTCCTGCTTACATTTCCTTTTTCAAATTGTTGCACAAACATTGGGGAAAAAAATCTAGGAAAGCTAAACTTAAGCATTCATTGCCTGTTTGACTGCCTGCAAGCCATTTGGTAGCCAATTTTTCATTTTTTTTTTGTTTGTTTTTTCCCAAGAGAAAAAATCCAAATCCAAAAAAAACGGCTTAAATAATGCAATAAGATCAGTAGCAACAAATTTAGCGTAAAAAGGGGGGGGGGGGTTTAAAATTTATTACAAACAAAAAAAAAATCAGTTTAAAAAAATCATCAAAAAAGATATAAAAATTCTAAACCAAATACCTCAAGTACAATATTAAAAACGTGTTCGGAAAATAAAAAATTCATAAAAACTATGGGCAACGAAACAAAAATGCTAAAAATTGTTTGAAAAATTCTTTCATTTCCAATTTAGTACCCAATTGTGTACTTTAATATAAGGTTATCAGAACATAATTTAAATTTTACACTTGAAAAAGAAATTAATTTAATTTAGTACTAAATTTAGTACTTTTTTCTCTCTCAAGTCATACAACTAGAACTTGTTTTTATTAAAATTTATGTAGAAATTTCAATCAGTATTTCTCTGTAAGTAAAGGGTCCGCCAAATAACTTTTTTTTGAAAATGTTTTAAAAAAAAACTACTGAATATTTTCTCTAATTTCTTTTTTATTTGAAAGTACAATCCTTCCGGTTAATAATGAAAAATAATTTCATTCAAATGGCTGCCTCGGCTGGCCATGCAGTAGCCTACACGATCGGTCCAATTTTTAAGCACATTATCTGTTGTGTGCAGCTGTATTTCACAAATGGCTTCACGAATATTGTCCTTTAAAGCGTCAATTGTCTCTGCTTTATCGGCGTAACACTTATCTTTGACGGCGCACCCCACAAATAATAGTCCAACGGTGTCAGATCGCAGCTCCGAGGTGGCCAAACGACATCAGCTCTGCGGCTGATAATGCGATCTTCAAAAACAGGGCCCAAAACTTCGAGTGTACCTTCGGCTGTGTGGCACGTAGCGCCGTCCTGTTGAAACCAAATGTTGCCAATATCCTCCTCTGCAATTTTTGTGAACAAAAATTCGTTCAACATGGCCCGATAACGATCGCCATTGACTGTAACGGCCACTCCTTGCTCATTTTCGAAGAAAAATGGCTCAATTATGCCTCTGGACCAAAATCCGCACCAAACAGTGACTCGTTTTGGGTGAGTCGGCCTTTCAATGTATGCGTGCGGGTTTTCTGTGCCCCAAATGCGACAATTTTGCTTGTTTACATACCCGCCAAAATCGGCATCTTCTGTAAGTCGATCGCAGGCCTACTTAGCGAAGCGAAAACGCATGGGATGGTCCATATTCGTTCAGCGGAAGGATAAAGCTAATTATCTGTCAAATCAGACATGAGCTAAGTGTTACCATTCACGAAATAAGCACTAGTTGAAAATAACTAAAACGTTAGATGGCGGACCCGATAGAAGAAAAAAGTTCTAAATAATAAGTACTAAAAAATAGTACAAAATAATTTGTACTAAAAATAGTATTAAAAAATTAGTACTGCGAAATTAGTTTAATATTATTTCAATAAAACAAATAGTACTAAACGTTTGGTACAGAAAAATTAGTACTAAAAAATTAGTACCAAGCAAATTAGTATAAACAAAATTAATAAAAAAAATTAGTGCACATTGATATTTAGTACCAAAAAAATTATATTTTAAAATAAAGTACTAAATAGAAGGAACAAAATTTAAAACAAATTTAATTTACACAAAAAGGAACAAAATTTATTACTTTTTAGTACAAAATTTAGAAGCACTCATTTGCGAAAGCTTTTAATTGGATTACTACGAAAATTGTAGTACCTTGTGTACTCTTTTTAGCTTAAATTTATATCAAAAAACGATAATATAGTACTTTTTGTACTAAATTCGTTTATATTTTAAATTTAGTACATAAGTTAAGTACTTTTTCAATTGTGTTTAAATGAAAAATCATATTCTTTTAATTTGTTGAATTTTCCTTTAAGTTTTTTAATACATTTTTGTAGATCTTATAATACTTTTAGCCAACTTCCAAATATTTTATCCAAATTACCTTATCCCGTTGTACCCGTCTCCTGTATTGTTTGATCCTCTTTTATCTAATATCGTATGTTTTTGCTGACGTAATTATTCACAACTTTAAATTTTCTTTTTCTTTTTATTTAAAAAAAGCCGATGAAATACGCGTTAAGAAAACCGATTTGCCCGTTTTGCCCCCAGCTGAAATCACTAATCCGATTAGTGATGATTTAGACGATATCAGCAGCGATGATAACGATTCCAACTACTCAAAGGACAATGCAGATGATGTTGATGACACCGATGATGATGAAGACGATCTATTGGCTGACGATGAGGAGGATGAAATGGCCGCCGATGAAGCTGCTGCAACAGGTGATGATGCCAATGCTGAATACGATTCGGTCGAGGATAATTACGAAGAGGATGCCAGCGATAATTACGATCAACAGGGTAGCTCTAGTGGTGCCAAACCATCTTCATCGAAGTCGTCGTCGTTGTCGTTGTCCGCAGCGGCTAAAGAAGATCAGAAATCATTGGCAGTAGTTGATGGTGTAGGCGGCAATGGCAATAGCAAATCGAATGGTGGTGGTGTTGGTGGTGGTGATTTACCAATGCCACCCACTACCGGCCAGCCAACACCAGATCCTTACTTTACGCACTTCGATCCACATTATGAACACCAGAGCTACAAAGTAAGTCAAAAAGTAAGTGTTTTCCCATGCTGAGGCATTATTTTTAATATCAAAAACAAATAAATTCTAAAACAAGGAAGCCCAACAGCGCCTCGAGGAATCGCATCGGGAAAAGGTTACCCGTGTAATGAAGGACTGGTCCGATTTGGAGGAGAAATATCAGGATATGCGTTTGGCTGATCCCAAGGCAGCACAAAGTTTCAAGCAAAGAATGACAGCACGTTTCCAGGTATTTTACTAACTACTACTGCTAGCTAGCATATATGTATGAATTGTTTCCCCCCTTTTTTTTTGTTTTGTTTTGCTTTTTCTCTCTCTCTATCTATCTCTCTCTGTAGCTATATTTAGAGAATGTGTATAAAGATTCCTCTCTCTCTCTCTCTCTATTGCTCTGTATCAAATGCTATTTTATCATATCATTTCCATTACGAAATTTTGTTTTGCGTTTAAATTACTCTCTTTAACTGTCTCTCTCTCTCTCTCTGTTTGTATCAGTTACGTGGCTATTACACTAGCGAACATCGCCTGCAAACACTACCTTATGGTAAAGCAGTAATACGGCAAACTTCGTGCTTACAAACTTGATCAGATGGGCGGCCTTCCAAAATGTTAGTTGCTTTGTGTTTGAACAAAGTATCGTGTTTCATAATGCCGCTGTACAAAATAAAGGGTGTTTTTTTATAGAGGTATAGAGCTTTAAGTTGGCATTACTTTTCAAGATGGCGACCGATTTAACAGCTGTCAAGTGATTTATTCTCAGTTTGGTTTGGAAATTCATCATGAATAGACTCACGCCTGAACAACGCTTGCAAATAGTGCAATTTTATTTCGAAAATAATAGTTCTGTGCGGAAAACGTGTAGTGCGCGATACGTTATCGTCATTTTATCGTCGACAAAATCGTCCATCAGAGCAGTTAATTCGATTAACCATGGAACGTTTTCGCACCACGTTTACTCTTATTGATAACTCGCATCCCCAGAGACGCTGTACGGTACGTACAGAAAAAGCTATTGCTGCTGTAGAGCGTAGCATTGAGGAAGACCCGAATGAGTCCATCCGCCATCGAGCACAGGAATTGGATCTGTGTCCATCCACTTTATGGAAGATTTTGCCGAAGGATCTTGGTTTGCGTGCTTACAAAATCCAACTCGTGCAAGATTTGAAGCCAAACGATCATCAAGTAAGGCGTAGATTCGTCGAATGGGCCCAAAACGAGATTACCGTTGTTCCCGATTTTCATAAGCGAATTTTGTTTAGCGATGAAGCGCACTTCTGGTTGAATGGCTACGTCAACAAACAAAACTGCCGCATTTGGAGTGAAGGTAATCCTCAAGTGTATGTGGAAACACCGTTACATCCGGAAAAACTGACTGTTTGGTGCGCTTTATGGGCTGGTGGAATCATTGGTCCGTACTTTTTCAAAAACGATGGTGGCCAGAACGTTACAGTCAATGGTGATCGGTATAGAGCCATGATTACAAACTTTTTCATTCCTGAATTGAATAACCACGATGTCCAGGAGATGTGGTTTCAACAAGACGGCGCAACATGTCACACAGCTCGTGCCACAATAGATTTATTGAAAGGCACGTTTGGTGACCGCCTAATTTCACGTTTTGGACCTGTGAATTGGCCTCCAAGATCTTGTGATTTAACACCGCTTTCTGTGGGGCTATGTAAAGTCATTGGTCTATGCGGTAAAGCCACAAACGCTTGACCATTTGGAAGACAACATTCGCCGTATTATTGCCGATATACGGCCACAAATGTTGGAAAAAGTCATCGAAAATTGGACGTCCAGATTGGACTACATCCGCGCCAGCCGTGGCGGTCATATGCCAGAAATCATATTTAAAATGTAATGCCACAAGATTATCTTTCGGACAAATAAAATTCAAGTCAATCGAATAATCCATCGTTGTTTTATTGCAACTTAAAGTTCTATACCTCTATAAAAAACACCCTTTATATACAATGTATTCTGTTTCAAAACGTCGTCAATGTGTATTTTTAACGCAGTCAAAAAACAATCAGGCATCGGATTTATAGTTGATGCATTGTTCGGTTACTTTGCATATCTACACAGTTTATATACAGTAGTAGAACTGCATACAAACCTTGTATTGATACATTTTGGAAGGCAGTCATGAATATTAAAAATTTTCTCTCTCTCTCATTAGGTTGTGCTTGAAAGCAAAGTCCGCTAGTGTAATAGCCGCTCAACTGTATAACTCTCTCTACTCTCATTTCATTTTAATTTCTCATTATTTTAATTTTTTCACTTTTGTTTTTGTTTCATTTCTTACAATTAGTATGTATGCATTTGAATGTCGTATGTGTGTGTATATATTTAGTTTCTATGTCTTTATGTTACTCTCCCTATATATGTATTTGTGTGTGTCTGTCTCTCTCTATTAGATTTTTAGTTGTAGTTGTGCATAATAACGGGAGCGAAAGAATCATCAGATATTGAAGCTTTTTTTTAAAGAAACAAAAAAATACTCTCTTCTGTTCATTCTCATTTTTTTGGTTTTGATTTGAATTTATTATGGAGTTTTTAAGTAGCAAATATGGTGATAATGATATTAAATATTGATAATAATGATGATGATGATGATAATGATAATGATAATGATGATTAGCAATTATACTATTTACTCTCTTACTTAGTTAAACAAAATAAGTATTTTAAAAACGCAATAATAATGCCCGCCCCCTCTCTTGTTTTGCTGTAATAAATCAGTTTTTTTTTATTTTTTAAATTAAAAATTTAAAGCTTTTGCTTTTAAAATAACATAAATATGCATTGCAACAACAAAAACAATAACAATAAAAACAAATTATAATAGAAAATAATAAAAAATGTATACATTCCAAGCAAATTTACGTCAATTGTATCTTAAACAACTTCTTAGGTTATGATGCTAAACAATAGAAGGCGATTTGTTTTGTTTATCAAGCAAATGGTTTACTGTATGACCCTTTCAGGCATCAAAGCCGCTGTGTTTTAACGGCGTCATCATAATTAGAGTTGTATTTCTTTTTAAAATTATTTATTAAAGCCGAAATGCAACAAGATGAAAATTATTGGTCGCTACAATTACGATCTAACATCTCACAAAACCCATGTTGTGTGTGTTAATTTTATCCATGAGTAGCGGGATCTACAGTTTACAGTAGAATCCGAACGTTAGATTTCTCAGCAAATTTTCATGACAATTTTATTTTACTCTCAGCGTAAAGGAAGGCGTAATAAAAATCTTTCTTTATATTTTGTTTTGCTTGACTTTGATGTTAAGTCGCCGTGGTCTAGTAGGGGTAGAGTGTTGGCTTATTAGACGAAAAGCCAGGGTTCGAGCCCCAGGCCAGACATCAAAGACAAAATACAAAAATTATTTCTTCGGCGACTTCCTCTCAGCAGATTTCTGGCAAAAACTCTGAGAGTAAAATAAACTGCCATGAAAAAGTTTCTCAAAAATCTGTCGTTCGTAGTCGACTTTAAACTGTAGGTCCTGCCGCTCATGTATAAAATTAACGCACACAACATAAGTGGTGTGAGAAACTAGGTCGTAATCCTGACTGAAGGGTTGCAATGACCAATTACGTACGTACGTTTGCTTAAGATGTCTGCGAGGGGGGTTTGAACCACGCTTTTTTCGAAAATTTTTGAAGAACTTTTACACCAGAACGTGATAGTCCTGAATGTAGATATGTTTCCTTACATGAGAAGACTAGCATTTAGAACATACGATCAGGCTAGGCAATCTCATGACTATCGGCATTCATCTAAGCCAGCAAGTTGGCTTGGTGTGCGCTTATCATTACAGGATACGAAGTTAACTTCCTACATCGGAAACTGTAACTTTCAACCCACAATCCTCTAAGACGAGTTACGTCTGGTAGAGTATCTTCCCGAAAATACTTGATAATTTCATTTTAATTATTATCTACCACGTTCAACCGCCTAAAGTGTGAGGCTGAGTGCCTCATAAGGCCACTGATCGGTGCACAGAAATCGCCTTTATTCAGTTTCAATTTAATCGTAGGTTTTCACTCCCAGAAAACGCTCCAGAGTATCTTCGTAATATTACCTACTGTGTGTCATTGCTCCACAAGAGTTAACTTGTTTCTCAAGTAGGATTTATCCAGATAATACTGTGGCTTTATTGCCTAGAGTTTTCGCTTTCTTGGTGACTAGTTATCCATATGCAGTGAGCGCCATAAGTGAGTCAACACTTTTGTTCTCAAGTATAAAACAGTTTTGTTCTTAAGTATAAAAAAGTTCCTTTATCATGAATTGTTGTTTTTGTTTTAACATTTATAAAATTTATAATAAATAAACGTTTTTATTTTTGAAAATTTATTCGACTATTCTCATTTACTTTTCTCGCTATCCTAAGAAAATGAGTTATTTCAGTGGTGTTTACTCACTTTTGGCGCTCAGTGTATGTATATGTGTAGCACTATTCCATATACCAGGCGTAATCGTTAATCACATTCCATGACGGCCCTGGATTCTGTATACTATCTCGTTGCCCTAATTGTCATTTGACTATCAGTGAAGATGATAATAAAAGTCGACTGCGTTCTCTATGTGAAAATAAGTACGTGTTAGTTTAGTTATCCTTAAGAAATTACAAAAAAAATATCTTGATTTATAGGAAAGTTTGAAGAAAACAGGATTGAAAGGAAAACTTATACCATTTTTCATTAATTTTCTGTATTCATTTCCATATTTTTCGAATACTTTCAAACATTTTTCCTTAAAAGTTTGTTTTTTTTCTTCACATTTTCTTCACTTCAATTCTTCTTTTGTTTCACACTTCAATAGTTAACTTTTAAAAATCTTTCAAAGCTTTTCACATTTTCTGTCAAAAATAATTTGTTTTTTTTTTCGCAATCAATTGCACAGTTGTGTTACCCTAAAAATCCTTTATTTTTTCTGCCAAATCAAATATAAATTTAAAAAAAAAAATATTGTCCCACAAGGTGAATCTCCTGTTTTTGTAAGACGAACGATTTCACACGTTCGTCTATCATGGTTAGCAAGATATTTGGACAGCATGGAGAACTGCTTTTGACTGCACTTAATCCAATGCAATGTGTTGTCCTACACTCCCTCTCTGAGCATAGTAAACTTAATGATTTCTATTAATAAACACATGCTACCTGTTCATACTCACCCCCCCCCCCCCCCCCACTTCCCTTTTCACTTCTTTGTCAATACCAAAACACTTTGACTCTCACTTCACTTATCACTTTGCCAATGTCTTTGCCAATGTGTATGCGCCCATTAAACGCTATTGAAACACCTCAAAGCATGTTAATTCCCGTTAGCCATTGCAATATTCCCCAGTGAGGGGCATATCATGTTAAGGTAGAGTGCCACAGTAGTAGTTCCTTTATTTCCCGCTTACTAACCATAATTTTGTGAGTGTAATAACCATCATCATTTAAAATCAATTCATATGCCAAAAACAAAAACAACAACAATAAAGAAATCATCATGACACCATAATTTTAAAGTCGAAATTTTGAACACAAACACTTTCAATTTCAATCGAAACTCGAAATGAAATGTAACGTAACGAAACGCAATAGAACGTAACCACCACCAACCGCCAACCACCAGGCAAATGTCACATAGAAAAAAAAGAGGCAGCAGCTGCCCGGCCCTAGTAATGGCTGGGTGGCTGGCTGGCTTCTTCTTTCTGATAATCTTTCTCTCTCTTAAATGTACAATATACGTCTTTATATGGGAATATAATTTTAGACTTCTGTTCAGGCACTCGAAGAGGAAGGCAATGCGGAAAAGCATCAATTGGCAGCCATGCATCAGCAACGTGTGTTGGCGCACATCAATCAACGTAAACGTGAGGCGATGACTTGCTATACACAGGCCCTTACCGAGCAACCACCAAATGTAAGTGCACACACACACACACATAGTCAATCACCTTTCAATACACTCACCTTACTACACTCACTTGCTTTCACTTACACTTCCTTTGTTTAAAGGCTCATCACGTGGAGAAGTGTTTGCAGAAACTATTACGTGCTCTGCATAAAGATCGTGCCCATGCTTTGGCCCATTATCGACATCTTTTGAATTCGGGTGGTGCTGGTGGCTTGGAGGCCGCAGCTTCGGAACGTCCACGTACCCTAGAGCGTTTGATTGACATCGATCGTGCTGTCAATCAGTCCATGACCATGTTGAAACGTTATCCCGAGTTGTCCAATAAGATCTCGCAGCTCATGAACGACTACATCTTGGCATTGCGCAGTAAAGACGATATACCCGGCTCCTCTTTGGGTATGAGTGAGGAGGCTGAAGCTGCCATATTAGACAAATACCGTGTGGAAATTGAACGTAAAGTAGCCGAGAAAGAGCGTTTGCGTTTGGCTGAAAAGCAACGTAAAGAACAGAGGGCCGCCGAACGTGAGAAATTGCGTGAAGAAAAATTGCGTTTGGAGGCCAAGAAGGTGGATGACATGGTCAAGGCCGAACAACAGGATTCGGGATCAGCCTTTACCAGTGAGGAATCGAAAACCAGCAAAAATGATGATGTTCTAGTAGATCCAACAAAAATTGCTCACAGTGACAAGGAACTCAATGCAGAAGAGTATCTGGAAGCTACACTCAGGTAAAATGCACACTTCCACGTTCTCTCTCTCTCTCTCTCCCAGTCTTACTCACTTTTTTTTTTTTTGTTTTTGTCTACCATTTTGTAGCACTAAAACTCAAACCATCCTACCCACCGTGGATGATGAGGCTGTCCAACGTGCTGTTGAAGATGTTGCTGCCGCTGTGGCCCATCAAGAAGCCGAACCCGCTGTTCAACATTTTATGTCACATGATTTGGGTCATCGTGAATCGGTATTTTAGTTTACTTTAACCCTCATCATATGCTTCTTTATATCAATTTGTGTGTCTCTTTCTCTCTTTCTTTTTTGCAGAGCTTCTCACTACGCCGTGAATTCTCTCATTCATCGGCGCACGCGAATAACAAGGAGGGCCGCAATGTCTATTTCACTTTATCGTTTGCCGGCGTTGCCTTAGTGGCCGCCATATTTGTAGGCATTGCTGTCGCCAAGTGGAGAACAGCTCGTTCACCACATGCGCAAGGTTTTATTGAAGTTGATCAGGTGAGTAGCACAAATGCTAGGCGCTCTTACGAACTCCAATCACAATCTGAATTCAAAAACCGTTAAACTTTTCGAAAAGCAAAGTTCTCTGGAAGCCTATTTTCCAGTAAAGTTGAAAGACTTTTAAGTAAATTTAAATCAAATTCAGGGCTACTAAATAAGAGAAATAATCTCAGCCTGTAAAATGCAATAATCTGGTAGAGCAAGGAACGATCTAATAATCAGTTGTTCTGAAATGATTTCACATCCGACTTTGTTGGGTGAGCTGGTTCCATCAGTAAAACTTAAATGTCTTTTTCTGAGAGTAGTAAACTAAAGGGTGTTTTTTTTATAGAGGTATAGAACTTTAAGTTGGCATTACTTTTCAAGATGGCGACCGATTTAACAGCTGTCAAGTGATTTATTCTCAGTTTGGTTTGGCAATTCATCATGAATAGACTCACGCCTGAATAACGCTTGCAAATTGTGCAATTTTATTTCGAAAATAATGGTTCTGTGCGGAAAAGGTATCGCGCACTACGTCCATTTTATCGTCGACAAAATCGTCCATCAGAGCATTTAATTCGATTAACCATGGAACGTTTTCGCACCACGTTTACTCTTATTGATAACTCACATCCCCAGAGACGCTGTACGGTGCGTACAGAAGAAGCTATTGCTGCTGTAGAGCGTAGCATTGAGGAAGACCCGAATGAATCCATCCGCCATCGAGCACAGGAATTGAATCTGTGTCCATCCACTTTATGGAAGATTTTGCCGAAGGATCTTGGTTTGCGTGCAAGATTTGAAGCCAAACGATCATCAAGTAAGGCGTAGGATTCGTCGAATGGGCCCAAAACGAGATTACCGTTGTTCCCGATTTTCATAAGCGAATTTTGTTTAGCGATGAAGCGCACTTCTGGTTGAATGGCTACGTCAACAAACAAAACTGCCGCATTTGGAGTGAAGGCAATCCTCAATGTATGTGGAAACACCGTTACATCCAGAAAAACTGACTGGTTGGTGCGCTTTATGCTGGCTGATGGAATCATTGGTCCGTACTTTTTCAAAAACGATGGTGGCCAGAACGTTACAGTAAATGGTGATCGGTATAGAGCCATGATTACTAACTTTTTCATTCCTGAATTGAATAACCATGATGTCCAGGAGATGTGGTTTCAACAAGACGGCGCAACATGTCACACAGCTCGTGCCACAATAGATTTATTGAAAGACACGTTTGGTGACCGCCTAATTTCACGTTTTGGACCTGTGAATTGGCCTCCAAGATCTTGTGATTTAACACCGCTTTCTGTGGGGCTATGTAAAGTCATTGGTCTATGCGGTAAAGCCACAAACGCCGTATTATTGCCGATATACGGCCACAAATGTTGGAAAAAGTCATCGAAAATTGGACGTCCAGATTGGACTACATCCGCGCCAGCCGTGGCGGTCATATGCCAGAAATCATATTTAAAATGTAATGCCACAAGATTATCTTTCGGATAAATAAAATTCATGTCAATCGAATAATCCATCGTTGTTTTATTGCAACTTAAAGTTCTATACTTCTATAAAAAACACCCTTTATATCCATAAAAGGATTTATTGCGGCATCTGCGTTGTAAAACCAGCACGGAAAGCAGGTTTAGGTAACTTGTAGTCAATAGGTACATTCAGACCAACCATACACAAGTTTTTAGACCATATACTCCGCTCTTCCATGCTTTTATAGTGCTTAGCGTCATTATCCGAGATCGCAGACATTTGTTTTGCCAACATGTCTGATGGTGATAGCCATTTAGGGATAGTAAACAATGCCTTGGATGATGTAGTCTCATAGGTCCGTGTTATCATGAGCCATAATGCGCTTAAATCGGGTTTGCCAACTTCCAGTAAATAAAGATTGAAATAAATTTGTTTGCTTGCAATCCTTACCAATTTTTTTTTTATAATTTCTGGTTTTGATTTATGTTTTCCAGAATGCCACCGCTCATCATCCCGTTGTACCCGAAGAGAAAATTGTGCCGAGCATGCAAATCAATGGTTATGAAAATCCCACTTACAAATATTTTGAGGTTAAGGAGTAAATATTACTACAACAACAACAACATTGAAGATAAAAACAAAACATACACACACACACACGCAAGTAAACAAAAATTTCAAAAAATCATTTGAAAATAATAAAAAATATCATGAAAAAATGATGTTTTTGAAAGCCAAGAAAAATTTATAGAAAAACAAAAACAGAGAATTTCAAGAAAAAATTAATAAAAAAAAAATCATTTCTTTTATTAACATTTAAACGTTGTTCTTGTTTAGCAGAGAAAAAATAAATAAGAGAAAATCAGAAGAAAAACACTGAAAGAAATTAAATGATAAAAACAAAAATTAAATTTAAAATTGATGGTGTGTAATGAAATGAAAAAAAAATAAAATAAAATAAAAAAATAAGAAAATAAATTAAAATTAAGTAATAAATAAATGTAAAACAAACAAAACAACACAAAGGAAAATTATTAATTAAATTTAAAAAAAAAAAAATCTAAAAAAAAAGTAAGAAAAATAAAAAAGAAAATAATAAGAAACAAGCAAAGAAATATTATTTCCTACAAAAGCAAAACTCATAAACTAAAAAAATAAAATAAAAAAAACGTGTAATAAAACTTGAAATTTAATTTAAAAAACAAAAAACCATGGAGAGATTAGTAAAGGTAAAATAATACGAAAAAATATATAGAGAACTACATTTACGACAAAAAAATTAAATTTAAAAGCAAGTTTATAGCAAGAAAAGGAGCCTTATTATATGGTGGGGGCTCCTTTCAATTTCTAGGCATTTTTTGAGCTGCTTTCTCAACGCTTTTAAGCATGTTTAAACCAAAAACATAAGTAACAAGAAAAATAAAGAAGAATTAAATTTTTTTTTTTTTAAATTAAAGAAAAGATTTAAAAATAAAGACAGGAAATTAATTGCAAAACAAGGAAAAGAGAAAGAAAGAAATAGGAAAAGTGAAAGGCAAAGGAAAAGTTATTGTTAAATACTAAAATGAAATGGAAAAAAAACTCTCACTTACACATTTAAACTCAAATACACTCTTAAAATAAATAATAATAATAAAAAAAATTAATAATAATACTAAAAAAAAATTAATAAATTTTAATTAATAACTAAAATCAAAAAGAAAAAAATCTCTCTATATATACATATATATATAAAACAAGAACAAAAATTAAGAAACACAAACACTATGAAAACATATTTGTAACTACAGCTTGTTTAAAAGAATTTTTTTTATTATTATAATTTAAAAAAAATAAATAAAAAATAATAAAACAAAATAGATAAATTAATTAATTTTCTTTAAGTAAGCAAAAAATGTTAGAAAAACAAACTATAAATGTACACTTTATTTATTTATTTATTTTTTTGTAATAAATTTTAAAAAATAATCCTCAATTTTATACTCAACCGCACGCCTTAGTTCGTTCATAATAAATCTTTTTCGATAAAAAAAAAAAAACAAAAAACTAATCAAGTTAATATAGAAATCATTACGATTACAATTTAAAAATTGTGAAATTTCCTGAAGTCACATTTAATTTCTTTTAAAGCTCTCAAAAGTACATAAAATCACATACTCTCCTCCAATACATTTGCAATTGTCGCCGTCTAACCGACGATTAAGCTCAAGAGCATTACAACATTTGCTTATTAAAAAAAAACGCGTATAAGTTCTCTCTGGACAACTGTACTACGACGTAGTCAGTGCTAGTTTGGTAGCAAAAATTCTGGGATTAAAGACAGCAACAACAGCATGATTTCCCGTTCGATAACGAACAAACGAACCACTTAATGGAAAACTGATGAATATAAACACATTGAGGCGATGCATGCTTAGAAAAATTTAATTTTTCACATGTGGTGCCTAAATCTTTAGGTCTTCAGAAAAAAAAAACGCTCAAGAGCGTTCAATAAATCGAATTTTAAAATTTAAAAAAAAAAAACCTTCAAGAAAAATCCAATATGAACGAATCTAAGAACGGGTTGAAATCAATTTTATTAAATTATTCCTTGGAAATTAAATTATTTTGTAATGAAAAGCTTAAAACGTATGTAATGCCTTGTTTCATTAATTTTCCCCTTATGAAATAATTGTTTTAATTTTTTTTCTATATTTTCTGTTTAAAATAATTATTGAAAAATTATTTAAATTTTCATTTAAATATATTTCTATTAAAATTTCTAAAACATAATCCTTACTATGCACTTTTTTAATTCTTTTATTTCCTAATTTTTTTAAAGCCTCTAAACAAAAACAAAAAAAAAACTTTGCTGTGACAGTCATCTTAATAACTACATATTATTTCTTAAAATGTTTATTAACAAAGCAACTGCTTTTTTATTTTTATAGTTTTCTCCTCTTTTTTTAATTATTATTTTTAATAATGAATACAATACCTAACTTAACTAAAAAATGAAATCTTTATATATAAAAAACGCAAAAATAAAACAATATTTATATATTTATTATGATATAAGAAATTATTATAAATTAAAACTAAACAAAATTATTTATGCTAAAATCCGACAACAACAAAATAAGAAAAAAAATGTTATAATAACAATTTATATATACATTTATAAAATATTATATACAATTCAACTGAAACCAACTATTGTACACTCTAAAAAAAAGAAACAAGCAAAAACAGAAAAACAAACAAACATTTTCAAATTTTTTCATTTCAATTGCTAAAGAGAAGGAAAGAAATATTTACACAGAACAAAAATAAAAAAGAAAACAAAACTATAAAATTCTAATTCTTATTATTATTACATATTAAATAAATTATCAGAAAAAAATACATTATAAATTTTACAAAATTTTAGCAATTTAAAGTTTGAAAAAGATGATAAAACAAAGTAAAACACAATCTACAGTGAGCAAAATTAAAAACACCAAGTACATGTATTTGATTTCTTAGCGAACTGTATGATGCTAAACAAACAAACCATTAAGATGTAAATGATGACCATTCACAGGATTTCCCCATTAGACGATGTAGTTTTCCTACTTTTTAAATGAAAAAAAAAACAATCAAAACACGAAAAATTTTATGTTATTTTCATAAAAATTAACGTTTGTGTTAAGCCCCGGTAAGTCAAGCATACAAGGAATAGAACTTAATGTAAGTTGGTTTTTAGAATAGTAAAAAGAAATGAGAAATGTAATTTCGTAAAACATTTTTATTGTTTTTTATATGCCAAAAACAAACGTATGTACGTTTCGTGGACGTTTGTCTAATCGGAGCTTTACACAAACACGAGGAGAAACTACGACATCTACGCATTGCGCATTGACACGACTTCATTTCTAACATAAGCATACTCAGCGAATGTAAATTGTCTACACAATGTCGTAGTCTTTAGTTATATCTATCTTGGTGGCACATAAATTCAAACAAAGCCTAAAAGCAACCTTCGCTTTAAACGGTTACAATACATGCAACGCATACAAAATTATGGTCCATTGACGTACGTACTCATATATTTTCGTTTCGAACACAATGTGATTAAAACAGTTGAGAATGTAGGATATTTGTATTGATTCCGGTTAATCTAACTCGCGTGCTTGTTGTTTCTTCGGCAACAATCAATAAATTAAATTAAACAATGTGACAGACATATACATACACACATACTTGTAACATGTGCGCAACTCAGACGAAACTTTAATCAAAAGTTTAACTATGATTCTATTGAATTGTTGCAAGTGCTCGTTTATCTAGCATAGTACACGAGTATTTTTCGTTTAAAACACACAATAAACAATGTAAGCACCAAACAATGCAAATTTTTATTGTGTGCTAGTATTTGTTCACACAAACCAACTTGAATGAAATACATACTAACACGAACTTATACTTGCTACTACTGCATGCAACTCGTGAAAGATAGAAGAGCCAGAGGTTTAATAGCATTGCTTTAAAAGTGTTAGTGTTAGTCCTCTTACACATACATACACTCGCAATTGTACTCCTTGATCGACAACAACCCGGGTAATTTTAGTTTCGAACGCAACCAACTGATACCCATTACTTGCATGCAACTTGTACAAGAGCCAAACGAGCGAAGTTATGTAATGCAACTAGTTTAATCAATTTACGTACACATTCGTTTCGAACATAATTCCAGCTTTTAGTGTGTTGCTGTACAATCAATATATTATTGTTACCGAATGTTTTTCGGTATAAGGAGAAAACAGTTGGCATGCTTGATGGAAGAATGGTATTGCATTTTTAACGTATTCGTATAAAGATCCTCCTTCCAACTTATTTGATACTGTAAAGCACACCAAGTTTTCGTTTTCTCAAACTTTTTCTTGCTAGAAAAGCTTCTTTAAATTCTTTATTTAATATTTAAAAATTTAAAATTTATTATTTAACGTATTAAACGAGAAATTATTGACAACATTACTACACTAATAATTAATTAAAGCAGCCACAAGAAAATTTTATAAAAAAAATAAAAGAAAAATCTTCTTTAAGATTATAACTTAAATACCAAAGCATTATTATAACAAAACAATTAAAAAAAAAGAAGAATATTAATTTTAAAGAAAATCTAGTCAGAAACTGCATAAGAAAAAAATCAATAAGAAAACAAATGCTTAAAACAAAACTCATCTAATCATTTAATTAATAATTAATTGAAAAAAAAAAACAAAAACAAAAAAAAACTTTATTATATATTTAATAAAAAAAACAAGAACAAAAATATATATAAAAACAACAACAACAACATATTTATGTAAAACTTAGCATGAATGTAAGAGAAAAAAAAATAAGAAATAAAATATAAAAAACAAGATAAAAAAACCCCGTCCTGCGTAAAACAAAAAAAGAAAAATAATTAAAATAAAATAAAAAAATTATAATAATAATATGTAATGATAACAAAGAAGAAAATTAACAAACTTTACACAAATGAAGAAAAAACAAAAACAAAACAATTCTTATCATTTTAATTAATTTCGATTTTCGATTACTTTTACAATATAAGTAAAATATATATAAAAACAAACAAATAAAACAAAAAAACAGAATCTTTAATTTATAAATGTACTCAAGACAATTGTAATTGCAACAATAATTGTACGCTAAACAAATAAAAATAAAAACAAATAAATAAAAATAAAATAAAGAACAAAAACCCAAAACAAAAAGAATTATGTTTAATAAACAACAACAAAACCATGTAAAATGTTTCAAAAAACCAAAACAGAGACAGAACATTTACGACCCAACCAAACCAACAAACACTTGATCGATCAAACTCCAGACAACCGTTTCTTTTCAATAAACAACCTTAAGCAGCCCCCTCAACTCCCTCCCCCTCCAAAAGAAAAGAAAAACAAATTATAACGTCCCAATAATTAAGCCAGACAAAGGAAAGAGAAACGAAAACCAACAACAACATATATTTTGAAATATTTTGCATAAAATATATTAAAAATAACAACAAAAACTAAAAAAAAAGAAACTAAAATTGTGTTTTTTTATTTTTGCTTCAGTTCGAATTGGTTTGTAAACAACAGCGACATCCAACAACAACAAGAACAAGAAAAAAATGTCTTAATGGACCCACAACACACACTTATTAGGGCCTGTTTTCTGCAAGACAAACGATTTCATGAGGACATCTGCGTCCCTGCCATACATATGTATGTATGCACTCAATCGACGACACACACACACACAAAGTTATACGCCACTGACGTGCTCGTGGATTTTCGTTTCGAACACAATGTGATCAAAACAATTGAGTTTGTCTACTTGTATGAAAACACTCCATTTTGTTTGTGTTTGCCATTCAAAAAAAGGCGTTCGTCTGTAATCGTTTGTCTTACAAAAACAGAGTATGAAAGAAGAAAAAATTTTTCTTTGTTTTATTTTGATTTGATTGGCCTTAAGAAGAAACATATACTTTTACACACCTCGTGATAAATAAACTGTTCTCCCATTGGAAAATTTTTACGACTTGTAAAAGAGAAATCTTGTTAAAAACAACAAGCGATTTTTCTTTGGTACTTTTTTAAAAATTTAATTGCCATTATGGTTCTTTAGATTACTTTATGGTATTTTAATAGAAATTAACATTAAAAAATAGGATTTTTTTTCAATAATATGTATCTTCTTGGCAACAGTTTTAATATGTACATTAGCACCAAATAGAGAGTGCTTTTAGGAATAATTTTGTTACTTTTCTGAGAATTAGGGATAAAAATCGATTTGTTTTAGTACCTACTTCAAAAGTTTTTGGTATCTTTATACCATTTTGCTACAGTTCTTTAAGAATTTTTGTTAGTTTCTTTAAAAATTGTATTAAAAATGTGGAATATTATTTAAAAATAACAATTTTTGCTTAACTAACTTAACTTGGTACTTATTTAAGCGTTTTGGTACTATTTGATTATGGCCTTTAAAGAAAATTTGTTACAACTCCTGTAGGAATTTAAGAAAAAAAAGTACTTTTCAAACTATAAAATCGATTTGTATTGATACTAAGTAGGAGCACTTTAGAGACATTTTTGATACTTTCTATTTGCAAAATTTAAGGAAAAAAATTGATTTTCTTTTAATAACACCAATTTTAGAAAGTTGTGTAACTTCTTTGGGGTACTTCTTAATAGTTTTAAATTAAAAAAGGAAATTTTTTACAATAATAGAAACTAGACAGCTGATTGATTAATTTAGGGGAATTGAAATACCATTTTTTTAATAAATTCATTTTTTTAAATGTTTATCAAAAATTTCTTATATAATCCCTTAACGTATGCTTTGGTTTTAGTCAAATTGTATTTAAAATATTCCAATAAAATGTGGCACCCTGTTAATTGAACTTGTAAACATTAATATATAGTTACGGTTTATTTAGTTTCACCCTGTTTTACAATAAGATCAGCTATATTTTAAAATAAAAGTGTAGAAAGGGTGGAAAAAAGCCAATAAAAACATTTTTAAAGAATTTTTTTATTTAATTAGGAGCAAAAATCAATAGATTTTAATAGAATAAAGTATTGACTTACCTTTGCTTGCTTTAGAAGGACCTTTAAAGGATGGTGTGTTGTGGTGTCAAGTTTTTAAAAAAGCCCTTTAAAGAAACAAAATAAAATACAAGGTAATTATTACAATTTTATTATTATTTAATTTTTTTTTATTGATATTGGTAATGATAAATAAAGATTTTAATAAAATATTAAAAAAAATATTTAAAAAAAAGAAAATATAATTATTAAATATAAAAAAAAACCAAAGCCACCGCACCTGCTTCATATTTACTCTTTACAAAAATAAAAAAATAAAATTAAAAGAAAAAGAAAAGCAAGAAAGAATAAGAATTAAACCTATATACACTTGTTCTCCCTATAAACACTTTTTAGCTTTAAGCCCTCTTAAAACAAATTTTAAAACTATTAAAAAAAAGGAATGCTTATTAGTATAAAAAATTATAAAAAAAATAAAATAAAAACTTGAATATAATACATGTTTCAGGGTGTTTGTATGATTTTTTTATTGAATATAATTTTTATTTACTTTTCAATTTATAAATAAAAATTATTTCATTGCATTATTAAAACAGAAAAAAAATTTTAAGAAAATAAAAAAAGGAATACAATTTTACAACCATTCACAAGCAATGGTTTTGTATATACAAATTTTACACTGTAAAAAAAGCGAAATAAATAAAAAAAAAATCAATAAAAAAAAAATAATAAAATTTCCTAACATACATACACACAAACACCTACATACAGTAAATAAATATATATACAACTTTATTAAACAATAAATAGTAATAAATAATAATTTCTTATAAAAGCTTTTTTGGTATTTCAAAATATATATAAAAAAATAATTTCTTTTTTTTATAATATTTAAAGAAAATTCTTGTATTCTTTTTTTCCTTTATTAATTAATATTCATTTTATATACGTGCGCACAATAATTATTTTTCATATAAAAAAAGAAAAGAAAGAAATTAAAAATCAATAATAATAATAATGAAAATTATATAAAATTATTATGTATAATAAAAAGAATTCATTTAATCGTCATATATATACTTTTATATTTAAAAATAAAAAATAAAACAAACAAGAAAAAATTCAATAAAAAACAAACAAAATAAATTAATGAATAAGAAAATAATGAAAATGATCAATAAAATATGAAAAATGAAATTAAATGTAACAGCTTGCATTAAACAGAAAAAGAAACTCAATAAAAAAACAACAAAAAAACCAAAAAATCAAGGAGTTTTATTTAAAAAAGAAATGTACTCTTGCACTGCATAAATACCAGCGAATTTATTAAATTTATGTCGTTGTCTTGGGTTAAAAACACTGCAACAGGGTGTCATATTTAGCAAAGACAAATGCCTGAAATAGTTTAGGCACACAACATCATATTCCTTCAATATGTCGTATGTTGTACCGCTTATCAAACAATCCAACATAAAATTCCATAAAAACAACAAATATTAGAGAATAGAGCGAATTGAGTTTTAATAGTAAAGCACACATCATTTTAATATGGCTTCCGACAAATTTTTCACACAATGAAAAATATCAATCCGTTTTAGAGGCAACGAACCTACCTATCTGCACAGAAACAAAAAAATCCGCATAGTTTTTCCATTTGCAGTTTTTTTTGAAGCAAAATTGAACGCCGCTGCAGATATGAGAGGACAGAAATAGTATTCACTGACACAATAGCAAAACCTACATACGTTGAGTGTAGTCCTTCTATTCAGTGTTTCACTAACCGAGATTAAATACATCCTTAATGCAAAAACAAACCAGTAATAATGGTATGTAAAATGGTAACCCAATGGCTTCGCTAATGGAGGTGAAAATTACTTATTCTTGGCACACATCGGTTAAGTCACCACTGATAGTACAGTGATATCTGGTAATGCAGTATCTATTTCAAATAACGACACTTTGGTGAATTTCAATTTTATTCTCCACATCAGGCAAATTTACCACACTTTGCGAAAACTCACCACGCCAAATAAATTCATAACACTTAAAAAAAATTCACCAAGTTAGGAACACACCATACTTAAATTGGGGTCCCCCCGTGCGTCCGTCCATCAAATCTGCCCAAATTCCAACAAAAAACACACACAACGACCACACCACCCACCCCGTCATTACCAGACGACGCACTCCACCACAGACGACACTCAGGCATTCATCAGATTCAACCATCACCTTTGGTTGGCACCACACAAATTCCATACGCTTCTTAAACTACATAGGCCTTATTTTCATTTATACAAATCGGACACGAAAAATAATGTCCGAATTTCAAACGTTGTTTCCTTCCACCAGTATTGCCAAGAAAAAAAAATTATTTACAAAAAAAAAAAGGAAAACGTCAGCACCTACAAACACACACAGAAAAATTCCACCCAAGTTAATTTTCCATCCACACTACTTTTCAATTCGCCTTACACATACCACAACCTTATAGAGGAAGACAATCCACTTGTACCCACAAACACATTGTTCTACCAGTGCGTATGCCCATATTCTATGAATAACAATAACTACAGACAAAACACACATTTATCATAACATAGATATAAGACTCCGTGGCGCAACGGTAGCGCGTCTGACTCCAGATCAGAAGGTTGCGTGTTCAAATCACGTCGGGGTCAATTGTTCACGATTTTTTTTATATTTAATTTTATAATTCACTTCCAAAGGGAAAAATACCCGCGTGACTGCCATACACAGTCCTTAGAGAAAAAGAACGAAAATAAGCGTGTATTTTTTTGATTATAGATCCGGTTAGACCAGCCTAACAATCCCGTAGGCATGGCAACGATTCTCAGTTTTTCCAGACAGTCTATTTCTCCTTCTCAGACCCCCACGACTCATTTACAGGAATGCCAAGTCCTTCGGTATGTCTACAAAAGAACAGTGACCCATAAGAATTGCTATTGTGTGATGGATGGCCAATGTATCATCTTCTTATCAGATAAGTATTCATCTGAATCTGGCATTATTGCACGAAATTGCTGCCAACAAGATTCAGCCTCCAAATTGTATGTAATTGTGTGTGCAACAAATTGTTTCGCCAATATGTCTGTCTGGTAACAGCCAGTTAAGTAAGGATACTAAACAATTCCTTTTGTGTAAAGTCAACCAACCACCCAACGGCAGCCCTCCCTAGACTAGATTGGATTGATTACAGAGCTGTATTACATACATAACATAATTGGTCATTACAAGCCTTCAGTCAGGATTACGACCTAGTTTCTCACACCACTTATGTTGTGTGTGTTAATTTTTTATACATGAGTGGTGGGACCTACAGTTTAAAGTCGACTCCGAACAACAGATTTTTGAGAAACTTTTTCATGGCAATTTTATTTCACTCTCAGAGTTTTTGCCAGAAATCTGCTGAGAGGAAGTGGCCGAAGAAATACTTTTTGTATTTTTTTTTGATGTCTGGCCTGGGGCTCGAACCCTGGCTTTGCGTGTAATAAGCCAACACACTACCTACTAGACTACGGCGACTTCAAAACCTTCCTTTTCTGTAAAGCCAACCAACCACCGAACCACTGCCCTCCGTAGACTACAGTTGGATTGATTACAGAGTTGTATTATGGTCCGCATTTATTTTTAGGGTTAATGAATAGAGGAAGTTTCCCTAGGATTCTGAGGTTTATAGCGTTGTTAAGAAGAGAAGGCGACTTCGCATAAAAATATGAATCGAATTATAGGCCCAAAGGAGAGAATGTTTTATTTCTCTTTAACCCTTCAGCGACACTTTGCAACAAAACAATTCGTGTTGCCTTTATTCGGACTGAAAAAATCTTCAACAATACAGGGTGGCTGATATGTATTGCAACCAACTTCAGGTTGTTATCATTTGAAAACCGCTCGTCTGACAGCTGACAGATTTATTCCAGTGACAGTTCATTTTATTATTTACAAGCTTACAAAAGCATTTTAATCTATTGCGTTCAGAAAAAAAGTTATTCGTGATGGAATTCAAGCATGATAGGGTGATTGCTTTATATTTGGCTGGAAAACCACAGGTGGCTATCGTTAGAAACCTCCAGCATTTAAATGTGAATAAATCTTTTGTTTCTCGTACCATTGCTCGTTACCGTGATACTGGCAGTGTTGCATCGCGTCCAAAGAGGGGACGAAAAAAATCGGTAACAACACCAGAAATGATCCGAAAAGCGAAGGCCAGATTTGATCGAAATCCACGCCGCAGTGGTAGAAAAATTGCTCGTGAGCTGAACATATCGCGAGAACGGATGCAACACATATTGAAAAATGAGCTTGGACCAAAGCCATTGAAGTTCCAAAAAGTGCAAGAGCTCACCGATGGACAAAAAAAAGTTAGACTGGAAAGAGCCAAGGAGTTACTTCGCTTGCACGAAAGCGGCCAGTTACCGAATTTGGTTTTCTCCGATGAGAAGCCATTCCAAATTGAGCAATTTGTGAACAAACAAAATGATCGGGGGTTTACTTGCCAAAGAGGTCAGCTGAAAATTTACACCTGCGATTGGCCACCAGAACTCAAGCACCACCGATGGTAATGGTGTGGGCCGCCGTAACGGCCGATGGTCGCTCCCCGCTCGTATTCATCGACCGTGGGGTCAAAATAAATGCCGCATATTATCGGGAAAATGTCTTAAAGACAGTATTGAAGCCCTGGGCAGACAAACATTTCGGCCGCATACCATGAACATTCCAACAGGACACAGCACCACCGCACTCAGCACGCGTCAACCAAGAATGGCTTAAAAAGGAGGTTCCTCGCTTCATTTCTACCGCACAATGGCCACCAAAATCTCCGGATCTCAATCCGTTGGACTTTTGCGCCTGGGGCATTTTGGAGAGTAAGGTTCTCACTAAAAAAATACCAAAGTGTCGATCATCTCAAGGCGGCGTTTCGCCGGGAATGGGCCAAAATACTGCAGAGCCACTTTCGTGCAGCCTGTGATGGCTTTGTCGGCCGTTTGAAGGCCATAATTCGTACCAAAGGTGGCCAATTCGCACAAATCTAAGCTGATCCTAAAATTTGATGTTATTTCCAACATTGTTTGCTTTTGAACAATAAAATTAAAAAAAAAAAATTAAAAAAATATAGCGCTTTACTTTGTTGCATTATATATCATCCACCCTGTAAACCTTTATGTGATTGATTGTCGCACCTAGACGGCATCAGTCGCTCTAAACAAATCTATGAGTGCCATGTATATGCGGCATCTACCTCTGTCAACAAATAAGGCGTAACTCCCTTATTTATGTGTGTACATAATGTTAGCCACTGTGATGGGTTAAAAAACTTGGTTGCAAAACCTTTAAGTAGGAAGTGGGGATCCAAGTTTTGTCTCGAAAAAAAAAAAAATATAAATATGACGTGTGTATTGATTTTATAAATTAATTAAAAACCCCAGTCATTGTTTTATGTAAGAATTTTATAATTTTTTTTTTAATCAAAATACAATTTTTTCTTCTGTTTTTTTAAAATTTAATTATTGATTGTTTCATTTATTAAATTTACATTATCTTTAATAACACACTACTTCCAAGTATTTTTTTTAATAAATAATTATCTCTGTAGATAGTTTTCTAAATTTTATTTATTTTTTATTTTTTTTTTATTTTTTGTACAATTTCTTCGATTGTATAATAAAATAAAAACTTTTTAAGTGTTTTTTAAACAATAAATCACTTGAAATGTTACAAAATAATCGAAAAAATCTGTGTAAAGCACTTGTATTAAATGAAAATTGAAAAAAATCTACAAAAAAAAACTAAATAACAAGTGCTATTTCAATAAATAATAATAAATATTTAATAATAATAAATATTTAATAAAAAAAAATTAACAAAAAAAATTTAAAATTGACGCAAAAAAGTGTTTTTTTTCATTTTTGTTAGACACAGAACTACCACGATCTATCACTAGCAACAGGTAAAATAAAAAAGTATGAAAACAATAGAAAAACCATAGAAAAACCATAGAAAAAAAATGATCTATTTAAACCATGTTAGTAGGGGAAAAAGAGACATGATCAATGATCGATGGCCCATAAAATAAATGGGCTTTCAAAGCCTTAAAGAATTTCTTGATAAAGATGGATCGTTCAAAATGACCACAAAATGTTTAACGAAATATGCAAGAAAATGAAAAAGAATTACAAACTAAAAGAAATGAAACATAAAAATAAACAATTCATGAATAAAATCATGGGAATGAACCCCAACTCATGCAATGACATTGCTTTAATTCTAGGAAAATAGGTTACGAGGGACTGAAAAGAGAGAGAAAGAGGATATAGTGAGATACAGTATCAAGTTTATTAAATCAAAGCTCACTTAAGAACACATGGCGAGCCATTGTTTTACTACAAGATACACTGTGCCAGACTTAACGTACTTAACCTGATTAATCGATCTTGACAATCTACGTCAAGGTCTCGCATGACTTTTTTTAGAATCAAGCCGAAAACCAGTATAAAAGTATAAGGAGTTTAGGAATCGATCCAATGGGATTTAGGAACAATAGCTCCATTCAAAACTATCATGGAAAAGTAATCCGAATAAGGGAAGTTTTCGTAGAACGAAACATAGCCAGACTTTGGCAAATAAAGGCAGTAGATTAGACGCTGAGAAACTAGGTCGCAATCGTGACTGAAGGGTTGTAATAGCCAATTATGTATGTATGTATGTATGTATGTATGTATGTATGTATGTATGTATGTATGTATGTATGTATGTATGTATGTATGTATGTATGTATGTATGTATGTATGTATGCATGTATGTATGTATGTATGTATGTATGTATGTATGTATGTATGTATGTATGTATGTATGTATGTATGTATGTATGTATGTATGTATGTATGATTTGACGCTGGAGTTTCTTTAAAGTGTAAGGTCCCACTTAGACTAGAGGTTTGGCCCATTGTTATAGCATAAATCAGTATTTAACACGGGGATCAAAAAGTTACTAGAAGCAGAGTTCAATTAAAGACGACAAAAGAAGAAATTTCTATAATTTACGCCTTTTTTTATAATAAGAGGTCAAGCACTCAAATCCACAGCTTCTGCAGAACTCTCTGTCTGTCGTTCGAAAGAATGCCAAGCCTATCAGCATGTCTTGCAATTGGACAGTGGAAAATGGGAACCGCATTGTCAAAGCAAATCCTCTACTTATCCGGATCAGTCCAGCTGAGCCTAGGCATACTGTACTGATGACAACAAATCTGAAACCCCTTGTACAACGAGCGAACAAGATCTAGTTTAACTGAGGCAGTCGTAATCACTAAAACATGTCGGAAATTGTGAGTTTAATACCGTTTAATACCCAGGTTAGCTCATCAGCAGTGGAATTTCAAACGGTTGCGTAGATTCTGGAACCCATATATTGAGTTACCTTTGAATGATACGGTATTTAGCTGTGAAATACCCGACATTCATTATAGAGAACGGACGTCCACGACACTTTCGTAAGGCGTTGATCGCCTTACACCAGTGATGCTCAAAATCTAAATTTCCTATCACATGTGATAGGCAAAGAAAATTCTGCTGACGCTGCGTTGACACACGTACACTATAAGCTTACTTGTGTGGTTTCTTATAATGATCGTGTGTTTGTTGCTTTGTTTGTTGTTTTGTGTTGAACTCAGAGAACAAAATCAATTCAGTTGATGTCTAGCACTTGATGAGGCAGGACCTCGCTACGCAACTTTTTTGAATGATTTTTTGTTTTTTGCAAATACACGCAGCAAAATGTTTAACGAAAATTGGGAATATGATTTCCTTTTATAGACAATATGGATGGTAATGCACAATGTATTGTGTGTTATCGCTCTTTATGTCGTAATTCTTTTTTTTTTATAAAAAGACATTACGAGGCTAGCCATGGATTTTTCGACAACATTAAAGGGAGTCCTATCATTCCAATTATTGTAATTAAAAGCTGAAATTTTTTTGAAATTCATGGTTGACGAAACGGACGTACCAAATTACAATAATTTACAATCAAAACATACATTACACATACATCAATATATTCATCAATACATACATACATACATTCATCAATACATACATACATACATACATCAATATATTCATCAATACATACATACATACATACACACATACATCGATATATTCATCAATACATATATGCATACATACATAAATACATACATAAGTTCATTATGTAATAACATACACGCAATACAATAAACCAATTTTTTTTCTTTTTTTATTTTCCCAGTGTACGTTTCTCAAAAATTAAGTTGAATTTTGTTCTCCGCTGCTTTACCAACACAATCAAAACTATGATAGTATGTGTTTGAGCACCACTGCCTTACACCCATAAGACAGGATTTGTTAGCTTAGATATGCCATCACTTAATTACTTCGTATAGCCGTGGTGAAGCCGAACTTCCTCATGTTTGATAGACGGTGTTCAGAATTACTTTATGTTCGTTTCTCGCAGCTGCACGAGGAATGTTTCCATCACTTGTACGACATAAAAAAGGGGGTCATCACCTCGATACAAATCTCAGATGTTCTTCTCCGTTCTTTTCAAACTCCAAAATTATTTTGATTTGATTTGAATAACCAACCTCAAGCACTTTAAAAAAGTTCAAATAAATTGACACGGGGGTAAACAAACAAACAAACAAACAACAGCTACAACCATAAACACTCGAAAATAAATCATAAAATTCCCTCGAAAAATATGTACAAAGAAAAAAAAATGATTAAAAAATAGATGTAGAAGACCTGCATGCATGCGCCCTCTTCAGTGGTGGTGGATCATAAACTCTCTCTCAACCACAACAGTAGTGACACTCTCGCTCATTCACTGCCACTGTCCATTACCAATACACACACTAACATGCTAATGCTAATACCGTAATCAACCAATACAACATGTTTGTAATCTTTGGAACAAAACAGCGATAAGCGTTCTGTTCTGTTTTTTTTTATAAATTTTTTTGGGGTAAGAAATGAATTTTTTTTAGCACACAATCAAACAAAAACTGATCTGATAACGGGTGTTAATGTTTGTATAACAAAACAGCAACAATAAGTCCAAATAATAAATAATCATGATGTTAAACGTCAAAGAAATTCTGATACAGAAATATAACCAACAAGTGTTGACAATTCGACGGTTTTTTAAACGCTAAAATTTAAATAATCCGATTTTTTTTAGTTAATTTTGCCTAACATCTAACATCTCTTCAAACACGCATTTTATAATCACAAAGAGACCAAATCCACCGAATTATAGCCGCTTCCATACACCGAATGCCTTTAAGTGCTTGTAATGCTTGCCATGAGTGAATGCAAAATGGGCCACCATCACATTTGAGGATTCTGAGCATTCTCAGCCCCTTCTAAAGATTTTTCTTAGCCTTCTCATGACGAATGTAGTGTATATACGGCAGTAACTTGGTGTACAACAGCGCCTAGCGCCGTGTAAATAAGGCACTTATTTATTGGTCCACAAAGGCTGATCCCGTATATACACGGCAGTCATTATTTGTTCAACTAACCCGTCGCGAAAGGATTAAAGTCCAATCAGGCCTTAAAAAGAAGCATAAATGGTACTCGTTGTATTGTTTAGGCCTGAATACTTACGAAACGAAACTGATTTTTTCATTTTCACCTTTAATATGACGAGTCTTATCGGCGGAATCGAACTTTCTTTATCCGCAAGTGCCCAAATGTTTGCTTTTGGTTTGAAAACTGTCCTAACATTTGCTCTAGGTAAAGGCTTATCAATCAGAGGGGATCTACTACTTCACTACTATATCCCCCTCTTATGCAATTTACAACAGGACGAAATACAATGGAAGCTAACCTGAATTTGTTTTTCTAGCGTTTTTCCTTTTTTGATTACAAGTTGACAACATTGTTTATTACCAGTATTAATCAAATCTTATTAATAAAATTGGTTGCTTAAATAAAGCACAATAATATAATATTTATTGCTATTGTTGTTGTTTTGAGTTGTTTTAAAGTAAAAAAAATAATTTTTGTATCGTTTTTGAAATTAAAACCTTCTAATCATATACACCATCAACCATGATTTTTTTTTGTTCTTTTGTGGGGTTTCCATACAAAGAAATGAAAATTTCATTGTAAATACGTCACTACTGGGTTAAAAGAATAAATAAATAAAAACAAATTGAAATTGAAATGAATTAAATTGAAATATTATACCCAAATAGTAGTAGTAGTAATGGCTACTAGTCTTTAATTTTTTTTATGGAACATTATTTTACCTGCTGACAGCGAGCGATAAGCCCAATGTCCACAAGTCAAACAAACGCTATACAAATGCGTAAAAATTGTAGAGAATGACTGATTAAAAATGAAAAAAATAAAATAAAAAATAAACGAGAATTGATTGAAATGATAAAAAAATAAATAACAGATGAAATCACGGGGGAAAATATACAAGATTTGAGGATAAGTGGGTCATTTCAAAAGAATTTCTTTGCTTTTTTTTTATCGGAAATTTAAAGTGTCATCGCTAATATTTTCTTTCCTTGTGCTGGAAGGTAGCGTGTTATTATAATAAAGAGTTGTAAACATAAACCGTGTTATGGATCTTCTCTTTAAGTGTCTCTTCCTCGTTCACTTCTTTACTTTTTGCAGAAAAAAAACTACGACACACACTCTCTCTTACTCTACTTAATTTGTTTTTATTTTGATACCCACAAACATGTATTGTAATGAAGTGGAAATAAACTTTGGCATACTTCCAATGCTTTTGAATCCTTTTTCTCTTCTTTTGTATTCTCTTTTATACACTCTTTATATTTGCTCGTCTTTTGACTATTCACACAAATATTGAAATACAGTAGAATAAAACGTCTGATGTATTTTAATTGCCTGCAAACCAATACATAACCAAACAGATTATGCTCTTCTATCCCACACTCACGATTATCCTTCTTCGTTTTTCAATTTCAATACTCCATACAATTATTGTAATGAAGTGGTGGTGGAGGATAAAACCTCGATCAGTATTAAAGCAACGAATTAATACGAGTATGATACAATCTCATGTTGTTTGTTGTTGTTTTCTTAACACACTGTGCATATGTATATAAATCATTACATTTTATAACTGTTGTATGCCAGAAGTTATTATTGTTACTCTCAAAAGAGATAATTTCATATCACTTCGTATTGTATTTCGTTTTTCTATATCACTTTGATTATTATGACAACAACAACAACAACACCACCACCATCATTCCCGAGTATGGTAAATAAAATATTAAACAAATAGGTACAACAAGTAAAACAAAAATAATAATAAAAAAACACATTGCACTGCTACTAATAATACCTACTGGCTGACACACACACACACACACAGCACACTGAACACTGAACACAACAAATAAAACGAATGCATTAAACGCACCAACACTAACACAATCAACAACTCATTTAACAGCTTTAGTATGTAATATAAAGGAGAGCAAATAATGTAAACAAAAAAGTTTTGCTATCTTTAAACGAAATACAATATGAGATATCGATATCGTATATTACGACAACAACAATAGTAACAACAAATATAAGAAAAACACTCATGCTCTTACACAAATACTTATGATTGGCAAGGCAGGCAATAACAACAAGTACGTTATTGGGACAAATGGAAATATTATTAGGGAAGGGCAAAAATTCAACAATTATTCTATGGAATTAAAAAAACACACCAATAAACTAAAAAAAACAACAATTCAGCTAGCTGAATAATAATAATAATTTTTAAAAAAAAATGCTTATTTAATTATATTCTAGACTTTAAAAGTTTGTATTCAGCTAGCTGAATTTACCGTTTTTATGCCATTTTATTTAAAAAAAATATTTGTAATTAAAACTGAGCTTAAATAATCAATAATTAGTTCGGTGAATTCATAATTTAATTAATATTTTAAAGAAAAAACATTGTTCAAAATAATTGAATTCAGATAAAAAACAATTAAATTCAGTCAGCTGAATTGATAACTTGTATACCAATTTATAAAAATAATATCATTTAACTATAAATGGGTTCTAAAAACTGCTATTCAGCTAGCTGAATTGCTAAAAATGACTTTAATTTCGAAGAAAAATGGATATTTTATGTACGACAACATAATTACTGTATCTGAATTGTTGAAATGATTAGCTGAATTGCTGGAAATAGTTTGATTTTGGACAAACAAGTAATATTTTAGCTATGACTGAATATACAAAAATGAGAAAATCAAATTCAGCTAGCTAAATTGCCACAAACTGTTATATTTTGAAAAATAAGTAGTATTTTATGTAAAAATTCAAATTCAGCTAGCTGAATTACTGAAATAATTAGCTAAATAGCCAAAAACTGTAACATTTTAAGTAAAAAAAATAATATTTTATGTAAAAATTCTAATTCAGCTAGCTGAATTAATAAAATAATAGGCTGAATTGCAAAAACTATTTATAATTGAAATAAAAACATGGCGCTTAAGAAATTTAAATTGAAACATAGTTGCTTGCCATAGAAATTAAAATTCCAAGAAATAAATTTTTTTCCTTACCTAATAAAGGTGATATTTTGGTTTTTTTTTCTCTGCTTTGCAAAGGGGAGTCAGCCCCTAACAATATCAATCGTTACTCTAAATATCACAACAACAACAACAACAACGACAACAATGGAAAAAGTTAAAAAATAAATAAATAAAAAACGAACGAACAAAATATATGATTTCTGTCACACATTTTTAATACCTTTTTGACTTTAATAAGTGATTGCAGGCATTTAAAGTGAATTTTTGTAGCGCCCACTTTAGACG
Organism: Sarcophaga carnaria; assembly: GCA_958299815.1. NCBI lineage: Eukaryota > Metazoa > Arthropoda > Insecta > Diptera > Sarcophagidae > Sarcophaga > Sarcophaga carnaria. The sequence goes on from OY283149.1 coordinate 2,784,791, forward strand.
TGCCAAACGCATAAACGCCGATCTGTTATAGCGTTAACGGGATTTACGGATCTACTTGACACACACGCACACACACACACACTAATCGATTAATTTGAAACTCATTTGGTTTTTTTAATCACCCCGTAATTTAGACTCAAGTGTCGTTTAAAGATCATTAAGAATTAATTTTTTTTTGTGTGTATTTTTATGTGGAATTTATTGGGGAGTTATTGAAAACGTTTTATGACAGGCACTCCTGAATAATAATAATAAAAAAAAAAATATACGAAATTTTTTTTTATTTCGAAAATACTTGTGAATTTGGTGGCAACAAATAATTAACAAAACAAATAATTAATGTGAAGAAAGAGAGTAAAAAATAAAATAAAATAGAATAGAATAGAAGAAGAGAATATAAATCCCTTAATGTGTTTATAATTTCAAAATTAAGGATTAAAAAGCAATTGCACGGCTTGCAGCAAAAAATCATTAGAAAAGCAAACAAATCGTTAAGAAAAAGTAAAAAAAAAATTGTTTTTCTTTTTCATTTTAAAACAAAATTAAACGAAAAAAAAATCAAAATTCAAAAAAAAAAAAATTAAAATTAAAAAAAAAAAATTCAAACCAACACAATCATGACCAATTATAATCCAAATTGTGGTTATTATGAGGATTATGGTTCCGGTTACTATACTACAGCAACGTCAGCCGTATCAGGAGGACACAATGTCAATAATGTTTATCAACAGCAGGATTACTACATGACACAGGATTATGAATATAAGCATGGTTATGAGTAAGTAGACCACACAAAAGCAACTCCCTTTATTTCTCATTCTTCTTTATATTCTCATCAAAAAAAAAAAAAGAAATATTTTTTCAAACAGCTGTTGTACCCCTTTTCGTACCAAAAACAATAAAGGGATTAGAAATGTTTAAAACCAAAAATTATTGTTTAAGCGACGGAATTTCATTATTTTGAATTATGAAAATATTTTTATTCATCAAAGTACCTTTCAAATTAACATTTATTTAGCGGAATAGTTTTTAACCCACCAAAAAATCATAAAAATAAAAACTAATCTCTGTTTCAATGCAAAAGGCTCTTATTCAGCTAGCTGAATAGCCTTTTAAGCCTCCTAAATGTTTGGAAATTTAAATAAGAATATTATTACCGCAAAATATTCATATTCAGCTAGCTGAATAGCCTTTTAAGCCTCAAAAATGTTTGGAAATTTAAATAAGAATATTTTTACCGCAAAACATTCATATTCAGCTAGCTGAATAGCCTTTTAAGACTCAAAAATGTTTGGAAATATAAATAAGAATATCATTACTGCAAAACATTCATATTCAGCAAGCTGAATAGTAATTTAAATCTCAAAAACGTATAGAAATGAGAATAAAAACTTTTTTGAGCCAATAACTAAGCTAGCTGAATGAGTAAAAAATGTTTTCTGTTATTATGTAGTTTTGAATACAATTTTACTTAAAAAATACAATTCAGCTAGCATATGTTAAATATAATTACAACTATTTACTATAAAATTTAAATTAAGCTAGCTGAATATGCTTTCATATAAAAATACAGCTTTTAGAATTTAAAATTCTAGTTGTAATGTTAAATAAAATTATTTTATTTTATATGCAAAGTATTTAAATTAAAATTCAGCTAGCTGAATTAGAAAAATATGCTTTAATCTACAATAAGAAACAATTTTTAACACCATTAGACCTCTAAAACTCAAATTCAGCTTGCTGAATTGATAAATTAAAACATAATTCCAAGTAAAATAATACAATTTGATATAAAATTAAAAAAGCTAGCTGAATATGCTTTAATTCAGCAATTCAGCTAGCTGAATTTGTAAATTTTATTATAACATTAAATAAAACCATTATTATACCACATAAAATCAATTCAGCTAGGTGAATTAGAAAAATATGCATTAATCTACAATAAGAAACAATTTTTAATACCATTAGACCTCTAAAACTAAAATTCAGCTTGCTGAATTGGTAAATTAAACTATAATTCCAAGTAAAATAATACAATTTGAAAATAATACAAGCTGAATACGCTTTAATATAACTATTCAGCTAGCTGAATTTGCAAATTTTATTATAATAATAATAAAAATAAAATAAAACCATTATATTTCAAATAAAATCAATTCAGCTAGCTGAATTAGAAAAATATGCCATATTCTATAATAAAAATCCTGTTTTCAATACAAATTTATCTCTAAAATAGCAATTTAGCTAGCTGAATAGGAATATTTTCTTTTGCAAGGGATTTATTTCTATTTTTTTTTTAAGCAATTGTTAAATGAATTTTAAATTGTATTATTATTACACAAACACGATTAGACAAGATTATCCGAAGGTAAAAACGATGATTAGCAACAAAACCCAATTACATGAACCATAACCATACAAACAAAAATGTGTCTGCCTTGTATTCAGTCATTCACACTCACTGAGCCGAGACACTGTGTCACTGTGTGTGTGTGAGACACAATAACAGTTTTAAACCTATTTGGGGAAAATTAAGAGAAGAATGGCAAAGGGAATTTTTTCAAAGAAGTCTGTCTGCAGTATGTAGTGTGGTGTGTATGTCATGTTGTTGCGGTATTTTCCAAACGATTTCACTCACTCGTATGTGTGTTGTTTGCTGTTGTTTTATGCCAGCAAAATAATAACAACAATGGGAAAAAACAAAATCTCCTGTGTGTCTCTCGCTCTCTCTGTCTGTCTTAAGTTGGGTAAAAACCTTATAAATAACAAACGTATTTGCCCATTATGGCACAAGCATTCGTACTGGCACTGGTACTGGTGTTAAGGTGCGATAGTATTTTAGCAAGGATTCAATAAAGCAATGTATGTGAGTGCGTGTGTGCGCGTATGTGTGTACTATTTTGCAAAAAAGGTGACAAAGTGTAAATAATTTCCATTGTTTTCTTTAATTCTGTTTCTCGGTTATATTGAACTCCTCATGTCATGTTCGTAACATTGATTGTAAACGGATTTGGTGTGTGATGTTGTTGCAACATTTTATGTATTATTCGACCAGATGAATGAAGGAATCATTTCAATCGCATTCTCTAACGATTTGTTTTTAATTGTTTTTTGAAATAAATTCTTGTTTTTGTTTTTTTTTTGTTTCCAAATCTTAAGTTGTTTGTACAGCGGCAGACGTTTCTAAGCACACATTGAAATTTTTCTTGGCAACAAAACAAGCAATTTTGATTCAATAAAGGCTGTAAACGTAATTCTATTGCCTTAAATGCATATTTTTTTTTTGTTAAAGGCAAGTCGAGAAAACGATTAGTTAATTTGTTAAGGCGTCTTTAAAAACAAATACGTTTTCCAAGAAATGCATGCAAAATTGCATTAAAAACAGGCTTTAACTTTACTCAACAAATCCAAGCAATTTAGTTAACTACGATAAGAATTATTGGAACTCAAAATAACAACTGTTATCCCTTTCATAAGGGCGCTTTTGTACCACACTTTGGAACATCTCACGACGGTGTGACTGACATCGTACATCGTAGTCATCATTCGCGGTAAGGCAAGTGAACAATTGAATGACGGCCGGCCGTGCCAGCCACTGTTATGCATCCCAGTGACTGCCGTATACATATATAGACAACCGTCCCGAAGCAGTTAAAAATATAATGCTTGGCCCTGGCAATTGTGTGTGGAAATCCGCGTCATACAGACTGTAAAAAGTGCACTTTTTTCGAATGCAATGGCTTTGCTACTGTAAGTTCTGGGTTTTCCAAGCTGTGTTGCTGCACAGGCCTGATCCTAACTGTAACACATCTTCAGTCTCTTCGAATTTCTTTGTAGTTTTGCCAAATACGTGGCCCAGTAGGTCGATTATGATGAACATTATCAGGACTTAATGATGGAAATGTGGCCGGTGATTTGAGTCACCACTTATGTAGTCAGTTTTTACTCTTCTTTGCTAGTTAAACGATCCATATTCGCAAACGGCAAACTCTTTCTGTAACAAATGCCACTTCAGATGAAAGAAATTGGCTTGGCTAGCTGAATAAATCAAATTTTAAAGATTTTTGAAAAGAGAATCATTTAAGTTTTCTTTATTCTCTTTTCAAACCATAAGAAGTGCTTCCCTTCTGCATTTCCCTTGTTCCTGTCTATCTTTTTATATCTGAAGAAGAAGCAAAGAAAATCTCTTTTCATATGCGATCCATTTATGTCTTTAAAACCCTATAAAATTTTATTGTTTTTGTATTCCATTTATTGTTGTTGTTATTGTTGTTGTTTTATTTTTGATTTGTAATGCCATTGCTTTCGTTTCTTTGTTTCATTCTTTTTTACACCTTCAATTACACTTACAATTCAGTTTTTATTGATGATGACTGTTAACATTATTCACAGTTCTTTAGCATTTCTCTTCTCATTTCCCTTCTTTTTGTTACCAATTTAAGGATTTAACATCCGGTTTATATTGTATTTGTATTGATTATTTCCTCTCACTGGCCATAAATCAATTGCAGATTTTTATTGTCTTTAAAGAAAGGGGCCCCTATGCCATATTAAATCTTTGGTTATTCTTTAAAAAGATCTTTCTTTACTTAAGTATTCAATCTTATAGTGGGTATGTGTGTTTAATTTAAAGCGACTTTTTTTTAACGTATTCGTAGAAATATTAAAAAAAGGATAGAGAGAGTATCCCTAGGCTTTTAACACCGTGTATCTAGTATTATAAGGCATTTTTTTCTATAAAAATCATTGAAATTTCCCTATTCAGCTAGCTAGCTGAATAGTTTAAAAATTTAAATTAGGGTTTAAATTAGAAAATTACTGTATTCAGCTTGCTGAATATCACAAAAAGTAAGCTGTAGTTTCAATCTTTAATAGTTTACTTAAATTAATATAAAAATACCCTATTCAGCTGGCTGAATAGCTTTAAAACTGGCTGATAATTGCAAATCTTTGATTATTTGCATAATTTAGAAGAAAATATTCTTTTTCAGCCAGCTGAATAGCCTTAAAATTGGCAAAAAAGAAATTTCCACCAACTCTTTCAGCTCTTAAGAAATTATTCTTATTCAGCTGGCGGAATAGCCTTAAAACTGACCAATAATTGCAAATATTTAATTAAAATTTTTATCAAAAATTAATTTTAATTAAATTTTAACTAAAAATTAGTGTATTCAGATAGCTGAATATCACAAAAAGTAAGTTGTAGTTTCAACCTTTAATAGTTTACTTAAATTAATATAAAAATACCTTATTCAGCTAGCTGAATAGATTTAAAACTGGCTGATAATTGCAAGTCTTTGACTATTTGTGTAGTTTATAATGAAATATTCTTATTCAGCTAGCTGAATAGCCTTAAAATTGGCAAAAAAAATTAGAAATTTCCACGAATTCTTTCAGCTCTAAAGAAATTATTCTTATTCAGCTAGCTGAATAGCCTTAAAACTGACCAATAATTACAAATCTTTAATAGTTTTTATAATTTAGAAGAATATATTCTTATTCAGCCAGCTGAATGTCTTAAAAAAGAATAAAAAATTATGAAATTTCATGAATTGTTTTAAATTTGAAGAAATGATCCTTATTCAGCTAGCTGAATAGCCTCAAAACTCACCAATAATTGCAAATCTTTACTAATTTTTGTAATTTAGTATAAAATATACTTATTCAGCAAGCTGAATAGCTTAAAAAAGGTTAAAAAATTATGACATTTTATGAATAGTTTTAAACTTGAAGAAATTATCCTTATTCAATATATATTAATACTTATTCAGCTAGCTGAATAGCTTAAAAAAGGTTAAAACATTATGACATTTTATGAATTGTTTTAAATTTGAAGAAATTATCCTTATTCAGCTAGCTGAATAGTAAATTAAAGTAAATTTAAAGAAATTTGCCCTCATCAGCTAGACGTAGAATTAAACAAATATTACTTAAAGCGGGCTGTACTTATTTTTTTTCCTTTTTTTTCATTTGTTAAGCAAAGTATTAAAAATGTATTTAAAGATTGTCGCCTCTCAACTAAAATTGTTAACAAATTGATGTTTTTTTTTATTCCTTTTTAAAAATAAGAGGAAATAAATGTTACAAAAGAGTTGTTTAATTTTGTTAAGAAGATGACAAATGGTTTTCGGATAGATCCCATATGAGAATATCTTTTTTCTACACACTTAATGAAATGAATTATTGGCACATTAAAATCCTGGTCAATACTACAGTACAGTACAGTTGTAGAGTATAATTGTAGGCCTGTATCGTTAGTCAGTTATTTGACTTCCTTCCTTTTCCTTCCGTTTAGCAAACACAGCTTGAGGTCCCAACAGCCATTTAAAGACATGCGGGGCCTGTTTGCTTGTGTAGAGTTTTCAATGTAAACTTTGTATGGAAAACAAATAGACGTTCATTTGAAATCGTTTGTCTTACGGAAACAGAGGTGAGAAACGGTGTGTGTATTACAGTATCACTTACACACACACGCACATTGTATCTCTCTCTCTCTCTCTCTCTCTTTCTCTGTCTTTTATTTAAACTCTCTGTAAGAGGATTTGGTCATCAGATGCGTATTTATTTCAAATCTGGTTGCCATGGTTTTTTTTGTTTTTTGTTTTAAGAATTTAAGAATCCTTCTTTCTCTCACATACATACATACACAACTGCATTCATTCTATGGTTCTCTACATTCATAACAGTTTTTCATTCAAATGTTAGTGAATGAATGAATGAAGGATGAATGAATACTACCGGACTGGCATCATAGTTTAGGAATGAATGAGTTTTTGCTGCCTGTTGAGTTATTGTTTGAAACACCTTTTGTTTGTTGTGTTATGTCCGGGTATTCTTTTAAATTGGTTTGAGGGCGATTTCTAGTCAAGGCTTATGACACTTTAAAAACCCGTGTTATTTTTTTGTTTTTCAAATTTTCTTCTTCTTTTTTTGGAATATTCAGTTTCCTTTGCAGTGCAGGTTTAGTGTTTTAAGTCCTTAAAATTAATTACAAATTTTCTATTTTACGTACGATGATATGTGAGTATAGTATTGGTGGCAGGTTTCGTTTCACTTCTAGGGCAGGCCAACCATTAGAATTTTTTTGTTTAATCGTCATGCAATTTCCCTACGATTTCATTTCTGTATTTTTGTTGTACGTTTGTTTGTTGTATTTTTTTTTTTATTTATTTAGAAAAACATTTGTGCAAATTCCCACTATTAAAGGAAATAAAAAGAAAGAAACTCTTCAATTTCGTTTCTTTTTTTTATTTTTTTTTTGGTGATTGGGGACACACTTGTCACAAGAGCTTGATTATAAGCAATTAATGATACCCTACACCAGCAAAGACGGTGTAGGAAATAAAGCAAATAAACTATGAAATCTAATTCATCGGGGTTACGAGGATATTCAGGACATCGGTTCCGGACAACGGGATATGGAAGAGTGCAGTGACCCACCTGTTTAGAGACTCCGTACAAATATACACCGATGGCTCTAAGCTGAACGGAGCGGTTAGCAGTGGAAGTTTTTTCGGAATCGGTTGGAATAGCTCAGTCTATAAGACTACCAGACCACTGTTCAGTGTCTTTCAGGCGGAGGTGGTGGCCATACAGGCTGCGGCGAGTATTATTGGGGATAGAAGGATCTCCAAGCGGAGCGTCAACATACTTTCTGATAGCCAGGCGGCTATCAAGGCTTTGAGTTCTAATGTGATGAACTCCAAGACGGTGTACGGCTGTCGCAGATATCTCGACGAGATAGCGGAACGATATGACATCCATATCGTATGGGTACCGGGGCACAGTGGTATTCCGGGTAACTGTAGAGCTGATGAACTTGCCAGGCGGGGCACGACCATCGAACTCACCGCTGAGTTCTCGAATCTGGGCATACCAATGAGGACCTGAAAGCTCATAATTGATAATGCGATCGTCGATGCCTGACACGGCTAGAACGGCCCGTAAAATCTGGCCAAGGCTGGATGAGGGGCGCACAATGAGTCTACTTAAACTCGCGTGCTCAGTGTAGTTGTCGGTGTCATTACGGGGCATTGCAATATGGGTACGCATGCGAGGCGCATTGGATTTGGACACCTTGCTAACGACTTCTGCAGAAGCTGCAGAGATGAGGAAAAAGAGGAGACTCATGCTCGCATCTGCTGGGTACATGCCCGGCTCTTTGCCAAAGGAGAAGTAAGTACTTGGGTACTTACTACATGGATGATCTGGAGGAACTGTCAGGGATTGACATTGGCAGCCTAAATCGCTTCATCAGGAGCTCCGAATGGTTGCGAGACTAGGGGATAACGGATGACTGTGGTAGCACAATGTGTCCAATGCGGCCTAAGTGTGTCCATCCAAGAATTTTTCTTGGATGGACAGCCACCTCTACCTACCTACCTATCTAATTCATCGAGGCTGCATGGATGTGATTTACAATCACAGACGATTGATCTAAGGCAACATGTTGGATACAAAACTTTAAAAAACTTTGAAAGCTGTGTAGAGGAGAGACTGCAAAAGGCCTGTGGTGTCTTTTATTCCCGTAAATCTATGTTCTGAGGAAAATAGGAACTTCAACCACAAATGGTGCTCTAGTTAAACAATCTGAAGGTTTTACCAATTCTCGTTAAAAGCCTTGTCACCACTAAACTGGAAAGCATGCAAAGGACAGCGTATTTGTGTGGTACTTTAGCTTGAGAATTCGTTTCTATGCTGCTCTCAACTCTAATCTGCATTGACTAAGCATCATTGATCCATTGAACCATTGACAGCGGTGCAGTGCTTGTTGGGTGTCGGAATTTTGCCTAAAAATCTCTTCATTTACTAGCACAACCAGGCTGCAATTAAGTCTCTAACAAACGTAGTTTCAACGTTTGTCCTTGTTCCCTGAATACCCCGAGAATTTCTCAGAGAAATTTCGGATCATTGAAACGTAATTCTTAGCAGTCGCCGTAGTCTAGTAGGTAGTGTGTTGGCTTATTAGACGCAAAAGCCTGGGTTCGAGCCCCAGGCCAGCCATCAAAGACAAAATACAAAAAGTATTTCTTCGGCGACTTCCTCTCAGCAGATTTCTGGCAAAGACTCTGAGAGTAAATAAAATTGCCATGAAAAAGTTTCTCAAAAATCTGTAGTTCGGAGTCGACTTTAAACTGTAGGTCCCACCACTCATGTATAAAAAATTAACACATAACAACATAAGTGGTGTGAGAAACTAGGACGTTGTACAATGGGTCAATTCGACCTCCGGGTACTGTACTTGTCTTAATTGACAAGTACTCGTCCTCTAACCTAACCTAACCTAACGTAATTCTTATATGGGCTCTGGAACATACGGATATCGTTGGAAATTGCATTGCTGATGTGCTGGCCTGGTCCGGTACGGAGCTAGGCATTGATATTCAAATGGCCTCAGTTAATTTAGATCTTTGCACAGAGAGTGGCACAATCTGGCTGGCGATATGAGGGTGCAAGAAGAGAACCACCCTACTTCTGTCCTTAAATCGCATGGTCATCTATCGCACAATGGCAATTCTTACGGATCACAGTGCTGTTGGTAAGCAGGCCAAAAGACTTGGCTTTCCGTCAAATGACTTCTGGCTGGAGCTATGGGTCTAAGGAAGAGGAAAAGACTGTCGTTCACCCCAATTTACTTTGGAATCAGGATGGCCTTCTCTAATCACTGTACAGAATTGTTTCTGGTATCACAATGGGCCTAAGTGGGTCCTATTCCTTCAAGAGAGTTCCTAAACCTTACCTAACCTAACCTAAATGTACTGACTTTATCACTTTTTCTTGAATATTCAAGTGTAGTTTTCTAGGTCTTCTTTGCCTATCCATTAACATTTTTTTTAAATTGCTTTTCTCCTCCTCCTTCCTTTGTTTCTATTTCAACTTGTCATGCTATTGTGCTGTGTGACATTTATGACAGTCAATTCCATCCTATCCCATCTACAACTGTATGACGAAAATTAAAATATTCCTTCACAGTTACAAACATATTATAACGGTAAATATAGAAACTCGAAGGAAAACGAAAACTTTGTTTATGACTTTATTTTTCTGTTTTCTAAACGATTTCGTTGAATTTATTTACGGGTAACTGGTACCTCAAAACACCTCATGTGTGGGACTCAATAGAAAAAGTACTTGAGAATTATAAGGAGAAATAAATTGAATCATGGGTTTATTATTACGTATCAAAACCATAAAAGGGTTATACGTACGTACGTATCACAATAATATAGTGGGAAGAGATAAACTGAAGAAGGGGCACTTGAAGGGAAAATAAATTGAAATTAATTGCATGTGCGAGTAAAAACAATCAATTCAGCTTAGCTGAATAAGTGAATTTCATATAGAAAATGGTTAATATGTTTACAAAATTTCTGATACAAGAATTTCTTCATTGGGTTATATAGTAATTAAGCAATTCAGCTAGCTGAATGAGCAAAATTATTGAAATTTAAAAGAATTCATAAAGATTTCTATTTTTCTACTCATTTTTATGCTATTCAGCTAGCTGAATAGGGATAATTTCCTTCAATATAAAGGAATCCCTATAGACTTCTAATTGTTTGCTAATTTTTAAGCTATTCAGCTAGCTGAATAAGGAACATTTCTTTAAATTTAAAAGAATTTACAAAAATTTCTAATTTTTGTTAACATTTAAGCTATTCAGCTAGCTGAATAGGGAAATTTTGTTTAAATTTAATTAAACTGCTAGGGATTTATAACTATTGCCTACCTTTTATGATATTCAGCTCACTCCTATCACTAGTTCCTACTTAATTTAATCCTATTATAGAAGATTTATATTTTTTATAAAGTTTTAAACTATTCAGCTAGCTGAATAGGCCTTTAAGGCAACCATTTATGTAATAAATACGATTATTAAACATTTTCTTTATTTTAAATACAAATCCTTGTAATTCAGCTAGCTGAATAGACATTTGTATAGGATAAAAGTAAAATAAAAGCATTTTATTTACTTTAGAGGCAAATCATTGTAATTCAGCTAGCTGAATGGGTGATAAAAGTAATAGTAAAGCATTACCTTTATTTTCCACACTTCAGTTGAACTAATTAATGACTTTAAGGTCCTTTTTAACATAACTTTGATTTTGTGAAATAATTTTTATGATCATTTTAATTATTATTACAATTTTAATGTTATTAAATATGAAATTGCAATAACAACCGCATCTCCATTCAGCTGAATAGCAGAGACACTCCTCAAATTCTTATTTATATACCCCAACCCCTATATACATACATACATATGTATGTACGAACACTCATCCTTTGCAAACGTTATTGTCTGTCATTTATGCTAAGTAGACATCTCTTCGACATACTTTTTGCCATTTCGTTGCAGTTAATTATGCTTGAAATGATGTTGCCATTGACGAACAGTGTCATGCCAAATACAATCGCAATTCAATTTCGTTTTACACTACACTACACAACCCAATGCAACTTCCCTTTCAGAAATCAAACCCTCTCTCTATCCCCGGCAAACCTTGTGTTGTGGCCTAACAAATGCTCGTTTTTCGCATTAGAGGCGTAAAAAATCAAATAAAAATTCTATTGCAGTTGCACAGATTTATGGCGAACGAACAAACGAACAAACGAACGAACCCTTCAAGCTGAAGGTAGACGACGACAATGGAAAGGGAAGGGAAGGGAAATGAATGTGTTTTTGAGAATGTTTAACAAGCATTTACGGTCATCAAACACTCAGCCATGTTGTTGTTGTTGTTGGCCATTGGTTGTTGTAATTGTACATACATATATTTAAGAGCTAAAGGTGCGTATGTGTGGAGAGTGTTAAAAATAAAAAATGTAACCGCCATTATTGAATTTCAAATCTGGTTGCATCTGCACTACAGTAACAAAAAAAATCGAGAAAATCCAAATTGATGATGACAATAAGTGTGATGAGTTCGTTATAATTTCCGTTTCTTTTGGATCTTTTTTTTTTTTTTGTAAAGAGTTACGTGTATAAAGAAATACTTCAATATGCGTGCCATTAGTAGAAAAAAAAAATAAACGTTAACCCTGTAAAGGTTTAAATCAGTTTACTTTAAAAAACATTAGAATTTAGGCCAAATATACAGCTAAATAGCTTTTTACAACTTTCTATTAAAAGCTTTAAGCTGTTTTACCACTTATCTGATCATAATTGTTCAATTCAGCTAGCTGAATTACTTAAAATTGACTTTGTTGGCAACTTAAAGCCACTATTCCTGCAAAAATCATAAAATTAGTCCTATTCAGCTAGCTGAATAAGGTGATAATAAATTTCTATAACATAAAACTAAGGTTTAAAGCTATATATTGAACAAATATTAAATAAAAGGTGAATTCAGCTGGCTGAATCAACTAAATTATTTCAATAAAGCGACTATTCCTGTAAAAATCATAAAATTATTCCTATTCAGCTAGCTGAATCAACTAAAATTAGTTCAAAATACAAAATAAAGATACTTTTTTCAAAAAAATTGCAAAAGTACTTATATTCAGCTAGCTGAATTAGGTACATGTTTAATATTTTACAAAGTAAAGATATATTCCATATAAAAATCGCAAAGTTGAGTTGCGTTTTTATGATTTTTTTTTTTCAATTTTTCACGTTTTTGTACAAGATTTTAAATTTGTTTCTTATTTCTTTAGCTGAATATCATATACATATGTTTGGTTTGTTTGTTTGCTTTAAGGGTTAATTTATAGTTTTTTTTTCTCTATTTAATGTCATTTATTTTAATACATAATTCCGGTTTAGAGATCTTTTTACGGGTAACATTTATTAATTGTTGAAAATTTGTTACGCGGAAGTGATTAAGAAAAAAAAATGTTCTATTGATTATTGTGATCATTTACTTTTTGAAAAAAATAATTCTTATTTTTCTCCCCCTTCTTTAATACTAAAGATGATTTTAAATTTCCTTTCATTTCTAGAAATTTTATTTTAAATTTATAAGTTGTATTGTTTGTACATTTTTTCAGAATCATTAGCAATTTGTTAAAGATGGGGGTACTACATAATAAATACATACATATCAACAGTGGCGTGATTGTTGTTCAATGTATTTCCAATATTTGTTTGAAAAACTCTCTTAACAAATCGGAAATAGGTTTTGCAATTTTTGCAACGCAGTAAAATGTTTGGTAATTAATTTGTCGTCAATCAGGAGCTTCATGTTTAAAGAGATTTCTTGTTTTTTAATATTTTCTCAAAGAAATTTATTTTATTTTTAATCAACTTTTTCTTAAAAAAGAAACATATTAAAATAAATACAATAAAACTTAACCCCTTTTTATAAGCATTTCAAGTATAAATAAACAAATAATTGAAATTCTAAAATAAATCAAAAAAAAAATTCAATTTCCTTAAAGTACCAAAGAAAACAGGATTTTTCCCCCTTAAAAACCAACGCATTTAAAAGCAGCAACGGCAACATTCTGTTTTCATGCACACAAGCAAACAAAAAATTATAAGAAAGATAAACAGAGGAAAAAAAAAACAATACGAGCAGCAACCAAAGTAATAATCGTTTTGCAACAGTAACATTAAAAGCAAATCTCAGCAAAGAATAACACACCAACAATAACAAAAACAACAACAGAAAGCAATAATAAAGTTGTCTAAATAGCAAAATCGTACTTAAATACATAGTTATTTTTCTTTATAGTAGACCTTATGTACGTACAATATAGTCTTATACAACAGTTATCTACAATACTATACATACCAACAATAATAACAACATATTACTTATGCTCTCTCATTAAACAACAACTCGTTTTATAACAACAATAAACTTCAAACTACACAACAGGCTAATGATTAAACGTCTGTTATTTTCATAAAGAGAAGAATAATATTGAAAAAAAACAACAAGAAAAAAAGGATATTTTTTATAACAAAGCTTGTTAGCACAACTCTTTAAATATAACATAAAACGCCTTCATTTCATTTTCAATTTTTTTTGTCGAGAAGGCGTTATTATGTGTACGATATACCATGGTTTCTCTTTTTCTCTTAATTTCCCTTGTAAACGATAAAATTTCCCTTTTTCAAAAATCCTGTTAAATTTCCCTTTCATGGCTTATATTCCATGCATGCAATATATACGATGCAAGAACAGCACACTTTAAGCTGATTGGTGGTTCTCAACAAAAATAAAGTGGTGGATTCTTTCTGTTACCGTTATCTATCTCTCTCTTACGCTACGCTTTGTTTCCGCTTAAAGTGTTTAAACGTGTGAGTGAGTGTGTATAACTCAAACACAGTAAAACTTGTTTGTTTACTAATAAATGGGGTTTTTCACTCTTGTTCTCTATTGAAACGAAAAAAAACGAAAACAAAAACAACAAAAACTTGTTTGTATCCTTTCTTCCAACGTCGTCGTGTGTGGAATAATAACAATTGTTTTGTATTTTTTTTTTCGTAAAAACTCTTCTCTTTATTAAAGTGTATGCTGTGTAAGTGAGTTTGTTTTTGTTGTTGTTGTTTTTGTTTTTGTTTTGTATTCATGGCAACTTGTAGAGAAACAAAATAAAAATCCGACAAAAGAGTAGCGACACGCAAATATGGAGTTCAGTGTGGAGTGGCCTCTTATGTGTTACAAGAGTCCATGCAAAAATATGCATGTAAAGTTAACACAAAGCAAATCAAACAAATAAGATTGCCAAGTTTTATTAAAAAGAAAAAAAAAACAAAATAAACAGTAGTACCTACAAAATAGTCATAAATATAATAATAATAAACTAGAGATTATTATTCTTTTAAAGAAAATTATAAAAAAATGTGCAAATTTATTAAATTGATAAATTAAAAATATAGTTTACGCCCTATTCAATAAACATTTTGTCAAAAAGTTTTCTAACAAAAGAAAATAAGAATTTATTAACCTATTCAGCTTGCTGAATAACACTATTCTTGTTATTATTACACAAAAATGCCTTTAGGTAATAAAAATCCATAATTTCAAGCCATTCAGCTAGATAAATATAGATTAAATGTAATATATGTTCACCATTGCCTTCAAAGGCAATAAAATTCAAATTCAGCTAGCTGAATAACAATAATTATCTCAATATTTTATTACAAAAACCTTTAAATTAAATAAAACCTAAACATTTTACACTATTCAGCTTGCTGAATAACAGCAATATCATAAATATTAAGACAAAAATAGTTTAATCCATAAAAATTCACACCTTCAGCTAATTCAGCTAGCTGAATCATAGTTTTATTTAGTATTAATAGAAAATATAGCCTTGATTTTTAATATTTATCAAAGAAACTATAATTTAGCTAGCTGAATAATAGGATTATTGAAGGTTTTAGATAATAAATAAATTTGTTCTACAAAATATACTTTTTTATATAAAAAGTGGCTTTTTAAATCATTTCAGAGATCTGAATTAAAGTTTTAGCAAATATTTATATGATCTAAGGGCTCTTATGCCATATTAACCAAGGCAATTGAAATTCAGCTAGCTGAATAACAAGAAAATTATAAATTTCAAAGAAAAAAATGTTTAATATTTAAACTGGTTATTTAAAGCAATTCAGCTAGCTGAATTAGACTTTTCTCTGCCATATTTATAATATATAATAAGTTTTATTTTATTTTCAATAAAAAAAACTTAAGTTTTAATCAATAGTAAGATAGTACACAGCCTTATGTTTTATATTACCTATGAAAATCACAATTCAGCTAGCTGAATTAAAGTTTTATCTAGTATTTATATAATATATAACAACTCTTCCAATATAAGCAATAAAAAAAGTGAATTCAGCTAGCTGAATAGCATAAATTATTACAAATTCCATAGAAAAATAGCATTCTGAGGGCAAAAAACTTTTGTTTAATCCAATTCAGCTAACTGAATTTAAGTATTAGTTGATAATTATTTATTTTGCAGTCATATTATAATTGTACCTTGTACCTAGTTGGTCTAATTAGTAACAATTTATTAAAATTGTAGTGTCAGAACGTAAAAAATAAAGAAATTAAAAATTGTTTAAGCAATTCAGCTAGCTGAATAATAAAGTTAAGGCATATAATAGCTAAAAACCTTACTTAAAACTTAAAATATAAAGAGAATGGCAACCCTTCTATACAAAAATTTCCAATTTTAATACTTTATAAGTATATTAGTCTAGCCCTGCGTGTCTGTTCGCTTCCTTTACTCTCATGCTCACATAATAAGTTTTCCATTTTCCCAAAAGTAGTTCTTTATGGCCACTTTATTATACGTACGTACATACATATTCAGCAAACTTTTACGTTTCATTTCATCAATTTTTTTTAAACGACGAATTTGCATGTGAACTAAATTTTCTGTTTTTAGAAAAAAAGGAGACCAGAAACTACAACTAAAAAATCAATACATAGTTAGAAAATTAGTTTCTGGTCGTTATTCACAAAGAAAACTTTTCTTTTTTTTTTGTATTGGAAAATAAACAAAAAAAGAAGAAAACTATGGAGTTTGAGAGCACTTTTAGTGGAAAGTTTTTCTTTGTTTTTTAGATCACAATAAAATACTTCTAAAATTGAAGTAGTTTTGCTAAAAGTATTCCTGTTTCGGGGCTACATGAGGGATGGATTGACAATAAATTCTGTTAAGTTAGCCATTCCACCATTTACAGGAAAAAGAGATTGACAGGGACATCCATAAACGGTAGTGAGGTACCCAACAGTTTAAAACAGTTCAACTGATTAGCCAACATCCTGATGCGTCTTACGTCAGAGCAAAAAACGGTTACAAGCAGTCTCTGAGTCTTGATATAATCTAATGGATGAACACCCTAGTGTGCTTAGGGTGTGCGGCACAGTAATACTTGGATTTACGGTTTCAAAAGATGGCAAATTAAATCAAAACGATATTAATCGAGGGATTACTGTCCTCTATGACGCTATACTAACAGACAACTGATATATCGAGGCTTCACACAGTATATAGAGGCTTGCAATCCTCACAGTTGCTCTTAAACGATGGCCTCCAACGAATGATATGGAAACTCTTGTAACATCTAAACACCGTATAACGTGGCGAGGCATAAAAATAGGCTTACTACTCAAACGGTTTCCAATCAGAGGAAGGAAAAGTTTCACTATCAAAAAAAAAAAAAAAATTCTATGGATGTAGGAGAAATGACGTCACTTAGTCACTTAGGCTCAAAACTAGACCTACTAGGCAAACAGTTTCCAATCAAAGGAATAAAAGTTTGAAGTACTTAAACATTATTGGTCACCTCAGGATTTTTTGTGTGGATTGACTATCAAAGAAAAAAATAATTTTCTATGGATGTAGGAGAAATGACGTCACTTAGTACGTTTATATTAGAAAATAAAAACATTACCAATGGCCCTCAACGAATAATATGGAAACTCTTGTACATCTAGACACCGTATAACGTGGCGAGGCACAAAAGTAGGCTTACTACGCAAACAGTTTCCATTCATTGGAAGATACTTGAACATTATTGATCACCTTAGTATTGTTTGTGTGGATTCACTATCAGAAAAAGAAAATAATTTTCTATAGATGTAGGAGAAATGACGTCACTTAATACGTTTATATTAGAAAATAAAGACGTCCTCAACGAATGATATGTAAACTCTTGTATAACGTGGCGAGGCACAAAAGTAGACTTACTACACACACAGTTTCCAGTCAGAGGAAGGAAAAGTTTGAAGTACTTGAACATTATTGATCACCTTAGGATTTTTTGTGTAGATTCACTATCAAAGAAAAAAATAATTTTCTATGGATGTAGGAGAAATGACGTCACTTAGTACATTTATATTAGAAAATAAAAACATTACCGATGGCCCTCAATGAATGATATGGAAACTCTTGTAAATCTAAGCACCGTATAAGGTGGCGAGGCACAAAAGTAGACTTACTACGCAATCAGTATTATAGGAAGGATCCAGGAAGTAGTCCATTCATAGAAAGGAAAAGTTTGAAGCACTTAAACATTATTGGCCACCTCAGTATTCTTTGTATGGATTCACTATCAAAAAAAAATAATAATTTTCTGTGGATGTAGGAGAAATGACGTCACTTGGTATGTTTCGATTCTTAAATAAAAACGTTACAGTAGTTGCTGTGTAAATGTTAACAAGCAAAAAAAGAAACTACGCCATCTAACGGTATTTTGTAAGCATGTTAAAATCCTTAGTTCTATTATTTATGCTTTGTATGATCACATAGGTTCTATGCTCTCAGTATCTTTAGAAGATCCAGAACTAGAGCTGCAAATTGGCTCACAAAAGTAGTATATGGATGGATTCGAAATATTCTAATAAGTGGATAAAAACTTTAACCAAATACGCCCCATTATATAACAGGCAGAACTCTACTTAGTACTAGAATCGATGGGAATCCTATTCTATCATAAGGGATTAAAGAGAAAAAACTCTTTCCAAACTCTTCAACAACGTGAAGCCAGGACAACGTTTGACAAAAGTTGATAACTTTACTAGACTTGTGCAGCCCCCCTTGCACTAACCAACTTCTTCCTTTTTCCTGATTTTGGTTAGTACAGGGACTGCGTTCATCCGTGGCATTACAACGGGCCGCTATGCGTGCACAAGTGAGCTTTGTGTTAACAGAGCTACCACTCCGACCTAACCTAACCTAACCTAGACTTGTCGTCAATAGAAGTCTACAGAAGAGAAGGAAATGATGAAATAGTAGACACAACATCCTACAAAAGACCGCAACTATGCAAGAATAAACCTCTAGTTTCGCTGCTAAGCTTGAAACCGGACAGGGAAATTTTGAGATAACTTTTGAGGGGCTGCAATAAGCACCAGTAGAGTACAGCATGGGCATTCTTTCGTGAGGAAAAGCTGGTGTTGCAACACTAAATCGCTGTACACAATCGATCAACTTTTAGTAGCTCCGGCAGGGTACACAAACGCTCGTTTGAGGTACTAAGAACTGCGGATCTTAGATCTACGTGTTGATTATGCATTAAACTCCGCTTTGATATCTTCCATGTTAAGCTACAGATTTCATGTGTGTAGCAATTGCCCAATTTTCCAAGACTCTGGAGGAGCCATAAATCGAGGTGTATTTCCCCAATAGCATGATTATGTAGGCTGTTGTTTGTGGCTTATTCGCATATACCTTATGTGACTCACACAAGAAAAAGTCTAATGCGGTCAAATCGTACGATCTCGCTCGTGCAGAATATTCAATGTTGCTTGAGTTTTGTCGCTCGTAGCACTGTCCAGTTAAAACCTCAAGGCGTTAGTGTTTAGATCATGCGATTCAGGCCAAAAGAAGTTGGTAAACATCGAATTACCTTACTCGCCGTATAGAGTGATAGCCTGGCCTACATCGTTTTCAAAGATATATGGACCGATGATGCTGCCTCAAGCCTAAAATTCACACCAAATAGTGACTTTTTGAACGCTCTTGAATATCATGCGAACTGCTAATGTCCCATATCCAAAAATTTTGTGGCCAGCAATGTTGTCATCGTTGAAGAAGATTTTACGATGAATTTTAAGTGAAGTCCAAAGGCCATTCAGCAAACACATGCCGTTGTCTGCGGGTTATCCATGTATCATTCAATTGACAGATGGCCATTATCAACAACAAAAAAATTCGAAACTCTTTGTTGAAAGATCTTTTTGTCAAAAATCCAAATTTCAAACCAAATCTTCATTAAGAAAGAGTTTATAACCGGAAAAATAATCTCATAATCCTTCTACATTTAAAGCCAGGCCAGATTTTAATAGCCGACTTAAAAAAAAAACTGAATAAGATTTTCAATTTTCATTAATTTTCCTGACTTTTTAATGAAGAAGAAAAAAATCCCATTAATGTGTGTAACATTATCACACAGGCCATCATTATTATTACGATGATTACAGACGATTTTTGTTTTGTTCTTTAAAAACGTTTTAATATTGAACGAACGAACCAACGAACGAACGGAAGTATCGCTATTTAACTGTAAAAAAAAAAGTTCCGCTCCTAATGGTTAAAACTAATGAAATAAAGAAGGAGAAGAAAAAGACAAGGAAAGGAAGAACAAATCAATGAGTTGTAAGAATAGGAAGAAGGCGCACACACACAGAACACATTTAATATGGATTTTAAATCCCAGATTTAATAAAGGAAGGAAAAGAATTGATAATGAAAGGAAAAAATAAGAAAGAAAAAAACACAACAGTAGAGTTTTACTTGTGAGTTACAAACTACGTTGAGTATTCATACTCGTATTGTAATATTAACCAGGGGAAAAGGTAATTTCCTTAATAGAGAAAGAATTTTTAAAAGAAAGCGGTAGTAAATACCGTTTCGTAAATAATTATTAGCACAGAATAATTGAAAATTCAATACTTTCATAGCCCCTGTACCTTAATCGACCTGTCTATTGTTACAGCAAAAATATTCGATCGCTTTTATTGAAGCGAGATCATAAGATATTTAAGCCCACATTCATATAAAAGATGTTTTTTTATAGAGGTATAGAACTTTAAGTTGGCATTACTTTTCAAGATGACGACCGATTTAACAGCTGTCAAGTGATTTATTCTCAGTTTGGTTTGGCAATTCATCATGAATAGACTCACGCCTGAACAACGCTTGCAAATAGTGCAATTTTATTTCGAAAATAATGGTTCTGTGTGGAAAAGGTATCGCGCACTACGTTCATTTTATCGTCGACAAAATCGTCCATCAGAGCAGTTAATTCGTTTAACCATGGAACGTTTTCGCACCACGTTTACTCTTATTGATAACTCGCATCCCCAGAGACGCTGTACGGTGCGTACAGAAGAAGCTATTGCTGCTGTAGAGCGTAGCATTGAGAAAGACCCGAATGAGTCCATCCGCCATCGAGCACAGGAATTGGATCTGTGTCCATCCACTTTATGGAAGATTTTGCGGAAGGATCTTGGTTTGCGTGCTTACAAAATCCAACTCGTGCAAGATTTGAAGCCAAACGATCATCAAGTAAGGCGTAGATTCGTCGAATGGGCCCAAAACGAGATTACCGTTGTTCCCGATTTTCATAAGCGAATTTTGTTTAGCGATGAAGCGCACTTCTGGTTGAATGGCTACGTCAACAAACAAAACTGCCGCATTTGGAGTGAAGGTAATCCTCAAGTGTATGTGGAAACATCGTTACATCCAGAAAAACTGACTGTTTGGTGCGCTTTATGGGCTGGTGGAATCATTGGTCCGTACTTTTTCAAAAACGATGGTGGCCAGAACGTTACAGTCAATGGTGATCGGTATAGAGCCATGATTACTAACTTTTTCATTCCTGAATTGAATAACCATGATGTCCAGGAGATGTGGTTTCAACAAGACGGCGCAACATGACACACAGCTCGTGCCACAATAGATTTATTGAAAGACACGTTTGGTGACCGCCTAATTTCACGTTTTGGACCTGTGAATTGGCCTCCAAGATCTTGTGATTTAACACCGCTAGACTACTTTCTGTGGGTCTATGCGGTAAAGCCACAAACGCTTGACCATTTGGAAGACAACATTCGCCGTATTATTGCCGATATACGGCCACAAATGTTGGAAAAAGTCATCGAAAATTGGACGTCCAGATTGGACTACATCCGCGCCAGCCGTGGCGGTCATATGCCAGAAATCATATTTAAAATGTAATGCCACAAGATTATCTTTCGGATAAATAAAATTCATGTCAATCGAATAATCCATCGTTGTTTTATTGCAACTTAAAGTTCTATACCTCTATAAAAAACACCCTTTACAAGGTGACTAGGTTGGAGAACGTTCATATTAACCAATACAGACATGCGTAGGCCATTGGACTTACATTTCTGTAATCGTTCTAAAAAAAAGAAAATTGAAAAAGAAAGAATAGAGATAATGCAAGCAGAACAGAAACAGACAGCTTGATTGGCTGCGCATGAATATACGTACATCCTTCAGCCAACGGTACAGTAATCCCTCGATTTAAGTCGCAGCTGGTTCCAAAAAAAGGCGACGTAAATCGAATGACGACGCAAGTTGAAGTTAGAGGGAACAAAAAATTTGACGACGCAAATCGAAACAACGTTAATCAAGGCGACGTAAATCGAAGGATTACTGTATTCCACAATAAACTTCCGGAGTGCATGAATATCGGCTGTAGGCAGATATTTTCAAATCTTCAAACATTTACCTCCGAAATTTAAGCCCATCTGAACCTGTAAACGTTCGCCTGCTCCTCGCTCCCGCTCAACGACACTCACACCTACACTACCCCGTCCAGGATTCAAAACGACTGGAAATATCAACTAAAACTACAGCCTCTACAACAGTACACACGAATACACCACCAGCAGTTGGCTTACAAGATCATTTGAGAATACCCAAGCGTGCTAGTGATTGCCCCTCAATGCATAGCATGACCCTGATTCTAGGTAGAGCCAGATAACAACAAAAGAGGTGCTGTATCGTATGTAAGTGGATGACCACATACTCTGCAGAAATTCTATTCAAAACAATCAGAGAAATTCGACAGAAATCTGTCATTAGCATGTTACATAAGGAAACCAGTTACCCGGCTTACAGTGAGCTTATTGAGCACTTCCACGAGCCCATAAAACCAGATTGAGAAAGGGGACTAACAGTCACTAAAAGATTTGTATGAAAACCTATTGCAGAAAGGGCATCAGGTCCTGCGTTGCCAAAAGTATTGATCGTAAAAGACCTAGAATCCAACAGAAACTTACTAAGCCTGCTCCCAAAATATCATTATGTAGTCCTTGCAGTCGCAAACAACTCACAACTAACACCAGGCTGATTTAAGCAGCCTGAAAATCGCTAGACTTTGAATGAAAGGAACCTCAGTAACTATACTATACTAGAAGCAGTAAAGTCGTCTATGACCTCAAATGCTTTTCGTAGAGTAAAGGTCTCTCCCAGAAAAACGCTGAATTTTGTCACCCAACCTATAAGGAAACTTCAGACTACAATTCTTCCAAAAAATTCCAGCACTAGCGCCGTCATCCATTCAGTTTCGAACCATTTGTGAATATGGGGATACAAAAAATGGCCATTGTGGTGAAAAATGAGATTTCCGCGAGCACAGAGTGTTCGAAAACTTTGAAAACTTTTCATGAATAATTTCAAAGTCTAGATTGAAGGGCTCTACACGATTATATAGAATATTTGGTGGGCAGAATTGCACGTAAATTTGCACTTCAAGCCATATACTTAAAGCTGCACGAATATATGCCAACACCCAAGAGTATTATTTCTGACTATTTCTATACTCTTCACATTTTCGACCACCACTTTCGAAACAAGTTCTTTCTTTGCTCCTCTTAAAAGATTTCCTAACTTAAACCACAACAATTAAATTCGATTACTTTTTCCTCCAACCCAATAATCAGCCATTAACAACAGAGTGCGAGAATAAGAGTGACAGAGAGAGAGGAAAGAACAAGAACATAAAAAAATTGTAATGATGAAAATGATGATGACAGCACAAAGTATACATAGAGATGATATTTAAATGGATGACTGACTCTATATTGGTTGTATTAAAAGAGAGAGAAAGAGAAAATGTAAATAATCATAAAGAAAGGCCCCCACACCAAGCATTATTGCTTTCTCCACATTACCAAACAAACAAAACAAATAAAACTCCTTGCAACACACATATTAACACACACATACAAACAGAACGTAGAACATTTTGAATAGTGGAGAGCACAGCGAGTGAGAGTACTTAAAAGGCAAGTGAAAAATGCTTGAAAATAAAAGAGCCCCAGAAATGTGAAACCCCATTATCATAGAAGAATAAGAATAACACAACAGCAACAGCAACAACAACAGTAAGTAGAAGCAAAAGCAGAACAACATCTACACGAGCTAGAGTATGAGCATAAGTAAACAAAAGAGTTTTAAGCCTCAATCATGGTTGGTTGAGAAGAACACATTGAACACACACACACACACATACAATTGCATGAATACCTACATTATGTTGTTGTTGTTGTTGTTGTTGTATTTTTCATTGTAGCCTCTATAATAAGTAAAATTGTAACAACAAATTCAAGTACCCTCTCACCCAATTTTTAAGAGGAGTATGCGCGCTCTCCATTAATAACGTGTTAGAAAGAGTAAAGCCTATAGAGATGGATTGTATAAGTGTATGCGCTCTCTTCTCTCGATTGTACATACACATACATACGTACGTACGTACGTACGTACGATTGTCGTGTAAACCTTTTGCTCAAAAAGGATGTGTGTGCTTAAAGGCAATTGGTGTTGATGATGTTTTCATAAGAGTGCACTTCTAGTGTTTGTTGTTGTTGCTGAATATGTAGTTAAAGAGAGAGACCGAGTGCTGTTCGTATTGTATTGTATTCTATTGTATGTTGTTGTAGTAGTAGTACACACATTAAAAAGGACATGAGAGCCCACTTATAATACATAAAAATCGATCTCTGCCTTGTTATTGTTGCTGTTGTTCTTGTTTTTTTTTTGTATTTTGTTCTCGTGTCTGCTTGTAAGAGATTTTCCTTTTTGTTCGTTGTGTGTTGATTTTATAACAGTGGGCTGGAGGTGAAAGTGCACTGCATTACTTTGTTTGGGTTTTCACGTGTTCGTTGTGGTGGTTGTTTGGGAATTTCTGAACGGCCAACCACTTTTGAAAATGAACATTTTTTGGTTGGAATTATGTTGAGTTCTTATTTACAAGTCAGTTGTTGATGACACTTCAAATAGTCTGCATCCTATATTCGTAAAATACGCGTGTTAGAAAGAAAGAAAAACTCAATCCCCTTCCAATCAAAAAGAGAAAAGGCAATTATTCCTAAAAAAAATCATAAAAATTTCTAAAATTACCTGAAAATTTGAAGAATCAAAAAACACAAGGATATTTGCAAAGAATTCTTATTTTTTTTTTCAAATTGTGAATAAAAAACGAAACAAGTGTAATAAAAAAAAATTTGGAAAAATCCTTTAAAAACCATAACAGTGCTCAAAAGAAAACCAAGGAGTTTAAACTCCTTGAAAAAAATTGATTTTTCTTTAACAAATAAAAAAATAAGACAAACTGTGTTGAGAAAGTGTTTAAAACCCGGCTTCAAAGTGGCTGAAAAACGAAAACGTACGCCCTCACCGGCGGCCCGCTCGCCATCACGACGGAAATCCTTTAGTGATGCCTCTACTACAACGCCTTCACAATCGCCACAAAAGGACTCGGATATATCAGTGTGTTCAACACCTTCCCCACCAGTTAATAAGCCCACCAACAGTACCCGTAAACGTTCGCCTACACCGCCGCCACTAGCAAGAACCTCTACTCCCACTCCTCTCTCCCGCTCAACGTCCCCCACACCACCCGCCACCAAGGATTCAAAACGCCTGGAAATATCAACTAAAACCACAGCCTCTACAACAGTACCCACGAATACACCGGCAGCTGGGTTGCAAGATCATTTGAGAATACCCACGGGTGCTACGGGATTTAGTGGTTTCCCCTCACTGCATAGCATGAGCAGTTTAATGGTGCCTTCGGCTGCTGCCGCCGCAGTAGCCGCAGCACCTTTTCTACCCTGGTCGCCTATGCTGCTGCCACACTGGGGTCACGCTTTACTGCCGGCGGCTTTTTATCCAGCAGCTTTGCGTAATGCTCTACCAGGGTAAGGATTGTTGTTTATGGCATTATGCTCTTAATTTAAGAATAAATTTTGAAAAACTTAAAAATAAAATTAAATTATTGACCTTTTGCCGATCCGGTTTGAGAGCACTTGAAATCGGAAACGATATTTTATCTCATTAGGCGTATAATCTAATAGGTTCTCAAATATACACATATTTTCCCCAACAGACCAAAACACTCGTGTCATACCACACGGTAATTTAATTAGCTGGACAGATATAAACGTTTCCATGCCCTAGTTGATGTTGTCCTCTTCTTCGGGTAACATATCGCTTAAATACACTCCTGTAGTGTATCATCCATTGCAGGATAGAGACCCAATTTAGAACCAATAGCCCTTTCTTACATTTGAACCAACATCTGTGTGGTTCCACAGCCCTTTACATTTCAGATTACGCTCCAGTATAAAGCATTTTTTTGCTTGGGTAGATATCTATGCCAAGGAAACGGCAGAGGCCTAAACGAGCGACATAAGTTTTCCCTATAAACACGCAGATCATCTGCGCTTTTTTTCGATAACTCTTACTCACTTACACGCCTACAAAGGAATTTTCACTCTCGTGCACTAGGAAGAGTCTGTGGTTTTTCCTCTCAGAAGTATCCTCCGTATTACAGACTGTTTTCCGCTCCTAATATTCCATGAAGCCTATGTATCGCGGTAAGTTACAAGGAAGATGACAATATTGCCACCTCGGTTTACCTCCCTAAACACTTTCTCTAAACTTCACACCAAGTGAACTGCAATTTCACTCTTAAACTGGTAAAAAGATGGAACAATGTATCGAAGCATACGTTTTTGAAGACGCCTCCGTTGTCAATAACTATTGCAACAGAGTATTTTTAGTAATTTAAGCACGTTTCTAATTAGTGGGTGACTGTGGGGAGTGTAGCGTCGTTTCAACTCATCGCTCTTTGATGTACATATGCGTGTTGTCTGGTCCTCAGCTTTTCATTCAAAATCGTGCTCTTTAATTGTATTTCCAACCAACTTTTTGGAATATAGGCACCAGTTAAGGAAACGTTATAGATGGCGACAAGATGAGTTCTGGCCATTTCCACTTCAATTTGAAGACGGCACGGCCACAGCCGACATCTGTCTCCACTACCTTGATACCTGATACCGTACCCTGATTTCAGGGGCTTTAAGAGAAAAAACCAAGAGTTTTAAATACTACCAAGAAGTAGCACCAAGAGCTTATTTTATAGGCTTCTGAATTTTAGACAAAGTTTAACACAAATTACATGAAGAGTTATATTATTTCTTAATACAAAGCCTGGAGAGTTTTATTTATAACACACACAATTTTTCACAAAAAAAATTAAACTCATGAGTTCTATATTAATTTGGCGAGTTAATCATACAATCAAGAGTTTTTCTGAATAACAATTTGATCCTAAATTATATGAAGCGAGTGTTAGAGAGTTTTATGTAAAATTAAAGAGTTTTTATCTACAACTAGAGACTTTTATTTCAAACTAGGGAGTTTTATTTCAAACTAGAGAGTTTTGTTTAAAACTGGAGAGTTTTATTTAAAACTGGAGAGTTTTATTTAAAACTGGAGAGTTTTGTTTAAAACTGGAGAGTTTTATTTAAAACTGGAGAGTTTTATTTAAAACTGGAGAGTTTTGTTTAAAACTGGAGAGTTTTGTTTACAACTTAGGTGTTTTATTTGAAATAGAAGAGTTTTGCTATAAACAGAAGAGTTTTATTGTAAAGTGGAGAGCTTTACCTAAAACTAAAGAGTTTTATTTAAAATTTGCTGAAGTTTCATCTAAAACTGAAAATTTTTATCTACAATTTGAGACTTTTATTTCAAATTAGGGAGTTTTATTTAAAACTGGAGAGTTTTGTTTAAAACTGGAGAGTTTTGTATAAAACTGGAGAGTTTTATATAAAACTTATTTAAACTAGAGAATTTCATTTAAAACTTGGGTGTTTCATTTGAAATAGAAGAGTTTTGTTATAAACAGAAGAGTTTTATTGTAAAGAGGAGAGCTTTACCTAAAACTAGAGAGTTTTATTGAAAATAGAGAGTTTTATTTAAAACTAAAAAGTTTTATTTAAAGCTAGAGGGAGTTTTACTTAAACCAAAGAAATTTGTTATTAACTAAAGAGTTTTATTTTTATCAGTTTAAAACTGGAGAGTTTTATTTAAAACTTGGGTGTTTTATTTGAAGTAGAAGAGTTTTGTTATAAACAGAAGAGTTTTATTGTAAAGTGGAGAGCTTTACCTAAAACTAGAGAGTTTTATTGAAAATAGAGAGGAGTTTTATTTAAAACTATAGAGTTTTATTTAAAGCTAGAGGGAGTTTTACTTAAACCAAAGAAATTTATTATTAACTAAAGAGTTTTATCTAAAATTCACTAGTCTCTGAAGAAAAAGACATGGGGTTCTCATTAAACTTACGAGTTAAGTGTATAACCGGAAGTATTTGTCAATTAACCCTTTCATGCCCGAATTTTTTGGGCCAGAGCTAAAATTTTTTTAAGGACATGTGTTTGTTAGTCATGGCCTAAATATGAAGTGATATTAAATTCAGAGTCCTGCGTATTCTGGTTTTACACGTTTTTACCCAAGCTTGTTTGCAAAAAAAAAATTTAAAAAAAATAAAAATTACGGAATTTATGAACAAAAATGTACAATGTTGCCTATAGGCAACATCGGGCATGAAAGGGTTAAAAGTAAAATTTTATTAAAAATTCCAAAGATTTAAATATTTTTTAATTAAAAACCTTTTGAATTTTATAAAATAGCAAAGAGTAGTATACAAATGAAGAGTTTTCTAAGCATTTCTTTTCTAACGAAGTATTTTCATAAAAGACACGAGAGTTGCATTTTGAAAAGCAAAAACTCGCGAGTTTTTAAAAAAACCTGGACTAAAAGTAAACATTTTTTTAAAGTTCACACTTAAAAAACTATTTTTCTTTAAAACTTTTAAGAGCAAAATACTTTCTTATTAGAATTTCTTCGTATTTTTTTAAAT
This sequence comes from Sarcophaga carnaria, assembly GCA_958299815.1. NCBI lineage: Eukaryota > Metazoa > Arthropoda > Insecta > Diptera > Sarcophagidae > Sarcophaga > Sarcophaga carnaria. The sequence continues at coordinate 2,813,439 of OY283149.1, forward strand.
CTTTAAACTATCTTGTGTTGTTTGGTTACACAAAAAAAAACTTTCAAGAGTTTTATAAAAAGTTCTTAGAAAAACATGTAAAACTCGAGTTTTGTTTTTAAAATGTTGAATTTAAGAATCTAAGGAAGAAACCATAATTAAAACTCTTGAATTTGCCAGGCAGTAGTTTATTACTTTTCGAAGGCTTTTTGTAAAACAGGTCTAGACTTACATACTCGCTAAACATTTCACACCTCTGCTAAACTCATTTCAACTCAACAATTGCTGTTGTTTGCAGGTACATAATTTCCTTTTACAGCATGTGTATGGGACTTTCCCAGTGTCAGTGCCAATAACTTAGCAGACAGTGAGTCGCCTATTATATGATTTCTTATTATGATAGGTGATTAATACACGCCATATGTTCTGAAATTTTCCAATGGTTTTTCCCAATTTCAGAAAACAAAAGCAAAAATTGCAACAAGCTGATGATAACCTTGCTACGCGCCTTTGTGCAGAGTGCGGATTAGGTAAATTTATAGCGAACTCTTGAAGAGTTCGCTCAAGTGTGTGGTGGGTGTTCGCATATAAAAAGAAAAAAACGGTGACTTGTTAAATTATATCTGCAAAGTACTTTAAAAAATTAAGCTTTCTGTTCTACCTGCATAGGAATTTATTTCAGGATTTACTTACTAACTTTAAAAGCTCTTCAGATTTGTATTTACGAGCACCCGTGCAGGTTATCAACCTCAGATTACTTTTTTATACTCGGATGCGTGACTCACAGCTCCTTTTTGTAGTTTCGTAACACAAGTTTTGATTTTTTAAACCCATTGGGCTTGGAAGAGCCGCCTTTGTCTCTCTTTATATTCCCTTTCGATGAGCATCTCTCTCCGAACATCTATCAGCACATGACAGAAAGGTTGTTACCCCATCAGCGGAGTGGAAGCTCGTCTGCATCCTTAATGTGACGAATTCATAATCTGGGACCCAGCAGAGTATAACCTTGTGATGTCTACCAAGCTGATTCAGTTTTTCCAGGCAGTACCATACTAATTTCTGTTTTTGTACGCCCTATCCAAGTTGAGTTGCGCACATCTTTCGGTGGCATAGATTTCTGCTTGCAAAATACATGCGAGTTTCCCCATGAGCTTGGAATATCTAATTCTAGGACTAAGAACCTCTGCTTCTGTAGTAAGATCTGAAATCGTATGAAAGAACGTCTAACCGGCAAGCATGTCGCTTTAAAAATCAGATTTGGCTAACTCAAGCAATTTAACAGGTGAACAGGGAGATAAAATTATTTTAAAATCTTTCGCGACGGGTTCCGTATATTGTATATACGGCAGCCACTTGGTGCATCACAGCGGCTGACGTCGTGTACATACGACAATTACTTATTGGTCCACTTATTGGTCATTTATTTGTTTCGCAAAAGATGGAGACGATGTATGGTTAGTCACGCCATTATAAAAAATTGCAAATTGTAGTACAGGTGCGCCGCCCCGAAAGGGTTAATAAGCAGACTTGGCCATCTCAAGCAATTAAATAGGTCTTTCGGCTGTTGTGTTAGTTGTGTAATGAAAATTATTTTTAATAGCCAGCCTCAGCGTAGCTAAGCGGATACATATGAGGGGCTTACATGGGGGCGTTGCCTAGATTCAGTAAGAGTTTGGCAACGTTATATAGCCACCAAAATCATGCAATTTAATGCCGAAAGTTTGCGTAAAAAGGGTACGCAATCATAGCTTTACATACATAATTGGTCATTACAACCCTTCAGTCAGGATTACGACCTAGTTTCTCACACCACTTATGTTGTGTGTGTGTTAATTTTATACATGAGCGGCAGGACCTACAGTTTAAAGTCGACTCCGAACGACAGATTTTTGAGAAACTTTTCATGGCAATTTTTATTTACTCTCAGAGTTTTTGCCAGAAATCTGCTGCGAGAAAGTCGCCGAAGAAATACTTTCTGTATTTTGTTTTGATGTCTGGCATGTGGCCCGAACCCTGGCTTTGCGTCTAATAAGCCAACACACTACCTACTAGACTATGGTGACTTCAGTCATAGCTTTATGCGGATTTTATTTAATTTTACATTTGAAATCCAAAACAACAAAAAAATGCAAAACTCTCTCAAAACTTACTCACGAGTTTTACATATTTTTGCGCGTGTTAATCTAGAAGAGAGAAAATTATTTTCACGATAAAATTTGTTTCAACAATCAAGCCAACTTTTTTTTTAACACCGGCTTTAACAATACAACACAACACACGTAATTTCCTTGCACTGTCCTTGCCTGCCTACGAGGCACATGTGTTTTTGATTAGTTTTGCCAGAATTTACGCACTTCTTCTCTTTCCCTCGTTAAACAAGGCGCGCGTAGAAGGATCATCTGTTTTGAGAAAACAAATAAAAATTCCCATAAGGTGTTTAAGGAAAAACCATAAGAAAATTTCAAAATTTCCAAACATATGTTGAACAGACACGTCATAACAGGCGACACAATGTCTAGCACACCAGCTACACACAAAAACACGGGGAAAGCCCGACTCAAGAAAAAAACAGAATTTCATTTAAGGAAAGGTGAATTGAAATTAGTGTACACAGGTGTGTGTGAGTGCGGAAAATCCCTGTTTAAAATACAAAATTTTTCCATATGTTTTGTATTAGCACAACAGTTTTTATGTTGTGGTCGTTACACAAGGACGTTGTGTAAAGCAAGGTACTAAAAACAGGTACTAAATTTTAGTACCTGTTTGTCTGTCTCTTCGTTTCGTTTCGTTTCGTTTAATCTTTAGCTTAGGCTTAGGCGTTAATTGTAGTTGATGGTGATTAAATTATGAAAAAATCAAATTTTCTTTTTAAACATTCATTTACGAAATGTTTATCCAGAGGGGGCCCCGCCGTATTAACTTTCACACATTTTTAAAGGAAAATACGGAAAATCATTCTAAAAAGAAAAACAAGAAAATGTGTGTGTGTGTCTAAATAATCTTTTCCTAAATAATTAAACGAACCACACACGCAAATATTTAATCTGATTTAATATTATAACAACACTTCTTCCTTTTCCTTTTCACAAAATTTCTTTGCAGCCTCTTTGATGCCAAGGTACCATCGTCGCAACGTTCTTCCGGTTTTCATATTTCGGATATTTTGAATTTAGAAAACTCGGAGCTAAAACACAATGTTGTACATTCCGCCGCCGCCGGCCATACAGCGTCCACCAACGATATTATTTCCCCCCATCAAAGCAACGACCAGCACAGCGATCATTTAGCCACAGCGCCAACTCTAAATGGTGGTGGCGACTCTGCTGCAACGCATTTAGCGGCGTCACAAAACCATCATCATCATCATCATCACACAACGTTATTGGATCATAATAATGCCGTTGCTGTTGGCAACTCATCATCAGCTACTGCCGTCGCGGCAGTTAATGCCTCCGCTCAGGCTCAGGCAGCTGCCCAGGCATTTATAGCCGCCAATCATAATGCAGCCGCAGCTGTAGCGGCTGCAGGGCAATATTTACCGAAAAATTTCGCCAATGGCTTTAACGATGACATGTCCTCGTATCATATAGCCCACACGATGTTAACGCATACGGGTCGTTCGCCCTGGATCAAGGAAAACGAATTGTATGGTAAGTTTTTAAGCTTAAAATTCGATTCTCTTGCAAAAAATTCTTCTGCTCGTTCTATTCACGAACGGTGGGATTTATTATTTAACGTCGTGCCCGACTGACAGATTTTTGAGAAGCTTTTCATGGCAATTGTACTTAACTCTCAGAGTTTTTCAACAGAAGGCTATTGAGAGAAAGTCACCGAAAGAAATATTTTCTTAATGTTTCGTTTTTGTTTGAACTACGGGTACTAGAGTCTAATAAGCCAAGACACTACCTACTATCATTAGGCTACGAAGACTTCAATCAGATGATAACATATTCTAAATTTACTATTGCCGAGCAGAAGAGTCAATTAAACGGTTTGTTAACTGGCTAAGGTCTTGTCGAATACACAGAAGATTCAGATCCTGAAGTAATCCTGAAAGCCTTCGATGATATTTACCGAGATTTCATTCTGATTATGCCGGACATCTCGTAAAGAGAACACAGAAAAACTATTGTTACCCCTCTCTGGGTGAATGCAAAGTTACGAGGGTTGTTAACTGTCCAAGGTATTATCGAATATAAAGGGTCCGCCAAATAACTTCTTTTTTTTTATGCTTTAAAAAAACTACTGAATATTTTCTCAAATTTCTTTTTTTATTTGAAAGTACAATCCTCGGCTGGCCATGCAGTAGCCTACATGATCGATCCAATTTTTAAGCACATTATCGATTGTGTGAAGCTGTATTTCACCAATGGCTTCACGAATATTGTCCTTTAAAGCGTCAATTGTCTCTGGCTTGTCGGCATAACACTTATCTTTGACGGCACCCCACAAATAATAGTCCAACGGTGTCAAATCGCAGCTCCGAGGTGGCCAAACGACATCAACTCTGCGGCTGATAAAGCGATCTTAAAAAACAGGGCGCAAAACATCGAGTGTAGCTTCGGCTGTGTGGCACGTAGTGCCGTCCTGTTGAAACCAAATGTTGCCAATATCCTCCTCTTCAATTTTTGTGAACAAAAATTCGTTCAACATGGCCCGATAACGATGCCCATTGACTGTAACGGCCACTCCTTGCTCATTTTCGAAGAATAATGGTCCAATTATGGGTCTGGACTAAAATCCGCACCAAACAGTGACTCGTTTTGGGTGCGTTGGCTTTTCAATGTATGCGTGCGGGTTTTCTGTGCCCCAAGTGAGACAATTTTGCTTGTTTACATACACCCGCCAAGATCAAAATGAGCTTCATCTGAAAAGATGATTTTTTTTGCCAAAATCGGCATCTTCTGGTGTATGCTACTGCATGACCAGCCGAGGCATTTTCATTTGAATGAAAATATTTTCCATTATTAACCGGAAGGATTGTACTTTCAAATAAAAAAAGAAATTTGAGAAAATATTCAGTAGTTTTTTTTAAAGCATTTAAAAAAAAGTTATTTGGCGGACCCTTTATGTACGTAGAGGGTTTTTACATTCTTACAAATAGGCAAAACAATCCTAGAAGCTACTTCCGGTTTCACAACCTCCATTCTAGTTAACGGCAAGATATTCTACTGTTATCCTTGTCTGTTTGAATGGTTTCGCAGGCCATTAGGGAAAACTAGTGGCTGATAGGCTAACTTAACCAGGTACTAAACTGCATTTGCATTTCAAACTTAAGTAACTGCTAGCGCAGGCAATATCAGTCAGGGAATCCTATGCCTTACTCCTACAAATCTACGCAAGCTATGATGCCAGTAGAAAATCCTCATTGACTAGAATTCACCGACTGAAACTTACGCATAATGGGTACGGGAAATTACTAGTCATTAACTCATCGGTATTCATGCAAGAAGACCCCATTTTAGTATAACAATTTTCGTCCTTAGATCCTGCAATGAGGTTGATGAGGGTAAAAGTATCACCCACCTTCTCTGTCACGGTTCAACAAACAGAAATAGCGACTCTAAAGGACTTTTTTGGATAGCTGCAGATGTTAGGTTAATTCGAATGGTTTGCTAAACATGGTTTCAATGTGGCTACGGTTAATGCACACAAAGATCTTTGATAGGCTTTATGAGCTCTTTGGAACTTGATGCGAAGAGAAGTTTAATGGCTGTCCTGAAGATGAGATTATGTTTTTGTCATCTAACGGCTTAAGCATGAACCCGTACAAACTAAAGAGGAAACTAATTTCCCATTACGAGATCAAAATTAAAAAACTCCTGTGTTTTAAATAAAACTCTTTATAAAAAATTTTTTGTGGATTACATAACACGATTTTTAAATTCCTTTAAAACTCGCGAATAAAAAATAAAACTCGCGAATAGTAAATAAAACTCGCGAGTTTTAAATAAACCAAAACCAAAAAAACGATTTCCCTAGATTACAAAATACGGTATTTAAATTTTCGATATTGAAAAATTCAGATTTTCCCTTCTATTTCAAAATAAATAAATAAAACTCGAGAATAAAAAATAAAACTCGCGAGTTTTAAATAAAACTCTTGACCAAAATTGGCTTGTGAATTATAAATTACGATTTTTAAACTTTTTATATTGAAAAATGAAGATTATATTCTGATTCTTCTGTGTTTCAAAAGTAAATAAAACTCGCGAATAAAAAATAAAACTCGCGAGCAGTAAATAAAACTCGCGAGTTTTAAATAAACCAAAACCAAAAAAGGTTTTCCCTGGATTACAAAATACGATTTTTAAATTTTCTATATTGAAAAATTTAGATTTTCCCTTCTGTGTTTCAAAAGTAAATAAAACTCGCAAAGAGTAAATAAAACTCGCGAGTTTTAAATAAAACTCTTGACCAAAATTGGCTAGTGAATTACGTAAAATACGATTTTTAAACTTTTTTATATTGAAAAATGAAGGTTATATTCTGATTCTTCTGTGTTACAAAAGTAAATAAAACTCGCGAATAAAAAATAAAACTCGCGAGCAGTAAATAAAACTCGCGAGTTTTAAATAAAATTTATGATCAAAAATGTTTTTCCTGAATTACAAAAAACGATTTTCAAATTTCCTATATTGAAAAATTTAGATTTTCCCTTCTATTTCAAAATAAATAAATAAAACTCGCGAACAGTAAATAAAACTCGCGAGTTTTAAATAAAACTCTTGACCAAAATTGGCTTGTGAATTACGTAAATTACGATTTTTAAACTTTTTATATTAAAAAAATGAAGATTATACTCTGATTCTTCTGTGTTTCAAAAGTAAATAAAACTTTCGAATAAAAAATAAAACTCGCAAGCAGTAAATAAAACTCGCGAGTTTTTAAAGAAACAGAACCCAGAAAGGTTTTCCCTAGATTACAAAATATGATTTTCAAATTTTCTATATTGAAAAATTCAGATTTTCCCTTCTGTTTCAAAATAAATAAATAAAACTCGCGAATAAAAAATAAAACTCGCGAGTTTTAAATAAACCAACACCAAAAAAGAGGTTCCCTAGATTACAAAATACGATTTTCAAATTTTCTATATTGAAAAATTTAGATTTTCCCTTCTGTTTTAAAATATATAAATAAAAATAAATAAAACTCGCGAACAGTAAATAAAACTCGCGAGTTTTAAATAAAACTCTTGACCAAAAAAAGTTTTTTATGGATTACAAAATTTGATGTTTAACTCTTTTATGTTTAAAAATAAAGATTATGTTGTGATTTTCTTTTCTGAGTTTTATATGGAAATAAAACTCTCTTATATAATATAAAATTTATTTTATTTTTTTAATGACAAATCGTTGCTAAAAATGCTCTTAATTTCCTTAATAGTCACAGGGCACTTAACTGCTTCAGTTAAATGTTATTTCAAGGATATTTCCCCACAGTCCTTGCCATGTATTTCGCTAAATTTGTTTATTATTGTCTTATAGAGAGTGATTAATGATTATGCCATAGCAACAGCTAATGTATGTTGTATTATTATTACTGTTATTTGAATGTATTATCCTTTTAATAACTTAATAAAATACAAAAAAAGGAAGACGATAGATAGTCTACTTAGAAATAAATGCTAAGACTGCAGGGAGCTTTAGAGCAGCTGTAAAAATTCCCATGAACTCTCACTTCACCATGAAGTCAGAATAGTTTTGTGTGAGAGTGAGTGAGTGAGTTTTTAAGCAGAAAAGGAAGAGCGTGCCAATTTTTTTCTTTCTTTTAAACTTATAAAATCCTGAATGAATGTGACTTACAAAAAATAAAATGTGAAAAGAAAATAAACAAAATAATCCTCAAGTGTGAAGCACCCAAAAAATGGAAAACTATTAGTCAAGATTAAAAAAAAACGGCATAAATTGCCGTTTAGGAATATCATGAAAAACGAAAAATTATTATTAAGGGGTGGCTAGGCTAGGCTATTAAATATTATTTTTTGTCTTTTGATTGAAATGGAAAAAAGGAAGGAAACATCTGCCTTTTGTATGCGGTGACCAGGTTAATAAATCGATAGTGAGTGAGCGAGTGAATGAAGGCAAATAAAACCCAGAAAATAACTTTTTAGCTTACAATTAATGACAAGCAAGATTTTCTTTCGCTCTCTCTGCATTGTGGAATAACAATTGAGAAAATAAACACGGAAAATTTGTCTACAATTTGCCATTGAATTTTCGATTTGAAAAAGTATCCTCAAGGATACCAGAGAATACCATCTATACAGTGTGCTGGCACTTCCAACTCTTATTAAACACACCCTAATGAGCCAGAGCATTGTAAACAGAAAATAACTGGCAATTCATATGTATTTACTCACTCACTTACATTGATAGATAGACAGACAGGATACACACACAGAATACACACAAGCACACACGATATAAAACTGTTTAGTACACTGTCTGCTACGCATTACAGTTGCTAAATTATTTAGTCAAACAGGGTGGTGGCTCTATATTCACTCATATTCTTCTACTGCAATTGCATTGTAGAGACTAAATCTCCCCATCAATCTTAAAAGGATTTGCTGTTGGCTGTGTGTGTGTGTGTCGTGTCGTGTTGTATACAAAAATCAAATGTCAATTAATCCTGTTACTTTTTGTTTTTACAAATTTCTAATTGTTGTTGTTGCTGTTGTTGTTTGAAAACCAAATTTACAAAACCGGCATCGTTTACCTGATGCCACACAAAAACGAAAAAAAAATTTCATTCATAAACTCAACTCTCAATTCAATAGCTCAGCAGGAGCCTTAGAGAGACAATTATTACTTCCTCTCTGCTTCCTCTGCTTTATTGTTTATAAAATGCATACGTTTGCCTGCGTACGTTTTCGTTTTTCGTTCGTATATGATCACAGTAGTGATGTGATCTTTACACGTTTTCGTGTAAACAGGGTGGATGGATTTTCTGTATGTATATGATATGTATGTATCTGCTAGGAAAACATGCTCATTTAAAAAAAAACCTCAACTAGAGGTGTGATCTATTAGGTCATCCTTTTGGTTTGTAAATGGGCAAAAAAAAGGCAACAATTTATTGGAGGACACCCCTATAAAAATAGACAATGAATTAAATAATATTGCTATTGATACACCCTGTATCAAAGGAAAACTCATATTCAAACAGACTTTAATTTCAATATAATCATGAGGTGTTGTATTGCACCGTTAATTTTAGCCTTCTGTCTGATCATTGATCACTGGTAGGCAAGGCTATGCTAGACTATCAAGGAGCAAGTTTCGCTATTTTGTGGCATACAGTTAGGGATCAAGAACGGATTCTTGAAGCAGGAGCAGTAGCTTTTTGGTCCTAGAAAGAAATATTCCATGCCCACACTATTTGTTATTCAGGCCGCCATTCGAACTCTGTCCTCTTATGAGGTTAAATCTGGAGAAGTTGAAGCAAAAACCAGACATATAACAGAGGATATCAGGGAATCAATCCTACAGCGGCGCTGAATGCTCTGTAAGATCCGTGGAACACGTGGTAGTGAATACCAAAGCTTTGGAGACTATGGTTAGATTTTTTTTTTTTTTTTTTTTTTTTTTGTAAAACCAGCACTCAGGGGATGGCCCCTACTCATGCAGTGCATTGTGCAGGTTTAGGAAAATAGGTTATAGGAAGGTGGAAAGAGGGAGAAGTGTTTGTGGACATTTGATTTAAACTCAAGATGCGAACGGCAAGGAAACGAGTTGCTGCTAGGTGACTATATAATGGCCAGTGCTATACCTTCACCATTAGACAGTCTACAGCAATCGTCTCCAAGAAGCCCGCATCTTAAGGTTGAGTTCAACTATGATTGATGGTACATTCGAGCACACAGCTCTTATGAGATTAAATTGAAGATAGTATGGAACTATCTGCAGAAACTGAAGCAGTTTGGTAAGCAGAATAAGGTTGGTCTCTGCTGGCACCCCGAGATCATGTGGGATTTCTCAGCAATGATCAAGAAAACGAGCTTGCAGGCCTGAACCCTTCTGTAGAGCTGGGGCTATTGTTTGGAAAGGGATGCTCATCGAAAGGGAAGGTAAAGAGAGGCAGGAATATATTCCAAGTGGATGTGTGGCTTTTGAACTAGGTTTTGATTTCTTTTATATACCAAGCAACGTATTGAGAAAGCCTTAGTTTTTCTGTTTCTTATAAAAAATTCTTTTTTTCTTATGCAACTCTTTTTAGGTGTCCAACAACCTGCCAGTCCCGATAGTACCTCACCCGTTAACTCTGAAGTCTCCTACACTTATATCGGCACAAATTGCCAAACCTCGCCAGCATTATCGGCAGACTACAAAGCCTACAGTCGATCGGCGGATAGTGATGCTTTGTCGGTGGGTGGTGGTGATTCAACGAACCTGCATCATCTAAACGGCCAGCCGAATGTAAATGGTCAACTACTCAAAACCAATACGGACAGTAATAATAGTGCTGGTGGCAATTCCTCTAATCCCCATGATGATAGTCTCATAGAAGATGGTATTGAAGAGGAAATTGATGATGAAAACGATCAAGATGGCACAAATACGGGCACAGGAGTGGATGGCATGCCTAGTAAGAAGCGGAAACGTAGAGTTCTATTTACCAAGGCCCAAACGTATGAACTGGAGAGAAGATTTCGCCAGCAACGCTATTTATCGGCACCCGAGAGAGAGCATTTGGCCAGTTTGATACGACTGACACCGACCCAAGTGAAGATTTGGTTTCAGAATCATCGTTACAAGACAAAACGGGCCCAAAACGAAAAAGGCGTCTACGAACAACATCCTGCTCTGCATGGTCATCATCATCATCCCGGTGCATTGCCATCGCCTAGGCGAGTGGCTGTGCCAGTGTTGGTACGCAATGGTAAGCCGTGTTTAAGTGATGGCACCAAAATTGTGCCGCAAGATTGTGTGTCTGCTTCTATGCAAAATGCTGCTGCTGCTCATCATTTGGTTTTGGCTAATGGTGCTGCCTATCAGCATGCTGCAGCGGCTGCTGCTGCGGGTATGCATGCTGCCCATGCCCATCAGAGGGCCTGGTGGCACTAGAAATTAATGGAATTTTTGGCGTAGCAACTCTAGTGAATTTTTAGAACAATTTTTCGCGATAACAAATGCCTGTAAAAAGGACAAGGGAATGATTATAAAGCTAGTGGATGGCGTAGGGGGAAAACGCAGAAAAAGGTGAGAAAAACCGTAAATTTTCTTGAAAAAAAAACAACAACTGAAACAAAGCAATAATTTGAAGGCACAGCCATGTATGTATGTAGTAGAAGCGACTCGAATAATCAACAATTTGGACAATAAATTTTCTCACTGTAAAAACAAAAATTTTAAAATTTAAAAAGAAAAAAAACAAAATAATTTTCTTTTAAAATAAATTGTAAATATTAGAAGCAATTCCTTAACAAAAAATAATAAGAAATAAAATTATAAAAAATATTAAAAATTTTGTTAAAAAATTTTTATAAAAAAAAACCTGTACAGATTTCCATAAAAAAGTTTTCTTTTCTTTATGTTTGAGTGTAAATATTAATAAAATTTAAATAAAAATAAACATTTTAATAATAATATTGTAAAATTAAAAATTAAAATTAAATTAAAATTTACCTGTAAATCTTTCTTTAATTATAAGTTGAGTTGAAAAAAAAACCTAAAAAGAAAAAAAATTAAATTAAAATACTTTAAAAATACTAGAATTTATTATAATTAATTATTATTAATTAATAATAAAAATAATAATAAAAAAGGAAAAGAAATAATTTTTAAATAATTTTTTTTTTAAGAATTTTATGGGAATTTATAGTTTATAATTTGTAATTGTGTAATATTAATTTGTATTATAATAAAAAACAACAAAGAAAAAAATTAAACCAAAACTTTAAAATAAAATGTTAATTTAGTCAATAAAAAAAATATAAAAAAAAAATTCATTAAAAAATCCTGATTTTTATTGGGTTCATGACAATGAAACTGAATGCAGTCAAATTCTGGCTCAATCTGGACTATGGAGATGCTGTTAATCGGAGAAGATCATACGTATGTTTTCTTACAACTTTCTGAATAGAACATTCGATTTTAGAATTCAAATAAGGGACTTCTGATCTATAGATCAGATGGTTCCCAACGGAATATTGCTATATGCTAATGGCTTAAGGCTGTGTGTCTTTTTGCTATATGTGCCAGTTCCATCATCGTCAGCCTGCGTCCAGACCCCGCTCTTTCCATATTCTACCGCGTCTTGGTCAAATTTTTTCCTTCGCAGGACATGTTCACACACAAGTTGTTTTACGGCGTTCCAGCTTCCTCTACTGTTTATCATTTTCACCACGACGTTTGTAGCACTAATAATGCTGATTTCAGCCTCAAGACCCTGACGGCTTTCGACCCAGCAAGGGCAGCGGAAGAAAGTGTGTTCAGCATCATCTAACATTTCTTTCTACTCATACATGCAGAATGGCGAGCGGCATTTTCCCATGCGATGCAGGTACTCTCTGAAATATCCATCTGACCGGTCAGCATCTGGGTTATATACATAGATGTCTACTTCACCGTTTTTTCTGTTTTTCCACACTTGCAATTCGGGAATCACCTACCATGCTGTTCATTTTCCCAGCGAGATTGCCATTTTAGCAAGACTTCATACTTTATCGTTCCTATGCTCTGCGGTATTATATTTATTAAGGGGATCGTCGTCGTAGTCTAGTAGGTAGTGTGTTGGCTTATTAGACGCAAAAGCCTGGGTTCGAGCCCCAGGCCAGACATCAAAATAAAATACAAAAAGTATTTCTTCGGCGACTTCCTCTCAGCAGATTTCTGGCAAAAACTCTTAGAATAAATGAAATTTTGCATGAAAAGTTTCTCAAAAATCTGTCGTTCGGAATCGACTTTAAATTGTAGGACCCGCCGCCACTCATGTATAAACTTAACACAAACAACATGAGTGATGTGAGAAACTAGGTCGTAATCCTGACTGAAGGGTTGTAATGACCAATTATGTATGTATGTATGATTGCCATTTTAGAAATACTTCATTCTGTATCATTCCTATGCTCTGCGGGTCGTGATATTTAATTTTCTTATAGGCTGCCCAACAAACACTACAATGTTTTCCCTAGCAGAAGTCATACCTATTTTGAAAGTGTCACAATGCTTGCTGGTTAGCGGAATTTTCTTTAAAAATCTCCTGATTTACTCAGACAGTCAGGCTGCGATTAAGTCCCTAACGAACGTAATTTGAACGTCTGACCTTGTTCAAGAATGTCATGATCATTCAAAGGTAAAACTGATATGGATTCCAGGACAAACCGATATCATTGGAAATTGCAGAATTTTCTATGAAAACCTCTTCATTTACTCAGACAGCCAGGCTGCGATTAAGTCCCAAACGAACGTAGTTTTGACGTCCGTTCTTGTCCATGAATGACAAGGGTTTGGCAGAGAAATTTCGATTCATTCAACCGTAACACTTATATGGATTCCAGGACAAAGAGAGATCATTGGAAATTGCATTGCTGATGAGCTGGGCAGGATCAGTACATACATACATACATAATTGGTCTTTACAACCTTTTAGCCAGGATTACGACCCAGCTTCTCACATCACCTATATTGCGTGTGTTAATTTTATACACGCGTAGCGGCGGGACCCGAAATCGCCGTGGTGTAGTAGGTAGTGTGTTGGCTTACTATTCGTAAAGCCCGGGTTCGTATCCCAGGTCAGACATCAAAAAATGAAATATGAAAAAAATATTTCTTCGGCGACTTCCTCTCAGTAGATTTCTGGCAAAAACTCTGAGAGTAAAATAAACTGCCATGAAAAAGTTTCTCAAAATTCTGTCGTTCGGAGTCGACGTTAAACTGTAGGTCCCGCCACTCATGTATAAAATTAACGCACACAACATGAGTGGTGTGAGAAGCTAGGCCGTAATCCTGACTGAAGGGTTGTAATGGCCAATTATGTACATATGTATGTATGTAGCGGCGGGACCTACAGTTTAAAGTCGACTTCGAACGATAGATTTTTGAGAAACTTTTCATGACAATTTCATTCACTTACAGATTTTCTGTAAAAATTTGCTGAGAGGAAGTCGCCGAAGAATTATTTTTTCATATTTCGTTTTGATGGGGTTTGAACCATGGCCTCTAGACTACTACTAGACTACGGCCAGTAAGGAGCTCGCTATTTTCGACATGTTAGAGGGCATAGATATTCCGATTGTCTTTAGTTAAACTGGAAATTATCCACTCTTTTTACAGCGAAGCTCAATATCGTTGGTGGCCAGGATTAGAATGCAATGGGTGTCACTGTCACCATAGGAAGCCATAAGGGAGCCAATTTAGTATGGAAAAAAAACAGAATATTAGTGGGGATGCTCTATTATACCAATAGACCTTTTGATACTATTACATGTAGAATATAAATTCATTTAAATGTTCGCCATGGCTTCCCTAAGTAGAGGGCATTTGAAATGTCCAATTTTCCATGACCCTGCATAGCACATAGCTCAAACCGTATTTGTCCGATGACATGGATCTGTCTGTGGGACATGGATCTTGTCTGTGCTTTGTGGCTTATTCGCATGTGTCTTTTGTGGTTTCAGAAAACCCCGACAAGAAAAAGTCTAACGTTGGCGGCCAGCATTAGACTGCAATGGGTCTCACTGCCACCAACTCAGCCCTCGGCCCTAATAGGAGAGGGTGGGGTTTGATCTATCATAAGAATATATCATCCTTTACGATTCTATTACTGAAAATATTACAATCACACCGTCGGCATATAATTTTTTATTCGATTTTCTTTATTTTTTATTGCAATATTTATTACCGCCGGCATGTAAGCTATTTTCGATAGATTTTTTTAAAAACATACTTGTCTTCACCCAATTATATATTAATTTGCCATCATAAAAAAACGTATGGAACTACAATATGAAATGGAATCATCTTCAGAAGTACCTTTAATGAGGTCCTCATTAAATCGTATTGAAATCATTATGATGGGGCACTTGAAAATTATGATTGTCGTGGTAAAACAAAACAAAACCAAACAAAACTAAACGAAACGAAACGAAACGAGACACTCTTGTAGGAATTGAAGTGTCAAATCATAAAAATAAAAATAAAAACTTTTTTACATATGAGGGAAAGGGGACAAGGGGACTTGTGGTAGGGTGTTGTAAAAAGAATTGGTATACGGAATACGAAATAGTACGTACTCAGACAACTAAACTGCGTTTAATTAAATAGAAAAACTTATTCATTAAATGGGGAAAAAATGTACTTCAGTTTCGATACGATGACACATTTTGAACACAAATTGTTCATGTACAACACCACTTAGTACTTCTCTTAGTACACTCGTCCGTACATACGTACTCTCATTGCTGTTCAGCTCATTAAGAAAAGTACTTAAACGCGTACTCGAAAAGTAGGAAAACAAATTGGAAAAGAAAAGCAAAGAAGAAAAAAAGATTTTAAAATGAAAATTGACTGGCAGTCCCAGGAACAAGTACCATAAAAAGCCATCCAATGATGTCCATAGGCCTCATAAATTCTTTCTTATCCAAAGAATTTAAATTTAAAATAATTTTTCGTTTTATTTTTTTGGTTTTGTTTTAGATTTTTGATTAACTATTCGATCAACACGGGTTGTCATAAATTGTTTTTTGTTTTTTTGTTATTTTTTTAAAATAATAAATGGACGTAAGAGGTTATAACATTAATTCACGAGTGTCATAAATTTTCAATGATTTATCAGACACCAACCATCAGAAATTATATGAAAATATCAAGACATTTTCGTTTTAAAACAGAAGACGACGTTTAAAGATTAGAAATGAAATAGAGAACCTGAAACACAGCACTTTAAATGTATGACAACATTGATATGCTTTCGTTTATTTACTTCACAACTCGGATTGCCTTAACACATCTTTTCAGGCGCCTCTGCTTATTGTGCGCCTTCTCCAGCGAGGCCAGCGCTTTCTCGATTTGATCCTCCTAAAACAGACAATGCCGTCCTCTATGCTAATCCCCTCATCAAATACAAACGGACGATTGCTGTAGACTGTCTAATGGTGAAGGTATAGCACTGGCCATTATATAGTCACCTAGCAGCAACTCGTTTCCTTGCCGTTCGCATCTTGAGTTTAAATCAAATGTCCACAAACACTTCTCCCTCTTTCCACCATCCTATAACCTATTTTCCTAAACCTGCACAATGCACTGCATGAGTAGGGGCCATCCCCTGAGTGCTGGTTTTACCAAAAACAAAACAGTAACAAGATTTTCCATTCAAACGACATGGCCGAGACAGCACAGTCGTTTTGTGTGTTAATGCGCTGCACACCGTCCGTAGCCATTGAGGAGTTTATACACCTCCTTGTTGAATTGGATAAATCTGAGTGTTGATCGCAATTTTCCTTATAGGAATGTGTTGAGGGCCTGTTAATACGATTATGTGTAGAATAAAAAATCGCTTAAATATGTCTGCAACAGCTTCCCTGTCCAGTTTTCCATGACTCTGGAGCACAAAAATCAAACAGAATTTGTCCGATGGCATGGGTTACGTTGGCTGTGGTTTGCGGTTTATCGCACGAATCTGTTCTGATTGAAGTCGCCGTGGTCTAGTAGGTAGTGTGTTGGCTTATTAGACGAAAAGCCAGGGTTCGAGCCCCAGGCCAGGCATCAAAGACAAAATACAAAAAGTATTTCTTCTGCGACTTGCTCTCAGCAGATTTCTGGCAAAAACTCTGAGAGTGAATAAAAATTGCCATGAAAAAATTTCATAAAAATCTGTCGTTCGGAGTCGACTTTAAACTGTAGGTCCCGCCACTCATGTATAAAATTAACACACACAACATAAATGGTGTGAGAAACTAGGTCGTAATCCTGACTGAAGGGTTGTAATGACCAATTATGTATGTATGTATGTATCTGTTCTGATTTAAGAAGACTCCCACAAGAAAGAGTCTAATGGGGTCAAATCGCACAATCTCAATGGCCAGTTAACATGACCTTCACAGGAGATGACCTTGTCGTCAAATCGCCATTAGCAATGATGGCCTGGCTCACTTCGTTTTCAAAGATATATGGGCCAACGACACCGTGTTCAGCCTAAAATCCATACGAACAGTAACTTTTTCTTTTTGGTTGATGTAGCTTCAAACTTTTTTTACCACAAGGTTAGAGGACGTGTACTTGTCACTTAAGACAAGTACAGTACTCGGAGGTCGAATTGACCCAATTACCACAAAGTGACATAAAAGTGACAATTGATGCCGCTTTCCATCACAAAATAGCGAAAAGAAATCCGTTATCATTTGTCAGCTTTGGCTGATTGCACACAGTGATTGTACAAATTGAATACAATGCCATATGACATAACCTCACTTCCATTTCAACTAATCTAGCGACTGGCTACCTACACAGTGTAAATAAAACTTAAGTTTACCTCTGTGGGGAAACCCGAATTAAACAACATCAATTCAATGCTTTTCTCTGTTGTACAAGTAGCAGTAGGGTTCCTAGAAGCCTATCAGTCCCATTGTTTACATTTTCCCCTTTAACTATATCTCCTCTCACCATATCAGCTCCTCCACCATCAAATACGAACGTATAAAATGTTTTATCGTGACGAAAATATGTTTTATTTTGCTATTGGAAGTCAAATCGTTAAGTTGGTTGGCAGCAGCAGAAACAGCACCAGCAGCAATCAGTGGTGTATGGTGGTGGGCTGAGTATTTCCTCTGATAAGCCCCTGTTTGCTTAGTAAACAGTTTGTTTTTGACCAGTCACAGCCTTAGTTTTGTTATCAGATCTCGCATGAAATTCACCTGTATTATCACAACTTAATGAAAACCAAACCCCAAAAAAACTAAAACAAAAACAAAAAAATTTTCTATCATTGTTGAGGTTTTTTTCTTCTTTCACGAGTTCTGTTATCGACGACACAAAACATTGAAAAAATCGCGCAAATTTCTTGATTTAAATTGAAATGATAGCAGCGTGTTAAATAAACGATAAATTTGAGGAAAAAAAGGAACAACTTTAAAAGACATGAATGAATGAATTTATGTGAGAAAGGTTAGCCAATAACGACCTCCAATAAACAACACTTTCATAAATGTCTTCAAGCTTGAATCCTTTCGCGGCAGTCCCTTGGTTCACCACAGCGGCTGACGTCGTCTAAATACGCAATATGTGGCTAGTCGCGCTATCATGAAAAGTTCCAAATTGGTGTATAAGTGCGCCGTCGCGAAAGGTTTATTTCATTGGTGTTGGCCATCGCAAAAGTGAATGTGTGTTGCGAAGCGTTTTCCTTAGTTTCATCACTTTCAATAACACAACACCACTGAAGTGCTGTGTGTTATTTTTATAAATGAGCGGCGGGACCTACAGTTTAAAGTAGTTTCCGAACGACAGATTTTCGATTTCATGACAATTTCATTCACTCTCAGAGTTTTTGCCAGAAATCTGCTGAGAGGAAGTCGCCGACGAAATGCATTTTCATGTTTTCGTTTCGATGCCTGATCTGGGGTTTGAACCGAGGCCTCACGTCTAATAAGGCAACATCCTACCAACTAGACCATGACGACATACATTTAGCCACAAAAGTATACCTTCGGTTAACAAATTTCAGAAATTTTTTAATAAGATAAGATACCCGATAAGATCTCTATCGGGTTTCGTGATTAGCTCTAGGATCGTTAGGGAATGTCGCCGCTGTCTCGACCTTCTCCCGGTGCGCTTCACCAGTGTCTCTCTGGTGTGGGTCCCCGGGCACAGTGAAATTCCGGGAAACTGTAGGGCCGACGAGCTCGCCAGAGCTGGTGCGCTCCTTCCGGAATCCTCTTCTGTTGAATTGGGTATGCCACTTGCCTCGGTCAAGTTGGCCATTGCGTGGAGGTTCTTTCGGGACGCCAACCTATCCTGGGTCAATGAGGAGTCCTGCTCTACCGCTAGACTCACCTGGCCCAAGATGGATAGAAGGCGTACCAAACGATTACTTGGTCTTGGTCGTGATGTCATCTCGACTACAGTGGCCGTGCTTACAGGTCATTGCGTCATGGGTAGACACGCGGAAAGAATGAGGCTCCCTTTCAACGACTTCTGCCGTGGATGCAGGTCCACTGAGGAAGAGGAGACTGTTGTTCACTTTCTTTGCCAGTGCCCGTCTCTTGCTCCCCATTCCTTGTTAGCCTAACGGAGCTATCATCTATTGACATCAAGGATATAGTTTCGTTCATCAAACTTTCTGGCTGGTTTTCCAGTGCGGGGTAGTCGTACTTTTGTTGTGCAACCCTTGCGCTGACCAACTTCTTCCATTTCCCTGATTTTGATGGAACTTGGTTAGTACAGGGACTGCGTTCACCCGTGGCATCACAACGGGCCGCTATGCGTGCTCAAGTGAGCTTTGTGATAACAGAGCTACCACTCCGACCTAACCTAACCTAATCGGATGTATACTTTCGTGGGCCTGTGCAGGGCCACAATTCAGTTCAATTTCAGAAATATTTTAACCAATGCAAAAGACCGTCTTAAAATCGAGGAAACTATAAAGATTTTCAACGAAAACGGTTTCAGAAATTTTTTAACCGTATGTATACTTTTGTAACTGTGTGTACATACATGGGGGACACATACATATCTTATTCAAAATTACAAATCAAAATGGAAACTCTTACTAACGACACACTAATGAAAATGAAATTATCTCTTGGCCTAGACAATATCTCACTAGAATTGCTTACAGTTATCCTAACAAGCAAAGCTCAACTTTTAAATGGCTAAGAGTGGTTAACGCAAAACTGTGCTCCAGCTCTACATGTTCAATATGGTAAATGTTTTAGCAAAAGACCGTCTAATACTCTGCTACTTGATGTTCGGAATGAACAAGTAAGGAGGTCAGATGTGGGCCCCCATAAAATAAAGCTAATTGGACGATCCTTAGGGATAACTACACAAGAAGACTTCCTAGCTCCGAATGATGCCCGCTGTAACATATTCAAGTCCATGAATGTCGATTATTTCTCGGGGAATTTTCTAAACATTCAAAGCTAACCCTTAGGACACAAAAATAACTTTAGAAATTGCATTGCTGATGGACTGCAACATGTTACAGGATATACACGATATTTTCCGTTCGATTTACAGGGAGGCTCTACTTCGTTTGCAGCCCAATGGCATACGCAATATTGCTAGGCTCGGCTGAAGTGATTTGAATAAGAGGATAATTGATTGAATACCTTAGGTTAGGTTAGGTTAGCGTGGTAGCTTTAATTTACCAAAAAGCTCTCTTGAGCGCGCATAGTCCAAGTAGCTGGTTGGTACGCCTCCCATCCATTGTGGGCCAAGTGAGCCTAGCGATGGAGCATGACTCCTCATTGACCCAGGACCGGTTGGCATCACGGGAGAATTTCCGCGCAATAGCCAGTTTGAACGAGGTAAGTGGCATTCCCACGTTGATTGAGGAAGATTCCGTAAGTAGTGCGCCAGCCCTGGCCATCTCGTCGACCCTGCAGTTTCCCGGAATATCGCAGTGTCCGGGCACCCAGACTAGTGTGACGCCGAGGCGCCCAGAAAGGAGATTGAGGCAGCGGCGACATTCTCTGACGATCCTGGAATTATCCGCAACGTTCGAAAGAGACTTTATCGCAACCTGGCTATCGGAGTAGATCGAGATACGGGTGAAAGGGACAGGAACACCATAGGCGAGGATCCACTGTGCAGCCCGGCAGATGGCCGTTACCGATTGAATACCTTACTTAAACGTCAAGGCAATCCATTGCACTATTGCGGGTTTTCACAGGCAACTGTCCTATTGAAAGCCATACCGATAGCCTTGGTATCGGTGTGAGCCTGAGGAGGATAACGAGATTATCTTTTATCACTTGTGTCGCATTCTTATGGTTCCGAAAGCATACTGCCCCATTGTAAATCATGCCGTTAGACTTGGTATTCACTCAAATGACTTCTGCAGGAGGTGTGGGCCTGAGGAGGGGGAAGGTAATGAGGTTCTCTCAAGCAACTGTCCTATTAGAAGTCATGCCGATAGACTTGCTACTCCCTCGAACAACTTCTGCAGGAGGTATGGGCCTGATGTAGAGAAAGTGAAGAGCCTTCGTGCCATAAACTTTCCAAAATAAGGACTACTGCCATAGCAAGACTTATTTTGCACTCGGGTTGGTTTGCTCTAGGGAATGTTTGATCTCTGGGTTGTGGTATCAAAATGGGCCTAAGTGGAACCTATTCCTTCAAGAGGCTATCTTAACTAAACCAATCAAAGCCATTTCTGGCGTGTTTTTATTATTCTCTTTTAAATAAGTCTACACATCCAGGAATATAGTCTTAGGTTTACCTCTCTGCAATGCCTATCTTAAAATATTAAGTTTTTGTTTTCCTTGACTGGACTGCCTATAAAAAGTGGTTCTCAGAGATGACCCTGAAAATGTGCTTCAATTGAAATTTTATTTTTTTGTAACAAAACCATGGAATTTTTTTGATACGTTTTGTAGGATTTTATCTGATTTTTTGAATTATCTTGTTTATCTATCTACCTATGCCTACCTTAACTGCTCTATATTTTATAATAATTTATTAATACGATAAATCAATCATAACATAAACGTTCAATATTTAATTATTTTCTTAATTAAATAAACATTTTCAAAAAATCTGGGTCTTACAATATCAACCAGACTTTCATTCTTTTTTCATTTTTTGTTCATTTTTTAAAGTCAATAGTTTTGAAGTGCTTATGTTAGCTGTAGCTGTTGTAGCTGGTATATCTTGATACTTTTCTTATCTTTTGCCAACATATCGGTTATCGAATATCGAATAAATATTGCAAAAAACAAGACAAAGTAAATATGCAACAGCAACAGAGAGTACATGCTTCAAAGCAATTGAAAATTTATGTTGCAGACAATGTAAGTTACAACAGAAACAACAACAAAAAAAACAGAAAAAAAAAGGAAAACGAAAAACATTCCTGTGCCTCTTAGGAGGAATGTAGTTCAACAGAAAAACCGTAAGAAAAACAGATAAAAATGACGTTTATTTTTCCATTTTGTTGTTGTTCGTAATACCTGATGACCTGAAATGCAAACGCAGAGATAAAACGCGTACTATGTGGTGTGTTTATCAATAAAACACAGAAAACAGAAACAGAAAAACGGTTAACGGACTGTGAGTAAATGGTGGGGGGGGGAGGGGGGTAAACAAAACTCAAATAAATTGTCAATATTTTCAACAACAAAAACAAAAACAAAAATTTTTATTAATTTTTTATTGTATTCTATTGATAATATTGTTGTTGTTGTTGTTATTGTTGTTTATATATGTACATAAAGTAGATAATAAACGAATGGATGAATGAATGAATGAATGAATGAATCAATGATTCTCAACATTAAATCACATAATGGCTGTGTAACGTCATTTATAAGCCAAAAACAAAACCAAAACAAAACCAAAACAAAACAAAACAAGAAAATAAAATGTGACACAAAACCAAATAGTACTAGACTCCATAAAAGGGTTTTAGATAGCGAAGGAGGAGATAGGGGGGGGGGAAGTCATATACCAACATACAACTGTCAGTTTGACAATCATCTAACAATAGTTATTAAATATTAAAGGATTTTCTTTACGTACGGACGTATATACGTACAACAATATTTTTTGATTTGTAACATGATTAATGAGTTGCAGAGTTGAATTCTATTGAAATGAATACAAATATTATGATTGAATATTATTTATTTATTGATCGTATGTATGTATGTATAGGAAAAACTAAATAAATTATGAAATCAGAATTAAAGAATAAGTGCTTAAGAGATAAGGTAGAGGGTAGAAGAGGAGAAAGAGTAGGACAAAATAAAACAAAATTATTTCATTTAAATCGAATGTAGTAAAGCCTTTACAATTGCCTTAAAATGTGAAGAATTATATTTTAAAATGCATATTCTGGAATATTTAAATATATAAGAACGCTATAAAAGGACAATCATTAGTTAGGAGACGTTAATTCCTTGCTTATAGCGTTCGATCTGTATCTTAGTGTTTTTAATAGGCACTGCTTCATAAAAACTTATTAAGATGTGTGCCAAATGTCACAACCATATACCGTGAGCGCCAAAACTGAGTAAACACCACTGAAATAATTCATTTTCTTAGGAGAGCGAGAAAAGTAAATGAGAATAGTCGAATAAATTTTCAAAAATAAAGACGTTTATTTATTATAAATTTTATAAATGTTAAAACAAAAACAACAATTCATGATAAAGGAACTTTTTTTATACTTAAGAACAAAACTGTTTTATACTTAAGAACAAAAGTGTTGACTCACTTATGGCGCTCAGTGTACATACAGACATAATCGGCCATTATAACCCTTCAGTCAATATTACGGCCTAGCTTCTCACATCACTTATATTGTATATGAGTGGCGGGACCTACAGTTTAAAGCCGACTCCGAACGACAGATTTTTGAGAAACTTTTCATGGCAATTTCATTTATTCTCAGAGTTTTTGCCAGAAATCTGCTGAGAGGAAGTCGCCTAAGAAATATTTTTTTCATATTTCGTTTTGAGGTCTGGCCTGGGGTTTGAACTGGGGCCTAATGTCTAATAAGCCAACACACTACCTACTAGACTACGGCGACTTCGCAACCATATATCAGCACAAATTTCCCACAGCTTCGTAGGAAGGATAAGTGATTGGATTTGCATTCTGCTTTCTTCGAGTCCAAACATGGGAACCACTTGATTTTGCAATTATACTGCACAGGTAGCACTTGAATAGATTTTTTTTGGTTAGTTAGTCACCGTTATCTAGTTAGCTAGTGAGTTGGCTTATTAGACACGAGCCTGTGGTTCAAACCCTACCAAAGACATCTTGAACAAAATGAAATACGAAAAATATTCCCTTCGGCGACATCCTCTCAAAAACTCTGAGAGTAAATAAAAAAATTGTGCAGCCCTTGCGCTGACCAACTTCTTCCATTTCCCTGATTTTGGTGGAACTTACTTAGTACAGGGACTGCGTTCACCCGTGGCATCACAACGGGCCGCTATGCGTGCTCAAGTGAGCTTTGTGATAACAGAGCTACCACTCCGACGATCTAACCCAACCTAAATAAAAAAATTGCAATGAAAAGTTTGACAAAAACCTGTTGGCCGGGGTCCACACACAACTTTTATTTTCTTGTTCTAAACGCCTACGCTCGGTCCTGCTAATCAAATCAAATCTAACCTTACCATACAAGATCGTAAGAAATATTGAATAATAAAACCGTGTTTCTTTTTTTGAGAGAAAAACGCCTTAGAACTGGCTTTATTCCGTTGATTAGATTCATTTATGACAAAATCCTAAAAGTAGACAAGAAAATCGGTCTAAAGATTTACACACGAACCTGCTGCCCAACCCAAACTAATGGAGGCAAGATTCTGAGGAACAGAATCAAAATTTTGTATGTCTTAAGAAAACCTCCTTAGAATAGGCTTTATAATACGAATTTAAACCCTAAAAGTAGACATGATTTTTACAGAAATTTGTTTAAAGACTTACACACGAACCTACTACACAACCCAAACTAATGGAGGCAAGATTCGGAGAAATAGAATTCGATTTTGTATGTCTAAAGCTAAATGTCTAACTTTCAATGTCTAAACCTCTTTAGAATAGGCTTTATAATACGAATTTAAACCCTAAAAGTAGACATGATTTTTACAGAAATTTGTTTAAAGATTTTCACACGACCCTACTACACAACTCAAACCAATGGAGGCAAGATTCTGAGAAACAGAATCAAATTTTTTATGTCTAAAGAAAACCTCCTTAAAATAGGCTTCATTTTGATTATTTTCCTTAATGGCTACACCCTAAAAGAAGGCTAGATTTTTACATTAAACGATCCTTCAAATACTCTTTATTATAATTTCGAAAATATTCAGAAAAGAAGGCCAAATTAAGACTTTTCATGGGGAAAATCTGAAGTAGAAATTCCATAAATACTTATTAAATTCAAAACTTCTTTTATACCCAATACATAAATAGGCCTTCTTCACTACGAAAATGTAAGGAAACAACTTAATTTATAACTAAAGGAGGAGAGGAAAGCAAAATAAAACCTGTCGTTTTGCAACACCCTTCTCTTCATATTTCCCCTCCACATTTCTGCCTCACACATATTTTACTGGGTAGAATATTGGGTGAATGCGTATAAATTTTGTACCAAAAAAAACGTTATTAAATAACTGCTGACTGGTACAATATGTTGGTTGGGCAACAACAATATTGTCGGCTGGTAGCTGTTGTTGTTGTTTCTTTGACTTGGCTTCTGGTGTACGATATGGTATCAGTTTGGTTTGGTTTGGTTTGGTTTGGTTTGGGCTAATAAAACAATTGATGTTAACCAAGGATTACATGACGGAAATTGAATTTTAAAAGCAGCTGCCACGTGTCGTTATAGTGCTTGAAATTGTTAACGCCGCTTAACGGCAGCCACCAACCACACCAACAACAAATAAGGGTTTTGCACAGCGCGCTCGATTGACTGCCAATCTATTTGTCTGTCTGTCAGTCAGTCTATTTGTTTTCATTGTATTTCTCACTGGTCAGTTACAGAGCAGCAATTGAGCAGTAACTGTAGTAGCTGTAGTTCATCAAAAAAAAAAAACATTGTGAGGCACAACGCCTCCCACATCACATGTCTCTTTCCCTTGCCATTTTAATACTTTTGACGCCTATTTCTGTTTGGTTTGATGGCCAGCCAAGTTATTGCTGCTGTTGCCGCTGTTGTTTTATTAAAAATCTTTAAATAAATATTGTTGTTGCTGGTAATGACAATGAATACAAATTTTTATACTTTTTTTCAGTCTCTTTCTCTCTCTCTCTCTGTGTTTCTTTACACGGCTGGCTAATAAACATTATGATGCAATTTTTATTACAACAAAGGAAAGAGAATCGAGGGGGGGTAAAATTTAATAAAAATTAACTTTTTCCCGTTTATTATCAAACAATTGTTTGTCTGTCTGTCTGTCTGTCTGTCGGTTTGCATTTGTTTTAGAAACTCATCACCAGTGATGAGAATTAAATTTACAGAGGGAATGTTGTATGAATGAATACTCTTGAACGGAAACGGATCTACATATACCAGCAGCTAACAATAACAAGCATTATCTATCACTCTATCACTCTAATATTGCATGTAAAATACACCCGTAATAAGATGTTAGTAAAAACTACATAGCAATGGAAACGGAGAGTCCTGGTATTAAGGATTCGAAAATAGCTTTCATCTCGGTTGGACGTTACTTAAGACCGGAGGTATAAGGGACGAAGCAAACTAATTTTGGGAATCTTTGATACCATGGCTATGCAACCCACTTGGTGCATATCCCCTACAAGTCAATATTTATACGAGTTTTGGCCGATTTATATGGAGGACTTTTTTTTGGAAAAAAATTGGTTTCGTTGCCTATATCTCTGATCCCAAATAATGTCTGACCGTAATGAAAACTGTTTTGTAATCATTGGTTTCCTCCACCATCTACATTCAGCCACAAAAGTATACATACGGTTAACAAATTTCAGAAATTTTGTAACCAATCCGTTTTCGTTTAAAATCTTCATGATTGTCTGACAACTTTCCTCGATTTTAAGACGGTCTTTTGCATTGGTTCAGAAATTTGTGAAATTTGTTAATCGGATGTATACTTTTGTGGGCCTGTGTAGGGTCACAATTCAGTTCAATTTCAGAAATATTTTAACCAATGCAAAAGACCGCCTTAAAATCGAGGAAACTATAAAAAGATTTTCAACGAAAACAGATTGGTTAAAAAACTTCTGAAATTTGTTAGCCGTATGTATACTTTAGTAACTGTGTGTATATCGGTTTAGAATCATTAGGATCAACGTGGCTTGCTTTAGCCGCCTGCAGTATAAGCTGATGTGACATACAATTTGAGCGATTACCCACCACGAAATTAGACAACAAATCACCAGTGTGTTGTAGCAAAGCCGAAAGGATGCCATCAGGTCCAGACAACCTTCTAGTCATTGAGGACATTAATTCATTATTTCAAGTAAAGTGTAACCCTCACGGCGTGTCATCTTTCGCCTTTGAGGGGATGAATGAGCCCATGGGGACTAGTTCCTACGCAGATAGCTCTAAATATTGAAATAGGACGGGACTGGAAATAGTTCCAGTATATAGACAAAGAAGAACCAGAATCCAATCTTTCCCTCCGGCTATCGAACCATAATACGGTTTTGAAACCGGGGATACGCGCGATGAGGGAATATATCGACGCCTCCATTCTATAACGTTCTAAGTATACTTAGAATGTTTTTGCATTTTTAAATTCTACGTTCTCTAACTTAAATACTGTCAAAATTTGGTTAAGATGCGCCGATCCGTTCCGAAGTTATAGGGAAAAATCTACCTAGAATACACATATAGTCGTATGACGCGTGAAAACTTTGAGAGCTCATAACTCAAAACACACTTTTTCGACTTAGAATGTTATAGAACGGAGGCGTCGATATGATCTGATTTTAATATCTTTACAGATAATCCGATGACAATTAGGGCCATAACACCCAGAAATACGGGATCAGAAATCCTCTTGGAGTGTAAAAAGGCGATTAGCAATTACTCCAGAATGGTATAGGATGGTACACATTATATGGGTTCCTAGTCGGCATGGAGTGATTGGAAATGAAGAAGCAAATATTCTGACCAATAGAGCCACGACATCATCTATCATAGGCTGGGATAAGCCAACGCCTTTCAGTGCATTAAATATCATCAAGCTGAGAAAGTGGGCGGAAAAGTCACAACGACTATTGTGGAATAATGACTCAAATTGGATGAATTACAAAAATACTTTGGGGCGATCGCAATCAGGAGATAACCATGAGTTTTTGAAACTAAATATGAACGACCTGAGCACGGTAATGAGCGTACTCACAGGACACTTGCATGTACACCTGAACCGTATTGGCGTGGTGGGAAATGATGAATGCTGGGCATGCGGTTAAGACATCGAAACGATGAAGCTCTTTTTGTGTTATTGTTCAGCTCGAGTCTAGTAGTCTAGTAAGTAGTGTGTTGGCTTATTAAACGTAAAGCCAGGGTTCGAGCCGCAGGCCAGACATCAAAACAAAATACAAAAAGTATTTCTTCGGCGACTTCCTCTCAGCAGATTTCTGGCAAAAACTCTGAGAGTAAATAAAAATTGCCATGAAAAGTTTCTCAAAAATCTGTTGTTCGGAGTCGACTTTAAAGTGTAGGTCCCACCACTCATGTATAAAATTAACACACACACAACATAAGTGATGTGAGAAACTAGGTCGTAATCCTGACTGAAGGGTTGTAATGACCAATTATGTATGTATGTATGTATGTTCAGCTCGAGATCCCAACATTTTGGGGTTGACACTGTACCGGACATAAGTCAAAGGACAGGAAGAAGTTAGAATTTCGTACAAACTTCCTATAGAAAGTAAGACGATATTCCTAATGGTGAGCACACAACAAGTCTACATGATGGCTTAAGTGTATATAAATAGGCATGAGGCCCTCAATTGGTCTCCTCACCTTCAAGCAATCTACTCATGGTCAAACTGTGACGATTTGTTAGCAATTTAGTTGGTGATATGGGAATATAGAAAGATCGGGTCGTGTCCGTTGGATGAACAACAATTTATGGATCTCCAGGAAGTGTAAATTTCATTAGAAGCGTGCCAACCATCTTTTGATTTAATAGGGGGGGGGGGTCAGGTGATTTATTACTGCGCGAATTGACTAACCTTTTAACGTGGGTGTATAATGGATTCATCATTACATTGTTTCTCTGTTGTCTGTCTGTTCAACATTATAAACAGTGGCTGTGGTGGGTTGTTGGCTTTTTTTTTTTTGTTTGGCTTTTAAAAGGGCGTGTGATTGACTTAATTGACGTTAAAAATGAGAAATTACCCAAAAAAGAACAACAAACAGCTAAAATAAAATGAACAATTACAACAACAGCAATAACAACAATAAATTGTTAAATGCCAAGACAACATAATAAACACCTTCACAATGCCTTTAAAACGTAGAACAGAACAGAGCAGCATAGCAGCCAGCATTCACTAACCAAAGTGAAGGGAAAGACGATTCAATTCAATTCAAGACAAGGACTTCGACTTACAGCAGCAGTTGAGGCATTTAATGCGAGAACACAAAAAACCACAAAAAAGGAAGAGAGGGTGGATAGCTGGCTGGCTGGTTGGTTTTTAAAATGTGGCACAGCAACACATAAAACACTTACAACAACAACAAATAAAATAAAAAATATTGTAACACTGTGTGGCATGTGCGAAGAGTGTGCTAGCGCGCGCAGAGTGTTCATGATTGCGCTGTTTTGCGTCAAGTTAATGAGAGAAACTTTAAAATTAAAAACCGAAATAAAAATAAAATCCAAAAAAAATTAAAGGCATTCAGTCTGTCAGTCAGATAGACAGACAGACCGAATGTTGTGTTCGTCTTTAGGGCGTTATAATGCTTTCGAATTAATGTTTGTGCAGCTCATTTTGATTTAAAAACGAGGTACGGGATATGACGACGACGACAACTTACTTACAGCAGGACAATGTTTGATTGTGTGTTTAAACAATTTGTATCCTGTGGTCTATTTTATGGCCTAATACACGGACGTTTGTATATTTGGGAATAGCGGTTGGGAGGGGAAGGGGAAGAAGAACATATTGTTGTTAAAAAAGATTTATGACTTTCGTCAAGTCAATGTAATTAGTTTGAGAAGAAATCTCTAAACGTAATGATTTTAAAAACACTTTGGATTGGATTTTGTGATTGAAGGCCTATTTGCTGAGTTCAAATTATCAAATACATACTCTGGTTAATAGGTCTTGATAGCACACAGCGAGCGTATGGCATACCCATTGAGAACCTTGACGGAAAGTATAGAGCCCCCTCCAACTAAGTAACCGCAGAGACTTAAGAAATTTTCGAAACTCCCATCAGCTCAAAAGCCTATATAGTCCCCCAACGATCATCGAAGTTATTGCAGCTTTCGATTTCATGCCAATGACTAACTCTTGTACTGGAAATCTCAAGTTTGATTAAGAAATGAGTGCATGAACGTATGCTGATTTATTCGGGACCAAACTACGGTCCAACAGTGGCGGTGTGGATCTACAATATCTGATGTTACGAATTCCTTCGCTCCTTATGTACTACCGCTTTCGTTGTCTTGTACTTCACGATGTCCAGGTATCCAAAAAAAAACTGGATTCTTTTGCCAAATTCTGGCATTATTGGAGGTCGCCATAGTCTGTTAGGTAACTTATTAAATTAGAGACCTTGGATCATCTCCCAGCTCAGACGTTTCGAACGAAACAAAGTATGAAAAATATATTTCTTTTGGTGATCTTCCTCTCTCACTGGTCTTTTGGCAAAAACACTGAGCCTCGTAAATAAAATTGCCATGAAAATTTTCTCAAAAATCTATCGTTCCATACTGACTATAAACTGCAGGTCGCCCCGGCGCTTATGAATAAAAAAATGAATACAAACACAGCATGGATGGTGTGAAGAGCTAGGTTATAAGACCTAAGAGCCGATTCTATGGACTTGCCTCTTGTGCAAGCTTGTTTTTACTTTCTATAATAAAAGTTGGATGTGCTATGATTTAAATCAAATAAAGGGTCCGCCAAATAACTCTTTTTTTTGAAAATGCTTTAAAAAAAAACTACTGAATATTTTCTCAAATTTCTTTTTATTTGAAAGTACAATCCTTCCGGTTAATAATGGAAAATAATTTCATTCAAATGGCTGCCTCGGCTGGCCATGCAGTAGCGTACACCAGAAGATGCCGATTTTGGCAAAAAAAAATCATCTTTTCAGATGAAGCTCATTTTGATCTTCATTTTGGCATTTGGGACACAGAAAACCCGCACGCATACATTGAAAAGCCGACGCACCCAAAACGAGTCACTGTTCCGCGCGGATTTTGGTCCAGAGGAGGCATATTTAGGCGATTTTTCTTCGAAAATGAGCAAGGAGTGACCGTTACAGTCAATGGCGATCGTTATCGGGCCATGTTGAACGAAATTTTGTTCACAAAAATTGAAGAGGAGGATATTGGCAACATTTGGTTTCAACAGAACGACGCTACGTGCCACACAGCCGAAGCTACACTCGATGTTTTGCGCCCTGTTTTTGAAGATCGCATTATCAGCCGCAGAGCTGATGTCGTTTGGCCACCTCGGAGCTGCGATTTGACACCGTTGGACTATTATTTGTGGGGTGCCGTCAAAGATAAGTGTTACGCCGACAAGCCAGAGACAATTGACGCTTTAAAGGACAATATTCGTGAAGCCATTGGTGAAACACAGCTGCACGTAATCGATAATGTGCTTAAAAATTGGACCGATCGTGCAGGCTACTGCATGCATGGCCAGCCAAGGCAGCCATTTGAATGAAATTATTTTCCTTTATTACCCAAAAGGATTGTACTTTCAAATAAAAAAAGAAATTTGTAATAATATTCAGTAGTTTTTTTAAAGCATTTTCAAAAAAAAAGTTATTTGGCGGACTCTTTACATGTAAAGCATACTTTCAGGCTTCTAAACAAATAATAAAATTAATTAATTTTTAATCTCTTGTGTTTTGGGTTTTTTCTATAGCCTATCTTAAGGAGTTTTTATTTAAATAAATTTAAAGCATACTTTTAGGCTTATTATTATTATGAAAACTATCATCATTACAAACCACATTACTTTAGGTATTCTAAACGTTCTAACGTTTTATTTAGCCGTATACATATTTGCTTATTCACCTCTAAATGACCCCTTTTTGTAAACACCACAGAGATTAAAGCCATTTAACACTTATGGCCGCTACATTGTTATACTTATTGAGGCTAAGAAGTGAAAACAAATATCAAGATTAACGTTACTATTCCATGTACATATATTTTATGGAATTATTATTTGTTTGTTTATGATTTATCTGGTAAAGAAGCTTGCCTGTCGATATGCTATTTAAGGACACGCGTTACAAAAACCAAGCACCCCTTGATGGCCATATAGGACAGGAGATTGGTGTGGGGAGGGGGGGGGGTAAGGATTGCCACTACTTCTCTCCATTATTGATTTGTTATAAGTACGTGTAGTTATTATTAATACGAACGATACATAGATAGATGGATGGATAGAGATAGATTGTGTGTGTTCATTTAACTGTAAAGTATAGATAAAAACTAATAATTTTCATATCGTTTTTCCTTATTCTTAGGTTTTCTTTTAGGTTTTCCACTTAATGATTTATGTTTTATTTTAATGTAGTCCGGTAATGGCTAGTTTTCTTTGGTTTTTTTTTCCGCTTAGCTCAGCTCAAAAAATGTTCTTTCTTTTCTTTGTGTCTCAAGATGACCACATGACAAGGCAAATTTATAATGCTGCCTACTTTTAGACTTAAAAGGCAAAACAGAAACAAAAATTTATTATTTTTTTGTTGGTTTTTAATTTAATTAAACGAAATTAAATTGTATTCTCCTCTTTGCGCTTTCTTAATCCTTTTTATATTAAAAAAATCTGTTTATCCATCATTTAAGGCTGACATTGGTTACAATTTTTGGATTCCTTTTTTGTTTTTTTAGTTTTTCTCCGGCGGCCTACTTTCATGACTTTACAACAATCGAGAAAACAAGTGTTCTTCACCCTTCCTTCCCCCTGTAAAGAATAGCCCAATGGCATGACTTTATGATTTTGTTCCTCCTTTTCTTCCCTTTTTTTTCTTTCCTATTGAAGCATAAACCACGTGATTTTGTTAACCAAAGAGAGATAGAAAAAGATTTTTAGAGAGATTTTTAAAAGGTTTTCATATGCCCCTCAGCATATAATGAACGGCTTTATGCGTATTTTACTTCCTGAATTTTTTAATTTTAAAAATTTTTTTTTTATTTCATTCCCCTTCTCCATACCTTTTCCTCCCTTTGTAAAAGGCTTTCATTACAACATTTTGATTGATGCGTTGCAAGGATTTTTAAAGGGAAGGGGACGATCATAATCACCTTCTTGTTGGCGGTTTTAAAAGCCCTTTGTTACGTTATGGTAATTAATGTGGTGATGAATTATTAAAAAAAAATTTTTTTGAATTAAATAACCACAGGATTTCAACACCTTTTTTTTTAAGTTAATAAAACGAAATAAATTAAAATTCTAATTGGCTTAAGAAAAATGTAAAAAAAAAATATTAAAATAGATACGGAGACGTGACAATAGATGCTCTTGGGAAATCCGAGATCATGTTGTATGTATGACCTCAACATCAGGGACTACTCTCAATGGTGTGTGAAATTGAAGCGATCAGAGAGGACTTCAAACACAGTGTTTGTGCGTTTCTAAGCTCTCATGTAACTTCACCTCTTATCGATACAGTCTAGTAGTCAGCATGTTATCTTATTAAACTCCAGCCCCAATTTTGAACCCCAGCTCAGATATCCCGAACAAAACCACGTCCTTTCAGTATTCTTCTGGCAAAGACCCTAAGAGTAAATAAAATTGCTATGAAAAGTTTCTCAAAAAACTGTCGTTCGGAATCGGAAAGAAAAGGCGCTCTACCATACACAGTTCTGCAAGACGATCAATGTCTACAAAGAGAGTACTCTTTGAGAGAGGAAAGTTGACGATTAGTTTACTTCAGATTCCATGAGCAGCAAAAAAAGTTAAAACGAAGTTTTCCACTCCATTTCTATGGACCCTAATCATGAACAATCTCGTTATAAATATCGAGGACAAAAGCTAGGTTATGATAATGATCTACCAGAGCAATCTTAGGTTCTACATACATACATAATTGGCCATTACAACCCTTCAGTCAGGATTACGGCCTAGCTTCTCACACCACTCATGTTGTGTGCGTTACTTTTATACATGTAAGGCGGGACCTACAGTTTAACGTCGACTCCGAACGACAGATTTTTATTTATTGAGAAACTTTTCATGGCAATTTTATTTCACTCTCAGAGTTTTTGCCAGAAATCTGCTGAGAGCAAGTCGCCGAAGAAATACTTTTTGTATTTTATTTTGATGTCTGGCCTGGGGCTCGAACCCTGGCTTTTCGCCTAATAAGCCAACACACTACCTACTAGACCACGGCCACTTCTTACGCCCTACGAAAATCGAAATTGAAATCAGTTACTCCTCTACGATCAAATACCCGGGAGTTATCCTCGATTCCAAACTCTTAGGGAGGAAAAAAATATTCTCGAAGGGGTCCTTGGCTTGAAGGCTCGTCAGATTCTAATTATTGAGGCCAATATTTGAACCAAACATGATGGAATCGAGTCATAGATCTTTATTTCTTGGTTCCGATTCATATGATTCTATAGTCCTCTATAACTTGTGAAAAGTAGCTTAAACACCAAATAAATAAAACGAAAGATCTGGTTTTTCGTTCAAATTTATCAAAAATATACACCGAAGACCGAAGACTAAGATATCAAAAAAAAAAAATACAAACTCTATGCCCTTGGCAATGAAATACCTGCTCAGTGACAGAATATTTCCTGAGAAACTCGCTAACCAGGGCCACCATAAAATACCTTTCGAACGTCATACCAATGTCCGAGTGCGTCGAAAATGATATGATTTCTTCTGGAAAGTTCTTATGGTATAAAGCCAAAATCGACAGTGTTCTGTAGCTCTAGGCATCATCATCAGCGTTGCCGTTTTGGGCTTTTCCTATCAAATTTGGTAGGATTTTTTTTTTAATTTGATAGGATGGTAGGTAAAATTGATTTTTGGTAGGTTGGAGGATCAAAAAGTATTTATTAAAAGAAAAAATTTACATATCAAACATTATTTTACTGTAATTAAACGTGGGGTTTTATAAATGTATTATTTAATATAAAACATGTATTAAAAACTTTAATAAATGTACATACAGTGCCGGTAAAAAAAATAGCACCAAATCTGCACATATTATTTCATTGTACATAAAATTCCTATTAATATTTTATTTCGATTTCATTTTAACACTAGATATAGTGCAGGTTGTGCCCTCTCTGAGATAATTTTTTTTCTTAAAATATGAACACTTTTTTTATTATCAAACAATTTTAAGAGTAACATATGAAATCTGACGGTAAAAAAAATAGCACTTCTCATTGTTTTTGCAAGATCTTCCTTTTGCAATTTTATTTTAAGCAAACATTATGTAGTTATTCGTAAACAGATTGTAGAAGCGAGTGTTTAAAAGGAGTTAAAAAAAATTTAAGTGGAAAAAACAATAAATATGGGTCGTGGAAAGCATTGTTCTGAGGAAAAAAGAGAAATTATTAAAAAAATGATTTCTGATGGAAAAACTTACGCGGAAATTGGTCAGTTTCTCAAATGATCAAACAAAATGATTAGAAATGCCATTACTTTTACTAAAAAAGTCGAAACTCGTGGAAGAAAACCTGCAATATCCCCGTTACTTGTCAAGAGGTTGGTACGTCAGAGCAAAAAGGATCCTTTTAAGCCAGCAACGGAGTTGAAAAAGAGCTACAAATTGCGGCATGCGTTGAAACAGTCCGAAATCGGCTTCGGGAACATAAGCTTGCAGTCCAAGAAAAGTCTGCTTCTTACAACAAGACATGTGAAAAAACGAATGAAGTTTGCCATGTGAGCATCAACACTGGCCCGTAAGTAAATGGAGCAACATTTTGTGGACTGACGAGAGCAAAATTGTTTTGTATGGTGGAAAAGGCTCTCGAGCGTTTGTACGGCGACCACCCAACGCTGAATATAACCCCCAATTCACCTACAAGACCGTAAAACATGGAGGTTCGAGCATTATGACTTGGGGGTGTTTTTCTTATTACGGAGTGGGTTCAATATACTGGATCAAAACATTGATGGATCAACATGTTTACGTTGATATACTGGAGAATGTTATGCTACCGTATGCTTCAAAGGAAATGCCATTGTCATGGGTCCTCCAACAGGCCAACGACCCAAAACACACCAGTCGAAAAGCCAAGAAGTGGTTCGACGAACATAAAATAAATGTTATGGAGTGGCCGGCGCAGTCGCCAGACTTAAGCCCAATAGAAAATCTTTGGGCTGACGTTAAAAAATACGTTTGGGAAATGAAACCTACCAATAATGAGTCACTATGGGCTACAGTGAAGGAGGCATGGAACAATATCCCAAAAAAAAGATGTGAAGAACTAGTTGACTCCATGCCAAGACGTTGTGCCGCCGTTATTGCCAACAAAGGCCATGCCACAAAATATTAAAATGTCTATTTAAAACTGTATTATGACCATATAAAAAATATTTTAAAATTCAATGTATTTTCTATTTTTCTTTGTTTTTGTACCTGTTAGTTGAAGTGCTATTTTTTTACCGATCAAATTTAAGGTTTCAAATTAATTTTGTTTAACCGCTGGACTAAATTAAAATAAATACGTCTGAAATGTTTTTAATTTTACTTACAACTGTGTTTTATTTATCTTTTCACTTAACACATAAAATTCCAAAATTAAATGTTAGAAAAATTGACGACGAAATAATTATTCCATCCTTAGTGATATTTTTTTTTGCCGCAGCTGTATGTTCTTATGACATATTCGTTTTTACACATATTGTACGCATCTATAACCCACAAATACTTTGAATGAACATTTTACATACAGTGATGTAAAAAATAATAAGGACAGTGCCCACCCAAACGAATGATACCACCACCATGTTTGACCGTCTTTAAAGACCGTCTTTTGGATTGAATTTTTAATGGATAGGTCTTCTTATATGATAAGATGTAAGAATTCAATCCAAAATATACTTTAAACACGGTCAAAGATGGTGGTGGTATCATTATGGTATGGGGGTCATTCTCTTATTATGGTGCGGGTTCTCTATATCGTATCCAGAATGTGTAATGAAATCGGCTGATTACACCGAAATTTTGAAAAATAAAATGCTGCCGTATGCATAAGAAAATATGCCACTCAAATGGGTCTTCCAGCAGAATAATGACCCAAAGGATACGGCAAAGTACACAAAGATGTGGTACCAGGACAAAAAAACCAATCTTTCTTGGCTTGAACCCAATAGAAAATTTGTGGAAGGAAGTTAAAGGGCAATCAGGGGAAAGTGTCCAACAAATTGCGACAAGCTTTGGAATGTTATACACAGGATGCTTGGAACTTAATACCTCTGCATGTTTGCCTAGAAGCTGTGCTTCTGTTCTGGGTAACAAAGGATCCCCAACAAAGTACTAATGTGGCACTAAGGCTTCATGCAACAATATTCAGTATAAATATCGATTTAGTTTTACTTAGGTTAGTTACAGCTTTAAGATTTCGTGAAGTGTCCTTATTTTTTTACACCTTAAACTACATACAGCTGTGTTCAAAATAATAGCAGTGCTACCATGTAATATTTTCAAAGTTAATTTTGTTTATTCTATCAATTTGCAAAACATGATATATTTTAATGGTAGTTACAACGATATGTAAGAAATAAAATACAAAAAAGAATCTCGTAATAACTTTAATATGTACGATGAAATTGATTCATTTCTGTGTTTGCCCATGAATTCAGTTGATGAAAAAAAAAAAAAATAGGAGTGTGAGTGTTCTTTTAAAAATAAAAATATAACAGCATATAATTTAAAGAAAAAAGTGAACAGTAAGTACGGAACAATGTAGTTAAAACTTTTTCTACAGTGATTCACATACATTTTTGTAATAGTGCGACGAGGAAAGCACTGTACTGAAGAAAAGAGAAAACTAATTAAAAATCTTCGAAAAAAGGCAGAAAACTTCTAAAGAAATTGAGGAAATCTTAAGTTGCTCCAATCAAATGATCGCAAATGCATTAAAATATTAAAAAAGCTCAAAAAACGTGGGCGCA
This sequence comes from Sarcophaga carnaria, assembly GCA_958299815.1. Lineage (NCBI taxonomy): Eukaryota > Metazoa > Arthropoda > Insecta > Diptera > Sarcophagidae > Sarcophaga > Sarcophaga carnaria. The sequence goes on from OY283149.1 coordinate 2,851,361, forward strand.
AGGGCAAAACATCAACTGTCCATGACTGCAGAATTGTGCGATACAGCGAAATCAATCCTTCGGCGTATGCAAAAAAAAAATCAAAAAGATCTGAATCTTGCCGTAAGTGGCCCTACTATTCGTAGGCGTCTAATGGACAACAATTTATTCACAAGAAGTCCACGAAAGGTGCCATTGCTGACAAAAAAAAAACAGGTAGCAGCACGATTAAAGTTTGCCCAAGAACATATCAATTGGTCGAAAGGAAAATGGAGAAACATACTGTGGACCACCGAAGGAAAAATTGTTTTATTTGGTGGCACTGGGTCTAGACAGTATGTTAGATGTCCGCCCAACACCAAATATAAAGCTCAGTATACACAAAAGACAGTTAAACATGCTGGTGCAAAACTAATGATATGGAGAAGGTTTTCATATAATGGTTTAGGCCCCGAATACATCCAATTAGAGACATAATGGGTAGGAACGTCTATGTTTGCATTTTGAGAGAGGTGATGTTACCATAATCCACGCCTCTAAAATGGATATTCCAATAAGATAATGACCCGAAACACACCAGTAAATTGGCAAATGAGTGGTTTCGGTATAATGGGGTAAAGGTTATGGCGTGGCCAGTTCAGTCTCCTGACCTTAATCCCATAGAACATCTATGGGGAGATGTTAAAAAGTATGTTGCAGAGAAAATTTTGAAATAAATAAATTTTAAGTCAAAAAAATTTGATATTCTTTTTTATTTTTCTTAATTTTAAACTTTGCTTTTAAATGAAGGGCGCTCCTATTATTTTGAACACAACTGTGTTCTTATGACATATTCGTTTTTACACATATTGTATGCTTCTACAACCCACGAGTACTTTGAATGAACATTTTACATATATATTGTGTTTTTAAAACCACCAAATATATGTTAAATTTTTACAGAAAATAGAAACTAGAAGTTAAAATATTTTTCAGTTTAAAATATTATTAAAAATGAATTTTATGTTATATTGAGATGTGTTTTGTTGCTTTTGTTCAGTTAGTTAATTGTATTTTTTCAGTTTAAAAATGTTATTAGAAATGAATTTTATATAAATTATTTTTGTTATATTGTTGTGTTTTTTGCTTATTAATACATGTAATACTTTTTTAATAAAAAAGTCATACTTTTCCTCAAAAAAATATATATACGGTTGGGGACAAAATTGTTCACAAAAAGTAAGAGTAAAGAGATATCTAGAAAAAGATTTTGTACAAACTTAGGTCTTGTGTTATGTAGTCTGGCACAATGTTGTTTATTGTATGCCAACATTTTTTTGGAGTACCGTTACTTTTTTACTAAAAACAAATTAAACAACTATATCCACGTGTGTGAACATTTTTGACCCTCAATTTAAAAAAAAATAAAAAAAACAAAATTCGTAATTTTTTTAATAACGTAAGTAAAGGACATTATTTAAAGTTATTTAAATAAAATACTACTCTTTTCAATAATTTATTTAGCCTTTTATAATGGGAAAAGATAAGACTCTCCTATTGAAACAAAATGTGGCAAAAGACATAATGGAAGGTGTCCCATATCGCGAAATCGCTAAAAAATATAATATATCAGGGTTAGTGAATAAAATAAAGAATCAGAATAGTTTAAACTCCACGGGAAATAAATATGATCGTCCCAAAAAACTTTCGCCTGCCGATGCTCGAGAAGCTCGTCAATTGATTGTGCCTGGTGAGGCTAATACAGCTGTTGAGGTCACACAAATACTCAACCAAGAGTATAGTTTAAACATAAGTTCCAAAACCGTTCGAAGATGTTTAAAATCCAGCGGCCTAGCGCCAAGAACAAAACTTAAAAAGCCTTATTTAAGCGAACAAAATCGAAAAAAGCGTTTGGCTTTTGCAAAAATGTACGAGCATTTTACGACAGACGACTGGATGAAGGTAACTTGGTCAGATGAGACAAAAATCAACCGTATTGGGTGTGATGGGCGCCAAAGGACATGGGTTGATAAAAGAATTATAGTCCAAGAGCGAAATATTACAAGCACAATGAAATTTTGAGGTGGATCTTTGATGGCGCTGTTTTCGTGGAAACCAGTTGGGCGTACTACACCGAATAACTGGCAGAATGTGTGCCAAAGATTACATTACAATCCTTGAAGGTTCATACATGCAAAGTTTGGATATATTTGGTTTAGAGCCGGGTCAGGATGACATCTTCATGCAAGTCAACGACCCGAAGCATACTGCCGAAATTACTAAAAAGTGGTTTGAAGAAAATTGGATTAAACTTTTAGATAGGCCACCCCAGTCTCCGGATTTAAATCCGATTGAACACATTTGGTCAATATTGAAAAGGAAAATATTGGCTAAAAAAGACCCAGCGAAAACCATCAATGGACTTTGGGAGCCTTCTATCGAGGCGTGGGTAAATATTAACCCACAGATGCTAATAAGTCTTCTAAATAGTATGCCAAAACAAATAAAAGCTGTTAAAACTGCAAGAGGGGGGCACACGAAATATTAATAGCCAAAAACGTAAGGATTTCCGTCAAGGGTCATAATTGTTCACAGCTAACATGTGAAACCTTTTTAAATTTAAAAAGTGAATTTAATATTTTTTGTTAGTTTTATCTTTTTTTTATTAAAGCATAATGTAAAGATTAAAATCAATTTAAAAAATTTCAATAAAAACAATGAATAAGAAAAAGCAAGTTATTTATGTTTAATATTGGTTGTTTTGTGAACAATTTTGTCCCTAACTGTATTTAGTACATTATTTAAAAAACTGGTAGGTTTTCAACGATTTTGGTAGTTTTTTTTTTGACAAAAATTTGGAAGGATTAAAATTTATTCAGTGACAACGCTGATCATCATTTTCAAACCACATACCGTTCAGTCTATAATCTTCAAGAGCAGGTCAAATAAGTTACACACGCCCTCTGCACTTTGACGTCTTCTCAACACATGCTTGTATGCAAAAATCAATTCAAAAATAAAAGAGAGAGGAAATATCTCTCTGAGGAGAAAACCTCACTCTTTTTTTTGTTACGAACAGTGAAACAACAACAATAAAAGTACAACACAGCTCAGTGTTGCACAAGTGAAATTTTGAAGTAGTACTGAACTATAACTGTAAAAAAAGTACCTTTTTGTATCAAATGGTACTTTTGTAAAAAAATATTTAATTATACTTAATATACGGAATAGAATAGAGAAACTAACGACTTTTACATGTTTCTCATATACAAAACAAAAACAGTTGATTCGGAACATAAAAGGACGTAAAAAAGCTCTGCTTAGTCAAATGTCGACGAACGTTGCGTGAACATTGGGTTAACCGGGGCTAAAGACTAATTCTACCTTTAGCATTACGTTGAACATGTTGCTTTATATGCTTTAATAGTTGACAGGCGCAAACCATAAAATATGTAATAATAAAAAAGTACTGAGAGTTGTGGGGGGATACTGCGGTATTTTTGAAATGGAAATATACTGAAAAAAGTACTAAAGTAATGAATGTTTAAACACTGACACAGCTACACAAAAATTTCTTCCAAAAGTAATTTCAAATAAAATCAAACGCAGACCAGTGTTGAAAAATTCAGTACTTTAGTACTTTTCCATTTCAAAAATACCACAGTACCCTCGCGACGCTTTCAGTACTTTTTTATTACTATTTTATTCATGCGCTATTCAACTATTAATGGCTAAAGGTATAATTAGTCTTTAGACCCGGTTAGTCCAGCTTCCTCCATGCAAAGTACATTCGTTTTTACAATACGAAAAGCAATGAGAACGCTTACCGAACCGTAATGTAATTTCGGTAAGTATTTAATTTGCTTTACATATGCTAAAATGAAGGTTCCGTTGAATTTTGACTAAATGGGACTTTTACGTTTCGAATAAACTTTTTTTTGTTCTGTATATGAGAAATATTTATAAGCTTTAGTTTTTCTATTCCATTCCGTACGTGTATTAAGTATAAATAAATATTTTTTTACAATAGTACCATTTGATGCAAAAAAGTACTTTTTCAGTTATAGTTCTGTACCATTTAAAAATTTCTATTTTCCAACACTGACTCAGACTGTTCGGTTTTTCGTCAAAAGAGATTAACTGTTCTTCTATTCTATTTATCTATATTCTATATTCTCTCTTCTCATCGAAAGAGTATAACAAAGAAATTTAAGCCCTAGGGTTACCGGTGTAGATGACATGAAGCAATAAAACGGATTTTACAAAATGGGAATATTTTTTTAAAATTTGAAAAATATGAAAACCGTAACAACACGCAAGAAACTTAGTCCTGTGCGAGTTGATAACGATTTTCGCTTCCGAACGAAAATAAGCACCATATTAACACTAAACAGAGGGGTCACGATGGAAAGACGATTTTTATTTGACGATCAGCTGACACTAGTGTACAGGACGTCTTTATCTGCGTTCTATGGACCAAAACGATCAGGAGGTCAAGTCGGCAGTGTGTCTACCACAAAATACAACCTTCGCCGGAACCGTGATATTAGCACGTGCTTTTGGCGAAGTCATTAGCCGGAATGCCAAATCCTTCATCTTGCCTACCAAAACGAAAGTGGCGCGTAAGAATCACTATTGTGCTATGAATGGCTATGTGAATAATGAAACTATTGAAACCCTTACGTTAATGTGAAAAGCCCTTGTAAAATCAAGTAAAAACGACAAATTTCAAAGGCTAATTGCAATAAATCCATTTTTTTTAAATAGAGGCAATACAATTGGATCTTTGGATATAAAACAGTCTTGACTTGAGAAATTTAAGAGGCCGACGTACCGAATAATATCATCATCGTCATTAAATTTTCTGTAAAATTTTCTTAAGTTTTTTGAAGAGAACAAGTATGATTAAACCTTAAACAAACTGTAAATAAAACCAATCGATTTCTATAAAATCCCTGTTAATTTGATTTCTAATTACTAACACGTTCTCGAAAATATAACCTTATGGCGACAATGTTCATTAAAATTCCAAAAGAATTTGAATGAATTTCATTTAAGAAAACCACTCTCCACACTACTATCAATGAGAGTGTACATAAATTAATTAAATTTACATTTATAATAAAATCAAATCACTCCTTAATAACGAGCTATTTTGCCTCTATAAAAAGAGAAAAAAAATAATAATGTCCTGTAGACACAGAACAGGACAAGACAAGACAGATTTATGTGTGTTACATCATGTGCTTAAATGCTGAGCGTATAAGGTCACACAAAATAAAGCAAAGTGAAGAAGTGAGGAGACTCTTTACAACCGCATAAATCACCGGAAATGTTACTACAATCGTTAGGATGGACTCCAGGACCAACAACAAATAATTGAATTGATTGACAATATTTTATTTAACCAAATAGGGCACTTGTTTTGCAAACCGAGAGAGTGGGGATTGATAAAAATTTGTTTAGATTAGCAATAATGATGTTGTCAAACATCATTGTCACTGGAAATAAATTTCATCTATTTGGAGGAGGATGTACATATGTACGAGAGTACAACAATATTGTAGTGTTTTTTTTTTCTATTGGCTACGAATAGTAGTACTTAATATTGTTAAAAGGCCATAAAAAAACAGAACACAATGAAGTTGTCAAGTCTTAAGACCATAAAAAAAAGAAGAGGAAATACTTTAAGCGGAAAAACAAACTCGTTTTGTTAAAAGAATCTCAGACTGAAATGACAAAAACGTACAAAAAACCCAAACTTCCCCTTCAATTTAATGAAAGTCAACGATGTTTGATAGCCAGCACAGCACAGTCACCCTCACTTTTTTGTCAATCTAACTATGAAAAAAAAGAACACACGGTCGGTCATAAAAAGTGATTTGCAAAAAGTCAATAGCCAGAAAAGTTAAACCAACTATTGAACTTCGATGACAGAAGGGAAAAGGAGATGAAAAAATAATAAAGAAAAGTCTTAAGTTAACAGCGTAAAAAGAAAAACAAATTGTATGACGATACACTTGCCAATAAAATCCTTAAATACACTGGGAAAAATAGAAAGTTTTCTAGAAAATAAGCGTTTAAAATCATGTAAAGGATCTACTCAGAGTAAAAATAATTTACCAAACATATAAAAGAAGATAGAAAAGTTGCCACGCACTAGATTACGGTATCATGGACGAAATATGAGAGTTATGACGTCACGTTAATGAGCATAATAGAAACTACGCTATCTAACGGGACATTATATGATTTGATTTAATATTTTATTATGTTTATGGTTTTTCAATAAATCTCTTTAAAATTTTGCATATTACAAGTATTTTCAACACAAACTCATCAAAAATTGATAATTCATGGGGAATAATTTGAAAAAATCTTTAAATTAAGCAATTACATCAAAGTTTGCTAACAAATTAATTTAAAAATAATTAGATTTTTATAAAAACCAACAAACAAACACAACAAATTAATTTAAAAATAATTAGATTTCTAGAAAAACCAACAGATTTCTTAATTTTAATAATTAAAAATTATTTTAAAATCATAAGTTCTACGTTAAGGGAAGATAGATAAGTTGCCACGCACTAGATTACGGTATCACGGACGGAATATGAGAGTTATGACGTCACGTTAATACGCGTAATAGAAACTACGCTATCTAACGGGACATTATATGATTTCATTTAATATTTTATTATGTTTGTTTTTCAATAAATCTCTTTAAAATTTTGCAACAACACAAACTCATCAAAAATTGATAATTACTGGGGAATAATTTGAAAAAAGCCAATAAATTAAGCAATTACATCAAAATTTGCTAACAAATTAATTTAAAAGTAATTAGATTTCTTTAAAAACCAACAAACACAACAAATTAATTTAAAAATAATTTGATTTCTATAAAAACCAACAGATTTCTTAATTTTAATAATTAAAAATTATTTTAAAATCATAAATTCTTACTTACCACTTCAAACAATAATAGTTTTTTTGTTAATTTAATTTTTTTTTATAAAACCGATAAAATTATTATATTTTTAATAATGAAAACAAAAAACCTAAATAAAACCTAAAATAACCTATACTCCTATATTTTATAACTTCCAATTGCTTTTAAACACTTCAGATGTAATGGTAACCCTTTATTTTGCTTATTGCTTTTTGATAGCCACCATTTTGTAATGAAAAAATTTCACAACTTTTTTGCCTTGCTTTACATTTTAAGAAAAACACTTTTTAAACACATTTTTTATAAAGAAAAACTGAATTATTTAATTAAACTTTTATTTTATACTATAAAACACTTATTTTTCTTTACTTTTAAACACTTTTATTAATAAAAAAACTCTAAGAAAACTAAATTAACCTACTCTATGTACTGAATTACGCACTTGAATTATGCAAATTATGTCTGCTCCGCTGAAAGGGAGATTAGTTACTAAGATGTTTCGTTTTCTTAGTAAAGCTAAGTGTGTATAACAACTTGAGCATGATCGTTTCATGAGAGGGAGATGTAAAAACAAATATTGTGACGTCATTTGTGCTTACTGTAACTAAAGAGAACTTAATCTCGTACTTTATTAATGTCTATTGTTGTTGTTTTGAGAACGCATTGGTCTGTTTTGTTAGATGCTGCAAGTAATTGAACTGAAGTTGTTTTTGTATGAAGAGTTCTTTTTTAAAAGAACTTTAAAGAAAAGAGCGTACGAACATTTGGTTTTTTTTTTTTCATAGTTGTTGGTATGTAACGTAATAATGGATTGGAACCTTAATATTGCATATTTTGTTATTGTTTTCAAATATACTTGAGTTTAGAAACACATAGGAGTGGGAACATATTGTTAGTTGTTGTTGGTATGCACAAATAATGTGACGTCAGAACTGATTGAGACTTTTAATGAGAGTTTAATTGCAAACATTATTTGCATTTCTTGTTGTTGTTTGCAACTACCGTTTAAGATGTTGAAAGCAATTGAACTGAATGTGTTTTTATATGAAGAACTTATTTTAAAAGAACTTCGCGATTTTTGAAAAATAATTTGAATAACGTTTTGCATAGTTGTTGGTATATGACGTAATAATTGATTGGAACCTTTAATGTCGGGTTTTTTGTTATTGTTTTCAAAGTACTTGGGTTTGTAAAGTTTTTTTTTTTTGTAGAGTACGATGAAGCTTTGGTATTTGTTTTATTTTCTTTACTATTAATCTAAGTGTTGCTAAATGCCCAAGGCTACAGTGTTAGTAAGATGCTTTAAGTAATTACTTAATATCAGTGTTGCTAAAGGTTCTGATGGTGCCGTTGGATTTTTTCTCTTTGTGTACTTTCTAAATCTTGCTTCTTTTTTGTTGTTGTTTTTAACAATACATTTTTTATGTGCCCCAAAACTTTTTTGTTCGTTTTTCACATTTTTTTTTCAAAATGTAATGAAATTATTTGTTAAATGGTATGTAAACAAGAGAACGCACGCACAAACTTGCACTGGCTCGCAAAATAAAAAAATATTAGTTTGTCTCTTAAGCCGAACAATGCAAAAATGGATAACGGAAACATACTACATACATAAATAGCCAGAGAACATATGTAAGTTGTTAGGGTACTAGATAACGGCTTTGAAGGACAATATTTTAAAAACTACAAAATTTTTTTCAAAATGTTTAACCGTTACAATCAAATAAAACGAGTTAAAACATGTGGTTTTTCAATGAAGTGTGAGAGAAGTGATAAAAAATCGCTTTAAAATTTAAAAAAATAATGGAAAAAAGGGTTTAAACGCTTTGAAATAAATAAATTCAATTTAAATCTGTTATAAAAAATAAGATTTTAATGTAATTTCTTAGTGATTTATTAACCGGAAGGGTTGTTAAAAATATTTTTTTATTGTTTTTGGTTTGTCTTTTGGTTTGTGCAAATAAATTTAAAAAAACAGACTGAAAACGTAAAAATCATAAATAATTTATAATTTGCCTTTTTTTCTGTTGAAATTCTTAATATTTATGACTGTTTTCTGTTTTAACTTGGCCATTCAGTGTCTATGCGAATTTTCTAACTGTTATTGTTGCTCTCTTGTCTTATTTCCGTTATTTAATGGTCTGAATCCTTTTATTTCTCTTTCCTTTTGGGTTTTTTTTTTCTTTTACTACACAATAAATGTTTGTGTAAAGCCAAGTAAGTTTAGTGATCCGTTTAATAAATTTTTTAGTGTGCTTTTTGTCTTATTGTTTTTGTAAAAAGAACGATTTTATTTAAAATTTATTTGCGGCAATTCAATTAAATAGCCATTAGCCTAGAAAGAAATAAATTTTCTTTAGTAACGAAAACATAAAATTGGGAATGAAATAAAAATCATGAAAACAAAAATTTTTTAATAAAATTGTAATTTAAAATGTTTTCTTACATCCTCCCGGTGTTAAAATAATATCCTAGGAAGAGCGATTGCTTTCGTCACATGTCCTTGTTTTGAATTCCACTTTAATAACGGTAACGGTAAAAGAAAGTCATTAAATACAACAACATCTCATTTATTTATGACAACAAAAATCATTTAAAATCTCCACAATTTGTAATACAAACTGTTAATGAGCGAGTCTTCATTAAATACTCTCTGTACTTCAATAATAAATAAACATTTGTTAGAGTTATGTGTGTACGTTTCTATACGTGAGTGTGGATTTAATATTACACTCCCCATGTTTGCTCCAAATGAGTTTAACCCTAGGTAACTCCACCCCTTATTTGTTTTATTACTGCTCACTGCTCCAGCAATGAACAATGGCAAGCAAGCACAGTATTTAATAAAATCAACACAAAACACATACACTGTTGCTTACACATATTTTTTTATTTACTTTTCTCTCTCACCACGGGGGGCCAACAAATGAGTTTTTCTTTTATTGTTAGAGGAGTAAGAGAAAACACACCATCCATGTTTGTTTTGTGGCTCATGTAGCCAAGCAAGTAAGAGAAAAATGTTTTGTGAGAGCCATAAAGACATATAGTCTGTGATAAAAGCATTAGTTGTTGTTGTTTTTAAGCATGAAACTTATTTTCTTATTGAATTTTTCTTTTTGCCAAGGTTAAGAATATGCCCGATTACCGTTATTCTCACTTGCACTCTTTATTTATTCCCTTGAAAGTTAAAGTAACAAATAAAACTTAGTGATCATGCAATAATGTAATCAAAAAAAGAGAGAGAGAGTTACCGTTAACATTTCTTAAAGCACAATTTAAAGCAGACCAAGTATGCCATCATGTAAAATATGTCGCATTGGAGACTGAATCGCAGTCAGAGAAGGCGTTAGATGAAACTGCTTACTATCGTCTCTTGTATTTAATGTTGGCCTTCACATAATTATGCATCAATAAGCGGCTGTATATCTAAGATTACGACGTCCGACCGTTCATTCGAGAAGGTAAAGTGCAAACTAGACGGGGCAATACGTAGTGAAGAATATGACAATAAGGAGACACGATAGAACGGCTTATGGGCTGGCATCGCTTATTCAAATGTGGACTCTTATAGGCTCATACTGGTGTAAGTCACGGCTAATTCATGACTGTAATAAATACACAAGAGCCCATTTGTACTAGAAAAACTTACAATTTTCTGATACTTTGTAGAAATAAAACTGTTTACTGTTCTTCTTAAACAATGAATTTTTTAACTGAATTATTTATAAGGTTATCAACTATTATTGTTCGGTTTTCTTTAATTTAGATGACTCTTACACATTTTATTATTATTGCATTTTATTCTATTCTATTATCACTTCTATTTATAAAAACCCAGACCAGTAGTAATCGAAACTACTATTGATTTGTATTGACCGGAAAAATCAAGTAAAAATCTTTTTGTTATCCTCAAAAGGAAAAGAAGACGAAAAATAACAGCAATTGTATCAGTTTTTCCTGTATTTCTTATTTAAGGAAATCAATTGTTGTTGAGTTCTATTGTAGTTTTTTAGGTTTTCCTCTTGAAAAAAAAATAAGTTTTCTTTGTAGTTTTTTTTTTAGTTTTGCTAAACAAATAGTCATTTAACCGGAAGTTATAAAATAATTTCATTATTTTCTATGACGACATAATACTATAGAACAGGGGGGTATAGCCAAAGAAACATAAAAAACAGAGAAAACAATTTTATATTCGAAAATACTTAAAAAATCGAGATGGAATTTGGATTTACAAGGCAATTTCTATACGTAAAGATGAATTTCTTTATTAATAATCTCGAAATACAGCATTACTTAAACAAAATTATGGATTGATGCTCGAAATAAATCAAAGAGAGAGAGGTGTCTTGAGCACAACCAGCTAGAAGCTATTGCCACTCATTTAAGACTTGATTTAAAGACTTTAAACCGTAAAATGGGTTCCTATAAAAAATAACGATCAAATTTCTAACGCTTTAAGAGTCCAAAAGGCCATAAAACCAATGAAAGCCACAGAAGTCAATGTAAAATCTTTTAACGCTAGAAGTTCTAAGTAAATCTCACCGAAATAGAAATTAGCTTAGGAAGGTATTTTAGGGTATTTCCCCTAACGATCATAATTCTTGGATGGACAGTATAAATAATGGCAGATACTGAAGTTAATTTAGGAAAACTCATTAAACTTTAAGGTTTTGTACCACTTCCTAGAAACAATTTTAAACCAATAAAATGTGATTAATTGAAAACACTTAATTTTCACGAAAACACGTGTCTGTGAACACGTTTTAACATCAATACTTTTGTTTAAACACATAAATTTAATATTGCCTGATAATAATATCCTGTTTTAAAAATAAAAATAAACCTTAATAGATCAAAAAAACAAAATTTTGAAAAAAAAAATAAATATTCACATGACCTCTTTAGCTAATTTGCATAGACACACACGCCATCCACATAACCAACTTCCCACGCCGGCGTTATATTTGAATTTTACTTTTCTCTACCACCACAAAGCACTGTCATCACTGATGAACTTTTGAAAAATTAAATCAAAAAAAAAAGAGAAATGCTTTTAGCATTTGGTTTTATTATTTAAAACATCATCATCATCATGCTGAACATATCCATTACATTACTTTGTGATATAAAATTAAGTGTTGTGTGCATATAATTTGTTTAATAAACAATTTAAATATGAAAATATAACGAAAAAGCAATAAAAAAACATGCATTAATTTCAACGGGCGCACTTTCCTTTATTTATGAACGTGTTAAAAGGTTATGAAAATTCTCACCACACACACACATCCAATAGCTGAACAATTGCGTTAAACACAAAAGGATAACTAGAATGAGAGAGATACCCAGTAAGAGTCCCAGTGTAGGTGTTATAAAAACAAAACAACACACACACCAACAACAAATTACGCGCATTACATATCATATTTCTTTATGAAATCAAAACAAAACAAATCGAAACAAATCAAAACAAAACAAAAGGCAAACAAGTAACACAAAAAACACAAACAAATCCATGTCAAACACCCTTTTTTTCTGAAGAGATCAAAACAACAAACAATACCAGTGTGTCCATGTAAGTGTATGTAATTGAGCAGAACCCTTTTACTTACGTGCTCTGTTTACAATTTATAATGATTTCCGTTATTGAAAGTATTTTTATGGGTGTATTGTTGTTGTTGTTGTAAATATTGTACATTTAAGTATTAATTGCGTGGGCTGTAATAAAAGTTGCAGGAAAATGATTTTTGTGGCCTTTTCTTTGATAAAAACCATAAAAAAATCATTAGAAACCAGGGAAAAGGGTTGAGAAGTAGCAATCGTACGAAATTAAATTAGTTTTTTCATGAGAAATTTACTGAAATAAAATAAAAATGAATTGGAAAGACTTTTGTTTCTTATATTTTTCTTTTTATTTTTTTTCCACAATCCTTTAGTACCATTTGTATAAATTTTTATTGTTAATTAAAACTCCTTTTAAATTTTGCATAATTTTTCGGTTTTTTTTTTCATAAATTTTCTTCTTTTTGTAAGAATTTTATTCAAAATTAAAAACACAGTATTTTTAAATTAATCATTAGTGATGAATGCCTTACTTAAGAAAATTATTATTATTCTTTTTTAATTTAATGATGACATTGATGATGATTCGGTTTTATTATTTTTTGTTTTAAAAATCGTACAATATAGTGGATTGATTGATTGATTGGTGATGGATTTTGATACTTATGACAAGGTTTTAATCTTTTTTATATTTTTTCTTTTATTTTTTTTAATTTTTTTATAAGTATAATCATAATAATTATTTATTTTTTAATAATTAATTGTAAAATACTATTGCTATTAATTTTTTTTATTAATTTATTAATTCTTTTAATTAATTTTTTATTTTTATTTATATTATTATGTATTATTATATTATTTTATGCTATTTATACCTTTTATAATTGTATTTAATATAGATTTTTTTATTTTCTTTAATATGTAATACTAAAAGTACGTATTATTTTTGTATGCTTTAAAAAAAATATTAAAAATAAATTTCAAATATTTTATTTAAATAAGTTTCTTAATATTCGATGATTATTTGTTATATTTTGTTTTAATTGTCAAAAAGATTTTTTATTTCTGTTTTAAAATAACTCTCATTTATAAAAATATATAAAACATATTATTTTATATTATTTAATTAAAAAAAAAAATAAAAAAATTTTAAAACAAATAAAATACTATGTACTTTTAAAATATCTAAAAAGGTTTTTTTTAAGAGAAAAGTTTTAAAAAAATAAAATAGTATTTATTTTTATAAATGAGAGCCTGTAAACATTGCACAAATTTGATATTATTTATTTTTTAGGTTATGTTTGTAGTAAAAAAATTAATTTTTGTCTATTGCTGCCTGCTGTAGTAGAATTTTTTATTTTTTTTTTAATTTCACGTTATGGTATTTACATTATATAGGAAATCTTTTTGTTTATTGTTTATGTACGTATATGGTTACTATTAAGATTTATAATTTGCTTTTATTGTTATATTTAATCGAAATAATTTTCTCTGTTTTGTTGTAGCAAAGTGGAGACCCATTAATAATGTAGTTGTCAAGGCAAACGAATAAAAATTATTCAGAAGTGGCTTATATTTTTTATTTCTAGACTTAGTCATAACCTTTAAAAATATATTTGAAAAATATGAATATTCTGGTAGCCTGGTAGTGGGTTGCTTGTTATACTATTAGCATAGGGACTAGTGGAATTGATTCCCACTAGAGCCACACACAAAAAAAAATCGAATAAATATTGAGAAATCCATGATGGTTTTGTTATTCAAGAATAGAAAGGACCAAAGTAACCAAGAAGATCTATTTCGCAAAGCCTATTCTATTTACTTCCAATCTAAGGCCTCTTAAAAACTCAATTCATTGCAAGGCCTTGTGTTCTATAACATTAGTAGTATTGCCTAGTAGCAACTCGATCTTACTTTTCCTAAGTAGAAAGGAGATAAAGCTGCTTAGGAGTGTATGCGTCATTTCCTTAACACAGGTCCTGGAACACAGAGACGTCGTTTTAAATAAAAGAACTTGAAGAGTCATAATGAATGTGAACTCTGGCACTCTCGCACAATGTCTATTGTAAAGCTATAAATCTGTGGATTCTCCTTTGGGTGAAGCTCCATCACTTCCAGTAATACTTCAAGGTACCTCTCGCATCCTGTATAACAGGGGCAGAACATTGAAATTACTTAGCGGTGTACTCGAATCAATACGTAAAACGGAAAATTGGGTTTAAATTTGGACATCACTGCAGAAACTGAAGGAGGCACAATCCTCAGAGGGTGACAATCATTAATTTTTTCTGTGAATATTCAGGCAATTCAATGCAAGTTTCTTCAAAGGCTTAGTGCAGTTAGTAAACCTAGATCTTCTCCATGTTTTCAGTCTTAAAAACAACTCCAGATGAATGCAATCTTATTGAAGGACCTTCGAGCCCTAGTGGTGATAGACTTATACGTAAGCGAAATGTTCGTAAGGCTGATTTGCTAAACACATAATTTCAGTTTGGAGGCCAAAAAACGTAGGGCAAATTGCGAAAGTATTGGTTAGAGAAAGATTGTGGATTAGTTAATAAAATTTTGTCGTCCACCAGAACAACTTCGAAATTGATGCTTCAAATAGTAACCGTCTCTTGTCCTCAGATTACTGTTTCAATCTTCGTAGAACAATTTTAATTAATTATGAATTAACCTCTGAAGACACACTTAAATTAGTTTTGGTTTGCCAATAAAAACTAGAAGATTCCAGAAAGATAGCAAAAACATATCGAGTAGTTAGGAAATCAAATTACTGTAGATACGTATAATGAAATAAATACACAAAAATTATTTTAAACAACCCAACAGAAATATGTAGGTTATGTTAGCTAAGGTGGCGAACCCTCCTTGAAGGAAGAGGTCCCACTTAGGCCGACTGTAATACCAACACAAGCTAAGGTGACGAACCACCCTTGAAGGAAGAGGTTCCACTTAAGCCGACTGTAATACCAACACAATCAATTCTAAACGGGGATCAATCAACTCTCTGAGGAAACTAAATCGACTCTAAAATAAATCCTGCTATTGCAAAGTAAGATTCGAATTTCTTATAAATAGCGCTGCCCATTTAATAAACAAATGAATTTTTACACAATTTCTATACACATTTTATAATAATAATCAAAAAAAAATATGTATGAATACCAGAGCATTTTATTAAAATAAAGAGAGAGAAAATCAATAAAAAAAAATGCTTAAAATAAATAGATTTTAAATGAGTCCAGCAATACATGATGAATATGCTTTTTATATGTTTTATAGCTGCTGCTTACAATTTATATTCAATAATAATATGCAATAAAAAAAAAGGTTTCTTAAATTTAAAAATATGTATGTTTTTAGAGATTTAAATCTCTGCATTAATTATTATTTTACAAGAATTTTATATTTGCTTTTTGCCTTTTTTTATAATCAAATAACTACATTATTATGAGTTTCCTTAAGTTTATTATTGCATTTTTAGGCATATTTAGCTTAATTTCTGTTTTTCTTTTCATTGTTTTAATCTTCAAATTTAAATATTGTTATGATTGATGTATGTATGTATGTATTTATGAATGATTGGTTGGTTATTGCATTTTTTAAAATGGATTTTCTTTTTAGGTCTATGGCTTAAATAATATTATCGAAGATATGTTGTTGTTATATGTTATTTTTTTTTTGTAGAATTAAATAAAAATCAAACAAAATAAATTATTATAAATTTTGCATACATTTCGCTTAAATAATTGTTAATTCTTTTTGTTGTTGTTGTCATATTTTTTTTTTAATTATTTTATAATCTATTATGGTATATAAACTATTTTACGCTTAAACAAGTTTAAAGGGTTTCCTTTTTTTTTACTTATAAATTTTGTTTATGGTTTTTGTTTTTAATATTAAAACTAATTGTTTAAAATTTTTATATAGAAATTAAAATAATAATCAGATAAAAAATATATATTTTATATATAATTAATAATAAAAAAAAAACTTTATTAAAATTAATCACGCTACACATTATGTATACATTTCGATGACAAAAGTTTTTTTTACGAGTTTTTTCTTTTTATAAGGCAAGTGCTTCCTGAAATTTGAATTCTTGTTTTAATTTCTTTCGTAAATTCTCAAGTGCCTTAATGCCTGCTCTCTATTCAATTTAAACTTTATGCCATCAATTTGTATCATAATGTGTAACGAGACTTAATCAATATTTGTTTCAAAAAGAAAGGGGTTTCCTTCAATTATTCAATCATTTTCAATTTTAAAATCCTTTTTTTAAATATATTCATCAGCCCTTTAAAGTTTAACAAAACATAATGAACAATTGTAATAGAATAAAGGCAATGCATACAACTTTATATAGGATTTCGTTTACTATTTGACAAACAATGCTTTTGTAACAGATTTAACACAACACGAACATTTTTCTTTAATCTATTAAGGCTTCCCTTTGGATAAAGTTCCATAACTTTCAGTATTACTTCAAGGTTCCTCACGCATTCGGGTCACTGGACAATAAATACATAACTAGCGCTGCAAAAGCTGAAGGCAAAATGCTTAGAAGGAGACAATCATTCATTTTCTTTGTATCTAAAAGCAATTAATAAGCAATTGAGTGAGTAAGTCTAGATCTTCTCAGCTTTGTAAACAAATTCAGATAACACAAACAAACTTAGGAGGAAAACCCTCCAAACAACAGATCCCTAGTGGATATAGTATATCCACGAACATTTTTCTTTAATCAATTACAAAATTGTTGAAATTCATCTACAATTCTAAAACCGCACTAAGCACATAAATATACAATGTTTTTTGGCCATTCGACCCTTTAAAAGAAAAATATAGCATCAAGAAACAATTTTTCTGTTCACACGATTGCAAGAAAAACTTGCAGAAATATCAGCCAATTCGAAACTGTATTGCAGCACATTTGGATGATAGCTAAAGTGATAAGGCCTCTTCAGTAATGTAACCTAAAAGGTTAACCTAGTTTAATGCCTTTGGTAAGTAGACAAATTTGCAGACTTAACTGCTGAAATATGATTGTATTTATAGAACGTTTGGATGCTTAGGCAGTAGGCGTATAACCAAAGCAAAAAGCGACGGCCGGGAACTTACATGAACGAAATTAGAATTGCTGGCCAATCGCCAGGCGCGAGAGTAAAAACGTATACGTATACCAGGACTAACAACAGATCTGTGAAAAGCAGCGAAGGCAAATTATAATATCAAATGCCGACTGTTAAGTTGCCTGGCCACACATCAAACAATGGATCAAAAAGGCAAAATACTCACACGTAAAGCCCGAGATGAGTTTGAAGAATATCAAAATACTTTTGATTTTTACTACCTCCACTGCATAAACAACAATGTAATGAAGGTTTGAGGGTTCAATTTAGATGAGTTGCTGTGCTAAGCAATACAAATGTAACCAACACATATGTATGCAAATTTAATCATTTAATTTTGATGTATCGCCATGCGCCATTAGACTGATAATGGCTTAACAATGCAATGCTAATTGTCAGACAAGAGAAAGCCTCCTGAACGCTGTATTAAAAGAAATTTTTTTTAACAAATTTTCTACACAATATCATCGTGACAAGGCTTAAAAATACATTTAAAAAAGGCTGTTTTGCTATTTTAAAGCTTGATTGTTTAACATTAAAAATTAAATTTAAAAAACATTTTTTTTAAAAAAATAATTGCTTGGCTTATATAAAAAAAATTACATTTTTTTCTTCTTCTTCTTCTTCATATAGTATGTATAAGTTTGTATATGTATAATTAAAATTGTTATTGGGGTTTTTTGTTGTATTAAAAAAAAAAACAAAAAAAAAGAAATCGTAAGAAAAAAAGGTAATATGTATGTATGCATGTATGTATGCTTGAAGATACGTACGTACATACGTACTATTATAAAAACATATTCAAAAATTATGACAAATCATAAGTTTTGAATACATTTTCCTTTTTTTCTATTTGATTTGATTATTGGGTATGTAACGTACTTTAACTTGATTGCCCAATAATAATTGTTGTTGATGTTGTTGTATTAATTGTTGTTGTTGCTGTTGTTGTTGCTGCTGTTGTTGTTGTTGCTGTTGTTGTTGCTGCTGCTGTTGTTGCTGCAGATGTTGATTTAATTGTTGTGGTATCGAAAGACCACTTACATTATTTATAACTGGCTGATTATAATTCAGAACATCATTAATTTCGATTTTTATCAATGATGGTATATTTAAAGAATTTGAATTATTTACCTTGTTTTTATTCTTAGGGGGACGACCACCTAAAAGTAAAAAAGAAAACAAAAAACACAGATACACACACATTTATTATGTGTTTTTTTTTTGTTTGTTTTTGTTGCACATTAAGGAAGGACCAAACGGACGGATTAAGGACCAAAGAGAAATGGGAAGTATTTTTTTTTTATAGAATTTTTTAAGTTTTTTTTTGTTTTTTTTTTTTTGGTTATTGGATAGGATAAAAAGGATAAAGGATTAGAAAAATAATTATATTTATTATTTAATAATAAAGTATTTAAGAAAAAAGATTTTTTATTTGCTTAATAAATATAAAAAGGAAATTTGAAAATGTTTTATTTTTTTTTGCACAAATCATAAAGAAAATCTTGAAATAAATTTTGTTTTTTCGAGATTTATTTAAAAAAAAATTGTTTTAAATTTTTGAGTTAATTTTTTTTTTTTTTTTTTTGTTTGTGATTTATAAAGTCTATATATTTAAAGCTTTTTCATAAAAATTAAAAGATCATTAGTTCATTTAGTTTAAGCCAAAGAAAAAAGAAGTTAAAAAAAGAGTTGGTAATATAAATAACATCATACATACACCCTACTAAATAAAATTTAAAAAAGCAGTTTTCGTAATTGTTTATAAATTATAAACTTTAAAGGTGAAAAAATTATAATAGAGGCCATCATCATCATCATTATTATTATTATCGTTATAAACTTTAAGCGTTAAGAGTTAAGACAGGTAAAATAGTTTTAAATTAAACAAAACAAAACAAAAGACAAATTAAAACAGAAATCTTTTTAAAATTAATAGAGATTTTTGAAAACCCATGTTTTAAAATAATAAAAATTTAAACAATAATCTGTTATAATAACGTATTTAGCTAATCTAATTCTAATTGAAATCTTTGTCTTGCTTAAGCCTACATATCTTTGTTTTTTTTTATTTTTTGTTGTCTAAAAATTGGGAATTTAATTTTTCTTTTAATTTATACAATTATTTTAAGCCTAAACACTCTTTTGTTTCAATTTTTGTCCAGCCTTATTATACATTTCAAATTGTAAACGAGTTTCATTTATTTTGTAATAGATTAAACACCACAGGAAAAAATTTTCAGCACTGCAACTAAATATAGAACTGTTGATGGCTGAGTGAAGCCTACAAAGCATAATAAATCTAATGCCGACAAATGGAATATTACCCTCTAGCAGAACAATAACGTTGAAATAAGGAAGAGGGAATATTTCTGCATTAGGCACACACTTTGCGAAACTCATGCGATGACCTTTGCTATACCACTCTAACATAGAACTGGAAATCTTTTGAATAAACCTTATGCTCCTATTCTAAAGTATTGGTTTTATTGCAGAAACATTCATTTTTGCTATAAGGGCCACATAATCCCATTATAGTCGAAGTGGTTGGTAGCTGTACTGTGGACATATGTATGTACATGGCCAGTTGGGTTATAATTTTGACTAGTTTATGTACATCGGCATTCCGTGCATGGTTAGACTCCTACTAGTGGAACAAAATATATGGAAATTCACGGAAATCAAAACAAAATACAAATTTATAATGAGAATATATCTGACGAACTGGCAGATTTTATTCTGTGTGAATAATTTTCTTGTTCTTACGAATGTGACTTTGAAAGCTCAACTAACTCAACTTCTAAAGAAAATGAAAAAGAAATTGCTGGGCTCTTAGGCCACTGTTTCATAGAGACAATAAAGCCCCATTCAGGGTATTCTTAAGTTTCGACTACGAGCTGGACAGCACAGCCATCTTCGATCCGATATAATACTCAAGGCTCGGTGGAAAAGGGAATATAAGATGAAAATCCGAGTAATAAAGACTCATTAAAGCAGACAATCTGTGATGGTAATCTGGGTAATCGAAGCTTTTGGATTAGCGGAACGTCCTTAAGAGTAATCAGAGCTAATCCAAATTTAAATCACGCTTTCAATAGCACTGACTGTCTGTATTGGCAATATGCCTAAATGAACACGTTCTATTAAAGAAATTATTTGTATTTATGTTACCAGTATGCCAAAACCTAAACTACAGTGAAAATATCAAGCTGAAGATCTACTCAAACTTGGTGGTAGAATCTAGAAGAGAAACTGTCGCCGTCTATTTCAATAAGTATTAACTACGAAATCATACAGACTTAGGCTCAGGCTCAGAGAAGAGATTGTGGTAATTTAAGGAATTTAAAAATTCATAAGAAACGAATAACTTCGTAACTATACAGTTCAATGTAGATCTTAACCACTTTCTATGTCTCAAGGGCTCACAGTTTGCTGTAATTTAAGCAAGTTCATCTCCCTCAGCTGTTTATTTCGAATCGTTGAACTGCCTTTTCTGACTTTTGTTTGCTAGTTTCCTATAGAGATCAGGAAGTGGAAAGATGTGGTAAGACTTCTAATTGATTCTGCTTGGTGAACCCAGGCTGTCTCTAGTCTATCACATACTTCCACGCGTTAGCCCCTAGGTGAAGCTTTTCAAACCCTTCATGCTTTAGTGTGTTGTAAAAGGCGAATTCAGTGTCTGTTCTTCTAATAGAGGAGAGTTCGTTCGTACTTAGATTAAGCTGATCGCTATGTGTAAATTCTATAGCCAATCTAATGGCTTATATGGCAGTCCTCTATGTGGGATCGATGGGAAAATACACATAATAAGGGTATAAGACTTAACCCTGCAAGCCAATCTTGTAAAAAAGTTTATGGGAATGAATATGTTAGGCAGCAAACAATCTAGGGATTGTTCACGGGGAGATATTAAGATTTACGGTCAACATATACTAATCTATTGCGCTTGTAAGATTTAAAGATCTTTTATAGTTAAATTCCTGTATCCTTAAAGGCCTTCCAATTAATTGCCTTTTGTGGAAATGAAAATTAAAATGAGAATAATAATGAAATTTTGAAATATGGTGCCCTATTAAGGCATTATTTCAATATGAATGATGAGGATGTTTAGAACATTGTTTAATCCCATATACCTTGTATTGAAATAATTAAAGTCTTTTTGAGTATTATTTGTATACGATAAAGTTTTTTCGTTTTGTTTTATCTTTGCTTTTATCATTATACTTTTCTTATATGTTTCACTTTAACAAATAGATTCTTAAAAACATTGCTAAATTTTAAGTCTACAGGCAAACAAAAATTTAAAGAAAATAATCAACAACTAAAAGGGAAACAAAAAAGAAAAAAGAAAAAAAATTAAAAACGTAAAGAAACTTCTTTTTTAAAACAAAATTTTCAAAAATCTCTATTGTTAGTAGAAGAAACAGGAAGTCATTGTTGAAATTAAAATAAAAAAAATAAAAATTAAGGGGGGTTTTGTTAATTAATTTAGTTTTAAAAATATAGAGTATATATATATATATGTAGTAGATGGTATATAGTAGTAGTAGTATGTGTGTAAATAAATAATATATTTAATCATCATCTGATTCATCTTTTATAAACATACGTTGGGGTGCATGTTGTAAAGACAATGGCTGGCCAACCATGGTGACAGGCTGTTGTGGCGGTTGTAATGTTATACATTTCTTAGACCGTTTCGGAGGCGGTAATTCCGTATGCGAATGACTATTTAACAAATGTTTCGAGAGATGTTGGCGAACAGCAAAGGCCTCATTACAATTGGCCACAGGACAAGTGAGGTACCTGTGTACGGCAATCGACAGTGGACGAGAAAGAAAAAGAAAAGGAAAATGGTAATAAAAAATACAAACAAACAATAAGACAATGTTATATTTTATACGAATGCTTAATTAAACGCAACAAAAAAAAAAAACAAAAAATTAAAAGAGATTTAAGCATGCAAACTTAAGCTCTAGCCAGCACCTGCCCTCTAAATGACGTTGTTCATGCTTCTTAAGTAGTGTCTCCTGATTGAAAGAACTTGGACAAATATTGCATTTATATTTGAATTCATCGTGCATTTTAAGATGCTGCTCCAAGTGCGCCTGCTGTAAGAATTTCTCATCACACTTCGTACACTCGAAGGGATACTGAAGACCATGCGATTTCATATGGGTATGCAGTTGTGATTGCTGCTTAAAGGTCTTCTCCGGACAGCGTGGACAATAGTAGCCCGTTATGCCGGCATGTGCCTGTAAATGTTGATTGAGCGAGGTGACTTGGGTAAACTTTTTCGGACATTGATTACAACAATATTGCTGGACTTTATGGTGGGTTTTCATATGATTATTGAGATTGGTTACTTGGGCAAATGAACGTCCGCATTCGGGTTCAATGCAAACAAATGGTCGTTCACCGGTATGTAAACGTCTGTGATTATTAAGGTTTGTTATCTGCGTCGAAAAAAAAAAACAAAAAAAACATCAAAATCCATTACATTCTGTTTAAAAAAAATAAAAAAAAAAATTAAAACAAAAACACAAACCTGTGTAAATGTTTTGCCACAATCTCCACACACATAAGGACGATCATTGGTGTGTATGCGTTCATGATTTCTTAAATTGGCCGCTTGAGTAAAACCTTTAAACAATTTTAGAAATTTAAATTTAAATTCCCTTTGAAATTAATATTAAAAAAAAAAAACTAACGTACCTTTATTGCAATAATTACATACAAATTTACGTTCAGCTGCATGATTACGTATGTGTGTTATCAATGAGGATTTTCTTGAAAATGTTTTATTGCATAAAGGACAAGAGCCCTCTTCATTGAAGATTAAATCCACCTAAAGTTTTGTATAAATTATAGAAAGCCAAAGGACATATTAATAAGACAAAAGATGGAATAAAAAGAAGAAGACAAAAAAGATTTTGGGGAAGAAACATAAAAGTAAAGTGTGAGTAGGAAAGAAAAATCTAATAAAAGTTAAAAAAATTAATTAATTTTATAACGAAATGTTAGAGAAGAACAGCTAAAAGTCACAGTTGTTAGGGTAGTAGGTCTTTAAAGAAAATGTAAGCTTAGGAATATCTTTAATGGAAACTGTAATAGGAAGTAATAAACCCCTCGTAAGTGGGTGGTGATTTAGAGCTTTAATTTATCTTATTTTAATGACTTAGGAAAGATGTTCGCTTTTAAATAGACCAGGTCGCCAGGTCTTCAGAATGTTTTGAAGACATCGGTTTGATTTTATTGCGGTAATCTCTAATGCGGTTCATTGTTGCTCGAGACACGACACAGTGATCTAAAAAGCTTTTGTCTTGTGCATCTTCAAGTGTGCCCCCAGTGATATCTGTGTTTATTTCGGTAAACCCCGCTGCAATTCTTTACATGATACAAAAATTTAAAAACCCCTTATGTCTTGTGTGTGATATTGGCGATAGCCAGAGAGGATCCTATGTACATTGTTTAAAATTTCTGGAAGATAATTTCAGCATTTAGTCTGAAAAGCGATTGTTGCGAGTGACAGGCTTGCTATCTACATATATGTATAGTCAGGATTGCTTTAAAACATTGGCCTTGGCTAGTTTTTGTTTGCAGGACGACCTTACAAGGGTCTAAATAAAGGTATAGGATGGCACTGTGCTAGATGCAATGAGATAGCTGATGAAACGACAATAGAAAATGCGGCGAATTGTATGCATCTAGTGGAGAATAGTCAGATGAGGTTTTTTGTTGGGTTGATCGCTCAAGTAATTACACGAAGAGTGAATATTTCACGCCGTTATAAAGAAGATTGTAGAATCTCCACGCTGTTATGGTCTGCGGTCGACTGTTCTATAAAGGAATGGTTACTGAACCTGGGTAAGGAATAATGTCAGCTTGTGGTTTGTTTGCTGTCTGTACAAGCATTCTTAATTGATATGATATATGATGGTATAGCGCTCGGTTCCAGAACATTGTGGCATTTGATGGCAGATGACACGGCCCAAAAGCATCGATCTGATAGAGATTAGTTGGATCTAAGTCAAGTTAAGCTTGATTCTGCGTAGAGCTTACGTTAATGTGAGGGAGCTTGAAACTATGAGACACACTCTGTGTTTCTGCTCAGACGTCCGTAAGCCTAAGGCTAAAGATTCTTAGCTGGGGTTTCTTATATCGATATGGGGAATTCACAACTGAGGTTGAGAGCGTTAGTTGACTGATTAGATGACTGTGTTGCTGACACTCATCTATCCTTAATCTTTTCTTTCATTTTCTTTTGCTCTCTGTCTTATCTCATTGCTAAACATTTTTCTGATACTCATTTTCTGTAATTATAGGCTCTTCCAATGGATCTTTTCCAATCTCTAGATGGAGATCTGGTCTTCACACTTGCTTTGCAATGCAAGCTAACCAATTTCTAAAATTCTTCTTAAAGTATTACTTCTTCTTCCTCTTGTTCTCCTGGAACAATTAAAGCTAAGCTGGCAATATTTGGCCTAGTGATGCTCGGGTCGTTCGGGAACGTAGAGCCAACTGTCGTGGGAAGTATTACTAAAAATATTTTATTTTTCATTTCTCTACAGGGGCCAAACTCTTCTAAAAGGAATATAGGATAACTTAAGCTTACATTTTCTATATAAATTTACAAAAAAAAAGGAAAATTAATTTCGAAATCAAATTGAAAGTTAGGAAAACAATTTACAGTCTAAAAAAAATACAAAATAATTGGGAGAGTATGTTAAAAGATTTACAAAAAAAAAAAGGAAAACAAATTTAAGACCAAAATAAAAAAGAAGAAGTACAAGGACTAAATAGACTAAAAGATGGGATTAAAAGTTATATTAAAATTGTATATTTTGATATGTACATCTAAATGTTGTATGGTCTTCTCCAATTCATAGGAGGACATCGTGATTTGTTGCAGTTTATTAACACCGTTTTTACGCGGACGGCGTGTCGGTTGCGGTACTCTCTGCTTATAAATGGGGTGAGAAAAATAAAATTAAAATAAAAAAAAAAATTACACAACATTGAATAAAAGAAAGAAGAAGGAGAAGAAATATATTTCAATATTATAACATTATATTTAAAATATTCTTATATTATATTATATTATTATTATTTATAATTAAATTTAATATATGTATGTATATAAAATTAATTAGGAAAAGGAAATTAAAAACAAAAACAAACGAGAAGAAATAATTAGAAAACAACAATTTTGTTTTTCTTTAATTAAATTATTTCATAATAAAATATTAAAAAACAAAGAAAAGAAAAATAAAAACGAATTTAACACACAAAGGGCAAAAGAAGAGAGAAAAATGGGTTAAAAATTTGCATTGTGTTGGCGAAAAAGAAAGAAAAAGTTTAATTTGGAAAAGAGAACAAAAAAATTTTTAAAATAGCGGCATTAATAATTAAGGCAGAAATTTAAAAGAATGCATAGGTAATTTTAAATGATTTAAAAAAGAATTGCGAAAGAATACGTTTTCAAAAATTACGGTTTCTTGTTAGAAACCCATGATCTGATTTAAACTGAAAGGCTGTGACATTACTGAATGACATACATGTACATATATGTTTCGAAAGGAATTACAGCCTCTTAATATTATAAAGAAAACTTTTTCGTCTTCTCTCGTGTTTAAACGGGATTACATTAGGTTTGTAGGCGATGATCTCATTGAACACTTTGTTCAAATGTAATTTAAAATAGCAGGGTATGGAACAGAACAAATGCCATACTGAGAACTAAATGCACTACAGAAATACCATTATGGGAAATCCACATGGCATCCGTACAAGGGGAAAACCTGTACGCACTTAGAAGCAACAAATTATCATTGAAACGGCACTGAAAATGCACTGTTCGGTGTGATATGGGCGGGCTAGCACTGCTATTTCTTATCATTTGGATCTGATTGGCATGTGGTTTTAAAGAGACGGGGAGCGGCATGATTGGTGAGCTACTAAACTCACGTTAAAATCCATTTTCTCCCCAAATCGTACGATTTGTGGGAACGTGTAGTCTCTAGTGTGCAGGTACAAGCAAACCACAATTTTGGTGGTCACAAATGACATATCGATCAAAATATTGGAAAAACTGTTAGTGCTCATGGCTGCAGGCGGTATTAACATGAAATAATGTTCAGAATGTAAATGGCAGTTAAGCACTTATCACTCCAAATAAATATTTCATTCACTTATGCAAGTTTTATGAAAAAAATTGCTTTTAGTATGGTTTTCTTTCTTGGATCACATGGAGCCAGTGTATAACTGTTCTTCTATTCAGATTATTTGCTGTTCCAGGGTGACAATTTTCTTAATACATTTTTAATGTTGTTCCTCTATTCTGTATCGTTTGATAGAATGTTTGCATTCTTTTAAATTCTTGCTTTTTTCGGGTATTTTTTGTTGTTGTTGTTGTTTGGGTTTTTTTTAATACTTTTTTGAGTGTGCACAAAAAACAAACAGTAAAAAACAGAATTTATTAGTAATAAAAAAAAAACAACGTTAAGGCCAAAAACAACAACAACAAAACAACAGAAAACACAAAACAAAAACAACAAATAAAAAGCTATAAAAAATAGTATAAACAAAACACAAAATTTTGTATGCAAAAGTTTATACTTTTTTGTTTTTATAAGTTTTAGTAAAAAAAGAAAAAGTAAGAGTATGTTTGGGTATGTGTATGTGTGTGTGTGTGTGTTTGTGTTTGTTTTTAATGATGTTTTAAAGGGAAAATCTTTGACTTACTTCTTCCGAATCGTCCTGCGATTGCAGACTATTGGTGGAGTTGGTGGAGTTTTGTAATTGTTGTTGAGGCATTTGTTGTTGATTTAAATTATTCGCTGTATTTGTGGTATTATTATTATTGTTATTGGTGTTGTTGTTGTTATTATTATTATTAGAGTTGTTATTGGTATTGCTATTAGCAGCAGCTGATGCCGCTAAAGCCGGTTGGCCAGTTGCTGAAGCGGCTACTGCTGCCTGATAGAATCCATTGCCACTGTTTGTTAAATGTTCCGAACACTTTACACAGGTGGGTATATTATAACCGGGTACTTGAAACAACTAAAACAGAAAAACAGACAAAAAAAAAAGAGATTCCATTAATTAATTGCATTAAATAATATTCAAATTTATAAGATTAATTTTACATTTTTTAAGGATTTTGTTTTTCTTCTGTATCTGTATATTGCATTTTGAGAATTGAATTGAATTTTTTTTTTTGCTCTCTACCAGAACCAGAGAGCAGCGTACATCGTATGGCAAAGAAAAAAAATCTAAAATTGTACTTTAATAATAAACAGCTTTAAGGCTACTCTATACTCTACTATACTACTGGAAATATAGAAAATACATGAAAAAAAAATTAATGAAAAAAAAAATAAAAAAAATCGGAAAAAAAAATATCAAACCTCATCACACTGTTAACATCACAGTGGATATAAAAAAAAATTAAAAAAAAGAAAATAACACAGAAAAAATCGAAATAATGAAAAAAAATCAAGAAAAATAAAAAAAATAAAAAAAAAATATTGTATGTATAGCCAACTCACAGTAAACTATTGTAAGGTTGGTTATCTTTACATCTCTGTCCCCTCGTTTAAACCCTCTGCCAAGAGACAGCTTTAAAAATAACAACAAAAATGTGAGAGAGAAAAAAAACAAAACAACAACAAAATAACACAACATAAAAGAAACGTATAAAATTGAAAAAAAATAAATAAATAAATAAATATAAAAAAAAACAAGAGAAAAAACAAAACAGAAAAATACAAAAAAAAAAGAAAAACAAGAAAAAAACATTGTGCGCGCTAAAGAGAAGTTGTATTGTAAACAACAAGCGTAGTTGTTGAGTAGGGGCCGTAACTATAAGACGATGCCAACTGTGTAAATGAAAGAAACTGAAAAAATTTTGTGAAATCACAAGGAAATTATTAAACTTTCGTAAAAAACCAAAAGTTAGCTTAGGTTGGAAAGTTGTAGCACCAGTATATTCACAGTGTCACGTCTTCACCCAGAGATCTATAGGTCCATTTTGACCCTTCATTAAAAAAAGGATTAAGGAAACAAGGGGGAAAAGCAATAAAATAAGAGAAAGGAGAAGAAAGGGAAACAAAACTATCTAAAAAAAAATAGAAAGGCGAAAGGGGAAAAACAATTAGCCCTAATGGCACTCATAGATGAAAAAAACAGCACTACATATGAAGTTATTTTGTGAAAAAAAAGTCAGAGACAAATAAAGTCTTTTCACACAGGTCCCGTATACGACATTCCAAAGCAAAGTGTTGCATGCGGTGGCCCTATCTGATCTTATCGATATCGCTTCAGGTGTCCCACAAGGACAAGACCTCATATTTGTGATAATAATCGGCGATTTTCTTTGAACGAGTCTAGGAACCAGAAAAACACCAAAGGGTGAAGAAGAAGTACAAAATTTCAATTACCTTGACCCACCAAATCACCATGCCTTGACAACTGTAGTCTCCAACCAGGATACGATTCTTCGATGCGAATGTGAAACATAGCTCATGCCAGATAGAAACAGATAAGCAACTGCAAGATTTCTTCAACTGTTACATAAAAAATATTCTGTGCATATATAACGGCCTCGCAATTTGATTTTCAACACGGAGCTTTGCAGAGTATGCAGCCAAACACTCATTAATTGGGCACAGAGCCGACATGCAATACAGCAAAAATAGCCCTCGAAAGGAAGCGATATTTTCGGCCCTACGTTCACTAAAACAATGCATAGTCCTGATCGTATCTATAATGCTTTCTACTTCTTAAAATTTGTTCATAATATTTCAATAACTTTCACAGTAGATCGATTATGGAGACCAAAATCACCTCGTAATGCTCGTAAAATGATTAGTACATTGAATCACCACATTTATGGAGAAGTTTTAAATCAAATGGCAAATCTTTCGGAACTACTAAATGGATAAGCCGCAACTATTGTAGATATTTTAAAGATATGATTTATACGTATGATATACGAATCTAGTTTGATGTCTTAAAATATATAAGAAAAGAGATAGAAGGACGGAGAAAGGAAGAAAGAAGTAGACAAAGAATAAATATAGGATAAAGAAACAACCACATGACATAAGAGAGCGCAAGAAAAGACTACCATCTTGATGTCCCAGTACCTTTTAATCAGCTTAAACCTCAATAGAGCCCTTCTGCCGACCCCTCGGTATACCATCTATGTAAATACTTCAAGAAGGCCCTATCCTACTAAGGACAGTTACAAAGGAGGTGTTTGATATGGCAATGGCTGAAATCTGTTCCAGATCTTTGTCAGCCCTCGCAGTGCCCCGTAAGCGCGTTTAAAGTTTACTTTGACAAAGTCTTGATATTCTTTTTGGTACACATAGAACGACGAACGAAGAACAAAGCAACTTTGCGAGTACATCAAAGTGTTTACTTACCTCCATTCGTTTTTTTCTTCTTTCCTACGAACTTAAGACTTTGAAAACTAAACTTTGAATCTGTAAAAGGGGGCTATGCAATCTCACTCTGGCTTTATTCAAATACAACAGCAAATCTTTTCAAGCAGTATCTACTAAAGACCATAGATTCCTAGACAAATGACAATGCGATCCCAGCGCATCCTTTCTTCCCCAGTATTACACATAAAAAGGCTGCCTTTATAGTCAAAAACGATTAAATAAACTTTTTTCTTTCTTTAAAGACATTGTAATACATTTGCGTCCCCTTAACAGCATTTAAATAATAGTAGAGCGACAACCCTGTTCAATAATAACAAACTAGTGCTTGACGTCAATTAACACTCTCACAGTGCTAAGCAACAACAGCAATGCTTAATGAGAGCCATAAGAGTGGAGAATGCACCACATACTGTACCGCAAGAGAGCGTAGAGATTCACCCATTCTACACCTACTTACAGTAACGCACCTGTAGGGAACGTAATTTTGTTGTTTTCTTATTTTTTTTTGCTTGTGTTCTTTTATATGTGATTTTTCTTTTCTTTTTTTCATTTTTTTTTTTATTTGTGTTGAGTTTTTTCATTTTTTTTTTCTTTTTTTCAAGTTAAAATCAGTGAAGCAAATGGACGGTTGGTTTATAAGGGTGTACGTACAAACTCGAAAATTAAAGTCTTTAAATAAAATAAAAAGAAGAGAAAAACAAAAATAAAGAAATATTGTATAAAATAGAATTCCAAGCAAAAAAAGAAAAAAATAAATAAAACGGAATTAAATGAAGAAAGAAAAAAAAAAAGAAATTTTTTCCAAGTATACCTACTAAAACAATATTTAAACGGAATATTTCAAAAAATCTTATTTAAATATGAATCAATTAAATAAATAATAAGCACACAAGATGATGAATTTAACTAATTTCAATTAATTAATTATGTATGTACGTACTTACTCGCTTTTTTCTTTCTTAAGCAATACCACTATTACCGTTACTTAAGAATTTATAACGATTAAGGATATCTTATGCTGGGCTGTGTATTTGTATTTGTTTTTATCTACTGCTGATGCCTGTTTGGTTATTTGTTTTGATTATTGAAATTTATTATTTGTGTGTGTTTTTATATTTTCCTTTTATTTATTCTGTGCTTTTTTTATGGTATATTATTCAGAAGACAAAAAATATTCTTGATTTATTTGCAAACACAAAACACTTGTCGCTTTATGAAAAGTTTTCGTCAAACAAAAAACTTTTTAATTTCCTTCACATACACACACTGAATGAGTGTGTAACTACCCTTAGAAAAAATACGGACAACAACAACAATATGATGAGAACTACCCCTTGCTACAAAAAAAAAAAAGAAATTCGAACCAAGAAATAAGGAAAATACACTCACTGAGAGTGATTTGACATTTCATCTCTACAGCAACAGTGTGGTCAATACGATTAGAATTTCACAATAAGAAGTGATTTTTTTAAACGTTAATCTTTATTATATGTACGTACAGTGACTTCCACGATAAAACATCGTTTTCTTATATTTGAAGCGAGGTTTATTTAATCAAACAGGTGCCGTTTTGCTGATTTTCCCAACAGAATTTTTCGTTTATGGTTTAAAGCCATTATTCCACCAGTGTAGAAATTTTGGCGTTTTCTGAGCGAGAAACTACTACAATTTTGCTTTGCAGACATCTATTTAAAATAGTTTAGGTTATGCTAAAGGACGTGAACTGAAGCATTGTAATTGTCACATTGTTAGATTGAAAGAAATAAAAAGAAGGTAGAAATAGAAATATAAAAAGTTACGACAAACATGAGAGGACCAAATAGACTACTGGTTCTCAACCAGCTTAATACCAGTATAAATCTCTGAAGAACCCTCTAATCGCCTCTCAACAGAGAATCCAGACTATACAAGCAACCCTTCTCCAGGGACCTCGATCTTATTCAACTAAGGGATAGACAGTTACAGAGAAGGCATTTGACAATATCCAACTGTTAAATTCTGTTTCAGACCCTTGTCAGCGATCTAACCTCACAATGACCCTTAAGAATAATCAACCTCACACTGGCTTTATCTAAATCCAGCAGCAAGCTTGTTCTAACGCCTTTGAGATAATTGTGCAGATATCGAAACATGCTTCTGATTTATAGACGGAAGATGCGAGCTACATGGGGAATGCATCAAAACGGGCGATACTTGTCATTTCTACTTAAGTGTATAGGTATCATAAAGACACAAAAAAGACAATGTAAGTAGGCAAACTGCAGCAAATGAATAAAAGATGAGAGACCCGATAAAAGAAAATGGATTGAAAATATTACCAAAGAGGCACAATATGCTGCACTAACTATTCAAAAGAGAGTCATGTGTGGTGCATTTAGAAATTCTACAACTACTCCACGACTTTTATCAGCTTAATAAAATACATTTGACACTCAATACTGGTTTTCATACAAGAAATTTAAATTATTTTAAGAGTTTTATACGTGCAGACTTAGGCTATAATAACTGGTGCAATAAACAATATTTTTTAGAGTCTAAAAAAAGACACCAGAAAGACATCTTACTGTCCTGTATGCAATATTCTCTAGTCGGAGTTCAAAAACGCTTTAAAACTAACGAAACGATGACATTACTTTTTTACGAGTTTGTCAAGTTTTTGTCCTATAAACAAAAAAAAAACCAACAACACAGTAACAATCACATACACAAACATATTTTTATTCTCGCTCTGCCTAATATTCGCTCCATCTCTCGTTGCTTTTCTTATCAATGTTTATACACATGCACGCCTAAGCGAGTGTATGACTGTGTGTTTACATTATTGCACTACAAAAAAAAATATACACAATTAGAAGCACGTATGGATGTGTGTGTGAGTATTTTAAAAATAAACAGAGTTGCATTTTTTAGCAGTATACGTAAAAACTACTATAAATAGTGGACACAACGCAACCAAAAGCATTTTATAAAAATTACCGAACAACGTTTTAAGCCTTTTAGGTTTTCATTTCGTGTGCGTGTGCGAGCGCGAGTGTGTGTGTTTTTTTTCTAAGCAAGTTGTTGTATTTTTTTTTACCCGCCCTCTTTCAACAGCAACAACAACACAACTAAAAAACGAAGTCGAAAGCAAAAAAATTATGAAAAATGAAAACATTCATATTTGTTATTGTTGTAGTAGTTGTTTTGCTGCTCTGCTGGTTCGTTTCGTTGGTGTTGTTTTGTACAGTGTACCAACTAAACAGGAATATGAACTGTTTTCTGTCTTTTTTTTATTTTTTCGTTGCTCTAACAAAACAAAAGCCGCATACTCTACAAAAAAAAACCAAACGAAGCGAATAAACCCAATAGATGAAGAGCAAGAGGAGCAAAGAAAAAAGAGACCAACAACAGAAAACCAGAAAATCAATAAAAACAACAAAATACACAATTTTGCAAAAGCAATAAAAAGACGCGCGCAAATTGTTATTTTAACCCAAGAAGATGACTTTTTTCGTATTGCATTATAGAAAAATTTCATTTTTTAGCAAAACTATGCATATACAGAAAAAATTTAATGATTTTATAATAATATTTCTCTAATTTTTAATTTTTTTTCATAACTTACCGCTGCAGGTTGAAAACACAATCTACATATGCTTTCCATGTCCTTGGAAACGACGACAGCTTAACTAAAATTATATAAAAAATATTTAAACATGCAAAAATTGCACTCCCAAAAATAACAACAACAATAGCAGCACTGGTGACAGGCAAAGGCAGCGGCGGGATTGCTCCAAAGCCCGGTAGTTCATTAAAATTTCATTAACACCGGGGGAGGTCTCTTTTTTACGCTGCTACTATTTTCCTCTTTTTTTCGTTTTTCTTTTTATTTTTTTACAACAAAAACTACACAAACACTATTCTTTTTTTGTTATTTTGCTTTCTTTGCTAAAAATTTTTTTTCATTATTTTTGTTTTCTTTAAATAAACTTTTTTTATTTTTCCTTTGTTGTTGCTTTAAAATTTAGCAAAAAATATTTTCCACTTTTTTGTTGGTTATTTTTCTTTTTTACTATTTCACTTTTTGGCCAGCGGAGCACCTTTTTTTTCTTATAATTTTTTTATTCACACACACATTCACACACTATCTCTTCACTTTTTTCTCATCTCTTTTGATTTTTTAATTCTTTTTTAGGCTTGTCGCCTCATGTTAAAGATTTTCTTTTATTATCTTTTTTTTTTGTATGTTTACTTAACTTTTATTTGCAATTGTTTTACTTTTTTTGTTGTATTTTGTTTGGGCTAATTTATGTACTTTTTTCTTTTTTTGTATTGTTTATGCTTTTTCTTATTATAATGCTTTGAAACTTTTTTTATGCGACCGTCTAATCAAAATAATTTTTTTTCTGCTGGCAAAACGAGCAGAGCCAATCAAATATAGAGATGACGTCTCTTTAGTTCGTGTGCAGACCGCAGTAGGGCGCTGATAAAGTGTATTATTTTGTAATAATTTGTTGTTTATTTGCAAGATTTCACTAGTTTGGTTAATATTTTTAAATAAATTCATTAAGAAATATATAAACACAATGTAAGTTGAAGAGTAAACGCCATTTTAAGCTCTCAAATATGCGTAATTCGTAAATGACACATATATGAAAACTGAAAGTTATGAAATCTTGTCATTAAGCAACTGGACAGCACTTAAATTAAAGTTGCCACATCACATAAAGGTTTAAATAAATGAATTTAAAGAAAAAACTTAAGGAAATATTTAAATTCTTATTAAAATATTATATATTTTTATAACCTTGTTCATTCATTGGGGCTATATGTCCACTCCATCCATTATGGTCCTACAAAGTTGTTTAACGACCCATTTTGGTAAGCGGCAAACTTTGCGCGAAATAAATGGCACTTCAGATAAAAAACTACTTCTGTACGTTCAAAGTTTACTTTGACAAACTCTATATTTTGTTATTATTAATAAAGTAGTAGAAAGTAAGAATATTTTACAAAAATTTCTACATTTACTAAGGTTTTTGCATTTAAACTTGAACGGTTGTGTAACGTTGTAATGAAATAGTGATGCCAAGTTTTGTATTTGCTGAAAACAGAAACTGTCGTGTTATAATTTCCGAAACAAACACAGACTGTTATACGGGTTTTTCGAAAATATAAACCACAACAACAATAAATTGAAAGCGAAAACATAGTAAACAATATTGCCAGTAAATAAAAAATTGTGAGATCAATTATTCTTAATTTAATCATAAACCACAGCTTTGGTAATACAGTAAATAATGATAGCCACATATCGGTGAATATCTCCTCTAACAGAGGCGACGTTTACTTATTCTAGACATACACCGTCCAATTCACAACATACAGTGCATTGATATATGGTAATACAGTAGAATTCCGAATAATGGCAGTTTGGTGAGTTTCAATTTTATCCACCACACCGGACGAATTCACCACCATTTGTAAAAACTCACCACTACAACAAAATTCACCACACATCAAAAAAGCTATTTTTATTTATTTTATGATTTTCTTTCTCCGTCCGTCGTATATGGGACCTAAAGTCCAACAACAACGAAGAGCGGGTGCAGCAGCAACACAACCACAATTGTCATACAACAACAACTATACACTTCCCTTTTCCTTTTGCTCATCTCCTTACTTCGCTCTCACTAGTACTACTACCTACACCCCCACCCCTCACACACCAAACCTCCAGCAACAACAACAACACACACATCATCACCCAGCAACACACACCTAACAAAAAAACACATCCATATCCATTCACACACTCAAAAGCAAGCAAACAGTGGCTTAATTTTTACTTATATTAACCGGAAACGGAAAAAGGATGTGCGAATTAATTTAAAAACGTTTATTTTTAGACGAAGAAAAACGATTTCCAACCACCAGTGTTGCCAGGAAGAAAACAATTTTGGTACTCAACTGCATCAGTGTTGCCAGGAATGAAAATATTATCTAAAAAAACTCACTGATGACCAGTGTTGCGAACACGTGAAAAGAATGCGCGATTCAATTGCTAACATTTGGTTAGAAATAATCAACACATCGGCAAGACTGGTTGCAAACATGTCTGTTTTTGATAACATAAACCACAACAACAATAAACTAGAGAGAGAGAGCGAGAAAGAGAGAGAAATCCATAGTAAACATGTCTGCGGTGCTCTTGTCAAAACAAAACAACAATTTTTGCAGTTTTCCAATTGCAGTCGAACTTGATGGATGTCGGTACGCGGTCGGGCGATATGATGATAAGTTTTTGTATGTGAAAGAAAAAAAGACAACAAAGCTAAGAAAATTTTACACACTTTTAATTAAAAACAATTAAAATTAATTAAAGCCTTTAGAATATAAAACAAATGCAGCAAATATTTTAGTGTTAAGACTAAACAAAACAGCTGCAAAAGGGCCAAGAGTGCTGTGGTAAAGGAAAATATGAGAAAAATTGAACGACAGACAAAATTGGTGGAAAAATCATTAGAAAAATATTACAAGAGTTTTCTTCCCATAAAAAAATAAAAAGATAAAGTGTTCAAAAGGTGAAAATTAAATTTATACATGGGAAATAAAAAAAAGGAAAATTTAATAATAAAAAAAATAATTGTTAGCGGTTTTTTATGTTGAAAGCAAAACGAAACTAAAATTCAAGCCAACAAACTGTCTGTGGCACCCAAGTGCGTTTGTGTGCGACAGACATCAACAACAACAAATGTTGAAAAGTATAAAAGTTCAATAATAACAACAACTACAAAAGTAAAACATATTAGCAACAACAAAACAACAACGGTTTCTAACGTAATTAGATTTTCTTTGCATTGCGGCTTATTAAATTAGAAAAAGAGGAGGCGAGTGTTTGTGAATATAAAAAGGAAAAGAAACCAATAACAACAAGGCAAAAACAGTGACCCGTTATTTAATACAATACAATACTATAACAAACACCCTAAAAGGAATATCAAACGATAATTACGGCTCTCTCTACCTCTCTCTTTAAAAACACCCAAAGAAATGTGTTTGTAATAATAATTTAAAACGAAGTTAAATTTAAAGTAATTAAATGTCAATTAAAGTTTTTGTATTTCTTTTTTTATAGAAAATATAATTACCAAAAAAACGCAATCTTTTTTAACAATTAAAGCTCATCATTAGCTGTATAATGAGCGTGTTATACTACAAAAAATTATCTTTATGCTACTTAGTTTACAAAAAGTTTTGAAACGAAGAAATACATTTAAAAAAGGAAAAAACAAATCATCTTTATTACAAATCGATTGGGTAAGTCTTTCTTTTCCTTTTTCTTTTTTTAACTTTTCGTTTAAAAATTTCTATTTTGCAATACTTTCGTTTTCATTATTTGTTTCACTTTTTTTGTATTTCTTTACATTTGAAAAGAAATTTCAAATTTTTTTCTTAACATTTCTCTCTTTGAAAAAAAGAAGAAACAAGAAAAAAAACCAATCTTCCTCAAACAATGAATAAAATAGAATAATTTTGCATTTA
This sequence comes from Sarcophaga carnaria, assembly GCA_958299815.1. Taxonomy (NCBI): domain Eukaryota; kingdom Metazoa; phylum Arthropoda; class Insecta; order Diptera; family Sarcophagidae; genus Sarcophaga; species Sarcophaga carnaria. The sequence goes on from OY283149.1 coordinate 2,888,944, forward strand.
AATTATTGAAAATTAAACAAATATTTGTAAGAAACCAACAAAAAAGAAGGAGAAAAAAATGTAAACGAAAAAAAAAACGGTCCCATGGTAAAACAGAAATATTTTCTATTGTTTTGCATACAAAACACCAGCACCAACACCAAAATAAAAAACAACATAAACGTCTTAGCAGTAATGACAATTTAGCGTTTTTTTCTTTGCCTTCTAAATAAAATTATGATTCCTGATAATTATTAATTTTCATAAACATTGTTTTAATATTTAAAACAAAATATTTTCCACCTCAATCTTCAATTAATTATCAATATTGTCATCTTCAAAAAAGTATGTGGCTTCACTTTAGGTTAAATGATGACTGTAGTATCTTCCAGGCAGGAATTTTTACTATCCTGAATTCGTTGGCTGCCAGTCTGCCCTAAGGAACAATGCATAGGTCAGATATATGTAAATCAAAACTGGTTCTTGATAAGAAGTCTATAAGAACCTTTGGACCAGAACGAATCCGTCTCTGTTGGGAATGAGACGGCGGATATTCACGCTAGTATAGGTTTACTTTTTGAGGGCGGTCTAATAGTTGGTCCTAAGCTTACAATATGCCACTTGCTGATGAAAAATAATTTAATTTAGATTAAAACAAATCTAAATTTCAAAAAGAAATAAAAAAGTTATAATTTCTAGCGTTTTTTTTTTTTTTGTATAGTTTCAAACCAGCTGTTTTTTATTTTACTCTTGACAGCATTACTCAAAACTGTTGTTTTTCTCTCTCTGTCTCTTATTTATTTTACTGACACCTCTAATAATCGTTTTTTATGTTGCTTTCGTTTGTTGTTATTGCATACAAATAAATGCTGCTACTTTAAAACAAGAAAAAGAAAACAAACAAAAAATTCACTCTTTCTTAAATTTATTTCATCTGCCACAACAATGTTTGTTGTTATTATTGTATCAATGGCTGTATATTTTTTTTCATAACATTTTTGTTGTTATCGTAATTTTTTTGGGGGTAATTTGTTGTTATTGTAGCCGTTTTGTTGTGTGTGTATGTGACCTATGTAAAGCACATTTGAAACACAGTTTTTGTGTATTTTTTTCTTTCTATTTTTCTTGTTTTCTGTTACACATTTTCCCCTTTCTAATGTTGTGTTAAGTGAGAGAGAGCGAAGGAGTGTTTTTCGGCTTAAAACAACAACAAACGTAAAGAAAACCATAACAATTATGTAAAAAAAAAACACAACAGAGAAGAAAACGATGAGAGAAAAAACTGTAAATAACTGTAGAAAGACTGCATTAAATACTGCAGGAACAAAAACAAAAACAAAAATAAATAGAAAAAACAAATGGGAGTAGCATGTCAAGGAGAGAGTGCTACTGTTATAAGGACTTTTTATCAGGCAACAACAAAAAAGTAAAAAAGAGGGTGTTTGAAAACGAACGTAAAAAAGGAAAATGATGCCAGAGTGTTAAGTGCGATAGAAATTTATACAATAACTCACACTTATGTACATATTTCTAAAAAACAATTAAGTGCTGTTTCAAGTGCTATTTTTAGAGACTTGTTATGTCATAATAAAACAAATATTTTCCAAAATATTACATATGTATGTATATGCACGATTGGATTAAAATCTATTGCCTGGTTAGGTTCGGTAAGCTGCTTTCTAGGCACATAATGTAATTCCCTAAGGAATTCTTGATAGCAGCAGCAGAGCTGTTACAACAGCAACAACCACAACTGAATGTTGCTTGAATTTTCAAAAAGTAACGTTTTTTGTCGTTAAATTTAAATTATCAGCATTAATAACCATATTTTTGTTGTTTTTTTTTTCAATTTAAAATTTCTTTTACATTCCCAAGGCACTTGTCTAATTAGAAATTATTGAAAATCCAAATCAATCAATTACTCTCTAAAAGTCGTGCCTTATTTTTATAATTTGTCTCTGATGTCCCCTCTCGTATTCACATTTTTAAATACTAGTTTGGAATTTTAATTAGTCATATACACACATCCATACAAACAAATAGAAAAAAAGTTAAAAAAATATGAAAGTTGTTGCTGCTGTTATTGTTGTTGTTACGATTGTTAAAGAACCACAATTATTTTTTATGAAAATAATTATACACGTATGTATGTACGTACATATTTATATATGTATGTAGGTATGTGGTTGGTTTGGTAAACACTTCTTTTTACTATTATTAACGTTTGGTATTTATGAATTTTTTCCTCATCTTTTTATTATTATTTATTAAACCAACATTAGAACCAACCAAACAGCATTACAGATAAGATTTTCCAAAAAAAATCAAAGAAAAGTGTAGAAAAATACCACATACTGGCTGGGATGTTTTTTTTTTGTGTGTTTCTCCAATAGTTTCGACTCTGGCTGGTCAAATCAAATTAGAATAATTCTTTATTTTTCTTGTTCTTTGCATGCATATCTGTCTATGTAGTATGTGGTAACTTATCTTCTAAATTTGAGGATTAGAATGTTCCCGTGTCTATTAAAATTGATTACAAACAACACTACCAGAGTGCACACACAGTAAATGTAACTGTATAGTCTCGAGCCATATAATACAGGTTTGAATTATAAACTGTGTTTACACTAGATCAAGAGAAAACTCTTTAAATCCCTTGCTGTAACAGCTATGCTGTATCTAAAAGATATTTTTAGGTTGATATTAGTTGTTCACCAGCTACCTCTGCTAGTTTTAACTACAGTTCCACTGTGCTCATTGCAGTAGGCCTGGCTATAGCATTAACTTGTCGACAAGTATTTTCAAAGTTCATGGACTTATTTTTATTAAACATTATAATTTTATTTTGGTTTATTAATAGAATTCCTTTCCTTTTATTAATGATTTTTAATTATTATTTGATTTCGATTTGAATAAGCAATTCGTATATCTAATCAAAACATTAAAAACACAAGCGATTAATACGATTTTAACGGTTTTATCGGTTTATTGACTTGTAATGCCAGCTTCACATACTGTGTTGTGCCTATGCCTGTGTTTATTCGCTTCTTTGCAAAGTAACGGATCAAAGAATAATAATAAACCGCCGTAAACACTGCACTATACTCCTGTTTATTTATTTTTTTTGTGTATGTCTCTTTTTCTTTAATACAATTAGAAATGTGCACAGTTGTTGTTTGTTTACTTTTTTTGTGTTTTGTTTTTGTTGCGTGTTAGAACAAGTTATAAAGTTATTATAGCATATACACGCATATCAATTACAATGCCAACAAAAATAATAATAATAACAGCAATATATAGAAGAGAGAAGAACTGCAACAATAATAATAACAAACGCCACTTTTTTATTTTCTATAACTATGGTGGACTTTTTAAAATGTACAGTTTTTGCAAATGGTTGGAGAGGAACATATGAATAAAAAAAAAAATTTACGTGTGTGTGTGTTTGTGTATTTACAAATGTATAGAAATCATGTCGTTAAAACATAAACGTTATCAATTACAATAAAACATGTAAGGCTTTGTTGTGGTTTGTCTTCTTCTTTTAGTGGTCGTTGTCGTACAAATGCTTACATGCAGTTGTCGTCAATTGTCTTTTCTTACTGCTATGCATGTACGTATGTATGTATATGTATGCATGTATTTTCTTTTAATAATACAGTTTTATGTTGTTGTTTATCTAATAAAAACATCAATGTAAACGTTTGTACATAAAAAATAAATCATCACTTCAAATTGTAATTGAGATAATAATTGGTTGAGAGGAAAAATTAGAATTGTTTGTTTTTATTGTTTTAACAAAATCATTTATGGTTTTTATATTTTAATTAAGAAGACTTTTTTTTTATTTATTTCTGGTATTTTTACTCAATATTTAGTATATTTTGCCATTTATTTACTCAATGTAAGACGACAACATGATTATTTCTTGTCCCTCGTAAACAGTAGCCATCAACAGTAACAGCAATAACAACAACAATACTAAAGTAACCGTACCGATAAAAAAACAACACCAACTATTCTGACTGATCATCTCTTTTCTCTTCTGTTTTTTTTTATTGATGTCAACGCATTTTGTTATTGCTTTGTTGTTCTTATTATTCTCCTTTTTTATATTATTGTTGTTGTTGCTGTTCTATAATTATCAACAAGAATCAAGAACCATAGGCGCGACAACAAAGTATTGTACTACATACACTCATATAATAATAATAAGAACAACTACTAGAACATAATAAAAATCTGTTATACTCTGCATTAACAGAACTAGTGAGAGTCGGAGAGTGGTAAGAGATGTAAGAAGAGTAGAATAATAATAATAAAAGTGTTCTATTGGAATAGGTCGCGTGTCAAACTTACTTCTTCCTAATTAGCAAGACAACACAAATAAATCAATAATTAAGGTATGGTAGAGGTATAATTGGGCCGTATAATTGAAGCTTGGAAGGAATCCAGTATTAATTAAAACCATTAAGCCTTAAAATCTAAGATTTTATTTAAATTTCAATGATTCCATCGATGGTAAAAATAGTCAGTCTTATGATCATATGATAATCTTTTGCTGATATTCTTATCATTGCCTTTGGTAGGGTGTTTAGAAAAGAAAAGCCAGTAGCCAAGCAGTCAGCAGCTGTGATTGTTGATGATTTTATATTTCCCGATACTGTTGTTATCGCTATTGAAGCCATAACAAAAGCATATTATCTTCTGCTATTGTTGTTGTTGCTATTGTTGGATGATGGTGGACAACACTTTCTGTAATAACGCTTTATTTCTTTCCTTATTGTTACTGCTATTCGTAGTTCTACTTCTTCTTTATCTTTTAGATTCTTTGGCAAGGTTTCCAGTTTGTTTTTTTCTCAAAAAAAGAAAGAAGAAGCACTACTATCATGACATTTAACTTTTTTTGTTGTTCTGTTTTTTTTTTCTTTTTCTAAAAGATTCTTTTCTTAATGAAAATTAAAATCCAAATAAATAAAATAAGTCACGACATTTAAAAAATGAGGTTAGAATTTGGAACACAGCGGCTTCTTTTATTTATTTATTACATTTAATAAATTATAAATTTTAATTAAATTTATGACGTTTAGTTTTAAGATAAAGATAAAATAATTATTAATTTTCTTTTCTTTTGTTATTATTCAAACATATTTTAAAAGCTTCGGCTTATGACGTCAATTGTTATTATTATTTGTTGTTGCTTTATTTCATAGCTTTTGTTGTTGTTGTTAGTTTTCTTAATACAGCTATTTTATTATTGTTGTTTTTGTTTGCCGCTAGCATTTCTTAGCTAACGGCACATATCGTGCATAACGTTTTTGCGCATGTGCACAGGTTTTATTCTGCTTTTTTTATTTTTTATATTTTCAAGTGCTTTTTAAACAATTTTTCAAATGCTTGCAGCCAAAAACCAGTAACAAGCAAAAAAAAAAAATACGTAAAAAACTGAAAAAAAATGATCATAGAAACACTAATACAATGAATACAGTGTCGAAGAAATAAATAGGGAGACAGTGAGTCAGGTTTTCTTTCAATGTTTTTTCGTTCGTTCTTCTCCTTCCAAGGCCTGTTTTAGAGTAGGAACTCAATAGAGAGTGTTACACTTCTAAGTCTCTACATATCATGCAATAGTATGGTTGGAATATCTTCCAGACCCTTTCTAGGTCACGAACTCTGTCACCAATTCCACGCTGGATTTATTAATCAACAACAGCAAGCCTTCTGATCGAGATAGTCTGGCTTCAAACTGCTGGATAAGAAAAACACTGTAGACTATTTCATTAAGGGTTCTGACTGGTCTTTTGTGTGATGAAAATTTCTCTGTAAATAAACAAGGGGCATCTTCGTACCCCTATTATTTTACTCAACACTGTGCTTACATAGTTTTTGCTTTATTATGGTATTATATTGTATTATATTGTATTTTAAATAATAAATATTTATTTTTATTATATTAATTAACTTGAAAAAGAAACAAACCAAAAAATAAAAAAAAAAATAAAATACAAAATTATACCCTAAGAAAACCGCGCCAGCCGCTAAATTGTTAAAGTTCAACGAAGCTTAACACCAGCTCACAAGCTCAACTCAACAATAAATCACAAGCACAAGTGAAAATTTTTTAATTTCGAATTAAGTTTTAAATTTCACTTGTCTTCACCATGTTAACCGTGTACACTTCACTTCACTCCACTCCGCTCCGCTCCGCATTTGTTAAATGAATTATTAAATAATTTTATTTTATAGTTTTTAGGTTTTCTTTTAAATAACTTGTATTTTTCTTTACCGTTATCCGCCTTAATTATGGGTAAAAGAAACCCCCAAAAAAAGTGATTAATTTAGAAAAGAAACGAACGAAATTCTAAATAGAAATTCATTTTAATCACTTAAAAAGTGCTCCAGGCAAAGCTAAAGCAGAGCTTCTTATTAGAAACTTTAGAAATTTGAGATGAAAATTGATTGTAACATTTTAAAAATGGTTAATTTTCTCCAAAGTATAGAAAAGGAAACTTTTTCGAAAGAAAACTTTTAGAGACTGTCAATCTGTCATCATTATTATGAGAACGACACTCTAGCAAGGCGTTACGTCATGTTTAATCATCTTTTTACAGGGCATCTTCTGGAGCAACAGCTGAAGAAGCAGCTTTGAAAGCCTTACTACTCGATACTCATTGATTATATGGCCGCCATAACATAATGCTAAGCAGAGAGACTGCTACAACGTTAAGCCAGATATCTCTTTAAATTCTTTGGAAGTGCACTATGGTACTATGTTGGGTACCGAAGCATTATGAAGTGTAAGGCATTAAGATTAGAGAAGAACTGGTAAGGAAAGACGCAACGAAGGGCGTGGACCTAGTGGAGTGGTTGGTTAGACCTCTCCTGAGACATTTCTTCAGGCTGATCGAGATGGTGATCAGGCGGAGAGAAAATATTGCAAAATCTTCAAGCTATTAAGGCCCAGTTCCGTCCGTTCTAGAACGAAATTGTCCCAAAGCAGGTTTGAGAATTTACTAGAATCGTAAATGTTTTTTGATCTGACATTGCACATTGAAGGCAGGGTTACATCGATGTCTCAACATTGAATCGGAAAAGAATACATTGCTCGATATTGTGGTCCAACTTTACGCTAAGCCAACTGTATAACAACACCGAATTTTTTTTGTTATTATATCGTATGAATCAATTCCCTTTTTCATTAATCATTATAACCCACCCAAAAGTTATAATGATTAATTTCGCGTTAACATTTTCAGTTAGGCAAATAAAAACGTCAGCAGTTTCTTTTAAAAGTTTTCCGATAATGACCAAATAAATAAAATTTAACTGATAAAACAGGAAATTCTAGTTATACATTCCATTTGAAGATATTAAAATAAAATAGTCAATTGAAGTTAATAAATTTCGTTATTAAAACATTTTTAAATTGTATACTTTATTAACGATTTTATTTTCAAATCTTTAACAATCTGGCATTGCTGATTTCTTTTAAACTGTTATTAGGCTTTTGTGTTAAAAACAATACATTCGTGTTGTTGTATTAAAACCTAAATAATTTACTGTTCAGTTTTAACATTTGTGTTCATTATTAACAGTTTTATGTTAAGCTTACACCTGAATGTATTAAACTGTTAGTATAACATATACAGTGTTGCTGTTTTCGTTACTTATACACGCTTTTGTTTTAATTGCGTGATCTCTATTCTCTCTCTCTCTATCTTCCTGCTTCTTCTCATTCTCTTTTTTAATTATTTGAAAACTCTTATACTAGTAATTTAAACGATACAACAATTACGTGACTTGTTTTTTATTAAATTAAATACCGGTCTCTTATTGTATGCGTTTATGTGTTTGTGTGTATGTATGTACGTACACTTATTGTACTCATAAAAGAAAACAAAATTCTTTATTGTCATACTGAATAGAAGAAAAAATTTGCTTTTTTACCGTCTTGCATAAATATTTTCTACAATTTTACAATTCTAGTTGACAATATTAGTCATCTTTAATTATATTTTTCTATTCTAATTATATGTGAGAGGGAGCGCGAGAGAGAGAGAGAGAGAAAATAATAGGTTTTCATTTAACTGCGTACGTTCAAACGTACTCACATTAAATTTATGTTAGTCTCGTATTAAATTGTGTTGTTTTGGGCATGTGTGACAGGGGGAGTGAGTAGGCTCTATTTACAATTTGTTTTTTGTCATGTTGCTTTATGGGAAGAAAAAAAGATTACCAAGTTGTTAAGTAAACTCTTAAATATTGGGTTACGAAAGCGGGCGTGAAGAAGTACACCTCCATCGAAGGAGAAAGAGTAGAAAGGATAGAGGGGAGCAATAATGAAAAGAAAAGGTTGAGTAGGTTTGTGACACAGTCAAACAAGGAGACAGGAAAAGAAAAATTAAAAATATAGAAATCAAAAATAAGAAAGGGAGTCATATCACCAACTTTCCAACTTTGTGCTCCAAAACGCGCATGTTCCATAAACTATTTATTGCTCTCAAAGTACAGCGAATGAAATACGCTACGCTCATCAGAAACCCTATAGGACATTTTTACAAGATCCATTAGGTGATCTTGTTTGTTTATTGTCTTGTTTAAATATTATCTCTCAAACGCCGTCTCGTGTAATTCAATGACCCTCAAACAAAGCGAAATAGAGAGATCAATAAATAAAGGATTTCTTCTTACTACCCATTGTAACACGATTCTCATTGAAACCAAATTAAAAAATTATTTCCACATCTCTTTATATATCATGTCACCTACATTTGTCGAAATCTTTCTCAATTTCCAAAGAAGTTTGGCAACCCATATGCAATATGATTGCATGTTGTTTTACTTGTTTTTTTGTTTATCTTTTATTTTTAATTTCGTGTTTTTTTCCTTTCCTTTGGAGGGCTCACGTGAGAGAGCCGAGCTGTGTATATTGTGTGTATTTTAGCTGTTGCTGAAGTTGCTGTTGTTGTTATTATTTTTGTATTTTTCTTATATTACTTGAACTCTACTTAATATTTACAGTAGATGTTAAGTTAGTTCGCTCATACATTTCGTAGTAAATCGTTGTCTGTTAACGGGGAGTTGCTTGACACTCCAAAAATTTCGTGTGTGTGTGTTGTGTTTTTTTGTATATTATTTTTGTATATTATTTTTGTTGCTACTTAATTTCTGCTTACAACCGAAGAGCAGTAATAGTGAGAGTGTGTGTGTTTAATTGTTGAGATTTTGTTTTTACAAGCAATTCTACAAACAACGATCGTTATTGTAAGATTAGTTCAGTTGGCGATGTTGTTAAGCGATGGTTTTCTTTTATCTTTATTTAATTTGTTCAGTGTTTTATGTGATAATTAATCATCAATTACTGGAACTGTGTTAAAAATAAATAAATTGTAAAAAGTTGGTGAAATTATAGTTCATATCAACACAAAGAAATTTACAAAGAAAAAATAGTGGATTAAAAAATATTGATTTGGATATATTAAATGGTTTTTTTAATGCTGTTTAATTATTACAATCACAACAAAAATAAGCTGTTATTTATGAGTGTAGAGAAGAGAGATTGTTTATGTGTGTGTGTGTGTGTATGTATAACAAATACAGACAAATCTGTAGATGCTAATGCAAAGATTTTCTAGTCTTTCTTATTGTAAGACTTGCTTAATCTTTTTATTTTGGAGAATTATGAGTGTTTGTTGTATCAAATGCGTGTTTTCAGTTGTGACGCGTCAAATTATCATTAAAAAAAACAAGTTTTTGCGTTTGTTTATTTTTTGAAACTTAAAACTGAACGACCTTTAAATTGTTTGCATAAATATGAATAAATAATTATACTTAAATATTGATAATGTAGGTTAACAATAATAATGATGAAAGAGAAAAAAATGTTATTGGAATTAATGGCGCCTACAATTTACTAAATATGGCATCGGCAACGAACACACTTTTTTCTATCAATTACAACATCCACTATTGAAAAACTGGTACAATGAAACCCTTAAGAAATACTTGAAACAGATAAAAAAAGATATCTCAAAAACAAACCACAAAGCGTAAAAAAAAACAAATCAAAAAAGTATGTTGTTGAAAAGCTAAGCCAAACAGGCAGGCGGGCAGGTCAGGCTAAGCATATTATTATAAAAAAAGAAACAATGACAATAAAAGACAAAACAATGCATGCAAGCAACCTAAGAAAAACAACTCCATGAAAATTTCAACAGATGACAGCCATATTTTTTAGGCTCCCTTTCTCTAAAAATTGTCTTTTTCTTACTCTCCAACAAAACTGCTTTCCCTATGTATTTTCTCCCATATAAATATGCATGCATGTATGTTTGTGTGTTTTAATGAAACCATATGGAGTTTTAAACCAATGAGTGAGTAATGAGCACAATAATGATTTACCATATCAATTACTCCTAAACATGCAATAAGTTGGATAAAAATAAACAGCACCACGTTTATGTCGTTTCTTTTTTGTTCAAGAAAAGCGGTTTGGTTTAACGGTTTTTGGTGTGATTTCTTTTTTGTTTCTATTAATCAAAAATAAACAAAACATTAATAAGATAACAACCAAAGATTCAATGATTTGTTTAGCTTTGCTTTGTTGTTGCTGTTTTCTGTTATAGAAATCCAAATACGAGCTCATATTACGAAAGAGAGATAGACCAAAAAGTATTTTTTAAGAATTTAAATGTTAGATAACAGTAAGACACTAACAGTGGTGCCATAATGTTAAAGATCAGATTATAAACAAGTACAAAAAAATGTTTTACAAAGATGTTTTCACTAAAAGTGATAGAAAAAGAACAAATTTTTTTATACAAAAATTTATTTTTATTTAAAAATTTTTAAACAATTTATTGTTACTACTACTGTTAAAATGTTTACCTTTACTTTTAATTCTTTTAGCTGTTACTTTTCTCATTTTCTGTTTGTTTGTCGCTCTCTTTCGTTCTCGTTAACTCAATGATCACTTCCCTTTTGGATTTTTTGTTTCTTTATTTTTGGTACCATTGCATTTTGAAATGCAATACACGTCTCTGTTGTTTTTCCATTTACAGATTTCTCTTTCTTATTGCCTTTGCTTTGCATTGTGTCTATCATTTAGAAATTCCAATAAACTATTTGTGAATGAACAAAAAGATTTTTGTAAATAATTAGTTTAAATAATCCGCACGTAATTTATAAGCAAAATAGTAAAACAAAAATAAATAAATTAAAAACAATAATTAGTCGAAAAATTGTGGAATGAAAAAAAGTGTTTTATATCGAAGTGCTAAAGTTCCTAAACTCTGCAAATCAATCCTCTCTCTCTCACACTCTCTCATTCTCTTTATAATAAAAGCAACGTTATAAGAGTGTAATTAGATTACAAGCAATTTTCAATTATATTTTGTGTTTCCCTTTTACAAGTAGAAAATAATTTTTAATTTAGTCATGAAAATTAAACAATTAAACAAAAATGACTGTAAATTAAATTCTTTTTGTAAAGAATAATTAAAATTACATATAAACAATAAGGAATTTAATATTTTATTCATTGTTGTGTGGAGATTTACAAAGGAAAAGAAATCAAATAATTTTTTTGAAATACAAAAAAGTGAAAAACTTTATACAAAATGATTAAATTAAAATCACTGTTTCGCAGAGGTGGCCAAACACCCTCTCAAAGCTCTTCTTCATCGAACAAACATTCCAGCAACAATAATCGCAATAAATCCCAGTCCACCCAGTCCCTGAATACAGCCATTGACAACGAAGATAAACAAAAAGCCGCTACTGCTGCTGGTACCAATTCATCTACGAAATTCTATCCAGCAGATCAAAATCCTTTGGTAAATATTGTAGACTCATCGGCGGAAAGAGGCGTAGATGTGGGCGATGATCCATTGATACATGCCAGTCATAGTTTGGAAAATCACAAATCCGCTGCTAATAATACTAATACAAGTGGTCTACACGCATATACTTTGCCGCATAAGAAACAAAAGGGTACCACCGCAAAAAAAGGCCAGAAACAACCAAAACCTTTGCCCTCAACACCAACAGCAAAGAAATCGTCAACAGTTAACCATAGTCATCAACATACGATTGAACCAAGCAATGTAATGACTTCCATGGCTGCTGCTGCAGTAGTATCCGGACAACAAGGTGGTTCTTCGGTGAGCACTAATAAGAATAATAATTATAATACCACCGCCACCACCACCTCTGCTATTACATCATCGCATTCGAATCCTGCTTTATCCGCTGCCAATGCTGGTAATGCATCGGGAAATAATGTGGCCAGTGATTCGTATGCCATAAATACAGCATTTATGGCTGCTGCAGCTGCTGCCAGCTATCAATTGATAAATAACGAACAGCAACAAATATTAGAGGTAACTTTTTAATAATTTTTTTTATTTTGTTGTATTAAAAACATGAAAATTTTTTTTGTTTATAAAGGCTACCAACAGCAAAATGCAAGAATTACAATCTCAATTGGATCGTTTGAGTCGAGAAAAATTGCAGGCAGAATCACGTGTCAATGAATTATTACCCTATGAAAGTGAAGTTAGCAAACTTAAACAGGAACTTATAAAAATGCAGGTGAGTTATATTTTGGGAAACATGCTGCCAATTATTATAAATCAATAGTTGCTTTATATTCTACTGGCATATATTTTAAAATATTTTTATTACTTTTCATTTTAAAAAGGAAGTATAGTGATTACGTTTATCATCTTGAGTTTTTTTTATTCACATTTCGTTAGAATGTAGTAAACATCTTAAAAAGTTCTCCTTAATGTTGTTCTATTGAATGCATTTAGAATTTCATTCATATTCATTTATTTTTATAAAGAAATTTAAAAGAAAACAACGATTACAAAGAAGGGGAGACTGTAGTAGTCATAGCCCCTTCCTTCTTATATCTGAGTAATAGCCGCACTATGGCACACCTTGCATAAAATGAAAAACAATAGTAGTTGCATCAGGACGTATACTTGTCAATTAAGACAAGTACAGTACCCGGAGGTCGAATAGAGCCATTGTACAAAACTATGTAAACTCTAGGGCAATAACTAGCAATACCGTGAACCATGCGTAGATGCCTTCTGCAAATACTAATGTATGAACGCAATTGAGCCAAATTCTTTGTACCACAGCTTAGGTTAGAGGACGTCTACTTGCCAATTAAGACAAGTACAGTACCCGGAAGTCGAATTGATCCATTGTACCACAGCTTGCACAAGCGCGTTGTCTATCCCTATTCTGCTCTGTGGTGCTGTCGTTCTAAGCCGATAACATCGGCATTAAGCGCGGCTAGAGTTCAATATAAAATGCATTTTCTAATCCCAGATGATTTGTGATGCTTACATGCCAATGCGTCTTGCAATGCAAAAGTCTCTATTGATTCTATTTGAAATTTCCAAAAAATTCTAAAAGGCGCTTTTTTTTAAATTTAATTACATAAAAAATCCTCAGGTATGATGCAGAATATTTGCCTTTGGAGGTTCTTGTTTTTCTGCAAAGAGAAGAAATTATTAAAAAAAATATATAAAAGGATTTATTGTGTATCTTTTTAACACTCTCAGCAATGTCCTAATTAATAACAAAAGTGGTTTCGCCACAACTCTGGTATTTTACGAATCTTATGCACATTTTTAGTTGTCAATAAATGTCCTTATTTTTTATTGATTAAAGAATTACTAAAATTATTTAAAAACAAGATTATTTGGGTATAAATATTAAATAAATGACGTTATGTTTTTATTATTTTAATAATTACTGCTACACTTTGCGCGATCTATTTAAAACTAAAAGTCTATTCAATCAATTTCCAGTACCTACTAAAGAATGTTGCAATGATTTCACAAACGATCGGATTTAAAGAATTTCTGATATTTAATTCACATGTTAGAAAAACGAGATATTTATTTAACATACAATACATATGTAGAGGAAAGAAAAGGGAAAAAAATAACAAAAGATATTTGTTTTGTTTAGTCAATCATAAAACCACAATTCGAAAGCATTTCATTCGAAAACTGCCAAGAAAAGCTCAATAACAAATCTAAACTTAAAACCACAAATCCACAAATCAAGTGTAAGGAGGAGGGTAAATTAAATAAAAACACAAACGTATATAGAACTAGAGCTCAGCTCAACAGGAAAAAATATGTGTATGAATGAGCACAACTCCTCATATAATAATTAGATTTGTTTAATTAAAATTATTACACTTTAGGGGAGACTTCTCTTAATTTCTAAGCGTTAAATTACATTGATTTTATATTCAATTTTTTTCCTAACATTTTTATTGTCATATTTCATTATTTATTTATTCATTTATTTTATTATTATTGTTTTAAATACACAAACAAAACAAAAATAGAGTGCCCAAGAGAAAAATCAATTGGAAATTGCCAATTTGAAATATGAAAATGAATCATTAAGAAATCGTTTGAGAGACGTTGTCAATTCGCCACTATCGGATTCGGAAAAACATCAAATTATACAAGACTCTCAACGTTTACATAGTTCAGCACCAGCTTCTATAGCACTACCTACGGTAAGTCTCAATTGCTTTTTAAATTTCAAGAAATTGTGAAAAGAATTCTTTTCTTCTTGTTTACAGACCACTGATAATGATAATGGTGGCACACCCTGCCTTACACCCGACTGGGATAAGCATTCCTCTTCCAGTGAAATATCTGTAGCTTGTTTGCAGGACAAAATCATACAAATGGAAGAGACCCACTACTCGACTAATGAAGAATTACAAGCCACACTACAAGAATTAGCCGATCTACAAGTACAATTAACAGATGCTCATGCCGAAAACGAACGTTTAGCCGAAGAAAAAGACGTTCTATTCCAATCATTGTGTAGGCAAACTGAAAAACTTAATGAATCCCGTACACAAATTAATAATCTCCAAGAACTTTTGCTAAGAGATGCTAAACAAAATACAGCCGCCGAAGAGGTGGCTTCCACAGAACGTGAAAAGAAATTAATGGATTTAATTAAAACGGCTCAAGATGAACGCGAAGCGGTTTTAGTAAAGCACGAAGAACTAAATGGTGAACTACAGGAAATGCGTCAGACGTATGAAGCCCAAAATTTAGAACAGGCCCGTCTAAAAGAACGTATTGGTCTGTTAGAATCCTCCATAGATGCCGAACATGCTCAACGTAAACAAATGGAGTCTCAGCTTTTATCAGCCAAAGAGGAAATATCCCATGGTCTCATAGAAATCAATCGTTTAACTACTTTACTAGAGAATGCTAAAGCCAAAATAGAAGAACTTGAACAAGACTTGGCACGCGGTGATAAGACAGATCTTAGCGAACTTTTAGATACGGCACGCAAAGAAAAGGATGTCTTGGAAGAGAAAGTTGCCGAATTGCAAGATCAATGGTCTCGTAGTCAAGCTGAAGCTAGGCGTTTAAAAGAACAATTAAACGATGTTTCCGAAGAGCTTAAGGTCTCCAAAAATAATGCCAAATGTGCTCTCTCACATCTTGAATATCGTTTTGAGCAGCTGCAACAAGAAAAAGACAAACTTACGTTGGAAAATCAACAACTTAACGAAACAACAGCCGAATTGCAAGTGCAATGTAAATGCCATTTAGAAGATAAAACCCAACTGCAAAATCTATTGACTGAAACGCAAAATCATTTAAACGAAGTTGAACGTAAACTTAACGATACTCAAACACAATTAGAGGATTTGCAACAGTTACGCAAACAGGAAATAGAAGAATGGCAACAATTCCAGTCGGATCTTTTGATGACGGTACGTGTAGCCAATGATTTTAAGACTGAAGCTTTAAGCGCTAGAGAACAATTAGTTTTGGATAATAAAACACAAAAAGAAAAGATTAGAATGCTGGAGCAACAAATAGAAAAATTAACTAAACAACGTAAGTATGAATGAATGAACTTTTTTTTTAGTAATTAATTAATTAAATACATATATACATATAAATACAAATACAAATAGAACAACAACAAACGGAAACACAACAATCGGTATTAACCACTGTACAACAGGAAATGGCCTCAAGGCGCACTAAAATAGGCAGCTTTTCAAGACAAGACTCTAGGCTATCGGTTAAAACTTTAATCGAAAGTATAGAAAATAATAAACAGGTAAACACAATAATATTGATATAAAAGTATATTTAAATTTATTGCTTAAACTTTTTTCTTTCGTAAAAAGACTGCTAAAACAGAAGAACCTGAATCGCGCTACAGTTCTTCTTCTAGCTTAAATAGTAATACAGCAAACGAAATAAACTCTACAGCTATGCCTTTGGGCAATACAAATACCAACAATACACCCGATTGGACAGAGAATGTAAGTTTCTTAGCATTAAGAACTAAAAAAAAAAGTAAATTTTAATTTTTATTAATTTCATGTGTGTTGTGATGTTTTGCAACATTTAGGTTTCACGCCTAACACCTTTAATAGGCAGCTTAAATACCACAACAACGGCAGCTTCTACACCAAATACTCAAAATACCACCCATACTACAGCGTTGGTATCATCATTAAACAATACCACCACCTCCAACACAAACATCAACACCAATGCAACAACCAAAGGTCCTTTAAGGGAACAACAGCAACAGCAAACCACAAATATACACATAAGCAGTTTAAATAATGTCTCCAAATCTTTATTAAGTGGTAAGTTAGCGAGGAGGTGATGTGATGTGATGTGATTTAAGGTTTTCTTTTTTAAAAATGAATTTAATTTGAAATATGTACGTTGTTTAATGTTTAAAGGTGAACGCAAAGATCCTTTAAATATGCTGGCCAAAAATGGTGGTTCAAAGCGTAATGCTTTATTGAAATGGTGTCAAAATAAAACTGTAGGCTATCGCAATATCGACATTACAAATTTCAGTTCATCCTGGAATGATGGGTTAGCATTTTGTGCAATTTTACATTCCTATTTACCGGATCGCATTCCTTATGATACTTTAAGCCAATGCAATAAAAGACGCAATTTTTCATTGGCCTTTGCCGCCGCCGAATCGGTCGGCATACCAACTACTCTGGTAATGTATTCTTTGAAGTCTTTTTATAAAATCAAAAACTAATTTTATGATTTTCTATTTTTTTTTTTCTCCAAAGAACATTAATGACATGTGTCAAATAGAACGTCCCGATTGGACTCAAGTGATGTCGTATGTTACTGCTATTTATAAACATTTTGAAACTTAAGTTTTTTTTTCATTTCATTTTAAACTAGTTTGGCTTTTACATGATAATTAATATGCTATACTATAATATTTTATGTAATAATAGTTTTAATTTAATATTAATTAATAATAATAAATACTAAACTTTAAACTTAAAAGCAAAAAAAAAAAAATTAATTATTAACAATTTAATGTATGTTATGCTCATTATTTAATTGTTAACATATTTACTACTACGCGTTATAATATGTATACTGTATGTGTTGTATCGTAATGACATGTTATTATTTTTATTATTTAATTCATTATTCATTATTACATTTTACTTTATTTCAATTTCTTCTATTACAATTACAATTTAATGATTTTTGCATTTTTTTAAACATTAAGAAACTAAGAAACTTAAAAATTTGATTTGATTTTTATGGGTTTTACCCCTCCTGTCTGTTGACCCCTTACATCTCTCCTTAGGATTTTATCTCTTTTTTCTTATATGTTTGTTATTATTTTATTACATTTGTTTTAAATAAAATATTCATAATAAATTTATTAAGATTTAAACATTAAATAAATACTGTATATATGGCTACTAATACGAAACAACAACACCAATTACTAAAACTAAAAAACTCAAATGAAAAACAAATTTTAATTTATTTTTGATAAAAATAAGAACAACATAAACAAAAACAAAGAAATAAACGAAAAATTTAATTAAAATAAAAAAATAAAGTGATAAATAATGCTTAATTTAAACACTTACAATTGTTTTAAATTCTTTGCTACTATAATCATACTAAATAGAATTTTATAATTAAAAGATACAGTAAAATAAGGCTCAAATGTAACTCGCATTGAATCGTAGCCTTTAAGTCAGGATTACAGCCAGCCTTAATACCCAAAGAAAGTTACTAAAAAATCATTTTTAATTGTTCTGTAATGTCTTGCTTCAGTTATCTTTAACACGAATTAAAATGGGATAAATTTATCACCAGGGATTTTTCATTTTGCTGTTGAAAGATGTGCAAAAATTTAAGAAAAAGCAACGAATTCCGAAAGAAACATTTTTCCACGATAAGGAGGCAAATATTATTTAAACTCGCATCAGAAAAGGCCACCTGCAGATAGAAAATTTTCCAAGTTTTACAAATTTTCTTTGTTAAAAGCGTAAAAGCCAAGTATTCAGCTGAAACTTAGAGATCCTGTGAATTCTAACTTTAATATTAAAAACTCTGGAATTGTTATGGCCTGCGGCTGTGAAAGCACTGTTTCGATTGCTCTGAATTCTGAAATCTATTTCCACATACATACATAATTGGTCATTACAATCCTTCAGTCAGGATTACGACCTAGTTTCTCACACCACTTATGTTGTGTGTGTTAATTTTATACATGAGTGGCGGGACCTACAGTTTAAAGTCGACTCTGAACGACAGATTTTTGAGAAACTTTTCATGGCAATTTTATTGACTCTCAGAGTTTTTGCCAGAAATCTGCGGAGAGGAAGTCGCCGAAGAAATACGTTTTGTATTTTATTTTGATGTCTGGCCCGATCCTGGCTTTTCCTGTAATAAGCCAACACACTACCTACTAGACCACCACTACTTCTATCTATGCAGCAATATAACTGCCCACGTTCGCATTTCTCTAAATTCTTGTATGATTTTGTACAAAAAAATTAATAAATACTTCGTTACCTTAAGGCAATTGCGTATCCCTGCAACCATATCTCTAAGACCAAAGGATTTTCTCTTCTGTATTGCTCTGGCGTAAAGGCTTTTAAAGCTGCTTGGCTATCTCTATGGATCATTGAGGTCGCCTCACTATCCTTATGGATTTTAATATCCCTGCATCCACTCGTAATAATTTCGTCATTTTTACTACCCTATGGATAAAGTTCTTTACACAGGATAATAAGGAATGCAGTATGACGTAGTGAAAAACGGCACAAAGTGGAATTGTACAGCGTTACTGTGAATAATGCTCTCATCTTCGTATAGGTCTCACTGTCCCTACAAATGTCGTGGCATTCTCTCATGAATACTTTTGAGACAGTGATCGGTAAGTTGGGGTGAACGTATAATCTTATAAATGGCATATATGTAATTATCTCTCAGCCCTAAGCATTTTCCTTTATCAATTCCTCTGATATTAAAACCAATCTAAAGGACCAACCTATCTGCTCCATATCGCTGTGTGTTGGGTTGAGTAGTCAGAGTATTTAGTATAATGCCTATTGATTTAGATTTAAAAACAGTTCTTTAAAGCGGTATAAGCACATCTTATATAATTTCTATTTATATTTTTTCCCCTTTATATGTATACGTTAATGTAACAAAAGTAACAACAAAATATCCTTAAGAATACTTTTTTCTTTTTTTTATGGTAATTAATGTGTAAATATGTATAGACAACAACCTCCAAATCCTATTTCTTTTTCATAATGGAAAATACAATTATCGTATGTGTAAATAACTACAAATTAATCTTGACTTTTAGTCATTAGTTTGGGTTGAGCATTCATGGCATCCAATTCGTTTTGTATACATTCAAATTGTTGGTATAACTGCAGTAATTCCTCATGATTCATTTCCAAATTTATGTCCTCACCAGCTCCGGTCTTGAGTTGCAAGACGGCCAAAGCGGATTTTTCACGTTGCTGGCACTGGGAAGAGATTTCCACATTGAGCTTCCAGGCTACATCGGCTATTTCATTCGATTCATAACGATCGCTGGCCAAATTATTCATAATGGGTGTGGTCTGGCGTACCCAGAGACGTACAATGGCATCGATTTTGGCCTCATCTTTAAGCTGCAGTTTGTCACGTAATTCGGCCTGCAGTAAGGAGGGTTTAATTATATAAGTAGTGGTGCGTCTTAAAATATAGGAAAATGTTTTAATCAATAACAGGAAATCGGCTCTGGGTACACCCACTAAACGTTCCAATTCCTCTAAGGCATTTTCATTCTCGGCAGAGGAGCTAAGGCCCTCCTCTGACGAATCGCTATTTATCATTTGCCGATGCACATACTGCAGTACCGTACTGAAGGTGTTATAAGGCAAGGAGTTGATTATTTTAATGCCTTCACGAGCTCTGTTTAAAGGAAATTATAGAATTTTTAATATGATTTTATGTTTTAAAATAAAAATGAATGCCCTACATACCGATCTGTTATCTTTATCCAATTAATGCTCATGATTTGTCTTATAATTCTCCTTTTACAAGTTTTTCTTTTTGATGTGCAGGTAAAAATAAAATCCTTTAAAGAAAACAATAACAAATCCAAGTTTGTTTTTTGTTTGCTACTCACTCTCTGTTTACGTTTGTTCAGTACCATATAATACAACTTTGCTCAATAGTCTTCTTTCAAATAGACTATTGTGAATGATTTCTTTGTAGTTAACCGCAGCAAATCAAGACAAGACAAGTCGTGTTATTTTTTGTGCTTTCCGTGTAAATGGCTTGTTTTATTAATTATTTCGCATTTTTCGTGTAATTAAACGTGATATTGTGTGCTTGTGAAAATGTCTGCTACTTTACGTTATCGTGGTGATAAAAATAATTTAATAGAATTCGCAAAAAATCTAGATGCCTTCAAGAAAGTACCGGAAAAGTACACAGAGACCACAGAAATTGGTGGCACTTGTAAGTTTGTTGTTGTTATTATTATTTTTTTTTATCAATTTATTTCGCATTGCAAGACGTAGCTGCTAAAAGTCAGGGGGCGGAAAACGTTTTTATTTTCCAATCTTATCAAATAAATGATTTTGTCCAGCAAAAGGCCTATTTATTATAAAAAAAATTGTTGATGGGTTAAGTTTGAGGAAGAAAGCATATCCGTATTATAGGTTTTAGAGACCTATTTATTGAGTTATAATATCAGGTTAGGTACGTCGAATAGGAAAAAGTATTAGGGGGCCTAGTTGAATGTTGGCCCGTATAAAATATAGAGATTGATCTGATCCGCTAAGTCATCATGGGTCTAAAGCCTGACTTTCCATCCAACGCTTTGTTACAAACTTAGAGAGCAATAGAGGCTTTTTTTCATCAAACTTACTAGGGTAACTTACTAATTGAGGAACTGAACAACATCAGAAAGGCCATCTTTTCTTCTATAATCTATACCGAAGACCCTATTTACTGAATTTTGAGGTCTTTTACAAGTTTATTAATTTATTTTATTTTTACATCCCTTTACCAGTATCCTTGCTAAGTCGCCTACTTATTATATTCCTTATCTATAAGGAAATAATGTATTATAAGGATGCCAAACTGAAATATCAATTTGAAGCTGATACCGATACGGAAAAGGTTCATATGCATGTGGATATTACAGTAGCCATGCCTTGCGGTTCCTTGTCGGGTGTCGATCTAATGGATGAAACCCAACAGGATGTTTTTGCCTACGGCACTTTACAGCGTCAGGGAGTATGGTGGCAGTTAACACCAGATGATCGTATAGAATTCGAAAGGCAACAATATATGAATCATTATCGTCGAGAACAATATCATTCCATAGCCGATATTCTATTCAAAGATATGATCAAGAGCAGTGAGATACATGAACAACCATTGGGAGAAAACGGTAAACCGGTACCTGAAGATCAATATGACGCCTGTCGTTTGCATGGTACTTTGGGTATAAATAAAGTGGCCGGTGCCTTGCATTTAGTGGGCGGTGCCATGCCTGTAGTAGATTTGTTTGGTGACCATTTAATGATTGGTTTTCGCAGAATGCCAGCCAATTTTACACATCGCATAAATCGTTTAAGTTTTGGCCAGTACTCCAAGCATATAGTGCAACCTTTAGAGGGCGATGAAGTATTTGTAACAGATGAAGAGACCACAATACAATATTTCCTTAATATTGTACCCACCGAAATACACAATACCTTTTCAACTATTAATACTTACCAGTATTCGGTTACTGAAAATAGAAGGGTTCTGGGTAGGTTGTTACGATTTAACTTTACTCGTGGTTTCCCTGAAAAAATGAATTTAAATTTTATTTATTCTAGATCCTGCCCAAAATTCTTATGGCAATCCGGGTATTTATTTTAAATACGATTGGTCGGCTTTAAAAATTATTGTACGCACCGATCGCGATAATTTAATACAATTTATTATACGCTTATGTTCTATTATTGCGGGTATAATTGTAATATCAGGTACGTTTCAAGACTGTATAACCAAATGGCATGTTTAGTAAATTTTTTATTTTAATTTCTTTGAAGGCATTTTAAATTTTGTACTGGTTAATATGCATAAATGTATATTACAGACATTAGCTCCGGAATTGTTGTACAAACGTTTAAAGGAAACTCCTGAACATGCGTCCACGTTGGCGACAGCCACTCAAAGCTTAACGCCTCCGCCGGTTGTGGTTACCAACGATTTGATAGTTAATGCCAATAAAATGTCCGCTCAGGTGTCTGCCCTTTTACCCGCCACAACTATCACTAACACTGCCAATAATGGCTTAAAAGAATCTCTTTAAAATTTCTTTAAGAATCTCCTTTAGACGTTTTTGTTTTTATTTTATAAAGTTTCTTACCTTTTCTACTACATATTTATACATACATACATACATATAAAAGCAAACAAAGTAATAAAATTGTTTGAATTATTAAAGTTTAATTATAAAAGTAAAATGTGGCAGTTTGTTTTTTAAAATAATTTAAATTCATTTAAAATATTGTAAGTTGTTCATTCATTATTCATTCCGTTTAATATTCACCCTGCTTTCATCGATATTTTCGAAAGTTCCTTTTCTTCTATAGCCGCCACATATAGTTTTTAGTATTTCCATTGTAGCTGTCACAGTATGCTGTACATCTTGCTTAGAACCCAAACTGGGATTAAGCTCTACCAAGTCGACACCTTGTACACGTTTGGTTTCACTTAAGCTTTCCACTATAAAGATACCCTCACGCATAGACAAACCACCATACACTGCAGTACCAGTACTGGGAGCTACTTTACTATCCAACGCATCAACGTCAAAACTCACATGAATTTTATTTTTAACATCCAAAGCATCCAGAGTCATCTCCATGATTTTAGCAATGCCATATTTATCTACGGACTGTTTAAAAGAAAAAGTAAAACGGAAGCTGTTTAATGAATCGACACAGTAAACGGTAAGACGAAATTATATTATTAGTAGCATAGAATGTATTATAGAAAAAATTTTTCCATTAATAATTTAAATTATTATCAATCAATTATGATAGTTATGATAGAAATAAAGGTTTTTCATTAAAAAATTGGAAGAGGTTATTTTTCGATTTGGATCACAACCGAACCACAGTTGAGTTGTTAGTTCCCAAAATTGATATGATGAGCAATACAGATGGCAACTGACAAGCATCACTTTAATTTTTCCGCAACTTTAAACTTATGATTACCGAATGAAGTTCGGTTGCTATCCATAATCGAGTCTTAAGGTTAGGTGTTATAGTCTCCTTGAAAAATAAGGTTCCACTTATACTAGAGGTTAGGCCCATTGTGATACCACAAATTAATATCCAATTCCGAGCATTAAATATTTCCTATAAGAAAATTTCAATGACATTCCTATGTCGTGGCTCTCTAACAAGAGTTACCATTAAATGATGCGAATTTTCCTTGACAGATTTCCGGCATTCGTGTACGAGGCCGGACGTCGGGGAAAAGTTTGAGAAAGTTGAGCGCAGTCTAGCTGTCCATGTCAACTAAAAGTTTCACAATAAAAATCCCACCACCCAACAAGCATTGGGCCGCTGCAGAGGTTAGGCAGATTATACGGAAAGAGTGCACTGGTAATGAAAACAGGTGACAAGTTTGTCATATAAGCATTGGTTGTTTTTACTTCCGCTGGGAAAAAAATATTACGATCCAATGGATAAAGGCATAGTTGAGTTTGTGCTACTTCTATATAAAGGCCCAGTCCCGACCTATCTACATGTATTTGTAGCAAGTTTTTTGTGTATTTCTTTACAATATACACATATATCGTAACGTATAGTACCATATACGCAGTATATAAAAATCCTATTTGAAGAAATTATTCAACAATGTATTTAAAAGTGACAGTCTTTGTACATAAACATAAATTATGAGAATTATTACAGGGAATAATAACGAACCTTAACGTACCATACCCTACCCTAACTAATGCTATAAAAGTACACACTATATCCTGAAGGCTTTTTTAATGGCACGTTTGCGTATTTGGGAACAAGACCAGACATATAAAAGCCTAATTTTATATTTTTATTTAAAAACGTGTTTACATATGTATGCATATATGTACATATTTATGTATATTTGGTTACAGGGACAAAGTCAAATAAGAACAACCCCTAAAATATCTCCCCCTCGTTTAAATACGCTATAGGGCATATGGATTTCTTTTTATTTCTATTTTTTGATTGTTGTTTTTGCTTTTCCTTTTCCTTTTTTTTTTTGTAAATGTTACAGATGTTGTAAAAACATACATACATAAATAGTGATCGTTTTCTCTCTTTTTTTACTTTAAGGGTGGTTTTAGTTGGCTTCTATTCTGCTACGACTATTTCATACCCTTGATATGTACTTGGCTGTATTGAGGATCATTAAAAATACCGTGTGACTATATAACCTGAATCAAAATAGTAAATTTGATCCTTGATACACTCATACAAATGTATAGATTTTGTTTCATGTTTTAAGTTACTTACATCCATAGCATATGCACGTATGCCCAGTTTATTTAAAATGTAGGCTTCATAGGGGTCAATGTCCCTTAGACCAATATAAACCAATTGATCGGCACGCAAGCTGAAAAAGGAAAAACGAAAAGAAAGGGAAAAAGAAATTTAATCGAATAAAATTAAATGAAACAGGATATAGAAAATTATAAAGGAAATCTTAATTAAAGGTTAGACTTATCAAAAGCAAGTTTTATTTGTTTTTATTTTCATTTTCATTTAATACGAAATTGGTTTTAAAAGTTAGCTCATAACCAGACATTATTTTGACAGCTTTCATTGTTTTTCGTATTCTAAGTATTGAACTTAGTTTTTAGAATTTGTTTCTTTTTATAAAATATTTTCAAAGGGTTGGAATAAAGTCTACACACAAGTTTAGATAATGAGTTTTTATATGCACATGTGCTTTTGATTTCTTTTATATTTTTTCCATTGTTTTTCTTTTTTTCTCTTTTTTTTTTTTGTAAATAATGCCTTTGCCATTGTCGTCCGTCATAATCAATTAATTGCAAAATCTCTACATATGTACATACATGGTTTAATTTAAAAAATTATTCCTTTCAAATTTTGTTTCCTTAAAAAGGGTTGATTTCCCTTGTTTCATTTGTAATTCAAAAGCCTTTCAAGTGCTTTTTAATCAAAAAAATCTAAATTTCAACAGGATTTAAAAAATTTTGAAATTGAACATTTGCAGAAAAGAAAACAAAAAATATGAAATAAGAATTTTAATTAGAAAAAATATTATAATAACTTATTTTATGTTCTATAATATATTTCCCTAAGTTTGTTTTACACCAAGTATTGGTTAGATAGCTTTCCAGCTACCCAGCTAGTCAGCTTTCCAGCTACCCAGCTATACTAGCGAGCATCCCAGCTACACAGCTACCCAGCTAGTCAGCTACACAGCTTCCCAGCTAGCCAGCTTTCCAGCTCTCAGCTAGCCAGCTTCCCATCTAGCCAGCTATGCAGCTATCCAGATATACTAACCAGCTACAAATGTAGCCAGCTCCACAGATTCCTAGCTACCAATGTAGCCAACCTCCCGGCTACAAAGCTTCCCAGGATGCCAGCTACGTAGCTATACTAATCAGCTTCCCAGCTATGCAGCCTATCAGCTGACATCAGCTTCCCAGCTACACAGGTAGTTAGCTATCAATGTAGCCAGCTCCCCAGTAAATTTCCCAGCTACCCAGCTTCGCAGGTAACAATGTAGCCAGTTTCCCAGCTACGCAGCTACCCAGGTATCCAGCTACTAATGTAGCCAGTTCCCTAGCAAGCCAAATACCCAGCTATATCAACCAGCTAATCAGCTTCCCATCAAGCCAGCTACCTGTGTAACTGCAGAGTCAGCTATCAATGTAGTCAGCTTCCCAGCTACCCACCTATTCAGCTATCCAGCAAACTGAGTAGCCGATTACATTTGTAGGTGGGAGCTGGCTGCATTGGCAGTTCGCTACTTGGGATAGTTGGCTAGCTTGGAGCTGGCTACATTGGTAGCTGGCTGCATTGGTAGCTGGCTCCATTGGTAGCTGGCTCCATTGGTAGCTGGTTACCTGTGAGCTGGCTACATTGGTGCGCTACCTGTATAGCTGGGAGCTAGCTGCATTGGTAGCTGGCTACCAAAAAAAAAAACCTGGGCAGCTGGATTACTGACTAGCTGTCTACATTGGTAGCTGGCTAAATGGGAGCTTGGAAGCTGCATAGCTGTGAAGCTGATTAGTATAGCTGCATAGATGGGTAGCTGGTTACATTGGTAGCTGGCTACATGGGAAGTTGTGTAGCTGGCTAGTATAGCTGGGTAGCTGCGTAGCTGGTTAGTATAGCTGAGTAGCTGGCTGGCTGGGTAGCTTGTTGGTATAGCTTGGAAGCTGGCTATTTTAGCTGGGTAGCTGGGTAGCTGCGTAGCTGGTTAGTATAGCTGCGTAGCTGGCTTGCTGGGGAACCGGCTACATCAGTAGCTGGTTAGATGGGAAGCTGGCTATCTGGAAAGTGGGTTAGCTTAGAGCTGGATGCATTGGTTGTTGCTACCTGGGTAGCTGGCTACATTGGTAGCTGCCTACCTGGGAGCTGGCTACATTGGTAGCTGTCTACCTGGGAACTGGCTACATTGGTAGGCCACCTGTGTAGCTCGTAGCTGGCTGCATTGGTAGCTGGCTACGTTGGTAGTTGGCTACCTTGGTAGCTGGCTACATTGGTAGATATCTACCTGGGAGCTGGCTACATCGGCAGGCTTCCTGTATATCTCGTAGCTGGCTGGATTGGTAGCTGTCTACCTGGGAAGCTGGCTGCATTGGTTGTTAGCTACCTAGGTAGCTGGCTACATTGGCAGCTGGCTACATTGGTAGCTGTCTACCTGCTAGCTGACTACATTGGCGGATTACCTGGGTAGCTGGCTACCTGGGAAGATGGCTACCTGCTATCTGGCTATATTGGCAGCTGGCTACACTGGTAGCTGTCTACCTCCTAGCTGGCTACATTGGTAGTTGGCTGCCTGGTCAGCTGGCTATATTGGTAGGCTACCTGTGTAGCTCGTAGCTGGCTGCAGTGGTAGGATACCTGGGTAGCTGGCTACCTGGAAGCTGGTTATATTTGTAGCTGGCTACATTGGTAGCTGGCTGCATTTGTAGCTGGCTACATTAGAAGCTGGCTAAATACGTAGCTAGCTATATTGGTAGCTGGCTACACTGGTAACTGGCTGCTTGCATCGGTAGCTGGCTACATACGTAGCTGGCTACATTGGTAGCTGGCTACATTGGTAGCTGGCTACATTGGTAGCTGGCTACGTTGGTAACTGCCTACATTGGTGACTGGCTACATTGGTAGCTGGCTGCATTTGTAGCTGGCTGCATTTGTAGCTGGCTGCATTTGTAGCTGGCTGCATTTGTAGCTGGCTGCATTTGTAGCTGGCTGCATTTGTAGCTGGCTACATTGATAGCTGGCTGCATTGGTAGCTGGCTACATTGATAGCTGGCTGCATTGGTAGGTGACTAACGGTGGGTAGCTACATTGGTAGCTGGCTACATTAGAAGCTGGCTACATTGGTAGCTAGCTATATTGGTAGCTGGCTACATTGGTAGCTGGCTACATTTGTAGCTGGCTACATTAGAAGCTGGCAACATTGGTAGGTGGCTACATACGTAGCTGGCTATATTGGCAGCTGGCTACATTGGTAGCTGGCTACACTGGTAACTGGCTGCTTGCATCGGTAGCTGGCTACATTTGTAGCTGGGTACATTGGTAGCTGGCTGCATTTGGAGCTGGCTACATTGGTAGCTGGCGGCATACGTAGCTAGCTATATTGGTAGCTGGCTGCATTGGTAGCTGGCTACACTGATAGCTGGCTGCTTGTATCGGTAGCTGGCTGTATTTGTAGCTGGCTGCATTTGTAGCTGGCTGGATACGTAGCTAGCTGCATTTGTATCTGGCTGCATTTGTAGCTGGCTACATTGATAGCTGGCTGCATTTGTAGCTGGCTACATTGGTATCTGGCTGCATTTGTAGCTGGCTACATTGGTATCTGGCTGCATTTGTAGCTGGCTACATTAGAAGCTGGCTACATTGGTAGCTGGCTACATACGTAGCTAGCTATATTGGTAGCTGGCTACATTGGTAGTTGGCTGCTTGCATCGGTAGCTGGCTACATTTGTAGCTGGCTACATTAGAAGCTGGCAACATTGGTAGGTGGCTACATACGTAGCTGGCTACATTTGTAGCTGGCTGCTTTTGTAGCTGGCAACATTTATAGCTGACTACATTGGTAGCTGGCTACATTGGGAGCTGGCTGCATTTGTAGCTGGCTACATTGGTAGCTGGCTACATACGTAGCTAGCTATACTGGTAGCTGGCTACTTTGGTAGCTGGCTACACTGGTAGCTGGCTGCTTGCATCGGTAGCTGGCTACATTTGTAGCTGGGTACATTTAAAGCTGGCTAAATTGGTAGCTGGCTACATTGATAGCTGGCTACATTGTTAGCTGGCTGCATACGTAGCTGGCTGCATTGGTAGCTGGCTGCATTTCCAGCTGGGTACATTGGTAGCTGGCTACATTGGTAGCTGGCTACATTGGTAGCTTGCTGCATTGGTAGCTGGCTACATTGCTAGCTACCTTTGTATCTGGCTACATTTGTAGCTGGCTACATTAGAAGCTGGCAACATTGGTAGGTGGCAACATTGGTAGGTGGCTACATACGTAGCTAGCTATATTGGTAGCTGGCTACATTGGTAGCTGGCTACACTGGTAGTTGGCTGCTTGCATCGATAGCTGGCTACATTTGTAGCTGGGTACATTGGTAGCTGGCTAAATTGGTAGCTGGCTACATTGATAGCTGGCTACATTGCTAGCTGGCTGCATACGTAGTTGGCTGCATTGGTAGCTGGCTACATTGCTAGCTACATTTGTATCTGGCTACATTTGTAGCTGGCTACATTAGAAGCTGGCAACATTGGTAGCTGGCTGCTTGCATCGCTAGCTGGTTACATTTGTAGCTGGGTACATTGGTAGCTGACTAACGGTGGGTAGCTACATTGGTAGCTGGCTACATTTGTAGCTGACTACACTGGTAGCTGGCTACATTTGTAGCTGACTACATTTGTAGTCGGCTGCATACGTAGTTGGCTACACTGGTAGCTGGCTGCATACGTAGTTGGCTACACTGGTAGCTGGCTGCTTGCATCGGTAGCTGGCTACATTTGTAGCTGGGTACATTGGAAGCTGGCTAAATTGGTAGCTGGCTGCATACGTAGTTGGCTACACTGGTAGCTGGCTGCATACGTAGTTGGCTACACTGGTAGCTGGCTGCTTGCATCGGTAGCTGGCTACATTTGTAGCTGGGTACATTGGAAGCTGGCTAAATTGGTAGCTGGCTACATTGATAGTTGGCTACATTGTTAGCTGGCTGCATACGTAGCTGGCTGCATTGGTAGCTGGCTGCATTTCTAGCTGGGTACATTGGTAGCTGGCTACATTGGTAGCTGGCTACATTGGTAGCTGGCTACATTGCTAGCTACCTTTGTATCTGGCTACATTTGTAGCTGGCTACATTAGAAGCTGGCAACATTGGTAGGTGGCAACATTGGTAGGTGGCTACATACGTAGCTAGCTATATTGGTAGCTGGCTACATTGGTAGCTGGCTACACTGGTAGTTGGCTGCTTGCATCGATAGCTGGCTACATTTGTAGCTGGGTACATTGGAAGCTGGCTAAATTGGTAGCTGGCTACATTGATAGCTGGCTACATTGTTAGCTGGCTGCATACGTAGCTGGCTACATTGTTAGCTGGCTGCATACGTAGCTGGCTGCATTGGTAGCTGGCTACATTGCTAGCTACATTTGTATCTGGCTACATTTGTAGCTGGCTACATTAGAAGCTGGCAACATTGGTAGCTGGCTGCTTGCATCGGTAGCTGGTTACAGTTGTAGTTGGCTACATTTGTAGCTGGCTGCATTTGTAGCTGGCTGCATTTGTAGCTGGCTACATTGCTAGCTGGCTGCATTGGTAGCTGGCTACATTGCTAGCTGGTTACATAGCTAGCTGGCTGCATTGGTAGCTGGCTACATTGCTAGCTGGCTGCATACGTAGCTGGCTACATTGGTAGCTGGCTACACTGGTAGCTGGCTGCTTGCATCGGTAGCTGGCTGCATACGTAGCTGGCAATATTGGTAGCTGGTTGCTTACGTAGCTGGCTACATTTGTAGCTGGCTGCATACGTAGCTGGCTACATTGTTAGCTGGCTGCAGACGTAGCTGGCTGCATTGGTAGCTGGCTACTTTGGTAGATGGCTGCTTGCATCGATAGTTGGCTACATTGGTAGCTGGTTGCTTACGTAGCTGGCTACATTGGTAGCTGGCTGCTTGTATCGGTAGCTAGCTGCAAACGTAGCTGGCTACGTTGGTAGCTGGTAGCTTACGTAGCTGGCTACATTGGTAGCTGGTAGCTTACGTAGCTTGCTACATTGGGAGCTGGCTACATTTGTAGTTGGCTACATTTGTAGCTAGCTGCATTTGTAGCTGGCTATATTGGTAGGTGGCTACATTGGTAGCTGGCTACACTGGTAGCTGGCTGCTTGCATCGGTAGCTGGCTGCATTTGTAGCTGGCTGCATACGTAGTTGGCTACATTGGTGGCTGGCTACACTGGTAGCTGGCTGCAATGGTAGCTGACTGCAATAGTGGGTTGCTGCATTAGTAGCTGGCTACACTGGTAGCTGGCTGCATTGGTAGCTGGCTACACTGGTAGCTGGCTACACTGGTCGCTGGCTACACTGATAGCTGGCTGCTTGCATCGGTAGCTGGCTGTATTTGTAGCTGGCTGGATACGTAGCTGGCTGCATTTGTAGCTGGCTACCTAGGTAGCTGGCTGCATTTGTAGCTGGCTACATTGGTAGCTGGCTGCATTTGTAGCTGGCTACATTGGTAGCTGGCTGCATTTGTAGCTGGCTGCATTTGTAGCTGGTTGCATTTGTAGCTGGCTACATTAGAAGTTGGCTACATTGGTAGCTGGCTACATACGTAGCTAGCTATATTGGTTGCTGGCTACATTGGTAGCTGGCTACATTTGTTGCTGGCTACATTTGTAGCTGGCTACATTAGAAGCTGGCAACATTGGTAGGTGGCTACATACGTAACTGGGTATATTGGTAGCTGGCTACATTGATAGCTGGCTGGATACGTAGCTGGCTGCTTGCATCCGTAGTTGGCTTCATTTGTAGCTGGCTGCATTTGTAGCTGGCTACATTGATAGCTGGCTGCATTGGTAGCTGACTAACGGTGGGTTGCTACATTGGTAGCTGGCTACATTAGAAGCTGGCTACATTGGTAGCTGGCTACATACGTAGCTAGCTATATTGGTAGCTGGCTACATTGGTAGCTGGCTACATTTGTAGCTGGCTACATTTGTAGCTGGCTACATTAGAAGCTAGCAACATTGGTAGGTGGCTACATTAGTAGCTGGCTATATTGGTAGCTGGCTACATTGGTAGCTGACTGCATTGGTAGCTGACAGTCAAGGTTGGTGGCTACATTGCTAGCTGGCTACACTGGTAGCTGGCTGCTTGCATCCGTAGTTAGCTTCATTTGTAGCTGGCTGCATTTCTAGCTGGCTGCATTTGTAACTGGCTACATTGGTAGCTGGCTGCATTTGTAGCTGGCTGCATTGGTAGTTGGCTGCATTTGTAGCTGGCTACATTAGAAGCTGGCTACATTGGTAGCTGGCTATATACGTAGCTAGCTATATTGGTAGCTGGCTACATTGGTAGCTGGCTACACTGGTAACTGGGTGCTTGCATCGGTAGCTGGCTACA
Organism: Sarcophaga carnaria; assembly: GCA_958299815.1. Classification (NCBI taxonomy): domain Eukaryota; kingdom Metazoa; phylum Arthropoda; class Insecta; order Diptera; family Sarcophagidae; genus Sarcophaga; species Sarcophaga carnaria. The sequence continues at coordinate 2,921,149 of OY283149.1, forward strand.
TTGGGAGCTGGCTAAGTTGGTAACTGCCTACATTGGTGACTGGCTACATTGGTAGCTGGCTGCATTTGTAGCTGGCTACATTTGTAGCTGGCTGCATTTGTAGCTGGCTACATTGATAGCTGGCTGCATTGGTAGCTGACTGTAATGGTGGGTAGCTACATTGGTAGCTGGCTGCATACGTAGCTAGCTATATTGGTAGCTGGCTCCATTGGTAGCTGGCTGCACTGGTAGCTGGCTGCTTGCATCGGTAGCTGGCTGCATACGTAGCTGGCAATATTGGTAGCTGGTTGCTTACGTAGCTGGCTACATTTGTAGCTGGCTGCATACGTAGTTGGCTACATTGGTGGCTGGCTACACTGGTAGCTGACTGCAATGGTAGCTGACTGCAATAGTGGGTTGCTGCATTAGTAGCTGGCTACACTGGTAGCTGGATGCTTGCATCGGTAGCTGGCTACATTGGTTGGTAGCTGGCTACATTGGAAGCTGGCGACATTTGTAGCTGACTGCATAGGTAGCTGACAGTAATGGTGGGTGGCTACATTGCTAGCTGGCTACACTGGTAGCTGGCTGCTTGCATCCGTAGTTGGCTTCATTTGTAGCTGGCTGCATTTGTAGCTGACTGCATTTGTAGCTGGCTACATTGATAGCTGGCTGCATTGGTAGCTGACTAACGGTGGGTAGCTACATTGGTAGCTGGCTACAATAGAAGCTGGCTACATTGGTAGCTGGCTACATTGGTAGCTGGCTACATTTGTAGCTGGCTACATTAGAAGCTGGCAACATTGGTAGGTGGCTACATTCGTAGCTGTCTGCATTGGTAGCTGACAGTAAAGGTTGGTTGCTACATTGGTAGCTGGCTGCATTTGTAGCTGGCTACATTTGTAGCTGGCTGCATTTGTAGCTGGCTACATTGATAGCTGGCTGCATTGGTAGCTGACTGTAATGGTGGGTAGCTACATTGGTAGCTGGCTGCATACGTAGCTAGCTATATTGGTAGCTGGCTCCATTGGTAGCTGGCTGCATTTGTAGCTGGCTACATTGGTAGCTGGCGGCATACGTTGCTGGCTGCATTGGTAGCTGGCTACACTGGTAGCTGGCTACACTGGTCGCTGGCTACACTGATAGCTGGCTGCTTGCATCGGTAGCTGGCTGTATTTGTAGCTGGCTGGATACGTAGCTGGCTGCATTTGTAGCTGGCTACCTAGGTAGCTGGCTGCATTTGTAGCTGGCTACATTGGTAGCTGGCTGCATTTGTAGCTGGCTACATACGTAGCTGGCTATATTGGTAGCTGGCTACATTGGTAGCTGGCTACACTGGTAACTGGCTGCTTGCATCGGTAGCTGGCTACATTTGTAGCTGGGTACATTGGTAGCTGGCTGCATTTGGAGCTGGCTACATTGGTAGCTGGCGGCATACGTAGCTAGCTATATTGGTAGCTGGCTGCATTTGTAGCTGGCTACATTGGTAGCTGGCGGCATACGTAGCTGGCTGCATTGGTAGCTGGCTACATTGGTAGCTGGCTGCATTGGTAGCTGGCTACACTGATAGTTGGCTGCTTGCATCGGTAGCTGGCTGTATTTGTAGCTGGCTGCATTTGTAGCTGGCTACATTGATAGCTGGCTGCATTTGTAGCTGGCTACATTGGTATCTGGCTGCATTTGTAGCTGGCTACATTAGTATCTGGCTGCATTTGTAGCTGGCTACATTGGTAGCTGGCTACATACGTAGCTAGCTATATTGGTAGCTGGCTACATTGGTAGTTGGCTGCTTTTGTAGCTGGCAACATTTATAGCTGACTACATTGGTAGCTGGCTACATTGGGAGCTGGCTGCCATTGTAGCTGACTGCATACGTAGCTGGCTACATTGGTAGCTGGCTACATACGTAGCTAGCTATACTGGTAGCTGGCTACTTTCGTAGCTGGCTACACTGGTAGCTGGCTGCTTGCATCGGTAGCTGGCTACATTTGTAGCTGGGTACATTTAAAGCTGGCTAAATTGGTAGCTGGCTACATTGATAGCTGGCTACATTGTTAGCTGGCTGCATACGTAGCTGGCTGCATTGGTAGCTGGCTGCATTGGTAGCTGGCTGCATTTCTAGCTGGGTACATTGGTAGCTGGCTACATTGGTAGCTTGCTGCATTGGTAGCTGGCTACATTGCTAGCTACCTTTGTATCTGGCTACATTTGTAGCTGGCTACATTAGAAGCTGGCAACATTGGTAGGTGGCTACATACGTAGCTAGCTTTATTGGTAGCTGGCTACACTGGTAGTTGGCTGCTTGCATCGATAGCTGGCTACATTTGTAGCTGGGTACATTGGTAGCTGGCTAAATTGGTAGCTGGCTACATTGATAGCTGGCTACATTGCTAGCTGGCTGCATACGTAGTTGGCTGCATTGGTAGCTGGCTACATTGATAGATACATTTGTATCTGGCTACATTTGTAGCTGGCTACATTAGAAGCTGGCAACATTGGTAGCTGGCTGCTTGCATCGGTAGCTGGTTACATTTGTAGCTGGGTACATTGGTAGCTGACTAACGGTGGGTAGCTACATTGGTAGCTGGCCACATTTGTAGCTGACTACACTGGTAGCTGGCTACATTTGTAGCTGACTACATTTGTAGTCGGCTGCATACGTAGTTGGCTACACTGGTAGCTGGCTGCATACGTAGTTGGCTACACTGGTAGCTGGCTGCTTGCATCGGTAGCTGGCTACATTTGTAGCTGGGTACATTGGAAGCTGGCTAAATTGGTAGCTGGCTACATTGATAGTTGGCTACATTGTTAGCTGGCTGCATACGTAGCTGGCTGCATTGGTAGCTGGCTGCATTTCTAGCTGGGTACATTGGTAGCTGGCTACATTGGTAGCTGGCTACATTGCTAGCTACCTTTGTATCTGGCTACATTTGTAGCTGGCTACATTTGTAGCTGGCTACATTAGAAGCTGGCAACATTGGTAGGTGGCAACATTGGTAGGTGGCTACATACGTAGCTAGCTATATTGGTAGCTGGCTACATTGGTAGCTGGCTACACTGGTAGTTGGCTGCTTGCATCGATAGCTGGCTACATTTGTAGCTGGGTACATTGGAAGCTGGCTAAATTCGTAGCTGGCTACATTGATAGCTGGTTACATTGTTAGCTGGCTGCATACGTAGCTGGCTACATTGCTAGCTGGCTGCATACATTGCTAGCTACATTTGTATCTGGATACATTTGTAGCTGGCTACATTAGAAGCTGGCAACATTGGTAGCTGGCTGCTTGCATCGGTAGCTGGTTACAGTTGTAGTTGGCTACATTTGTAGCTGGCTGCATTTGTAGCTGGCTACATTGCTAGCTGGCTACATTGCTAGCTGGTTACATTGCTAGATGGCTGCATTGGTAGCTGGCTACATTGCTAGCTGGTTACATAGCTAGCTGGCTGCATTGGTAGCTGGCTACATTGCTAGCTGGCTGCATACGTAGCTGGCTACATTGGTAGCTGGCTACACTGGTAGCTGGCTGCTTGCATCGGTAGCTGGCTGCATACGTAGCTGGCAATATTGGTAGCTGGTTGCTTACGTAGCTGGCTACATTTGTAGCTGGCTGCATACGTAGCTGGCTACATTGTTAGCTGGCTGCATTGGTAGCTGGCTACTTTGGTAGATGGCTGCTTGCATCGATAGTTGGCTACATTGGTAGCTGGTTGCTTACGTAGCTGGCTACATTGGTAGCTGGCTGCTTGTATCGGTAGCTAGCTGCAAACGTAGCTGGCTACGTTGGTAGCTGGTAGCTTACGTAGCTGGCTACATTGGTAGCTGGTAGCTTACGTAGCTTGCTACATTGGTAGCTAGCTACATTTGTAGTTGGCTACATTTGTAGCTGGCTACATTGGTAGGTGGCTACATTGGTAGCTGGCTACACTGGTAGCTGGCTGCTTGCATCGGTAGCTGGCTGCAGTTGTAGCTGGCTGCATACGTAGTTGGCTACATTGGTGGCTGGCTACACTGGTAGCTGACTGCAATGGTAGCTGACTGCAATAGTGGGTTGCTGCATTAGTAGCTGGCTACACTGGTAGCTGGCTGCTTTGGTAGCTGGCTACATTGGTGGGTGGCTACATTGGTAGCTTGCTGCTTGCATCGGTAGCTGGCTACATTTGTAGCTGACAGTAATGGTGGGTGGCTACATTGGTAGCTGACTACACTGGTAGCTGGCTGCTTGCATCGGTAGCTAGCTGCCTTTGTAGCTGGCTAAATTTGTAACTGGCTACATTGGTAGCTGGCTGCATTGGTAGCTGGCTACACTGGTAGCTGGCTACATTTGTAGCTGCGTACATTTGTAGTCGGCTGCATACGTAGTTGGCTACATTGGTAGCTGGCTGTATTGCTTGGTGACTAGTGGTGGGTGGCTACATTGGTAGCTGGATGCTTGCATCGGTAGCTGGCTACATTGGTTGGTAGCTGGCTACATTGGAAGCTGGCGACATTTGTAGCTGACTGCATAGGTAGCTGACAGTAATGGTGGGTGGCTACATTGCTAGCTGGCTACACTGGTAGCTGGCTGCTTGCATCCGTAGTTGGCTTCATTTGTAGCTGGCTGCATTTGTAGCTGGCTACATTGATAGCTGGCTGCATTGGTAGCTGACAACGGTGGGTAGCTACATTGGTAGCTGGCTACATTAGAAGCTGGCTACATTGGTAGCTGGCTACATTGGTAGCTGGCTACATTAGAAGCTGGCAACATTGGTAGGTGGCTACATTGATAGCTGGCTACATTGTTAGCTGGCTGCATACGTAGCTGGCTACATTGCTAGCTGGCTGCATACATTGCTAGCTACATTTGTATCTGGATACATTTGTAGCTGGCTACATTAGAAGCTGGCAACATTGGTAGCTGGCTGCTTGCATCGGTAGCTGGTTACAGTTGTAGTTGGCTACATTTGTAGCTGGCTGCATTTGTAGCTGGCTACATTGCTAGCTGGCTACATTGCTAGCTGGTTACATTGCTAGATGGCTGCATTGGTAGCTGGCTACATTGCTAGCTGGTTACATAGCTAGCTGGCTGCATTGGTAGCTGGCTACATTGCTAGCTGGCTGCATACGTAGCTGGCTACATTGGTAGCTGGCTACACTGGTAGCTGGCTGCTTGCATCGGTAGCTGGCTGCATACGTAGCTGGCAATATTGGTAGCTGGTTGCTTACGTAGCTGGCTACATTTGTAGCTGGCTGCATACGTAGCTGGCTACATTGTTAGCTGGCTGCAGACGTAGCTGGCTGCATTGGTAGCTGGCTACTTTGGTAGATGGCTGCTTGCATCGATAGTTGGCTACATTGGTAGCTGGTTGCTTACGTAGCTGGCTACATTGGTAGCTGGCTGCTTGTATCGGTAGCTAGCTGCAAACGTAGCTGGCTACGTTGGTAGCTGGTAGCTTACGTAGCTGGCTACATTGGTAGCTGGTAGCTTACGTAGCTTGCTACATTGGTAGCTAGCTACATTTGTAGTTGGCTACATTTGTAGCTAGCTGTATTTGTAGCTGGCTACATTGGTAGGTGGCTACATTGGTAGCTGGCTACACTGGTAGCTGGCTGCTTGCATCGGTAGCTGGCTGCAGTTGTAGCTGGCTGCATACGTAGTTGGCTACATTGGTGGCTGGCTACACTGGTAGCTGACTGCAATGGTAGCTGACTGCAATAGTGGGTTGCTGCATTAGTAGCTGGCTACACTGGTAGCTGGCTGCTTTGGTAGCTGGCTACATTGGTGGGTGGCTACATTGGTAGCTTGCTGCTTGCATCGGTAGCTGGCTACATTTGTAGCTGACAGTAATGGTGGGTGGCTACATTGGTAGCTGACTACACTGGTAGCTGGCTGCTTGCATCGGTAGCTAGCTGCCTTTGTAGCTGGCTAAATTTGTAACTGGCTACATTGGTAGCTGGCTGCATTGGTAGCTGGCTACACTGGTAGCTGGCTACATTTGTAGCTGACTACATTTGTAGTCGGCTGCATACGTAGTTGGCTACATTGGTAGCTGGCTGCTTACGTAGTTGGCTACATTGGTAGCTGGCTGTATTGCTTGGTGACTAGTGGTGGGTGGCTACATTGGTAGCTGGATGCTTGCATCGGTAGCTGGCTACATTGGTTGGTAGCTGGCTACATTGGAAGCTGGCGACATTTGTAGCTGACTGCATAGGTAGCTGACAGTAATGCTGGGTGGCTACATTGCTAGCTGGCTACACTGGTAGCTGGCTGCTTGCATCCGTAGTTGGCTTCATTTGTAGCTGGCTACATTGATAGCTGGCTGCATTGGTAGCTGACAACGGTGGGTAGCTACATTGGTAGCTGGCTACATTAGAAGCTGGCTACATTGGTAGCTGGCTACATTGGTAGCTGGCTACATTTGTAGCTGGCTACATTAGAAGCTGGCAACATTGGTAGGTGGCTACATTGGTAGCTGACTGCATTGGTAGCTGACAGTAAAGGTTGGTGGCTACATTGGTAGCTGGCTGCATTTGTAGCTGGCTACATTTGTAGCTGGCTACATTGATAGCTGGCTGCATTGGTAGCTGACTGTAATGGTGGGTAGCTACATTGGTAGCTGGCTGCATACGTAGCTAGCTATATTGGTAGCTGGCTCCATTGGTAGCTGGCTGCATTTGTATCTGGCTACATTGGTAGCTGGCGGCATACGTTGCTGGCTGCATTGGTAGCTGGCTACACTGGTAGCTGGCTACACTGGTCGCTGGCTACACTGATAGCTGGCTGCTTGCATCGGTAGCTGGCTGTATTTGTAGCTGGCTGGATACGTAGCTGGCTGCATTTGTAGCTGGCTACCTAGGTAGCTGGCTGCATTTGTAGCTGGCTACATTGGTAGCTGGCTGCATTTGTAACTGGCTACATTGGTAGCTGGCTGCATTTGTAGCTGGCTGCATTGGTAGTTGGCTGCATTTGTAGCTGGCTACATTAGAAGCTGGCTACATTGGTAGCTGGCTATATACGTAGCTAGCTATATTGGTAGCTGGCTCCATTGGTAGCTGGCTGCTTGCATCGGTAGCTGGCTGCATACGTAGCTGGCAATATTGGTAGCTGGTTGCTTACGTAGCTGGCTACATTTGTAGCTGGCTGCATACGTAGCTGGCTACATTGTTAGCTGGCTGCATACGTAGCTGGCTGCATTGGTAGCTGGCTACTTTGGTAGATGGCTGCTTGCATCGGTAGTTGGCTACATTGGTAGCTGGTTGCTTACGTAGCTGGCTACATTGGTAGCTGGCTGCTTGTATCGGTAGCTAGCTGCAAACGTAGCTGGCTACATTGGTAGCTGGTAGCTTACGTAGCTTGCTACATTGGTAGCTGGTAGCTTACGTAGCTTGCTACATTGGTAGCTGGCTACATTTGTAGTTGGCTACATTTGTAGCTGATGTTTTTTCCAGTCGCATGGTGAAAACCGATTGTCATTAGCTCTTATAGTTTCCGAGTTATAAGCAAAATTGTAAAATTGTTATACGATTATATATGTGCGTGTATGTATGTCGAAAAATGTTAAACAATTTTACAATTTTGCTTATAACTCGGAAACTATAAGAGATAACGACATTGAGTTTTGGCTATACGATAGAACAGAACATCAGCTATTTAGCAAAATTTATTTCCGCCCACATATGCCACGCCCACTAAGAAATATATTGATTTTTTATATATAATGCTTTATATTTCAGGCGGTATTAAAAATTTTTAAAAAATTTTTTCTGTCTAAGATAGCTGATGTTTTTTCCAGTCGCATGGTGAAAACCGATTGTCATTAGCTCTTATAGTTTCCGAGTTATAAGCAAAATTGTAAAATTGTTATACCATTATACATGTGCGTATGTGTGTGTACGTCGAAAATTTTTTGGCAATTTTTCGTTCAAAAATTTTCTTTAATACCAGGCCAACAGAATTCAGCAGCAAGTGTTTTTTGTTAAACAATTTTACAATTTTGCTTATAACTCGGAAACTATAAGAGATAACGACATTGGGTTTTGGCTATACGATAGAACAGAACATCAGCTATTTAGCAAAATTTATTTCCGCCCACATATGCCACGCCCACTAAGAAATATATTGATTTTTTATATATAATGCTTTATATTTCAGGCGGTATTAAAATTTTTTAAAAATTTTTTCTGTCTAAGATAGCTGATGTTTTTTCCAGTCGCATGGTGAAAACCGATTGTCATTAGCTCTTATAGTTTCCGAGTTATAAGCAAAATTGTAAAATTGTTATACGATTATATATGTGCGTGTATGTATGTCGAAAAATGTTAAACAATTTTACAATTTTGCTTATAACTCGGAAACTATAAGAGATAACGACATTGAGTTTTGGCTATACGATAGAACAGAACATCAGCTATTTAGCAAAATTTATTTCCGCCCACATATGCCACGCCCACTAAGAAATATATAAATTTTTTATATATAATGCTTTATATTTCAGGCGGTATTAAAAATTTTTAAAAATTTTTTTCTGTCTAAGATAGCTGATGTTTTTTCCAGTCGCATGGTGAAAACCGATTGTCATTAGCTCTTATAGTTTCCGAGTTATAAGCAAAATTGTAAAATTGTTATACGATTATATATGTGCGTGTATGTATGTCGAAAAATGTTAAACAATTTTACAATTTTGCTTATAACTCGGAAACTATAAGAGATAACGACATTGAGTTTTGGCTATACGATAGAACAGAACATCAGCTATTTAGCAAAATTTATTTCCGCCCACATATGCCACGCCCACTAAGAAATATATTGATTTTTTATATATAATGCTTTATATTTCAGGCGGTATTAAAATTTTTTAAAAAAATTTTTCTGTCTAAGATAGCTGATGTTTTTTCCAGTCGCATGGTGAAAACCGATTGTCATTAGATCTTATAGTTTCCGAGTTATAAGCAAAATTGTAAAATTGTTATACGATTATACATGTGCGTATGTGTGTGTACGTCGAAAAATTTTTGGCAATTTTTCGTTCAAAAATTTTCTTTAATACCAGGCCAACAGAATTCAGCAGCAAGTGTTTTTTGTTAAACAATTTTACAATTTTGCTTATAACTCGGAAACTATAAGAGATAACGACATTGGGTTTTGGCTATACGATAGAACAGAACATCAGCTATTTAGCAAAATTTATTTCCGCCCACATATGCCACGCCCACTAAGAAATATATTGATTTTTTATATATAATGCTTTATATTTCAGGCGGTATTAAAATTTTTTAAAAATTTTTTCTGTCTAAGATAGCTGATGTTTTTTCCAGTCGCATGGTGAAAACCGATTGTCATTAGCTCTTATAGTTTCCGAGTTATAAGCAAAATTGTAAAATTGTTATACGATTATATATGTGCGTGTATGTATGTCGAAAAATGTTAAACAATTTTACAATTTTGCTTATAACTCGGAAACTATAAGAGATAACGACATTGAGTTTTGGCTATACGATAGAACAGAACATCAGCTATTTAGCAAAATTTATTTCCGCCCACATATGCCACGCCCACTAAGAAATATATAAATTTTTTATATATAATGCTTTATATTTCAGGCGGTATTAAAAATTTTTAAAAATTTTTTTCTGTCTAAGATAGCTGATGTTTTTTCCAGTCGCATGGTGAAAACCGATTGTCATTAGCTCTTATAGTTTCCGAGTTATAAGCAAAATTGTAAAATTGTTATACGATTATATATGTGCGTGTATGTATGTCGAAAAATGTTAAACAATTTTACAATTTTGCTTATAACTCGGAAACTATAAGAGATAACGACATTGAGTTTTGGCTATACGATAGAACAGAACATCAGCTATTTAGCAAAATTTATTTCCGCCCACATATGCCACGCCCACTAAGAAATATATTGATTTTTTATATATAATGCTTTATATTTCAGGCGGTATTAAAATTTTTTAAAAAAATTTTTCTGTCTAAGATAGCTGATGTTTTTTCCAGTCGCATGGTGAAAACCGATTGTCATTAGATCTTATAGTTTCCGAGTTATAAGCAAAATTGTAAAATTGTTATACGATTATACATGTGCGTATGTGTGTGTACGTCGAAAAATTTTTGGCAATTTTTCGTTCAAAAATTTTCTCTAATACCAGGCCAACAGAATTCAGCAGCAAGTGTTTTTTGTTAAACAATTTTACAATTTTGCTTATAACTCGGAAACTATAAGAGATAACGACATTGGGTTTTGGCTATACGATAGAACAGAACATCAGCTATTTAGCAAAATTTATTTCCGCCCACATATGCCACGCCCACTAAGAAATATATTGATTTTTTATATATAATGCTTTATATTTCAGGCGGTATTAAAATTTTTTAAAAATTTTTTCTGTCTAAGATAGCTGATGTTTTTTCCAGTCGCATGGTGAAAACCGATTGTCATTAGCTCTTATAGTTTCCGAGTTATAAGCAAAATTGTAAAATTGTTATACGATTATATATGTGCGTGTATGTATGTCGAAAAATGTTAAACAATTTTACAATTTTGCTTATAACTCGGAAACTATAAGAGATAACGACATTGAGTTTTGGCTATACGATAGAACAGAACATCAGCTATTTAGCAAAATTTATTTCCGCCCACATATGCCACGCCCACTAAGAAATATATAAATTTTTTATATATAATGCTTTATATTTCAGGCGGTATTAAAATTTTTTAAAAATTTTTTCTGTCTAAGATAGCTGATGTTTTTTCCAGTCGCATGGTGAAAACCGATTGTCATTAGCTCTTATAGTTTCCGAGTTATAAGCAAAATTGTAAAATTGTTATACGATTATATATGTGCGTGTATGTATGTCGAAAAATGTTAAACAATTTTACAATTTTGCTTATAACTCGGAAACTATAAGAGATAACGACATTGAGTTTTGGCTATACGATAGAACAGAACATCAGCTATTTAGCAAAATTTATTTCCGCCCACATATGCCACGCCCACTAAGAAATATATAAATTTTTTATATATAATGCTTTATATTTCAGGCGGTATTAAAAATTTTTAAAAATTTTTTTCTGTCTAAGATAGCTGATGTTTTTTCCAGTCGCATGGTGAAAACCGATTGTCATTAGCTCTTATAGTTTCCGAGTTATAAGCAAAATTGTAAAATTGTTATACGATTATATATGTGCGTGTATGTATGTCGAAAAATGTTAAACAATTTTACAATTTTGCTTATAACTCGGAAACTATAAGAGATAACGACATTGAGTTTTGGCTATACGATAGAACAGAACATCAGCTATTTAGCAAAATTTATTTCCGCCCACATATGCCACGCCCACTAAGAAATATATTGATTTTTTTATATATAATGCTTTATATTTCAGGCGGTATTAAAAATTTTTAAAAAATTTTTTCTGTCTAAGATAGCTGATGTTTTTTCCAGTCGCATGGTGAAAACCGATTGTCATTAGCTCTTATAGTTTCCGAGTTATAAGCAAAATTGTAAAATTGTTATACGATTATACATGTGCGTATGTGTGTGTACGTCGAAAAATTTTTGGCAATTTTTCGTTCAAAAATTTTCTCTAATACCAGGCCAACAGAATTCAGCAGCAAGTGTTTTTTGTTAAACAATTTTACAATTTTGCTTATAACTCGGAAACTATAAGAGATAACGACATTGAGTTTTGGCTATACGATAGAACAGAACATCAGCTATTTAGCAAAATTTATTTCCGCCCACATATGCCACGCCCACTAAGAAATATATTGATTTTTTATATATAATGCTTTATATTTCAGGCGGTATTAAAAATTTTTAAAAAATTTTTTCTGTCTAAGATAGCTGATGTTTTTTCCAGTCGCATGGTGAAAACCGATTGTCATTAGCTCTTATAGTTTCCGAGTTATAAGCAAAATTGTAAAATTGTTATACGATTATATATGTGCGTGTATGTATGTCGAAAAATGTTAAACAATTTTACAATTTTGCTTATAACTCGGAAACTATAAGAGATAACGACATTGAGTTTTGGCTATACGATAGAACAGAACATCAGCTATTTAGCAAAATTTATTTCCGCCCACATATGCCACGCCCACTAAGAAATATATAAATTTTTTATATATAATGCTTTATATTTCAGGCGGTATTAAAAATTTTTAAAATTTTTTTTCTGTCTAAGATAGCTGATGTTTTTTCCAGTCGCATGGTGAAAACCGATTGTCATTAGCTCTTATAGTTTCCGAGTTATAAGCAAAATTGTAAAATTGTTATACGATTATATATGTGCGTGTATGTATGTCGAAAAATGTTAAACAATTTTACAATTTTGCTTATAACTCGGAAACTATAAGAGATAACGACATTGGGTTTTGGCTATACGATAGAACAGAACATCAGCTATTTAGCAAAATTTATTTCCGCCCACATATGCCACGCCCACTAAGAAATATATTGATTTTTTATATATAATGCTTTATATTTCAGGCGGTATTAAAATTTTTTAAAAAAATTTTTCTGTCTAAGATAGCTGATGTTTTTTCCAGTCGCATGGTGAAAACCGATTGTCATTAGCTCTTATAGTTTCCGAGTTATAAGCAAAATTGTAAAATTGTTATACGATTATACATGTGCGTATGTGTGTGTACGTCGAAAAATTTTTGGCAATTTTTCGTTCAAAAATTTTCTCTAATACCAGGCCAACAGAATTCAGCAGCAAGTGTTTTTTGTTAAACAATTTTACAATTTTGCTTATAACTCGGAAACTATAAGAGATAACGACATTGAGTTTTGGCTATACGATAGAACAGAACATCAGCTATTTAGCAAAATTTATTTCCGCCCACATATGCCACGCCCACTAAGAAATATATTAATTTTTTATATATAATGCTTTATATTTCAGGCGGTATTAAAATTTTTTAAAAAAATTTTTCTGTCTAAGATAGCTGATGTTTTTTCCAGTCGCATGGTGAAAACCGATTGTCATTAGCTCTTATAGTTTCCGAGTTATAAGCAAAATTGTAAAATTGTTATACGATTATATATGTGCGTGTATGTATGTCGAAAAATGTTAAACAATTTTACAATTTTGCTTATAACTCGGAAACTATAAGAGATAACGACATTGGGTTTTGGCTATACGATAGAACAGAACATCAGCTATTTAGCAAAATTTATTTCCGCCCACATATGCCACGCCCACTAAGAAATATATTGATTTTTTTATATATAATGCTTTATATTTCAGGCGGTATTAAAATTTTTTAAAAAAATTTTTCTGTCTAAGATAGCTGATGTTTTTTCCAGTCGCATGGTGAAAACCGATTGTCATTAGCTCTTATAGTTTCCGAGTTATAAGCAAAATTGTAAAATTGTTATACGATTATACATGTGCGTATGTGTGTGTACGTCGAAAAATTTTTGGCAATTTTTCGTTCAAAAATTTTCTCTAATACCAGGCCAACAGAATTCAGCAGCAAGTGTTTTTTGTTAAACAATTTTACAATTTTGCTTATAACTCGGAAACTATAAGAGATAACGACATTGAGTTTTGGCTATACGATAGAACAGAACATCAGCTATTTAGCAAAATTTATTTCCGCTCACATATGCCACGCCCACTAAGAAATATATTGATTTTTTATATATAATGCTTTATATTTCAGGCGGTATTAAAATTTTTTAAAAAAATTTTTCTGTCTAAGATAGCTGATGTTTTTTCCAGTCGCATGGTGAAAACCGATTGTCATTAGCTCTTATAGTTTCCGAGTTATAAGCAAAATTGTAAAATTGTTATACGATTATATATGTGCGTGTATGTATGTCGAAAAATGTTAAACAATTTTACAATTTTGCTTATAACTCGGAAACTATAAGAGATAACGACATTGGGTTTTGGCTATACGATAGAACAGAACATCAGCTATTTAGCAAAATTTATTTCCGCCCACATATGCCACGCCCACTAAGAAATATATTGATTTTTTTATATATAATGCTTTATATTTCAGGCGGTATTAAAATTTTTTAAAAAAATTTTTCTGTCTAAGATAGCTGATGTTTTTTCCAGTCGCATGGTGAAAACCGATTGTCATTAGCTCTTATAGTTTCCGAGTTATAAGCAAAATTGTAAAATTGTTATACGATTATACATGTGCGTATGTGTGTGTACGTCGAAAAATTTTTGGCAATTTTTCGTTCAAAAATTTTCTCTAATACCAGGCCAACAGAATTCAGCAGCAAGTGTTTTTTGTTAAACAATTTTACAATTTTGCTTATAACTCGGAAACTATAAGAGATAACGACATTGAGTTTTGGCTATACGATAGAACAGAACATCAGCTATTTAGCAAAATTTATTTCCGCCCACATATGCCACGCCCACTAAGAAATATATTGATTTTTTATATATAATGCTTTATATTTCAGGCGGTATTAAAAATTTTTAAAAAATTTTTTCTGTCTAAGATAGCTGATGTTTTTTCCAGTCGCATGGTGAAAACCGATTGTCATTAGCTCTTATAGTTTCCGAGTTATAAGCAAAATTGTAAAATTGTTATACGATTATACATGTGCGTATGTGTGTGTACGTCGAAAAATTTTTGGCAATTTTTCGTTCAAAAATTTTCTCTAATACCAGGCCAACAGAATTCAGCAGCAAGTGTTTTTTGTTAAACAATTTTACAATTTTGCTTATAACTCGGAAACTATAAGAGATAACGACATTGAGTTTTGGCTATACGATAGAACAGAACATCAGCTATTTAGCAAAATTTATTTCCGCCCACATATGCCACGCCCATTAAGAAATATATTGATTTTTTATATATAATGCTTTATATTTCAGGCGGTATTAAAAATTTTTAAAAATTTTTTCTGTCTAAGATAGCTGATGTTTTTTCCAGTCGCATGGTGAAAACCGATTGTCATTAGCTCTTATAGTTTCCGAGTTATAAGCAAAATTGTAAAATTGTTATACGATTATATATGTGCGTGTATGTATGTCGAAAAATGTTAAACAATTTTACAATTTTGCTTATAACTCGGAAACTATAAGAGATAACGACATTGGGTTTTGGCTATACGATAGAACAGAACATCAGCTATTTAGCAAAATTTATTTCCGCCCACATATGCCACGCCCACTAAGAAATATATTGATTTTTTATATATAATGCTTTATATTTCAGGCGGTATTAAAATTTTTTAAAAATTTTTTTCTGTCTAAGATAGCTGATGTTTTTTCCAGTCGCATGGTGAAAACCGATTGTCATTAGCTCTTATAGTTTCCGAGTTATAAGCAAAATTGTAAAATTGTTATACGATTATACATGTGCGTATGTGTGTGTACGTCGAAAAATGTTTGGCAATTTTTCGTTCAAAAATTTTCTCTAATACCAGGCCAACAGAATTCAGCAGCAAGTGTTTTTTGTTAAACAATTTTACAATTTTGCTTATAACTCGGAAACTATAAGAGATAACGACATTGGGTTTTGGCTATACGATAGAACAGAACATCAGCTATTTAGCAAAATTTATTTCCGCCCACATATGCCACGCCCACTAAGAAATATATTGATTTTTTATATATAATGCTTTATATTTCAGGCGGTATTAAAATTTTTTAAAAATTTTTTTCTGTCTAAGATAGCTGATGTTTTTTCCAGTCGCATGGTGAAAACCGATTGTCATTAGCTCTTATAGTTTCCGAGTTATAAGCAAAATTGTAAAATTGTTATACGATTATACATGTGCGTATGTGTGTGTACGTCGAAAAATGTTTGGCAATTTTTCGTTCAAAAATTTTCTCTAATACCAGGCCAACAGAATTCAGCAGCAAGTGTTTTTTGTTAAACAATTTTACAATTTTGCTTATAACTCGGAAACTATAAGAGATAACGACATTGAGTTTTGGCTATACGATAGAACAGAACATCAGCTATTTAGCAAAATTTATTTCCGCCCACATATGCCACGCCCACTAAGAAATATATTGATTTTTTATATATAATGCTTTATATTTCAGGCGGTATTAAAATTTTTTAAAAAATTTTTTCTGTCTAAGATAGCTGATGTTTTTTCCAGTCGCATGGTGAAAACCGATTGTCATTAGCTCTTATAGTTTCCGAGTTATAAGCAAAATTGTAAAATTGTTATACGATTATATATGTGCGTGTATGTATGTCGAAAAATGTTAAACAATTTTACAATTTTGCTTATAACTCGGAAACTATAAGAGATAACGACATTGGGTTTTGGCTATACGATAGAACAGAACATCAGCTATTTAGCAAAATTTATTTCCGCCCACATATGCCACGCCCACTAAGAAATATATTGATTTTTTTATATATAATGCTTTATATTTCAGGCGGTATTAAAATTTTTTAAAAAAATTTTTCTGTCTAAGATAGCTGATGTTTTTTCCAGTCGCATGGTGAAAACCGATTGTCATTAGCTCTTATAGTTTCCGAGTTATAAGCAAAATTGTAAAATTGTTATACGATTATACATGTGCGTATGTGTGTGTACGTCGAAAAATTTTTGGCAATTTTTCGTTCAAAAATTTTCTCTAATACCAGGCCAACAGAATTCAGCAGCAAGTGTTTTTTGTTAAACAATTTTACAATTTTGCTTATAACTCGGAAACTATAAGAGATAACGACATTGGGTTTTGGCTATACGATAGAACAGAACATCAGCTATTTAGCAAAATTTATTTCCGCCCACATATGCCACGCCCACTAAGAAATATATTGATTTTTTATATATAATGCTTTATATTTCAGGCGGTATTAAAAATTTTTAAAAATTTTTTTCTGTCTAAGATAGCTGATGTTTTTTCCAGTCGCATGGTGAAAACCGATTGTCATTAGCTCTTATAGTTTCCGAGTTATAAGCAAAATTGTAAAATTGTTATACGATTATACATGTGCGTATGTGTGTGTACGTCGAAAAATGTTTGGCAATTTTTCGTTCAAAAATTTTCTCTAATACCAGGCCAACAGAATTCAGCAGCAAGTGTTTTTTGTTAAACAATTTTACAATTTTGCTTATAACTCGGAAACTATAAGAGATAACGACATTGAGTTTTGGCTATACGATAGAACAGAACATCAGCTATTTAGCAAAATTTATTTCCGCCCACATATGCCACGCCCACTAAGAAATATATTGATTTTTTATATATAATGCTTTATATTTCAGGCGGTATTAAAATTTTTTAAAAAATTTTTTCTGTCTAAGATAGCTGATGTTTTTTCCAGTCGCATGGTGAAAACCGATTGTCATTAGCTCTTATAGTTTCCGAGTTATAAGCAAAATTGTAAAATTGTTATACGATTATATATGTGCGTGTATGTATGTCGAAAAATGTTAAACAATTTTACAATTTTGCTTATAACTCGGAAACTATAAGAGATAACGACATTGGGTTTTGGCTATACGATAGAACAGAACATCAGCTATTTAGCAAAATTTATTTCCGCCCACATATGCCACGCCCACTAAGAAATATATTGATTTTTTTATATATAATGCTTTATATTTCAGGCGGTATTAAAATTTTTTAAAAAAATTTTTCTGTCTAAGATAGCTGATGTTTTTTCCAGTCGCATGGTGAAAACCGATTGTCATTAGCTCTTATAGTTTCCGAGTTATAAGCAAAATTGTAAAATTGTTATACGATTATACATGTGCGTATGTGTGTGTACGTCGAAAAATTTTTGGCAATTTTTCGTTCAAAAATTTTCTCTAATACCAGGCCAACAGAATTCAGCAGCAAGTGTTTTTTGTTAAACAATTTTACAATTTTGCTTATAACTCGGAAACTATAAGAGATAACGACATTGGGTTTTGGCTATACGATAGAACAGAACATCAGCTATTTAGCAAAATTTATTTCCGCCCACATATGCCACGCCCACTAAGAAATATATTGATTTTTTTATATATAATGCTTTATATTTCAGGCGGTATTAAAATTTTTTAAAAAAATTTTTCTGTCTAAGATAGCTGATGTTTTTTCCAGTCGCATGGTGAAAACCGATTGTCATTAGCTCTTATAGTTTCCGAGTTATAAGCAAAATTGTAAAATTGTTATACGATTATACATGTGCGTATGTGTGTGTACGTCGAAAAATTTTTGGCAATTTTTCGTTCAAAAATTTTCTCTAATACCAGGCCAACAGAATTCAGCAGCAAGTGTTTTTTGTTAAACAATTTTACAATTTTGCTTATAACTCGGAAACTATAAGAGATAACGACATTGGGTTTTGGCTATACGATAGAACAGAACATCAGCTATTTAGCAAAATTTATTTCCGCCCACATATGCCACGCCCACTAAGAAATATATTGATTTTTTATATATAATGCTTTATATTTCAGGCGGTATTAAAAATTTTTAAAAATTTTTTTCTGTCTAAGATAGCTGATGTTTTTTCCAGTCGCATGGTGAAAACCGATTGTCATTAGCTCTTATAGTTTCCGAGTTATAAGCAAAATTGTAAAATTGTTATACGATTATACATGTGCGTATGTGTGTGTACGTCGAAAAATTTTTGGCAATTTTTCGTTCAAAAATTTTCTCTAATACCAGGCCAACAGAATTCAGCAGCAAGTGTTTTTTGTTAAACAATTTTACAATTTTGCTTATAACTCGGAAACTATAAGAGATAACGACATTGGGTTTTGGCTATACGATAGAACAGAACATCAGCTATTTAGCAAAATTTATTTCCGCCCACATATGCCACGCCCACTAAGAAATATATTGATTTTTTATATATAATGCTTTATATTTCAGGCGGTATTAAAAATTTTTAAAAATTTTTTTCTGTCTAAGATAGCTGATGTTTTTTCCAGTCGCATGGTGAAAACCGATTGTCATTAGCTCTTATAGTTTCCGAGTTATAAGCAAAATTGTAAAATTGTTATACGATTATACATGTGCGTATGTGTGTGTACGTCGAAAAATGTTTGGCAATTTTTCGTTCAAAAATTTTCTCTAATACCAGGCCAACAGAATTCAGCAGCAAGTGTTTTTTGTTAAACAATTTTACAATTTTGCTTATAACTCGGAAACTATAAGAGATAACGACATTGAGTTTTGGCTATACGATAGAACAGAACATCAGCTATTTAGCAAAATTTATTTCCGCCCACATATGCCACGCCCACTAAGAAATATATTGATTTTTTATATATAATGCTTTATATTTCAGGCGGTATTAAAATTTTTTAAAAAATTTTTTCTGTCTAAGATAGCTGATGTTTTTTCCAGTCGCATGGTGAAAACCGATTGTCATTAGCTCTTATAGTTTCCGAGTTATAAGCAAAATTGTAAAATTGTTATACGATTATATATGTGCGTGTATGTATGTCGAAAAATGTTAAACAATTTTACAATTTTGCTTATAACTCGGAAACTATAAGAGATAACGACATTGGGTTTTGGCTATACGATAGAACAGAACATCAGCTATTTAGCAAAATTTATTTCCGCCCACATATGCCACGCCCACTAAGAAATATATTGATTTTTTTATATATAATGCTTTATATTTCAGGCGGTATTAAAATTTTTTAAAAAAATTTTTCTGTCTAAGATAGCTGATGTTTTTTCCAGTCGCATGGTGAAAACCGATTGTCATTAGCTCTTATAGTTTCCGAGTTATAAGCAAAATTGTAAAATTGTTATACGATTATACATGTGCGTATGTGTGTGTACGTCGAAAAATTTTTGGCAATTTTTCGTTCAAAAATTTTCTCTAATACCAGGCCAACAGAATTCAGCAGCAAGTGTTTTTTGTTAAACAATTTTACAATTTTGCTTATAACTCGGAAACTATAAGAGATAACGACATTGGGTTTTGGCTATACGATAGAACAGAACATCAGCTATTTAGCAAAATTTATTTCCGCCCACATATGCCACGCCCACTAAGAAATATATTGATTTTTTATATATAATGCTTTATATTTCAGGCGGTATTAAAAATTTTTAAAAATTTTTTTCTGTCTAAGATAGCTGATGTTTTTTCCAGTCGCATGGTGAAAACCGATTGTCATTAGCTCTTATAGTTTCCGAGTTATAAGCAAAATTGTAAAATTGTTATACGATTATATATGTGCGTGTATGTATGTCGAAAAATGTTAAACAATTTTACAATTTTGCTTATAACTCGGAAACTATAAGAGATAACGACATTGAGTTTTGGCTATACGATAGAACAGAACATCTATAAGAGATAACGACATTGAGTTTTGGCTATACGATAGAACAGAACATCAGCTATTTAGCAAAATTTATTTCCGCCCACATATGCCACGCCCACTAAGAAATATAATGATTTTTTATATATAATGCTTTATATTTCAGGCGGTATTAAAAATTTTTTAAAAATTTTTTCTGTCTAAGATAGCTGATGTTTTTTCCAGTCGCATGGTGAAAACCGATTGTCATTAGCTCTTATAGTTTCCGAGTTATAAGCAAAATTGTAAAATTGTTATACGATTATACATGTGCGTATGTGTGTGTACGTCGAAAAATGTTTGGCAATTTTTCGTTCAAAAATTTTCTCTAATACCAGGCCAACAGAATTCAGCAGCAAGTGTTTTTTGTTAAACAATTTTACAATTTTGCTTATAACTCGGAAACTATAAGAGATAACGACATTGGGTTTTGGCTATACGATAGAACAGAACATCAGCTATTTAGCAAAATTTATTTCCGCCCACATATGCCACGCCCACTAAGAAATATATTGATTTTTTATATATAATGCTTTATATTTCAGGCGGTATTAAAATTTTTTAAAAATTTTTTTCTGTCTAAGATAGCTGATGTTTTTTCCAGTCGCATGGTGAAAACCGATTGTCATTAGCTCTTATAGTTTCCGAGTTATAAGCAAAATTGTAAAATTGTTATACGATTATATATGTGCGTGTATGTATGTCGAAAAATGTTAAACAATTTTACAATTTTGCTTATAACTCGGAAACTATAAGAGATAACGACATTGGGTTTTGGCTATACGATAGAACAGAACATCAGCTATTTAGCAAAATTTATTTCCGCCCACATATGCCACGCCCACTAAGAAATATATTGATTTTTTATATATAATGCTTTATATTTCAGGCGGTATTAAAATTTTTTAAAAAATTTTTTCTGTCTAAGATAGCTGATGTTTTTTCCAGTCGCATGGTGAAAACCGATTGTCATTAGCTCTTATAGTTTCCGAGTTATAAGCAAAATTGTAAAATTGTTATACGATTATACATGTGCGTATGTGTGTGTACGTCGAAAAATGTTTGGCAATTTTTCGTTCAAAAATTTTCTCTAATACCAGGCCAACAGAATTCAGCAGCAAGTGTTTTTTGTTAAACAATTTTACAATTTTGCTTATAACTCGGAAACTATAAGAGATAACGACATTGGGTTTTGGCTATACGATAGAACAGAACATCAGCTATTTAGCAAAATTTATTTCCGCCCACATATGCCACGCCCACTAAGAAATATATTGATTTTTTATATATAATGCTTTATATTTCAGGCGGTATTAAAATTTTTTAAAAATTTTTTTCTGTCTAAGATAGCTGATGTTTTTTCCAGTCGCATGGTGAAAACCGATTGTCATTAGCTCTTATAGTTTCCGAGTTATAAGCAAAATTGTAAAATTGTTATACGATTATACATGTGCGTATGTGTGTGTACGTCGAAAAATTTTTGGCAATTTTTCGTTCAAAAATTTTCTCTAATACCAGGCCAACAGAATTCAGCAGCAAGTGTTTTTTGTTAAACAATTTTACAATTTTGCTTATAACTCGGAAACTATAAGAGATAACGACATTGGGTTTTGGCTATACGATAGAACAGAACATCAGCTATTTAGCAAAATTTATTTCCGCCCACATATGCCACGCCCACTAAGAAATATATTGATTTTTTATATATAATGCTTTATATTTCAGGCGGTATTAAAATTTTTTAAAAAAATTTTTCTGTCTAAGATAGCTGATGTTTTTTCCAGTCGCATGGTGAAAACCGATTGTCATTAGCTCTTATAGTTTCCGAGTTATAAGCAAAATTGTAAAATTGTTATACGATTATATATGTGCGTGTATGTATGTCGAAAAATGTTAAACAATTTTACAATTTTGCTTATAACTCGGAAACTATAAGAGATAACGACATTGGGTTTTGGCTATACGATAGAACAGAACATCAGCTATTTAGCAAAATTTATTTCCGCCCACATATGCCACGCCCACTAAGAAATATATTGATTTTTTATATATAATGCTTTATATTTCAGGCGGTATTAAAATTTTTTAAAAAAATTTTTCTGTCTAAGATAGCTGATGTTTTTTCCAGTCGCATGGTGAAAACCGATTGTCATTAGCTCTTATAGTTTCCGAGTTATAAGCAAAATTGTAAAATTGTTATACGATTATACATGTGCGTATGTGTGTGTACGTCGAAAAATTTTTGGCAATTTTTCGTTCAAAAATTTTCTCTAATACCAGGCCAACAGAATTCAGCAGCAAGTGTTTTTTGTTAAACAATTTTACAATTTTGCTTATAACTCGGAAACTATAAGAGATAACGACATTGAGTTTTGGCTATACGATAGAACAGAACATCAGCTATTTAGCAAAATTTATTTCCGCCCACATATGCCACGCCCACTAAGAAATATATTGATTTTTTATATATAATGCTTTATATTTCAGGCGGTATTAAAATTTTTTAAAAAAATTTTTCTGTCTAAGATAGCTGATGTTTTTTCCAGTCGCATGGTGAAAACCGATTGTCATTAGCTCTTATAGTTTCCGAGTTATAAGCAAAATTGTAAAATTGTTATACGATTATATATGTGCGTGTATGTATATCGAAAAATGTTAAACAATTTTACAATTTTGCTTATAACTCGGAAACTATAACAGATAACGACATTGGGTTTTGGCTATACGATAGAACAGAACATCAGCTATTTAGCAAAATTTATTTCCGCCCACATATGCCACGCCCACTAAGAAATATATTGATTTTTTATATATAATGCTTTATATTTCAGGCGGTATTAAAATTTTTAAAAAATTTTTTTCTGTCTAAGATAGCTGATGTTTTTTCCAGTCGCATGGTGAAAACCGATTGTCATTAGCTCTTATAGTTTCCGAGTTATAAGCAAAATTGTAAAATTGTTATACGATTATACATGTGCGTATGTGTGTGTACGTCGAAAAATTTTTGGCAATTTTTCGTTCAAAAATTTTCTCTAATACCAGGCCAACAGAATTCAGCAGCAAGTGTTTTTTGTTAAACAATTTTACAATTTTGCTTATAACTCGGAAACTATAAGAGATAACGACATTGGGTTTTGGCTATACGATAGAACAGAACATCAGCTATTTAGCAAAATTTATTTCCGCCCACATATGCCACGCCCACTAAGAAATATATTGATTTTTTATATATAATGCTTTATATTTCAGGCGGTATTAAAATTTTTTAAAAAAATTTTTCTGTCTAAGATAGCTGATGTTTTTTCCAGTCGCATGGTGAAAACCGATTGTCATTAGCTCTTATAGTTTCCGAGTTATAAGCAAAATTGTAAAATTGTTATACGATTATACATGTGCGTATGTGTGTGTACGTCGAAAAATTTTTGGCAATTTTTCGTTCAAAAATTTTCTCTAATACCAGGCCAACAGAATTCAGCAGCAAGTGTTTTTTGTTAAACAATTTTACAATTTTGCTTATAACTCGGAAACTATAAGAGATAACGACATTGAGTTTTGGCTATACGATAGAACAGAACATCAGCTATTTAGCAAAATTTATTTCCGCCCACATATGCCACGCCCACTAAGAAATATATTGATTTTTTATATATAATGCTTTATATTTCAGGCGGTATTAAAATTTTTTAAAAAAATTTTTCTGTCTAAGATAGCTGATGTTTTTTCCAGTCGCATGGTGAAAACCGATTGTCATTAGCTCTTATAGTTTCCGAGTTATAAGCAAAATTGTAAAATTGTTATACGATTATACATGTGCGTATGTGTGTGTACGTCGAAAAATTTTTGGCAATTTTTCGTTCAAAAATTTTCTCTAATACCAGGCCAACAGAATTCAGCAGCAAGTGTTTTTTGTTAAACAATTTTACAATTTTGCTTATAACTCGGAAACTATAAGAGATAACGACATTGAGTTTTGGCTATACGATAGAACAGAACATCAGCTATTTAGCAAAATTTATTTCCGCCCACATATGCCACGCCCACTAAGAAATATATTGATTTTTTATATATAATGCTTTATATTTCAGGCGGTATTAAAATTTTTTAAAAAAATTTTTCTGTCTAAGATAGCTGATGTTTTTTCCAGTCGCATGGTGAAAACCGATTGTCATTAGCTCTTATAGTTTCCGAGTTATAAGCAAAATTGTAAAATTGTTATACGATTATATATGTGCGTGTATGTATGTCGAAAAATGTTAAACAATTTTACAATTTTGCTTATAACTCGGAAACTATAACAGATAACGACATTGGGTTTTGGCTATACGATAGAACAGAACATCAGCTATTTAGCAAAATTTATTTCCGCCCACATATGCCACGCCCACTAAGAAATATATTGATTTTTTATATATAATGCTTTATATTTCAGGCGGTATTAAAATTTTTTAAAAAATTTTTTCTGTCTAAGATAGCTGATGTTTTTTCCAGTCGCATGGTGAAAACCGATTGTCATTAGCTCTTATAGTTTCCGAGTTATAAGCAAAATTGTAAAATTGTTATACGATTATACATGTGCGTATGTGTGTGTACGTCGAAAAATTTTTGGCAATTTTTCGTTCAAAAATTTTCTCTAATACCAGGCCAACAGAATTCAGCAGCAAGTGTTTTTTGTTAAACAATTTTACAATTTTGCTTATAACTCGGAAACTATAAGAGATAACGACATTGGGTTTTGGCTATACGATAGAACAGAACATCAGCTATTTAGCAAAATTTATTTCCGCCCACATATGCCACGCCCACTAAGAAATATATTGATTTTTTATATATAATGCTTTATATTTCAGGCGGTATTAAAATTTTTTAAAAAAATTTTTCTGTCTAAGATAGCTGATGTTTTTTCCAGTCGCATGGTGAAAACCGATTGTCATTAGCTCTTATAGTTTCCGAGTTATAAGCAAAATTGTAAAATTGTTATACGATTATATATGTGCGTGTATGTATGTCGAAAAATGTTAAACAATTTTACAATTTTGCTTATAACTCGGAAACTATAAGAGATAACGACATTGGGTTTTGGCTATACGATAGAACAGAACATCAGCTATTTAGCAAAATTTATTTCCGCCCACATATGCCACGCCCACTAAGAAATATATTGATTTTTTTATATATAATGCTTTATATTTCAGGCGGTATTAAAATTTTTTAAAAAAATTTTTCTGTCTAAGATAGCTGATGTTTTTTCCAGTCGCATGGTGAAAACCGATTGTCATTAGCTCTTATAGTTTCCGAGTTATAAGCAAAATTGTAAAATTGTTATACGATTATACATGTGCGTATGTGTGTGTACGTCGAAAAATTTTTGGCAATTTTTCGTTCAAAAATTTTCTCTAATACCAGGCCAACAGAATTCAGCAGCAAGTGTTTTTTGTTAAACAATTTTACAATTTTGCTTATAACTCGGAAACTATAAGAGATAACGACATTGAGTTTTGGCTATACGATAGAACAGAACATCAGCTATTTAGCAAAATTTATTTCCGCCCACATATGCCACGCCCACTAAGAAATATATTGATTTTTTATATATAATGCTTTATATTTCAGGCGGTATTAAAATTTTTTAAAAAAATTTTTCTGTCTAAGATAGCTGATGTTTTTTCCAGTCGCATGGTGAAAACCGATTGTCATTAGCTCTTATAGTTTCCGAGTTATAAGCAAAATTGTAAAATTGTTATACGATTATATATGTGCGTGTATGTATGTCGAAAAATGTTAAACAATTTTACAATTTTGCTTATAACTCGGAAACTATAAGAGATAACGACATTGGGTTTTGGCTATACGATAGAACAGAACATCAGCTATTTAGCAAAATTTATTTCCGCCCACATATGCCACGCCCACTAAGAAATATATTGATTTTTTATATATAATGCTTTATATTTCAGGCGGTATTAAAAATTTTTAAAAAATTTTTTCTGTCTAAGATAGCTGATGTTTTTTCCAGTCGCATGGTGAAAACCGATTGTCATTAGCTCTTATAGTTTCCGAGTTATAAGCAAAATTGTAAAATTGTTATACGATTATACATGTGCGTATGTGTGTGTACGTCGAAAAATGTTTGGCAATTTTTCGTTCAAAAATTTTCTCTAATACCAGGCCAACAGAATTCAGCAGCAAGTGTTTTTTGTTAAACAATTTTACAATTTTGCTTATAACTCGGAAACTATAAGAGATAACGACATTGGGTTTTGGCTATACGATAGAACAGAACATCAGCTATTTAGCAAAATTTATTTCCGCCCACATATGCCACGCCCACTAAGAAATATATTGATTTTTTATATATAATGCTTTATATTTCAGGCGGTATTAAAATTTTTTAAAAATTTTTTTCTGTCTAAGATAGCTGATGTTTTTTCCAGTCGCATGGTGAAAACCGATTGTCATTAGCTCTTATAGTTTCCGAGTTATAAGCAAAATTGTAAAATTGTTATACGATTATACATGTGCGTATGTGTGTGTACGTCGAAAAATGTTTGGCAATTTTTCGTTCAAAAATTTTCTCTAATACCAGGCCAACAGAATTCAGCAGCAAGTGTTTTTTGTTAAACAATTTTACAATTTTGCTTATAACTCGGAAACTATAAGAGATAACGACATTGAGTTTTGGCTATACGATAGAACAGAACATCAGCTATTTAGCAAAATTTATTTCCGCCCACATATGCCACGCCCACTAAGAAATATATTGATTTTTTATATATAATGCTTTATATTTCAGGCGGTATTAAAATTTTTTAAAAAATTTTTTCTGTCTAAGATAGCTGATGTTTTTTCCAGTCGCATGGTGAAAACCGATTGTCATTAGCTCTTATAGTTTCCGAGTTATAAGCAAAATTGTAAAATTGTTATACGATTATATATGTGCGTGTATGTATGTCGAAAAATGTTAAACAATTTTACAATTTTGCTTATAACTCGGAAACTATAAGAGATAACGACATTGGGTTTTGGCTATACGATAGAACAGAACATCAGCTATTTAGCAAAATTTATTTCCGCCCACATATGCCACGCCCACTAAGAAATATATTGATTTTTTTATATATAATGCTTTATATTTCAGGCGGTATTAAAATTTTTTAAAAAAATTTTTCTGTCTAAGATAGCTGATGTTTTTTCCAGTCGCATGGTGAAAACCGATTGTCATTAGCTCTTATAGTTTCCGAGTTATAAGCAAAATTGTAAAATTGTTATACGATTATACATGTGCGTATGTGTGTGTACGTCGAAAAATTTTTGGCAATTTTTCGTTCAAAAATTTTCTCTAATACCAGGCCAACAGAATTCAGCAGCAAGTGTTTTTTGTTAAACAATTTTACAATTTTGCTTATAACTCGGAAACTATAAGAGATAACGACATTGGGTTTTGGCTATACGATAGAACAGAACATCAGCTATTTAGCAAAATTTATTTCCGCCCACATATGCCACGCCCACTAAGAAATATATTGATTTTTTATATATAATGCTTTATATTTCAGGCGGTATTAAAAATTTTTAAAAATTTTTTTCTGTCTAAGATAGCTGATGTTTTTTCCAGTCGCATGGTGAAAACCGATTGTCATTAGCTCTTATAGTTTCCGAGTTATAAGCAAAATTGTAAAATTGTTATACGATTATATATGTGCGTGTATGTATGTCGAAAAATGTTAAACAATTTTACAATTTTGCTTATAACTCGGAAACTATAAGAGATAACGACATTGAGTTTTGGCTATACGATAGAACAGAACATCTATAAGAGATAACGACATTGAGTTTTGGCTATACGATAGAACAGAACATCAGCTATTTAGCAAAATTTATTTCCGCCCACATATGCCACGCCCACTAAGAAATATAATGATTTTTTATATATAATGCTTTATATTTCAGGCGGTATTAAAAATTTTTTAAAAATTTTTTCTGTCTAAGATAGCTGATGTTTTTTCCAGTCGCATGGTGAAAACCGATTGTCATTAGCTCTTATAGTTTCCGAGTTATAAGCAAAATTGTAAAATTGTTATACGATTATACATGTGCGTATGTGTGTGTACGTCGAAAAATGTTTGGCAATTTTTCGTTCAAAAATTTTCTCTAATACCAGGCCAACAGAATTCAGCAGCAAGTGTTTTTTGTTAAACAATTTTACAATTTTGCTTATAACTCGGAAACTATAAGAGATAACGACATTGGGTTTTGGCTATACGATAGAACAGAACATCAGCTATTTAGCAAAATTTATTTCCGCCCACATATGCCACGCCCACTAAGAAATATATTGATTTTTTATATATAATGCTTTATATTTCAGGCGGTATTAAAATTTTTTAAAAATTTTTTTCTGTCTAAGATAGCTGATGTTTTTTCCAGTCGCATGGTGAAAACCGATTGTCATTAGCTCTTATAGTTTCCGAGTTATAAGCAAAATTGTAAAATTGTTATACGATTATATATGTGCGTGTATGTATGTCGAAAAATGTTAAACAATTTTACAATTTTGCTTATAACTCGGAAACTATAAGAGATAACGACATTGAGTTTTGGCTATACGATAGAACAGAACATCAGCTATTTAGCAAAATTTATTTCCGCCCACATATGCCACGCCCACTAAGAAATATATTGATTTTTTATATATAATGCTTTATATTTCAGGCGGTATTAAAAATTTTTAAAAAAAATTTTCTGTCTAAGATAGCTGATGTTTTTTCCAGTCGCATGGTGAAAACCGATTGTCATTAGCTCTTATAGTTTCCGAGTTATAAGCAAAATTGTAAAATTGTTATACGATTATACATGTGCGTATGTGTGTGTACGTCGAAAAATTTTTGGCAATTTTTCGTTCAAAAATTTTTTCTAATACCAGGCCAACAGAATTCAGCAGCAAGTGTTTTTTGTTAAACAATTTTACAATTTTGCTTATAACTCGGAAACTATAAGAGATAACGACATTGAGTTTTGGCTATACGATAGAACAGAACATCAGCTATTTAGCAAAATTTATTTCCGCCCACATATGCCACGCCCACTAAGAAATATATTGATTTTTTATATATAATGCTTTATATTTCAGGCGGTATTAAAAATTTTTAAAAAATTTTTTCTGTCTAAGATAGCTGATGTTTTTTCCAGTCGCATGGTGAAAACCGATTGTCATTAGCTCTTATAGTTTCCGAGTTATAAGCAAAATTGTAAAATTGTTATACGATTATATATGTGCGTGTATGTATGTCGAAAAATGTTAAACAATTTTACAATTTTGCTTATAACTCGGAAACTATAAGAGATAACGACATTGAGTTTTGGCTATACGATAGAACAGAACATCAGCTATTTAGCAAAATTTATTTCCGCCCACATATGCCACGCCCACCATGAAATATATTGATTTTTTATATATAATGCTTTATATTTCAGGCGGTATTAAAAATTTTTAAAAAAATTTTTCTGTCTAAGATAGCTGATGTTTTTTCCAGTCGCATGGTGAAAACCGATTGTCATTAGCTCTTATAGTTTCCGAGTTATAAGCAAAATTGTAAAATTGTTATACGATTATACATGTGCGTATGTGTGTGTACGTCGAAAAATTTTTGGCAATTTTTCGTTCAAAAATTTTCTCTAATACCAGGCCAACAGAATTCAGCAGCAAGTGTTTTTTGTTAAACAATTTTACAATTTTGCTTATAACTCGGAAACTATAAGAGATAACGACATTGAGTTTTGGCTATACGATAGAACAGAACATCAGCTATTTAGCAAAATTTATTTCCGCCCACATATGCCACGCCCACTAAGAAATATATTGATTTTTTATATATAATGCTTTATATTTCAGGCGGTATTAAAAATTTTTAAAAAATTTTTTCTGTCTAAGATAGCTGATGTTTTTTCCAGTCGCATGGTGAAAACCGATTGTCATTAGCTCTTATAGTTTCCGAGTTATAAGCAAAATTGTAAAATTGTTATACGATTATATATGTGCGTGTATGTATGTCGAAAAATGTTAAACAATTTTACAATTTTGCTTATAACTCGGAAACTATAAGAGATAACGACATTGAGTTTTGGCTATACGATAGAACAGAACATCAGCTATTTAGCAAAATTTATTTCCGCCCACATATGCCACGCCCACCATGAAATATATTGATTTTTTATATATAATGCTTTATATTTCAGGCGGTATTAAAAATTTTTAAAAAATTTTTTCTGTCTAAGATAGCTGATGTTTTTTCCAGTCGCATGGTGAAAACCGATTGTCATTAGCTCTTATAGTTTCCGAGTTATAAGCAAAATTGTAAAATTGTTATACGATTATATATGTGCGTGTATGTATGTCGAAAAATGTTAAACAATTTTACAATTTTGCTTATAACTCGGAAACTATAAGAGATAACGACATTGGGTTTTGGCTATACGATAGAACAGAACATCAGCTATTTAGCAAAATTTATTTCCGCCCACATATGCCACGCCCACTAAGAAATATATTGATTTTTTATATATAATGCTTTATATTTCAGGCGGTATTAAAAATTTTTAAAAAATTTTTTCTGTCTAAGATAGCTGATGTTTTTTCCAGTCGCATGGTGAAAACCGATTGTCATTAGCTCTTATAGTTTCCGAGTTATAAGCAAAATTGTAAAATTGTTATACGATTATACATGTGCGTATGTGTGTGTCGTCGAAAAATTTTTGGCAATTTTTCGTTCAAAAATTTTTTCTAATACCAGGCCAACAGAATTCAGCAGCAAGTGTTTTTTGTTAAACAATTTTACAATTTTGCTTATAACTCGGAAACTATAAGAGATAACGACATTGAGTTTTGGCTATACGATAGAACAGAACATCAGCTATTTAGCAAAATTTATTTCCGCCCACATATGCCACGCCCACTAAGAAATATATTGATTTTTTATATATAATGCTTTATATTTCAGGCGGTATTAAAAATTTTTAAAAAATTTTTTCTGTCTAAGATAGCTGATGTTTTTTCCAGTCGCATGGTGAAAACCGATTGTCATTAGCTCTTATAGTTTCCGAGTTATAAGCAAAATTGTAAAATTGTTATACGATTATACATGTGCGTATGTGTGTGTACGTCGAAAAATTTTTGGCAATTTTTCGTTCAAAATTTTTTTCTAATACCAGGCCAACAGAATTCAGCAGCAAGTGTTTTTTGTTAAACAATTTTACAATTTTGCTTATAACTCGGAAACTATAAGAGATAACGACATTGAGTTTTGGCTATACGATAGAACAGAACATCAGCTATTTAGCAAAATTTATTTCCGCCCACATATGCCACGCCCACTAAGAAATATATTGTTTTTTTATATATAATGCTTTATATTTCAGGCGGTATTAAAAATTTTTAAAAAATTTTTTCTGTCTAAGATAGCTGATGTTTTTTCCAGTCGCATGGTGAAAACCGATTGTCATTAGCTCTTATAGTTTCCGAGTTATAAGCAAAATTGTAAAATTGTTATACGATTATACATGTGCGTATGTGTGTGTACGTCGAAAAATTTTTGGCAATTTTTCGTTCAAAAATTTTTTCTAATACCAGGCCAACAGAATTCAGCAGCAAGTGTTTTTTGTTAAACAATTTTACAATTTTGCTTATAACTCGGAAACTATAAGAGATAACGACATTGGGTTTTGGCTATACGATAGAACAGAACATCAGCTATTTAGCAAAATTTATTTCCGCCCACATATACCACGCCCACTAAGAAATATATTGATTTTTTATATATAATGCTTTATATTTCAGGCGGTATTAAAAATTTTTAAAAAATTTTTTCTGTCTAAGATAGCTGATGTTTTTTCCAGTCGCATGGTGAAAACCGATTGTCATTAGCTCTTATAGTTTCCGAGTTATAAGCAAAATTGTAAAATTGTTATACGATTATACATGTGCGTATGTGTGTGTACGTCGAAAAATTTTTGGCAATTTTTCGTTCAAAATTTTTTTCTAATACCAGGCCAACAGAATTCAGCAGCAAGTGTTTTTTGTTAAACAATTTTACAATTTTGCTTATAACTCGGAAACTATAAGAGATAACGACATTGAGTTTTGGCTATACGATAGAACAGAACATCAGCTATTTAGCAAAATTTATTTCCGCCCACATATGCCACGCCCACTAAGAAATATATTGTTTTTTTATATATAATGCTTTATATTTCAGGCGGTATTAAAAATTTTTAAAAAATTTTTTCTGTCTAAGATAGCTGATGTTTTTTCCAGTCGCATGGTGAAAACCGATTGTCATTAGCTCTTATAGTTTCCGAGTTATAAGCAAAATTGTAAAATTGTTATACGATTATACATGTGCGTATGTGTGTGTACGTCGAAAAATTTTTGGCAATTTTTCGTTCAAAAATTTTTTCTAATACCAGGCCAACAGAATTCAGCAGCAAGTGTTTTTTGTTAAACAATTTTACAATTTTGCTTATAACTCGGAAACTATAAGAGATAACGACATTGGGTTTTGGCTATACGATAGAACAGAACATCAGCTATTTAGCAAAATTTATTTCCGCCCACATATACCACGCCCACTAAGAAATATATTGATTTTTTATATAAAATGCTTTATATTTCAGGCGGTATTAAAAATTTTTAAAAAATTTTTTCTGTCTAAGATAGCTGATGTTTTTTCCAGTCGCATGGTGAAAACCGATTGTCATTAGCTCTTATAGTTTCCGAGTTATAAGCAAAATTGTAAAATTGTTATACGATTATATATGTGCGTGTATGTATGTCGAAAAATGTTAAACAATTTTACAATTTTGCTTATAACTCGGAAACTATAAGAGATAACGACATTGAGTTTTGGCTATACGATAGAACAGAACATCAGCTATTTAGCAAAATTTATTTCCGCCCACATATGCCACGCCCACCATGAAATATATTGATTTTTTATATATAATGCTTTATATTTCAGGCGGTATTAAAAATTTTTAAAAAATTTTTTCTGTCTAAGATAGCTGATGTTTTTTCCAGTCGCATGGTGAAAACCGATTGTCATTAGCTCTTATAGTTTCCGAGTTATAAGCAAAATTGTAAAATTGTTATACGATTATATATGTGCGTGTATGTATGTCGAAAAATGTTAAACAATTTTACAATTTTGCTTATAACTCGGAAACTATAAGAGATAACGACATTGAGTTTCGGCTATACGATAGAACAGAACATCAGCTATTTAGCAAAATTTATTTCCGCCCACATATGCCACGCCCACTAAGAAATATATTGATTTTTTATATATAATGCTTTATATTTCAGGCGGTATTAAAAATTTTTAAAAAATTTTTTCTGTCTAAGATAGCTGATGTTTTTTCCAGTCGCATGGTGAAAACCGATTGTCATTAGCTCTTATAGTTTCCGAGTTATAAGCAAAATTGTAAAATTGTTATACGATTATATATGTGCGTGTATGTATGTCGAAAAATGTTAAACAATTTTACAATTTTGCTTATAACTCGGAAACTATAAGAGATAACGACATTGAGTTTTGGCTATACGATAGAACAGAACATCAGCTATTTAGCAAAATTTATTTCCGCCCACATATGCCACGCCCACCATGAAATATATTGATTTTTTATATATAATGCTTTATATTTCAGGCGGTATTAAAAATTTTTAAAAAATTTTTTCTGTCTAAGATAGCTGATGTTTTTTCCAGTCGCATGGTGAAAACCGATTGTCATTAGCTCTTATAGTTTCCGAGTTATAAGCAAAATTGTAAAATTGTTATACGATTATATATGTGCGTGTATGTATGTCGAAAAATGTTAAACAATTTTACAATTTTGCTTATAACTCGGAAACTATAAGAGATAACGACATTGAGTTTTGGCTATACGATAGAACAGAACATCAGCTATTTAGCAAAATTTATTTCCGCCCACATATGCCACGCCCACCATGAAATATATTGATTTTTTATATATAATGCTTTATATTTCAGGCGGTATTAAAAATTTTTAAAAAATTTTTTCTGTCTTAGATAGCTGATGTTTTTTCCAGTCGCATGGTGAAAACCGATTGTCATTAGCTCTTATAGTTTCCGAGTTATAAGCAAAATTGTAAAATTGTTATACGATTATATATGTGCGTGTATGTATGTCGAAAAATGTTAAACAATTTTACAATTTTGCTTATAACTCGGAAACTATAAGAGATAACGACATTGAGTTTCGGCTATACGATAGAACAGAACATCAGCTATTTAGCAAAATTTATTTCCGCCCACATATGCCACGCCCACTAAGAAATATATTGATTTTTTATATATAATGCTTTATATTTCAGGCGGTATTAAAAATTTTTAAAAAATTTTTTCTGTCTAAGATAGCTGATGTTTTTTCCAGTCGCATGGTGAAAACCGATTGTCATTAGCTCTTATAGTTTCCGAGTTATAAGCAAAATTGTAAAATTGTTATACGATTATACATGTGCGTATGTGTGTGTACGTCGAAAAATTTTTGGCAATTTTTCGTTCAAAAATTTTTTCTAATACCAGGCCAACAGAATTCAGCAGCAAGTGTTTTTTGTTAAACAATTTTACAATTTTGCTTATAACTCGGAAACTATAAGAGATAACGACATTGGGTTTTGGCTATACGATAGAACAGAACATCAGCTATTTAGCAAAATTTATTTCCGCCCACATATACCACGCCCACTAAGAAATATATTGATTTTTTATATATAATGCTTTATATTTCAGGCGGTATTAAAAATTTTTAAAAAATTTTTTCTGTCTAAGATAGCTGATGTTTTTTCCAGTCGCATGGTGAAAACCGATTGTCATTAGCTCTTATAGTTTCCGAGTTATAAGCAAAATTGTAAAATTGTTATACGATTATACATGTGCGTATGTGTGTGTCGTCGAAAAATTTTTGGCAATTTTTCGTTCAAAAATTTTTTCTAATACCAGGCCAACAGAATTCAGCAGCAAGTGTTTTTTGTTAAACAATTTTACAATTTTGCTTATAACTCGGAAACTATAAGAGATAACGACATTGAGTTTTGGCTATACGATAGAACAGAACATCAGCTATTTAGCAAAATTTATTTCCGCCCACATATGCCACGCCCACCATGAAATATATTGATTTTTTATATATAATGCTTTATATTTCAGGCGGTATTAAAAATTTTTAAAAAAGTTTTTCTGTCTAAGATAGCTGATGTTTTTTCCAGTCGCATGGTGAAAACCGATTGTCATTAGCTCTTATAGTTTCCGAGTTATAAGCAAAATTGTAAAATTGTTATACGATTATATATGTGCGTGTATGTATGTCGAAAAATGTTAAACAATTTTACAATTTTGCTTATAACTCGGAAACTATAAGAGATAACGACATTGAGTTTTGGCTATACGATAGAACAGAACATCAGCTATTTAGCAAAATTTATTTCCGCCCACATATGCCACGCCCACTAAGAAATATATTGATTTTTTATATATAATGCTTTATATTTCAGGCGGTATTAAAAATTTTTAAAAAATTTTTTCTGTCTAAGATAGCTGATGTTTTTTCCAGTCGCATGGTGAAAACCGATTGTCATTAGCTCTTATAGTTTCCGAGTTATAAGCAAAATTGTAAAATTGTTATACGATTATATATGTGCGTGTATGTATGTCGAAAAATGTTAAACAATTTTACAATTTTGCTTATAACTCGGAAACTATAAGAGATAACGACATTGAGTTTTGGCTATACGATAGAACAGAACATCAGCTATTTAGCAAAATTTATTTCCGCCCACATATGCCACGCCCACCATGAAATATATTGATTTTTTATATATAATGCTTTATATTTCAGGCGGTATTAAAAATTTTTAAAAAATTTTTTCTGTCTAAGATAGCTGATGTTTTTTCCAGTCGCATGGTGAAAACCGATTGTCATTAGCTCTTATAGTTTCCGAGTTATAAGCAAAATTGTAAAATTGTTATACGATTATATATGTGCGTGTATGTATGTCGAAAAATGTTAAACAATTTTACAATTTTGCTTATAACTCGGAAACTATAAGAGATAACGACATTGAGTTTTGGCTATACGATAGAACAGAACATCAGCTATTTAGCAAAATTTATTTCCGCCCACATATGCCACGCCCACCATGAAATATATTGATTTTTTATATATAATGCTTTATATTTCAGGCCCACATATGCCACGCCCACTAAGAAATATATTGATTTTTTATATATAATGCTTTATATTTCAGGCGGTATTAAAAATTTTTAAAAAATTTTTTCTGTCTAAGATAGCTGATGTTCAGGCGGTATTAAAAATTTTTAAAAAATTTTTTCTGTCTAAGATAGCTGATGTTTTTTCCAGTCGCATGGTGAAAACCGATTGTCATTAGCTCTTATAGTTTCCGAGTTATAAGCAAAATTGTAAAATTGTTATACGATTATATATGTGCGTGTATGTATGTCGAAAAATGTTAAACAATTTTACAATTTTGCTTATAACTCGGAAACTATAAGAGATAACGACATTGGGTTTTGGCTATACGATAGAACAGAACATCAGCTATTTAGCAAAATTTATTTCCGCCCACATATACCACGCCCACTAAGAAATATATTGATTTTTTATATATAATGCTTTATATTTCAGGCGGTATTAAAAATTTTTAAAAAATTTTTTCTGTCTAAGATAGCTGATGTTTTTTCCAGTCGCATGGTGAAAACCGATTGTCATTAGCTCTTATAGTTTCCGAGTTATAAGCAAAATTGTAAAATTGTTATACGATTATATATGTGCGTGTATGTATGTCGAAAAATGTTAAACAATTTTACAATTTTGCTTATAACTCGGAAACTATAAGAGATAACGACATTGGGTTTTGGCTATACGATAGAACAGAACATCAGCTATTTAGCAAAATTTATTTCCGCCCACATATGCCACGCCCACTAAGAAATATATTGATTTTTTATATATAATGCTTTATATTTCAGGCGGTATTAAAAATTTTTAAAAAATTTTTTCTGTCTAAGATAGCTGATGTTTTTTCCAGTCGCATGGTGAAAACCGATTGT
Source organism: Sarcophaga carnaria (assembly GCA_958299815.1). Classification (NCBI taxonomy): domain Eukaryota; kingdom Metazoa; phylum Arthropoda; class Insecta; order Diptera; family Sarcophagidae; genus Sarcophaga; species Sarcophaga carnaria. The sequence continues at coordinate 2,958,515 of OY283149.1, forward strand.
CATTAGCTCTTATAGTTTCCGAGTTATAAGCAAAATTGTAAAATTGTTATACGATTATACATGTGCGTATGTGTGTGTCGTCGAAAAATTTTTGGCAATTTTTCGTTCAAAAATTTTTTCTAATACCAGGCCAACAGAATTCAGCAGCAAGTGTTTTTTGTTAAACAATTTTACAATTTTGCTTATAACTCGGAAACTATAAGAGATAACGACATTGAGTTTTGGCTATACGATAGAACAGAACATCAGCTATTTAGCAAAATTTATTTCCGCCCACATATGCCACGCCCACCATGAAATATATTGATTTTTTATATATAATGCTTTATATTTCAGGCGGTATTAAAAATTTTTAAAAAAGTTTTTCTGTCTAAGATAGCTGATGTTTTTTCCAGTCGCATGGTGAAAACCGATTGTCATTAGCTCTTATAGTTTCCGAGTTATAAGCAAAATTGTAAAATTGTTATACGATTATATATGTGCGTGTATGTATGTCGAAAAATGTTAAACAATTTTACAATTTTGCTTATAACTCGGAAACTATAAGAGATAACGACATTGAGTTTTGGCTATACGATAGAACAGAACATCAGCTATTTAGCAAAATTTATTTCCGCCCACATATGCCACGCCCACTAAGAAATATATTGATTTTTTATATATAATGCTTTATATTTCAGGCGGTATTAAAAATTTTTAAAAAATTTTTTCTGTCTAAGATAGCTGATGTTTTTTCCAGTCGCATGGTGAAAACCGATTGTCATTAGCTCTTATAGTTTCCGAGTTATAAGCAAAATTGTAAAATTGTTATACGATTATACATGTGCGTATGTGTGTGTACGTCGAAAAATTTTTGGCAATTTTTCGTTCAAAAATTTTTTCTAATACCAGGCCAACAGAATTCAGCAGCAAGTGTTTTTTGTTAAACAATTTTACAATTTTGCTTATAACTCGGAAACTATAAGAGATAACGACATTGGGTTTTGGCTATACGATAGAACAGAACATCAGCTATTTAGCAAAATTTATTTCCGCCCACATATACCACGCCCACTAAGAAATATATTGATTTTTTATATATAATGCTTTATATTTCAGGCGGTATTAAAAATTTTTAAAAAATTTTTTCTGTCTAAGATAGCTGATGTTTTTTCCAGTCGCATGGTGAAAACCGATTGTCATTAGCTCTTATAGTTTCCGAGTTATAAGCAAAATTGTAAAATTGTTATACGATTATATATGTGCGTGTATGTATGTCGAAAAATGTTAAACAATTTTACAATTTTGCTTATAACTCGGAAACTATAAGAGATAACGACATTGGGTTTTGGCTATACGATAGAACAGAACATCAGCTATTTAGCAAAATTTATTTCCGCCCACATATGCCACGCCCACTAAGAAATATATTGATTTTTTATATATAATGCTTTATATTTCAGGCGGTATTAAAAATTTTTAAAAAATTTTTTCTGTCTAAGATAGCTGATGTTTTTTCCAGTCGCATGGTGAAAACCGATTGTCATTAGCTCTTATAGTTTCCGAGTTATAAGCAAAATTGTAAAATTGTTATACGATTATACATGTGCGTATGTGTGTGTCGTCGAAAAATTTTTGGCAATTTTTCGTTCAAAATTTTTTTCTAATACCAGGCCAACAGAATTCAGCAGCAAGTGTTTTTTGTTAAACAATTTTACAATTTTGCTTATAACTCGGAAACTATAAGAGATAACGACATTGAGTTTTGGCTATACGATAGAACAGAACATCAGCTATTTAGCAAAATTTATTTCCGCCCACATATGCCACGCCCACCATGAAATATATTGATTTTTTATATATAATGCTTTATATTTCAGGCGGTATTAAAAATTTTTAAAAAAGTTTTTCTGTCTAAGATAGCTGATGTTTTTTCCAGTCGCATGGTGAAAACCGATTGTCATTAGCTCTTATAGTTTCCGAGTTATAAGCAAAATTGTAAAATTGTTATACGATTATATATGTGCGTGTATGTATGTCGAAAAATGTTAAACAATTTTACAATTTTGCTTATAACTCGGAAACTATAAGAGATAACGACATTGAGTTTTGGCTATACGATAGAACAGAACATCAGCTATTTAGCAAAATTTATTTCCGCCCACATATGCCACGCCCACTAAGAAATATATTGATTTTTTATATATAATGCTTTATATTTCAGGCGGTATTAAAAATTTTTAAAAAAATTTTTCTGTCTAAGATAGCTGATGTTTTTTCCAGTCGCATGGTGAAAACCGATTGTCATTAGCTCTTATAGTTTCCGAGTTATAAGCAAAATTGTAAAATTGTTATACGATTATATATGTGCGTGTATGTATGTCGAAAAATGTTAAACAATTTTACAATTTTGCTTATAACTCGGAAACTATAAGAGATAACGACATTGAGTTTTGGCTATACGATAGAACAGAACATCAGCTATTTAGCAAAATTTATTTCCGCCCACATATACCACGCCCACTAAGAAATATATTGATTTTTTATATATAATGCTTTATATTTCAGGCGGTATTAAAAATTTTTAAAAAATTTTTTCTGTCTAAGATAGCTGATGTTTTTTCCAGTCGCATGGTGAAAACCGATTGTCATTAGCTCTTATAGTTTCCGAGTTATAAGCAAAATTGTAAAATTGTTATACGATTATACATGTGCGTATGTGTGTGTACGTCGAAAAATTTTTGGCAATTTTTCGTTCAAAAATTTTTTCTAATACCAGGCCAACAGAATTCAGCAGCAAGTGTTTTTTGTTAAACAATTTTACAATTTTGCTTATAACTCGGAAACTATAAGAGATAACGACATTGGGTTTTGGCTATACGATAGAACAGAACATCAGCTATTTAGCAAAATTTATTTCCGCCCACATATGCCACGCCCACTAAGAAATATATTGATTTTTTATATATAATGCTTTATATTTCAGGCGGTATTAAAAATTTTTAAAAAAATTTTTCTGTCTAAGATAGCTGATGTTTTTTCCAGTCGCATGGTGAAAACCGATTGTCATTAGCTCTTATAGTTTCCGAGTTATAAGCAAAATTGTAAAATTGTTATACGATTATATATGTGCGTGTATGTATGTCGAAAAATGTTAAACAATTTTACAATTTTGCTTATAACTCGGAAACTATAAGAGATAACGACATTGAGTTTTGGCTATACGATAGAACAGAACATCAGCTATTTAGCAAAATTTATTTCCGCCCACATATGCCACGCCCACCATGAAATATATTGATTTTTTATATATAATGCTTTATATTTCAGGCGGTATTAAAAATTTTTAAAAAATTTTTTCTGTCTAAGATAGCTGATGTTTTTTCCAGTCGCATGGTGAAAACCGATTGTCATTAGCTCTTATAGTTTCCGAGTTATAAGCAAAATTGTAAAATTGTTATACGATTATATATGTGCGTGTATGTATGTCGAAAAATGTTAAACAATTTTACAATTTTGCTTATAACTCGGAAACTATAAGAGATAACGACATTGAGTTTCGGCTATACGATAGAACAGAACATCAGCTATTTAGCAAAATTTATTTCCGCCCACATATGCCACGCCCACTAAGAAATATATTGATTTTTTATATATAATGCTTTATATTTCAGGCGGTATTAAAAATTTTTAAAAAATTTTTTCTGTCTAAGATAGCTGATGTTTTTTCCAGTCGCATGGTGAAAACCGATTGTCATTAGCTCTTATAGTTTCCGAGTTATAAGCAAAATTGTAAAATTGTTATACGATTATATATGTGCGTGTATGTATGTCGAAAAATGTTAAACAATTTTACAATTTTGCTTATAACTCGGAAACTATAAGAGATAACGACATTGAGTTTTGGCTATACGATAGAACAGAACATCAGCTATTTAGCAAAATTTATTTCCGCCCACATATGCCACGCCCACTAAGAAATATATTGATTTTTTATATATAATGCTTTATATTTCAGGCGGTATTAAAAATTTTTAAAAAAATTTTTCTGTCTAAGATAGCTGATGTTTTTTCCACTCGCATGGTGAAAACCGATTGTCATTAGCTCTTATAGTTTCCGAGTTATAAGCAAAATTGTAAAATTGTTATACGATTATATATGTGCGTGTATGTATGTCGAAAAATGTTAAACAATTTTACAATTTTGCTTATAACTCGGAAACTATAAGAGATAACGACATTGAGTTTTGGCTATACGATAGAACAGAACATCAGCTATTTAGCAAAATTTATTTCCGCCCACATATGCCACGCCCACCATGAAATATATTGATTTTTTATATATAATGCTTTATATTTCAGGCGGTATTAAAAATTTTTAAAAAATTTTTTCTGTCTAAGATAGCTGATGTTTTTTCCAGTCGCATGGTGAAAACCGATTGTCATTAGCTCTTATAGTTTCCGAGTTATAAGCAAAATTGTAAAATTGTTATACGATTATATATGTGCGTGTATGTATGTCGAAAAATGTTAAACAATTTTACAATTTTGCTTATAACTCGGAAACTATAAGAGATAACGACATTGAGTTTCGGCTATACGATAGAACAGAACATCAGCTATTTAGCAAAATTTATTTCCGCCCACATATGCCACGCCCACTAAGAAATATATTGATTTTTTATATATAATGCTTTATATTTCAGGCGGTATTAAAAATTTTTAAAAAATTTTTTCTGTCTAAGATAGCTGATGTTTTTTCCAGTCGCATGGTGAAAACCGATTGTCATTAGCTCTTATAGTTTCCGAGTTATAAGCAAAATTGTAAAATTGTTATACGATTATACATGTGCGTATGTGTGTGTACGTCGAAAAATTTTTGGCAATTTTTCGTTCAAAATTTTTTTCTAATACCAGGCCAACAGAATTCAGCAGCAAGTGTTTTTTGTTAAACAATTTTACAATTTTGCTTATAACTCGGAAACTATAAGAGATAACGACATTGAGTTTTGGCTATACGATAGAACAGAACATCAGCTATTTAGCAAAATTTATTTCCGCCCACATATGCCACGCCCACTAAGAAATATATTGATTTTTTATATATAATGCTTTATATTTCAGGCGGTATTAAAAATTTTTAAAAAAATTTTTCTGTCTAAGATAGCTGATGTTTTTTCCAGTCGCATGGTGAAAACCGATTGTCATTAGCTCTTATAGTTTCCGAGTTATAAGCAAAATTGTAAAATTGTTATACGATTATATATGTGCGTGTATGTATGTCGAAAAATGTTAAACAATTTTACAATTTTGCTTATAACTCGGAAACTATAAGAGATAACGACATTGAGTTTTGGCTATACGATAGAACAGAACATCAGCTATTTAGCAAAATTTATTTCCGCCCACATATGCCACGCCCACTAAGAAATATATTGATTTTTTATATATAATGCTTTATATTTCAGGCGGTATTAAAAATTTTTAAAAAATTTTTTCTGTCTAAGATAGCTGATGTTTTTTCCAGTCGCATGGTGAAAACCGATTGTCATTAGCTCTTATAGTTTCCGAGTAATAAGCAAAATTGTAAAATTGTTATACGATTATACATGTGCGTATGTGTGTGTCGTCGAAAAATTTTTGGCAATTTTTCGTTCAAAAATTTTTTCTAATACCAGGCCAACAGAATTCAGCAGCAAGTGTTTTTTGTTAAACAATTTTACAATTTTGCTTATAACTCGGAAACTATAAGAGATAACGACATTGAGTTTTGGCTATACGATAGAACAGAACATCAGCTATTTAGCAAAATTTATTTCCGCCCACATATGCCACGCCCACCATGAAATATATTGATTTTTTATATATAATGCTTTATATTTCAGGCGGTATTAAAAATTTTTAAAAAATTTTTTCTGTCTAAGATAGCTGATGTTTTTTCCAGTCGCATGGTGAAAACCGATTGTCATTAGCTCTTATAGTTTCCGAGTTATAAGCAAAATTGTAAAATTGTTATACGATTATATATGTGCGTGTATGTATGTCGAAAAATGTTAAACAATTTTATAATTTTGCTTATAACTCGGAAACTATAAGAGATAACGACATTGAGTTTCGGCTATACGATAGAACAGAACATCAGCTATTTAGCAAAATTTATTTCCGCCCACATATGCCACGCCCACTAAGAAATATATTGATTTTTTATATATAATGCTTTATATTTCAGGCGGTATTAAAAATTTTTAAAAAATTTTTTCTGTCTAAGATAGCTGATGTTTTTTCCAGTCGCATGGTGAAAACCGATTGTCATTAGCTCTTATAGTTTCCGAGTTATAAGCAAAATTGTAAAATTGTTATACGATTATACATGTGCGTATGTGTGTGTACGTCGAAAAATTTTTGGCAATTTTTCGTTCAAAAATTTTTTCTAATACCAGGCCAACAGAATTCAGCAGCAAGTGTTTTTTGTTAAACAATTTTACAATTTTGCTTATAACTCGGAAACTATAAGAGATAACGACATTGGGTTTTGGCTATACGATAGAACAGAACATCAGCTATTTAGCAAAATTTATTTCCGCCCACATATACCACGCCCACTAAGAAATATATTGATTTTTTATATATAATGCTTTATATTTCAGGCGGTATTAAAAATTTTTAAAAAATTTTTTCTGTCTAAGATAGCTGATGTTTTTTCCAGTCGCATGGTGAAAACCGATTGTCATTAGCTCTTATAGTTTCCGAGTTATAAGCAAAATTGTAAAATTGTTATACGATTATATATGTGCGTGTATGTATGTCGAAAAATGTTAAACAATTTTACAATTTTGCTTATAACTCGGAAACTATAAGAGATAACGACATTGAGTTTTGGCTATACGATAGAACAGAACATCAGCTATTTAGCAAAATTTATTTCCGCCCACATATGCCACGCCCACTAAGAAATATATTGATTTTTTATATATAATGCTTTATATTTCAGGCGGTATTAAAAATTTTTAAAAAAAATTTTCTGTCTAAGATAGCTGATGTTTTTTCCAGTCGCATGGTGAAAACCGATTGTCATTAGCTCTTATAGTTTCCGAGTTATAAGCAAAATTGTAAAATTGTTATACGATTATATATGTGCGTGTATGTATGTCGAAAAATGTTAAACAATTTTACAATTTTGCTTATAACTCGGAAACTATAAGAGATAACGACATTGAGTTTTGGCTATACGATAGAACAGAACATCAGCTATTTAGCAAAATTTATTTCCGCCCACATATGCCACGCCCACTAAGAAATATATTGATTTTTTATATATAATGCTTTATATTTCAGGCGGTATTAAAAATTTTTAAAAAAGTGTTTTTTGTTAAACAATTTTACAATTTTGCTTATAACTCGGAAACTATAAGAGATAACGACATTGAGTTTTGGCTATACGATAGAACAGAACATCAGCTATTTAGCAAAATTTATTTCCGCCCACATATGCCACGCCCACCATGAAATATATTGATTTTTTATATATAATGCTTTATATTTCAGGCGGTATTAAAAATTTTTAAAAAAGTTTTTCTGTCTAAGATAGCTGATGTTTTTTCCAGTCGCATGGTGAAAACCGATTGTCATTAGCTCTTATAGTTTCCGAGTTATAAGCAAAATTGTAAAATTGTTATACGATTATATATGTGCGTGTATGTATGTCGAAAAATGTTAAACAATTTTACAATTTTGCTTATAACTCGGAAACTATAAGAGATAACGACATTGAGTTTTGGCTATACGATAGAACAGAACATCAGCTATTTAGCAAAATTTATTTCCGCCCACATATGCCACGCCCACTAAGAAATATATTGATTTTTTATATATAATGCTTTATATTTCAGGCGGTATTAAAAATTTTTAAAAAAATTTTTCTGTCTAAGATAGCTGATGTTTTTTCCAGTCGCATGGTGAAAACCGATTGTCATTAGCTCTTATAGTTTCCGAGTTATAAGCAAAATTGTAAAATTGTTATACGATTATACATGTGCGTATGTGTGTGTACGTCGAAAAATTTTTGGCAATTTTTCGTTCAAAATTTTTTTCTAATACCAGGCCAACAGAATTCAGCAGCAAGTGTTTTTTGTTAAACAATTTTACAATTTTGCTTATAACTCGGAAACTATAAGAGATAACGACATTGAGTTTTGGCTATACGATAGAACAGAACATCAGCTATTTAGCAAAATTTATTTCCGCCCACATATGCCACGCCCACCATGAAATATATTGATTTTTTATATATAATGCTTTATATTTCAGGCGGTATTAAAAATTTTTAAAAAAGTTTTTCTGTCTAAGATAGCTGATGTTTTTTCCAGTCGCATGGTGAAAACCGATTGTCATTAGCTCTTATAGTTTCCGAGTTATAAGCAAAATTGTAAAATTGTTATACGATTATATATGTGCGTGTATGTATGTCGAAAAATGTTAAACAATTTTACAATTTTGCTTATAACTCGGAAACTATAAGAGATAACGACATTGAGTTTTGGCTATACGATAGAACAGAACATCAGCTATTTAGCAAAATTTATTTCCGCCCACATATGCCACGCCCACTAAGAAATATATTGATTTTTTATATATAATGCTTTATATTTCAGGCGGTATTAAAAATTTTTAAAAAAATTTTTCTGTCTAAGATAGCTGATGTTTTTTCCAGTCGCATGGTGAAAACCGATTGTCATTAGCTCTTATAGTTTCCGAGTTATAAGCAAAATTGTAAAATTGTTATACGATTATATATGTGCGTGTATGTATGTCGAAAAATGTTAAACAATTTTACAATTTTGCTTATAACTCGGAAACTATAAGAGATAACGACATTGAGTTTTGGCTATACGATAGAACAGAACATCAGCTATTTAGCAAAATTTATTTCCGCCCACATATGCCACGCCCACCATGAAATATATTGATTTTTTATATATAATGCTTTATATTTCAGGCGGTATTAAAAATTTTTAAAAAATTTTTTCTGTCTAAGATAGCTGATGTTTTTTCCAGTCGCATGGTGAAAACCGATTGTCATTAGCTCTTATAGTTTCCGAGTTATAAGCAAAATTGTAAAATTGTTATACGATTATACATGTGCGTATGTGTGTGTACGTCGAAAAATTTTTGGCAATTTTTCGTTCAAAAATTTTTTCTAATACCAGGCCAACAGAATTCAGCAGCAAGTGTTTTTTGTTAAACAATTTTACAATTTTGCTTATAACTCGGAAACTATAAGAGATAACGACATTGGGTTTTGGCTATACGATAGAACAGAACATCAGCTATTTAGCAAAATTTATTTCCGCCCACATATGCCACGCCCACCATGAAATATATTGATTTTTTATATATAATGCTTTATATTTCAGGCGGTATTAAAAATTTTTAAAAAATTTTTTCTGTTTAAGATAGCTGATGTTTTTTCCAGTCGCATGGTGAAAACCGATTGTCATTAGCTCTTATAGTTTCCGAGTTATAAGCAAAATTGTAAAATTGTTATACGATTATATATGTGCGTGTATGTATGTCGAAAAATGTTAAACAATTTTACAATTTTGCTTATAACTCGGAAACTATAAGAGATAACGACATTGAGTTTCGGCTATACGATAGAACAGAACATCAGCTATTTAGCAAAATTTATTTCCGCCCACATATGCCACGCCCACTAAGAAATATATTGATTTTTTATATATAATGCTTTATATTTCAGGCGGTATTAAAAATTTTTAAAAAATTTTTTCTGTCTAAGATAGCTGATGTTTTTTCCAGTCGCATGGTGAAAACCGATTGTCATTAGCTCTTATAGTTTCCGAGTTATAAGCAAAATTGTAAAATTGTTATACGATTATACATGTGCGTATGTGTGTGTACGTCGAAAAATTTTTGGCAATTTTTCGTTCAAAAATTTTTTCTAATACCAGGCCAACAGAATTCAGCAGCAAGTGTTTTTTGTTAAACAATTTTACAATTTTGCTTATAACTCGGAAACTATAAGAGATAACGACATTGGGTTTTGGCTATACGATAGAACAGAACATCAGCTATTTAGCAAAATTTATTTCCGCCCACATATACCACGCCCACTAAGAAATATATTGATTTTTTATATATAATGCTTTATATTTCAGGCGGTATTAAAAATTTTTAAAAAATTTTTTCTGTCTAAGATAGCTGATGTTTTTTCCAGTCGCATGGTGAAAACCGATTGTCATTAGCTCTTATAGTTTCCGAGTTATAAGCAAAATTGTAAAATTGTTATACGATTATATATGTGCGTGTATGTATGTCGAAAAATGTTAAACAATTTTACAATTTTGCTTATAACTCGGAAACTATAAGAGATAACGACATTGGGTTTTGGCTATACGATAGAACAGAACATCAGCTATTTAGCAAAATTTATTTCCGCCCACATATGCCACGCCCACTAAGAAATATATTGATTTTTTATATATAATGCTTTATATTTCAGGCGGTATTAAAAATTTTTAAAAAAATTTTTCTGTCTAAGATAGCTGATGTTTTTTCCAGTCGCATGGTGAAAACCGATTGTCATTAGCTCTTATAGTTTCCGAGTTATAAGCAAAATTGTAAAATTGTTATACGATTATATATGTGCGTGTATGTATGTCGAAAAATGTTAAACAATTTTACAATTTTGCTTATAACTCGGAAACTATAAGAGATAACGACATTGAGTTTTGGCTATACGATAGAACAGAACATCAGCTATTTAGCAAAATTTATTTCCGCCCACATATGCCACGCCCACCATGAAATATATTGATTTTTTATATATAATGCTTTATATTTCAGGCGGTATTAAAAATTTTTAAAAAATTTTTTCTGTCTAAGATAGCTGATGTTTTTTCCAGTCGCATGGTGAAAACCGATTGTCATTAGCTCTTATAGTTTCCGAGTTATAAGCAAAATTGTAAAATTGTTATACGATTATATATGTGCGTGTATGTATGTCGAAAAATGTTAAACAATTTTACAATTTTGCTTATAACTCGGAAACTATAAGAGATAACGACATTGAGTTTCGGCTATACGATAGAACAGAACATCAGCTATTTAGCAAAATTTATTTCCGCCCACATATGCCACGCCCACTAAGAAATATATTGATTTTTTATATATAATGCTTTATATTTCAGGCGGTATTAAAAATTTTTAAAAAATTTTTTCTGTCTAACATAGCTGATGTTTTTTCCAGTCGCATGGTGAAAACCGATTGTCATTAGCTCTTATAGCTTCCGAGTTATAAGCAAAATTGTAAAATTGTTATACGATTATACATGTGCGTATGTGTGTGTACGTCGAAAAATTTTTGGCAATTTTTCGTTCAAAAATTTTTTCTAATACCAGGCCAACAGAATTCAGCAGCAAGTGTTTTTTGTTAAACAATTTTACAATTTTGCTTATAACTCGGAAACTATAAGAGATAACGACATTGGGTTTTGGCTATACGATAGAACAGAACATCAGCTATTTAGCAAAATTTATTTCCGCCCACATATACCACGCCCACTAAGAAATATATTGATTTTTTATATATAATGCTTTATATTTCAGGCGGTATTAAAAATTTTTAAAAAATTTTTTCTGTCTAAGATAGCTGATGTTTTTTCCAGTCGCATGGTGAAAACCGATTGTCATTAGCTCTTATAGTTTCCGAGTTATAAGCAAAATTGTAAAATTGTTATACGATTATATATGTGCGTGTATGTATGTCGAAAAATGTTAAACAATTTTACAATTTTGCTTATAACTCGGAAACTATAAGAGATAACGACATTGAGTTTTGGCTATACGATAGAACAGAACATCAGCTATTTAGCAAAATTTATTTCCGCCCACATATGCCACGGCCACTAAGAAATATATTGATTTTTTATATATAATGCTTTATATTTCAGGCGGTATTAAAAATTTTTAAAAAAAATTTTCTGTCTAAGATAGCTGATGTTTTTTCCAGTCGCATGGTGAAAACCGATTGTCATTAGCTCTTATAGTTTCCGAGTTATAAGCAAAATTGTAAAATTGTTATACGATTATATATGTGCGTGTATGTATGTCGAAAAATGTTAAACAATTTTACAATTTTGCTTATAACTCGGAAACTATAAGAGATAACGACATTGAGTTTTGGCTATACGATAGAACAGAACATCAGCTATTTAGCAAAATTTATTTCCGCCCACATATGCCACGCCCACTAAGAAATATATTGATTTTTTATATATAATGCTTTATATTTCAGGCGGTATTAAAAATTTTTAAAAAATTTTTTCTGTCTAAGATAGCTGATGTTTTTTCCAGTCGCATGGTGAAAACCGATTGTCATTAGCTCTTATAGTTTCCGAGTTATAAGCAAAATTGTAAAATTGTTATACGATTATACATGTGCGTATGTGTGTGTACGTCGAAAAATTTTTGGCAATTTTTCGTTCAAAATTTTTTTCTAATACCAGGCCAACAGAATTCAGCAGCAAGTGTTTTTTGTTAAACAATTTTACAATTTTGCTTATAACTCGGAAACTATAAGAGATAACGACATTGAGTTTTGGCTATACGATAGAACAGAACATCAGCTATTTAGCAAAATTTATTTCCGCCCACATATGCCACGCCCACTAAGAAATATATTGTTTTTTTATATATAATGCTTTATATTTCAGGCGGTATTAAAAATTTTTAAAAAATTTTTTCTGTCTAAGATAGCTGATGTTTTTTCCAGTCGCATGGTGAAAACCGATTGTCATTAGCTCTTATAGTTTCCGAGTTATAAGCAAAATTGTAAAATTGTTATACGATTATATATGTGCGTGTATGTATGTCGAAAAATGTTAAACAATTTTACAATTTTGCTTATAACTCGGAAACTATAAGAGATAACGACATTGAGATTTGGCTATACGATAGAACAGAACATCAGCTATTTAGCAAAATTTATTTCCGCCCACATATGCCACGCCCACTAAGAAATATATTGATTTTTTATATATAATGCTTTATATTTCAGGCGGTATTAAAAATTTTTAAAAAAATTTTTCTGTCTAAGATAGCTGATGTTTTTTCCAGTCGCATGGTGAAAACCGATTGTCATTAGCTCTTATAGTTTCCGAGTTATAAGCAAAATTGTAAAATTGTTATACGATTATACATGTGCGTATGTGTGTGTACGTCGAAAAATTTTTGGCAATTTTTCGTTCAAAAATTTTTTCTAATACCAGGCCAACAGAATTCAGCAGCAAGTGTTTTTTGTTAAACAATTTTACAATTTTGCTTATAACTCGGAAACTATAAGAGATAACGACATTGGGTTTTGGCTATACGATAGAACAGAACATCAGCTATTTAGCAAAATTTATTTCCGCCCACATATGCCACGCCCACTAAGAAATATATTGATTTTTTATATATAATGCTTTATATTTCAGGCGGTATTAAAAATTTTTAAAAAATTTTTCTGTCTAAGATAGCTGATGTTTTTTCCAGTCGCATGGTGAAAACCGATTGTCATTAGCTCTTATAGTTTCCGAGTTATAAGCAAAATTGTAAAATTGTTATACGATTATATATGTGCGTGTATGTATGTCGAAAAATGTTAAACAATTTTACAATTTTGCTTATAACTCGGAAACTATAAGAGATAACGACATTGGGTTTTGGCTATACGATAGAACAGAACATCAGCTATTTAGCAAAATTTATTTCCGCCCACATATGCCACGCCCACTAAGAAATATATTGATTTTTTATATATAATGCTTTATATTTCAGGCGGTATTAAAAATTTTTAAAAAATTTTTCTGTCTAAGATAGCTGATGTTTTTTCCAGTCGCATGGTGAAAACCGATTGTCATTAGCTCTTATAGTTTCCGAGTTATAAGCAAAATTGTAAAATTGTTATACGATTATATATGTGCGTGTATGTATGTCGAAAAATGTTAAACAATTTTACAATTTTGCTTATAACTCGGAAACTATAAGAGATAACGACATTGAGTTTTGGCTATACGATAGAACAGAACATCAGCTATTTAGCAAAATTTATATCCGCCCACATATGCCACGCCCACTAAGAAATATATTGATTTTTTATATATAATGCTTTATATTTCAGGCGGTATTAAAAATTTTTAAAAAAATTTTTCTGTCTAAGATAGCTGATGTTTTTTCCAGTCGCATGGTGAAAACCGATTGTCATTAGCTCTTATAGTTTCCGAGTTATAAGCAAAATTGTAAAATTGTTATACGATTATATATGTGCGTGTATGTATGTCGAAAAATGTTAAACAATTTTACAATTTTGCTTATAACTCGGAAACTATAAGAGATAACGACATTGAGTTTTGGCTATACGATAGAACAGAACATCAGCTATTTAGCAAAATTTATTTCCGCCCACATATGCCACGCCCACTAAGAAATATATTGATTTTTTATATATAATGCTTTATATTTCAGGCGGTATTAAAAATTTTTAAAAAATTTTTTCTGTCTAAGATAGCTGATGTTTTTTCCAGTCGCATGGTGAAAACCGATTGTCATTAGCTCTTATAGTTTCCGAGTTATAAGCAAAATTGTAAAATTGTTATACGATTATACATGTGCGTATGTGTGTGTACGTCGAAAAATTTTTGGCAATTTTTCGTTCAAAATTTTTTTCTAATACCAGGCCAATAGAATTCAGCAGCAAGTGTTTTTTGTTAAACAATTTTACAATTTTGCTTATAACTCGGAAACTATAAGAGATAACGACATTGGGTTTTGGCTATACGATAGAACAGAACATCAGCTATTTAGCAAAATTTATTTCCGCCCACATATACCACGCCCACTAAGAAATATATTGATTTTTTATATATAATGCTTTATATTTCAGGCGGTATTAAAAATTTTTAAAAAAATTTTTCTGTCTAAGATAGCTGATGTTTTTTCCAGTCGCATGGTGAAAACCGATTGTCATTAGCTCTTATAGTTTCCGAGTTATAAGCAAAATTGTAAAATTGTTATACGATTATATATGTGCGTGTATGTATGTCGAAAAATGTTAAACAATTTTACAATTTTGCTTATAACTCGGAAACTATAAGAGATAACGACATTGAGTTTTGGCTATACGATAGAACAGAACATCAGCTATTTAGCAAAATTTATTTCCGCCCACATATGCCACGCCCACTAAGAAATATATTGATTTTTTATATATAATGCTTTATATTTCAGGCGGTATTAAAAATTTTTAAAAAAATTTTTCTGTCTAAGATAGCTGATGTTTTTTCCAGTCGCATGGTGAAAACCGATTGTCATTAGCTCTTATAGTTTCCGAGTTATAAGCAAAATTGTAAAATTGTTATACGATTATACATGTGCGTATGTGTGTGTACGTCGAAAAATTTTTGGCAATTTTTCGTTCAAAATTTTTTTCTAATACCAGGCCAACAGAATTCAGCAGCAAGTGTTTTTTGTTAAACAATTTTACAATTTTGCTTATAACTCGGAAACTATAAGAGATAACGACATTGGGTTTTGGCTATACGATAGAACAGAACATCAGCTATTTAGCAAAATTTATTTCCGCCCACATATACCACGCCCACTAAGAAATATATTGATTTTTTATATATAATGCTTTATATTTCAGGCGGTATTAAAAATTTTTTAAAAATTTTTTCTGTCTAAGATAGCTGATGTTTTTTCCAGTCGCATGGTGAAAACCGATTGTCATTAGCTCTTATAGTTTCCGAGTTATAAGCAAAATTGTAAAATTGTTATACGATTATATATGTGCGTGTATGTATGTCGAAAAATGTTAAACAATTTTACAATTTTGCTTATAACTCGGAAACTATAAGAGATAACGACATTGAGTTTTGGCTATACGATAGAACAGAACATCAGCTATTTAGCAAAATTTATTTCCGCCCACATATGCCACGCCCACTAAGAAATATATTGATTTTTTATATATAATGCTTTATATTTCAGGCGGTATTAAAAATTTTTAAAAAAAATTTTCTGTCTAAGATAGCTGATGTTTTTTCCAGTCGCATGGTGAAAACCGATTGTCATTAGCTCTTATAGTTTCCGAGTTATAAGCAAAATTGTAAAATTGTTATACGATTATATATGTGCGTGTATGTATGTCGAAAAATGTTAAACAATTTTACAATTTTGCTTATAACTCGGAAACTATAAGAGATAACGACATTGAGTTTTGGCTATACGATAGAACAGAACATCAGCTATTTAGCAAAATTTATTTCCGCCCACATATGCCACGCCCACTAAGAAATATATTGATTTTTTATATATAATGCTTTATATTTCAGGCGGTATTAAAAATTTTTAAAAAAAATTTTCTGTCTAAGATAGCTGATGTTTTTTCCAGTCGCATGGTGAAAACCGATTGTCATTAGCTCTTATAGTTTCCGAGTTATAAGCAAAATTGTAAAATTGTTATACGATTATACATGTGCGTATGTGTGTGTACGTCGAAAAATTTTTGGCAATTTTTCGTTCAAAAATTTTTTCTAATACCAGGCCAACAGAATTCAGCAGCAAGTGTTTTTTGTTAAACAATTTTACAATTTTGCTTATAACTCGGAAACTATAAGAGATAACGACATTGGGTTTTGGCTATACGATAGAACAGAACATCAGCTATTTAGCAAAATTTATTTCCGCCCACATATACCACGCCCACTAAGAAATATATTGATTTTTTATATATAATGCTTTATATTTCAGGCGGTATTAAAAATTTTTAAAAAATTTTTTCTGTCTAAGATAGCTGATGTTTTTTCCAGTCGCATGGTGAAAACCGATTGTCATTAGCTCTTATAGTTTCCGAGTTATAAGCAAAATTGTAAAATTGTTATACGATTATATATGTGCGTGTATGTATGTCGAAAAATGTTAAACAATTTTACAATTTTGCTTATAACTCGGAAACTATAAGAGATAACGACATTGAGTTTTGGCTATACGATAGAACAGAACATCAGCTATTTAGCAAAATTTATTTCCGCCCACATATGCCACGCCCACTAAGAAATATATTGATTTTTTATATATAATGCTTTATATTTCAGGCGGTATTAAAAATTTTTAAAAAATTTTTTCTGTCTAAGATAGCTGATGTTTTTTCCATTCGCATGGTGAAAACCGATTGTCATTAGCTCTTATAGTTTCCGAGTTATAAGCAAAATTGTAAAATTGTTATACGATTATACATGTGCGTATGTGTGTGTACGTCGAAAAATTTTTGGCAATTTTTCGTTCAAAAATTTTTTCTAATACCAGGCCAACAGAATTCAGCAGCAAGTGTTTTTTGTTAAACAATTTTACAATTTTGCTTATAACTCGGAAACTATAAGAGATAACGACATTGGGTTTTGGCTATACGATAGAACAGAACATCAGCTATTTAGCAAAATTTATTTCCGCCCACATATACCACGCCCACTAAGAAATATATTGATTTTTTATATATAATGCTTTATATTTCAGGCGGTATTAAAAATTTTTAAAAAATTTTTTCTGTCTAAGATAGCTGATGTTTTTTCCAGTCGCATGGTGAAAACCGATTGTCATTAGCTCTTATAGTTTCCGAGTTATAAGCAAAATTGTAAAATTGTTATACGATTATACATGTGCGTATGTGTGTGTACGTCGAAAAATTTTTGGCAATTTTTCGTTCAAAAATTTTTTCTAATACCAGGCCAACAGAATTCAGCAGCAAGTGTTTTTTGTTAAACAATTTTACAATTTTGCTTATAACTCGGAAACTATAAGAGATAACGACATTGGGTTTTGGCTATACGATAGAACAGAACATCAGCTATTTAGCAAAATTTATTTCCGCCCACATATGCCACGCCCACTAAGAAATATATTGATTTTTTATATATAATGCTTTATATTTCAGGCGGTATTAAAAATTTTTAAAAAAAATTTTCTGTCTAAGATAGCTGATGTTTTTTCCAGTCGCATGGTGAAAACCGATTGTCATTAGCTCTTATAGTTTCCGAGTTATAAGCAAAATTGTAAAATTGTTATACGATTATATATGTGCGTGTATGTATGTCGAAAAATGTTAAACAATTTTACAATTTTGCTTATAACTCGGAAACTATAAGAGATAACGACATTGAGTTTTGGCTATACGATAGAACAGAACATCAGCTATTTAGAAAAATTTATTTCCGCCCACATATGCCACGCCCACTAAGAAATATATTGATTTTTTATATATAATGCTTTATATTTCAGGCGGTATTAAAAATTTTTAAAAAAATTTTTCTGTCTAAGATAGCTGATGTTTTTTCCAGTCGCATGGTGAAAACCGATTGTCATTAGCTCTTATAGTTTCCGAGTTATAAGCAAAATTGTAAAATTGTTATACGATTATACATGTGCGTATGTGTGTGTACGTCGAAAAATTTTTGGCAATTTTTCGTTCAAAAATTTTTTCTAATACCAGGCCAACAGAATTCAGCAGCAAGTGTTTTTTGTTAAACAATTTTACAATTTTGCTTATAACTCGGAAACTATAAGAGATAACGACATTGGGTTTTGGCTATACGATAGAACAGAACATCAGCTATTTAGCAAAATTTATTTCCGCCCACATATACCACGCCCACTAAGAAATATATTGATTTTTTATATATAATGCTTTATATTTCAGGCGGTATTAAAAATTTTTAAAAAATTTTTTCTGTCTAAGATAGCTGATGTTTTTTCCAGTCGCATGGTGAAAACCGATTGTCATTAGCTCTTATAGTTTCCGAGTTATAAGCAAAATTGTAAAATTGTTATACGATTATATATGTGCGTGTATGTATGTCGAAAAATGTTAAACAATTTTACAATTTTGCTTATAACTCGGAAACTATAAGAGATAACGACATTGAGTTTTGGCTATACGATAGAACAGAACATCAGCTATTTAGCAAAATTTATTTCCGCCCACATATGCCACGCCCACCATGAAATTGTTATACGATTATATATGTGCGTGTATGTATGTCGAAAAATGTTAAACAATTTTACAATTTTGCTTATAACTCGGAAACTATAAGAGATAACGACATTGAGTTTTGGCTATACGATAGAACAGAACATCAGCTATTTAGCAAAATTTATTTCCGCCCACATATGCCACGCCCACTAAGAAATATATTGATTTTTTATATATAATGCTTTATATTTCAGGCGGTATTAAAAATTTTTAAAAAAAATTTTCTGTCTAAGATAGCTGATGTTTTTTCCAGCCGCATGGTGAAAACCGATTGTCATTAGCTCTTATAGTTTCCGAGTTATAAGCAAAATTGTAAAATTGTTATACGATTATACATGTGCGTATGTGTGTGTACGTCGAAAAATTTTTGGCAATTTTTCGTTCAAAAATTTTTTCTAATACCAGGCCAACAGAATTCAGCAGCAAGTGTTTTTTGTTAAACAATTTTACAATTTTGCTTATAACTCGGAAACTATAAGAGATAACGACATTGGGTTTTGGCTATACGATAGAACAGAACATCAGCTATTTAGCAAAATTTATTTCCGCCCACATATACCACGCCCACTAAGAAATATATTGATTTTTTATATATAATGCTTTATATTTCAGGCGGTATTAAAAATTTTTAAAAAATTTTTTCTGTCTAAGATAGCTGATGTTTTTTCCAGTCGCATGGTGAAAACCGATTGTCATTAGCTCTTATAGTTTCCGAGTTATAAGCAAAATTGTAAAATTGTTATACGATTATATATGTGCGTGTATGTATGTCGAAAAATGTTAAACAATTTTACAATTTTGCTTATAACTCGGAAACTATAAGAGATAACGACATTGAGTTTTGGCTATACGATAGAACAGAACATCAGCTATTTAGCAAAATTTATTTCCGCCCACATATGCCACGCCCACTAAGAAATATATTGATTTTTTATATATAATGCTTTATATTTCAGGCGGTATTAAAAATTTTTAAAAAAAATTTTCTGTCTAAGATAGCTGATGTTTTTTCCAGTCGCATGGTGAAAACCGATTGTCATTAGCTCTTATAGTTTCCGAGTTATAAGCAAAATTGTAAAATTGTTATACGATTATACATGTGCGTATGTGTGTGTACGTCGAAAAATTTTTGGCAATTTTTCGTTCAAAATTTTTTTCTAATACCAGGCCAACAGAATTCAGCAGCAAGTGTTTTTTGTTAAACAATTTTACAATTTTGCTTATAACTCGGAAACTATAAGAGATAACGACATTGGGTTTTGGCTATACGATAGAACAGAACATCAGCTATTTAGCAAAATTTATTTCCGCCCACATATACCACGCCCACTAAGAAATATATTGATTTTTTATATATAATGCTTTATATTTCAGGCGGTATTAAAAATTTTTTAAAAATTTTTTCTGTCTAAGATAGCTGATGTTTTTTCCAGTCGCATGGTGAAAACCGATTGTCATTAGCTCTTATAGTTTCCGAGTTATAAGCAAAATTGTAAAATTGTTATACGATTATATATGTGCGTGTATGTATGTCGAAAAATGTTAAACAATTTTACAATTTTGCTTATAACTCGGAAACTATAAGAGATAACGACATTGAGTTTTGGCTATACGATAGAACAGAACATCAGCTATTTAGCAAAATTTATTTCCGCCCACATATGCCACGCCCACTAAGAAATATATTGATTTTTTATATATAATGCTTTATATTTCAGGCGGTATTAAAAATTTTTAAAAAAAATTTTCTGTCTAAGATAGCTGATGTTTTTTCCAGTCGCATGGTGAAAACCGATTGTCATTAGCTCTTATAGTTTCCGAGTTATAAGCAAAATTGTAAAATTGTTATACGATTATATATGTGCGTGTATGTATGTCGAAAAATGTTAAACAATTTTACAATTTTGCTTATAACTCGGAAACTATAAGAGATAACGACATTGAGTTTTGGCTATACGATAGAACAGAACATCAGCTATTTAGCAAAATTTATTTCCGCCCACATATGCCACGCCCACTAAGAAATATATTGATTTTTTATATATAATGCTTTATATTTCAGGCGGTATTAAAAATTTTTAAAAAAAATTTTCTGTCTAAGATAGCTGATGTTTTTTCCAGTCGCATGGTGAAAACCGATTGTCATTAGCTCTTATAGTTTCCGAGTTATAAGCAAAATTGTAAAATTGTTATACGATTATACATGTGCGTATGTGTGTGTACGTCGAAAAATTTTTGGCAATTTTTCGTTCAAAAATTTTTTCTAATACCAGGCCAACAGAATTCAGCAGCAAGTGTTTTTTGTTAAACAATTTTACAATTTTGC
This sequence comes from Sarcophaga carnaria, assembly GCA_958299815.1. NCBI lineage: Eukaryota > Metazoa > Arthropoda > Insecta > Diptera > Sarcophagidae > Sarcophaga > Sarcophaga carnaria. The sequence goes on from OY283149.1 coordinate 2,979,904, forward strand.
TTATAACTCGGAAACTATAAGAGATAACGACATTGGGTTTTGGCTATACGATAGAACAGAACATCAGCTATTTAGCAAAATTTATTTCCGCCCACATATACCACGCCCACTAAGAAATATATTGATTTTTTATATATAATGCTTTATATTTCAGGCGGTATTAAAAATTTTTAAAAAATTTTTTCTGTCTAAGATAGCTGATGTTTTTTCCAGTCGCATGGTGAAAACCGATTGTCATTAGCTCTTATAGTTTCCGAGTTATAAGCAAAATTGTAAAATTGTTATACGATTATATATGTGCGTGTATGTATGTCGAAAAATGTTAAACAATTTTACAATTTTGCTTATAACTCGGAAACTATAAGAGATAACGACATTGGGTTTTGGCTATACGATAGAACAGAACATCAGCTATTTAGCAAAATTTATTTCCGCCCACATATACCACGCCCACTAAGAAATATATTGATTTTTTATATATAATGCTTTATATTTCAGGCGGTATTAAAAATTTTTAAAAAATTTTTTCTGTCTAAGATAGCTGATGTTTTTTCCAGTCGCATGGTGAAAACCGATTGTCATTAGCTCTTATAGTTTCCGAGTTATAAGCAAAATTGTAAAATTGTTATACGATTATATATGTGCGTGTATGTATGTCGAAAAATGTTAAACAATTTTACAATTTTGCTTATAACTCGGAAACTATAAGAGATAACGACATTGAGTTTTGGCTATACGATAGAACAGAACATCAGCTATTTAGCAAAATTTATTTCCGCCCACATATGCCACGCCCACTAAGAAATATATTGATTTTTTATATATAATGCTTTATATTTCAGGCGGTATTAAAAATTTTTAAAAAATTTTTTCTGTCTAAGATAGCTGATGTTTTTTCCATTCGCATGGTGAAAACCGATTGTCATTAGCTCTTATAGTTTCCGAGTTATAAGCAAAATTGTAAAATTGTTATACGATTATACATGTGCGTATGTGTGTGTACGTCGAAAAATTTTTGGCAATTTTTCGTTCAAAAATTTTTTCTAATACCAGGCCAACAGAATTCAGCAGCAAGTGTTTTTTGTTAAACAATTTTACAATTTTGCTTATAACTCGGAAACTATAAGAGATAACGACATTGGGTTTTGGCTATACGATAGAACAGAACATCAGCTATTTAGCAAAATTTATTTCCGCCCACATATACCACGCCCACTAAGAAATATATTGATTTTTTATATATAATGCTTTATATTTCAGGCGGTATTAAAAATTTTTAAAAAATTTTTTCTGTCTAAGATAGCTGATGTTTTTTCCAGTCGCATGGTGAAAACCGATTGTCATTAGCTCTTATAGTTTCCGAGTTATAAGCAAAATTGTAAAATTGTTATACGATTATACATGTGCGTATGTGTGTGTACGTCGAAAAATTTTTGGCAATTTTTCGTTCAAAAATTTTTTCTAATACCAGGCCAACAGAATTCAGCAGCAAGTGTTTTTTGTTAAACAATTTTACAATTTTGCTTATAACTCGGAAACTATAAGAGATAACGACATTGGGTTTTGGCTATACGATAGAACAGAACATCAGCTATTTAGCAAAATTTATTTCCGCCCACATATGCCACGCCCACTAAGAAATATATTGATTTTTTATATATAATGCTTTATATTTCAGGCGGTATTAAAAATTTTTAAAAAAAATTTTCTGTCTAAGATAGCTGATGTTTTTTCCAGTCGCATGGTGAAAACCGATTGTCATTAGCTCTTATAGTTTCCGAGTTATAAGCAAAATTGTAAAATTGTTATACGATTATATATGTGCGTGTATGTATGTCGAAAAATGTTAAACAATTTTACAATTTTGCTTATAACTCGGAAACTATAAGAGATAACGACATTGAGTTTTGGCTATACGATAGAACAGAACATCAGCTATTTAGAAAAATTTATTTCCGCCCACATATGCCACGCCCACTAAGAAATATATTGATTTTTTATATATAATGCTTTATATTTCAGGCGGTATTAAAAATTTTTAAAAAAATTTTTCTGTCTAAGATAGCTGATGTTTTTTCCAGTCGCATGGTGAAAACCGATTGTCATTAGCTCTTATAGTTTCCGAGTTATAAGCAAAATTGTAAAATTGTTATACGATTATACATGTGCGTATGTGTGTGTACGTCGAAAAATTTTTGGCAATTTTTCGTTCAAAAATTTTTTCTAATACCAGGCCAACAGAATTCAGCAGCAAGTGTTTTTTGTTAAACAATTTTACAATTTTGCTTATAACTCGGAAACTATAAGAGATAACGACATTGGGTTTTGGCTATACGATAGAACAGAACATCAGCTATTTAGCAAAATTTATTTCCGCCCACATATACCACGCCCACTAAGAAATATATTGATTTTTTATATATAATGCTTTATATTTCAGGCGGTATTAAAAATTTTTAAAAAATTTTTTCTGTCTAAGATAGCTGATGTTTTTTCCAGTCGCATGGTGAAAACCGATTGTCATTAGCTCTTATAGTTTCCGAGTTATAAGCAAAATTGTAAAATTGTTATACGATTATATATGTGCGTGTATGTATGTCGAAAAATGTTAAACAATTTTACAATTTTGCTTATAACTCGGAAACTATAAGAGATAACGACATTGAGTTTTGGCTATACGATAGAACAGAACATCAGCTATTTAGCAAAATTTATTTCCGCCCACATATGCCACGCCCACCATGAAATTGTTATACGATTATATATGTGCGTGTATGTATGTCGAAAAATGTTAAACAATTTTACAATTTTGCTTATAACTCGGAAACTATAAGAGATAACGACATTGAGTTTTGGCTATACGATAGAACAGAACATCAGCTATTTAGCAAAATTTATTTCCGCCCACATATGCCACGCCCACTAAGAAATATATTGATTTTTTATATATAATGCTTTATATTTCAGGCGGTATTAAAAATTTTTAAAAAAAATTTTCTGTCTAAGATAGCTGATGTTTTTTCCAGCCGCATGGTGAAAACCGATTGTCATTAGCTCTTATAGTTTCCGAGTTATAAGCAAAATTGTAAAATTGTTATACGATTATACATGTGCGTATGTGTGTGTACGTCGAAAAATTTTTGGCAATTTTTCGTTCAAAAATTTTTTCTAATACCAGGCCAACAGAATTCAGCAGCAAGTGTTTTTTGTTAAACAATTTTACAATTTTGCTTATAACTCGGAAACTATAAGAGATAACGACATTGGGTTTTGGCTATACGATAGAACAGAACATCAGCTATTTAGCAAAATTTATTTCCGCCCACATATACCACGCCCACTAAGAAATATATTGATTTTTTATATATAATGCTTTATATTTCAGGCGGTATTAAAAATTTTTAAAAAATTTTTTCTGTCTAAGATAGCTGATGTTTTTTCCAGTCGCATGGTGAAAACCGATTGTCATTAGCTCTTATAGTTTCCGAGTTATAAGCAAAATTGTAAAATTGTTATACGATTATATATGTGCGTGTATGTATGTCGAAAAATGTTAAACAATTTTACAATTTTGCTTATAACTCGGAAACTATAAGAGATAACGACATTGAGTTTTGGCTATACGATAGAACAGAACATCAGCTATTTAGCAAAATTTATTTCCGCCCACATATGCCACGCCCACTAAGAAATATATTGATTTTTTATATATAATGCTTTATATTTCAGGCGGTATTAAAAATTTTTAAAAAAAATTTTCTGTCTAAGATAGCTGATGTTTTTTCCAGTCGCATGGTGAAAACCGATTGTCATTAGCTCTTATAGTTTCCGAGTTATAAGCAAAATTGTAAAATTGTTATACGATTATACATGTGCGTATGTGTGTGTACGTCAAAAAATTTTTGGCAATTTTTCGTTCAAAAATTTTTTCTAATACCAGGCCAACAGAATTCAGCAGCAAGTGTTTTTTGTTAAACAATTTTACAATTTTGCTTATAACTCGGAAACTATAAGAGATAACGACATTGGGTTTTGGCTATACGATAGAACAGAACATCAGCTATTTAGCAAAATTTATTTCCGCCCACATATACCACGCCCACTAAGAAATATATTGATTTTTTATATATAATGCTTTATATTTCAGGCGGTATTAAAAATTTTTAAAAAATTTTTTCTGTCTAAGATAGCTGATGTTTTTTCCAGTCGCATGGTGAAAACCGATTGTCATTAGCTCTTATAGTTTCCGAGTTATAAGCAAAATTGTAAAATTGTTATACGATTATATATGTGCGTGTATGTATGTCGAAAAATGTTAAACAATTTTACAATTTTGCTTATAACTCGGAAACTATAAGAGATAACGACATTGAGTTTTGGCTATACGATAGAACAGAACATCAGCTATTTAGCAAAATTTATTTCCGCCCACATATGCCACGCCCACTAAGAAATATATTGATTTTTTATATATAATGCTTTATATTTCAGGCGGTATTAAAAATTTTTAAAAAATTTTTTCTGTCTAAGATAGCTGATGTTTTTTCCATTCGCATGGTGAAAACCGATTGTCATTAGCTCTTATAGTTTCCGAGTTATAAGCAAAATTGTAAAATTGTTATACGATTATACATGTGCGTATGTGTGTGTACGTCGAAAAATTTTTGGCAATTTTTCGTTCAAAATTTTTTTCTAATACCAGGCCAACAGAATTCAGCAGCAAGTGTTTTTTGTTAAACAATTTTACAATTTTGCTTATAACTCGGAAACTATAAGAGATAACGACATTGAGTTTTGGCTATACGATAGAACAGAACATCAGCTATTTAGCAAAATTTATTTCCGCCCACATATACCACGCCCACTAAGAAATATATTGATTTTTTATATATAATGCTTTATATTTCAGGCGGTATTAAAAATTTTTAAAAAATTTTTTCTGTCTAAGATAGCTGATGTTTTTTCCATTCGCATGGTGAAAACCGATTGTCATTAGCTCTTATAGTTTCCGAGTTATAAGCAAAATTGTAAAATTGTTATACGATTATACATGTGCGTATGTGTGTGTACGTCGAAAAATTTTTGGCAATTTTTCGTTCAAAAATTTTTTCTAATACCAGGCCAACAGAATTCAGCAGCAAGTGTTTTTTGTTAAACAATTTTACAATTTTGCTTATAACTCGGAAACTATAAGAGATAACGACATTGGGTTTTGGCTATACGATAGAACAGAACATCAGCTATTTAGCAAAATTTATTTCCGCCCACATATACCACGCCCACTAAGAAATATATTGATTTTTTATATATAATGCTTTATATTTCAGGCGGTATTAAAAATTTTTAAAAAATTTTTTCTGTCTAAGATAGCTGATGTTTTTTCCAGTCGCATGGTGAAAACCGATTGTCATTAGCTCTTATAGTTTCCGAGTTATAAGCAAAATTGTAAAATTGTTATACGATTATACATGTGCGTATGTGTGTGTACGTCGAAAAATTTTTGGCAATTTTTCGTTCAAAAATTTTTTCTAATACCAGGCCAACAGAATTCAGCAGCAAGTGTTTTTTGTTAAACAATTTTACAATTTTGCTTATAACTCGGAAACTATAAGAGATAACGACATTGGGTTTTGGCTATACGATAGAACAGAACATCAGCTATTTAGCAAAATTTATTTCCGCCCACATATACCACGCCCACTAAGAAATATATTGATTTTTTATATATAATGCTTTATATTTCAGGCGGTATTAAAAATTTTTAAAAAATTTTTTCTGTCTAAGATAGCTGATGTTTTTTCCAGTCGCATGGTGAAAACCGATTGTCATTAGCTCTTATAGTTTCCGAGTTATAAGCAAAATTGTAAAATTGTTATACGATTATATATGTGCGTGTATGTATGTCGAAAAATGTTAAACAATTTTACAATTTTGCTTATAACTCGGAAACTATAAGAGATAACGACATTGAGTTTTGGCTATACGATAGAACAGAACATCAGCTATTTAGCAAAATTTATTTCCGCCCACATATGCCACGCCCACTAAGAAATATATTGATTTTTTATATATAATGCTTTATATTTCAGGCGGTATTAAAAATTTTTAAAAAATTTTTTCTGTCTAAGATAGCTGATGTTTTTTCCAGTCGCATGGTGAAAACCGATTGTCATTAGCTCTTATAGTTTCCGAGTTATAAGCAAAATTGTAAAATTGTTATACGATTATACATGTGCGTATGTGTGTGTACGTCGAAAAATTTTTGGCAATTTTTCGTTCAAAAATTTTTTCTAATACCAGGCCAACAGAATTCAGCAGCAAGTGTTTTTTGTTAAACAATTTTACAATTTTGCTTATAACTCGGAAACTATAAGAGATAACGACATTGGGTTTTGGCTATACGATAGAACAGAACATCAGCTATTTAGCAAAATTTATTTCCGCCCACATATACCACGCCCACTAAGAAATATATTGATTTTTTATATATAATGCTTTATATTTCAGGCGGTATTAAAAATTTTTAAAAAATTTTTTCTGTCTAAGATAGCTGATGTTTTTTCCAGTCGCATGGTGAAAACCGATTGTCATTAGCTCTTATAGTTTCCGAGTTATAAGCAAAATTGTAAAATTGTTATACGATTATATATGTGCGTGTATGTATGTCGAAAAATGTTAAACAATTTTACAATTTTGCTTATAACTCGGAAACTATAAGAGATAACGACATTGGGTTTTGGCTATACGATAGAACAGAACATCAGCTATTTAGCAAAATTTATTTCCGCCCACATATACCACGCCCACTAAGAAATATATTGATTTTTTATATATAATGCTTTATATTTCAGGCGGTATTAAAAATTTTTAAAAAATTTTTTCTGTCTAAGATAGCTGATGTTTTTTCCAGTCGCATGGTGAAAACCGATTGTCATTAGCTCTTATAGTTTCCGAGTTATAAGCAAAATTGTAAAATTGTTATACGATTATATATGTGCGTGTATGTATGTCGAAAAATGTTAAACAATTTTACAATTTTGCTTATAACTCGGAAACTATAAGAGATAACGACATTGAGTTTTGGCTATACGATAGAACAGAACATCAGCTATTTAGCAAAATTTATTTCCGCCCACATATGCCACGCCCACTAAGAAATATATTGATTTTTTATATATAATGCTTTATATTTCAGGCGGTATTAAAAATTTTTAAAAAAAATTTTCTGTCTAAGATAGCTGATGTTTTTTCCAGTCGCATGGTGAAAACCGATTGTCATTAGCTCTTATAGTTTCCGAGTTATAAGCAAAATTGTAAAATTGTTATACGATTATACATGTGCGTATGTGTGTGTACGTCAAAAAATTTTTGGCAATTTTTCGTTCAAAAATTTTTTCTAATACCAGGCCAACAGAATTCAGCAGCAAGTGTTTTTTGTTAAACAATTTTACAATTTTGCTTATAACTCGGAAACTATAAGAGATAACGACATTGGGTTTTGGCTATACGATAGAACAGAACATCAGCTATTTAGCAAAATTTATTTCCGCCCACATATACCACGCCCACTAAGAAATATATTGATTTTTTATATATAATGCTTTATATTTCAGGCGGTATTAAAAATTTTTAAAAAATTTTTTCTGTCTAAGATAGCTGATGTTTTTTCCAGTCGCATGGTGAAAACCGATTGTCATTAGCTCTTATAGTTTCCGAGTTATAAGCAAAATTGTAAAATTGTTATACGATTATATATGTGCGTGTATGTATGTCGAAAAATGTTAAACAATTTTACAATTTTGCTTATAACTCGGAAACTATAAGAGATAACGACATTGAGTTTTGGCTATACGATAGAACAGAACATCAGCTATTTAGCAAAATTTATTTCCGCCCACATATGCCACGCCCACTAAGAAATATATTGATTTTTTATATATAATGCTTTATATTTCAGGCGGTATTAAAAATTTTTAAAAAATTTTTTCTGTCTAAGATAGCTGATGTTTTTTCCAGTCGCATGGTGAAAACCGATTGTCATTAGCTCTTATAGTTTCCGAGTTATAAGCAAAATTGTAAAATTGTTATACGATTATACATGTGCGTATGTGTGTGTACGTCGAAAAATTTTTGGCAATTTTTCGTTCAAAAATTTTTTCTAATACCAGGCCAACAGAATTCAGCAGCAAGTGTTTTTTGTTAAACAATTTTACAATTTTGCTTATAACTCGGAAACTATAAGAGATAACGACATTGGGTTTTGGCTATACGATAGAACAGAACATCAGCTATTTAGCAAAATTTATTTCCGCCCACATATACCACGCCCACTAAGAAATATATTGATTTTTTATATATAATGCTTTATATTTCAGGCGGTATTAAAAATTTTTAAAAAATTTTTTCTGTCTAAGATAGCTGATGTTTTTTCCAGTCGCATGGTGAAAACCGATTGTCATTAGCTCTTATAGTTTCCGAGTTATAAGCAAAATTGTAAAATTGTTATACGATTATATATGTGCGTGTATGTATGTCGAAAAATGTTAAACAATTTTACAATTTTGCTTATAACTCGGAAACTATAAGAGATAACGACATTGGGTTTTGGCTATACGATAGAACAGAACATCAGCTATTTAGCAAAATTTATTTCCGCCCACATATACCACGCCCACTAAGAAATATATTGATTTTTTATATATAATGCTTTATATTTCAGGCGGTATTAAAAATTTTTAAAAAATTTTTTCTGTCTAAGATAGCTGATGTTTTTTCCAGTCGCATGGTGAAAACCGATTGTCATTAGCTCTTATAGTTTCCGAGTTATAAGCAAAATTGTAAAATTGTTATACGATTATATATGTGCGTGTATGTATGTCGAAAAATGTTAAACAATTTTACAATTTTGCTTATAACTCGGAAACTATAAGAGATAACGACATTGAGTTTTGGCTATACGATAGAACAGAACATCAGCTATTTAGCAAAATTTATTTCCGCCCACATATGCCACGCCCACTAAGAAATATATTGATTTTTTATATATAATGCTTTATATTTCAGGCGGTATTAAAAATTTTTAAAAAAAATTTTCTGTCTAAGATAGCTGATGTTTTTTCCAGTCGCATGGTGAAAACCGATTGTCATTAGCTCTTATAGTTTCCGAGTTATAAGCAAAATTGTAAAATTGTTATACGATTATACATGTGCGTATGTGTGTGTACGTCAAAAAATTTTTGGCAATTTTTCGTTCAAAAATTTTTTCTAATACCAGGCCAACAGAATTCAGCAGCAAGTGTTTTTTGTTAAACAATTTTACAATTTTGCTTATAACTCGGAAACTATAAGAGATAACGACATTGGGTTTTGGCTATACGATAGAACAGAACATCAGCTATTTAGCAAAATTTATTTCCGCCCACATATACCACGCCCACTAAGAAATATATTGATTTTTTATATATAATGCTTTATATTTCAGGCGGTATTAAAAATTTTTAAAAAATTTTTTCTGTCTAAGATAGCTGATGTTTTTTCCAGTCGCATGGTGAAAACCGATTGTCATTAGCTCTTATAGTTTCCGAGTTATAAGCAAAATTGTAAAATTGTTATACGATTATATATGTGCGTGTATGTATGTCGAAAAATGTTAAACAATTTTACAATTTTGCTTATAACTCGGAAACTATAAGAGATAACGACATTGAGTTTTGGCTATACGATAGAACAGAACATCAGCTATTTAGCAAAATTTATTTCCGCCCACATATGCCACGCCCACTAAGAAATATATTGATTTTTTATATATAATGCTTTATATTTCAGGCGGTATTAAAAATTTTTAAAAAAAATTTTCTGTCTAAGATAGCTGATGTTTTTTCCAGTCGCATGGTGAAAACCGATTGTCATTAGCTCTTATAGTTTCCGAGTTATAAGCAAAATTGTAAAATTGTTATACGATTATACATGTGCGTATGTGTGTGTACGTCAAAAAATTTTTGGCAATTTTTCGTTCAAAAATTTTTTCTAATACCAGGCCAACAGAATTCAGCAGCAAGTGTTTTTTGTTAAACAATTTTACAATTTTGCTTATAACTCGGAAACTATAAGAGATAACGACATTGGGTTTTGGCTATACGATAGAACAGAACATCAGCTATTTAGCAAAATTTATTTCCGCCCACATATACCACGCCCACTAAGAAATATATTGATTTTTTATATATAATGCTTTATATTTCAGGCGGTATTAAAAATTTTTAAAAAATTTTTTCTGTCTAAGATAGCTGATGTTTTTTCCAGTCGCATGGTGAAAACCGATTGTCATTAGCTCTTATAGTTTCCGAGTTATAAGCAAAATTGTAAAATTGTTATACGATTATATATGTGCGTGTATGTATGTCGAAAAATGTTAAACAATTTTACAATTTTGCTTATAACTCGGAAACTATAAGAGATAACGACATTGAGTTTTGGCTATACGATAGAACAGAACATCAGCTATTTAGCAAAATTTATTTCCGCCCACATATGCCACGCCCACTAAGAAATATATTGATTTTTTATATATAATGCTTTATATTTCAGGCGGTATTAAAAATTTTTAAAAAATTTTTTCTGTCTAAGATAGCTGATGTTTTTTCCATTCGCATGGTGAAAACCGATTGTCATTAGCTCTTATTGTTTCCGAGTTATAAGCAAAATTGTAAAATTGTTATACGATTATACATGTGCGTATGTGTGTGTACGTCGAAAAATTTTTGGCAATTTTTCGTTCAAAATTTTTTTCTAATACCAGGCCAACAGAATTCAGCAGCAAGTGTTTTTTGTTAAACAATTTTACAATTTTGCTTATAACTCGGAAACTATAAGAGATAACGACATTGAGTTTTGGCTATACGATAGAACAGAACATCAGCTATTTAGCAAAATTTATTTCCGCCCACATATACCACGCCCACTAAGAAATATATTGATTTTTTATATATAATGCTTTATATTTCAGGCGGTATTAAAAATTTTTAAAAAATTTTTTCTGTCTAAGATAGCTGATGTTTTTTCCATTCGCATGGTGAAAACCGATTGTCATTAGCTCTTATAGTTTCCGAGTTATAAGCAAAATTGTAAAATTGTTATACGATTATACATGTGCGTATGTGTGTGTACGTCGAAAAATTTTTGGCAATTTTTCGTTCAAAAATTTTTTCTAATACCAGGCCAACAGAATTCAGCAGCAAGTGTTTTTTGTTAAACAATTTTACAATTTTGCTTATAACTCGGAAACTATAAGAGATAACGACATTGGGTTTTGGCTATACGATAGAACAGAACATCAGCTATTTAGCAAAATTTATTTCCGCCCACATATACCACGCCCACTAAGAAATATATTGATTTTTTATATATAATGCTTTATATTTCAGGCGGTATTAAAAATTTTTAAAAAATTTTTTCTGTCTAAGATAGCTGATGTTTTTTCCAGTCGCATGGTGAAAACCGATTGTCATTAGCTCTTATAGTTTCCGAGTTATAAGCAAAATTGTAAAATTGTTATACGATTATACATGTGCGTATGTGTGTGTACGTCGAAAAATTTTTGGCAATTTTTCGTTCAAAAATTTTTTCTAATACCAGGCCAACAGAATTCAGCAGCAAGTGTTTTTTGTTAAACAATTTTACAATTTTGCTTATAACTCGGAAACTATAAGAGATAACGACATTGGGTTTTGGCTATACGATAGAACAGAACATCAGCTATTTAGCAAAATTTATTTCCGCCCACATATACCACGCCCACTAAGAAATATATTGATTTTTTATATATAATGCTTTATATTTCAGGCGGTATTAAAAATTTTTAAAAAATTTTTTCTGTCTAAGATAGCTGATGTTTTTTCCAGTCGCATGGTGAAAACCGATTGTCATTAGCTCTTATAGTTTCCGAGTTATAAGCAAAATTGTAAAATTGTTATACGATTATATATGTGCGTGTATGTATGTCGAAAAATGTTAAACAATTTTACAATTTTGCTTATAACTCGGAAACTATAAGAGATAACGACATTGAGTTTTGGCTATACGATAGAACAGAACATCAGCTATTTAGCAAAATTTATTTCCGCCCACATATGCCACGCCCACTAAGAAATATATTGATTTTTTATATATAATGCTTTATATTTCAGGCGGTATTAAAAATTTTTAAAAAATTTTTTCTGTCTAAGATAGCTGATGTTTTTTCCAGTCGCATGGTGAAAACCGATTGTCATTAGCTCTTATAGTTTCCGAGTTATAAGCAAAATTGTAAAATTGTTATACGATTATACATGTGCGTATGTGTGTGTACGTCGAAAAATTTTTGGCAATTTTTCGTTCAAAAATTTTTTCTAATACCAGGCCAACAGAATTCAGCAGCAAGTGTTTTTTGTTAAACAATTTTACAATTTTGCTTATAACTCGGAAACTATAAGAGATAACGACATTGGGTTTTGGCTATACGATAGAACAGAACATCAGCTATTTAGCAAAATTTATTTCCGCCCACATATACCACGCCCACTAAGAAATATATTGATTTTTTATATATAATGCTTTATATTTCAGGCGGTATTAAAAATTTTTAAAAAATTTTTTCTGTCTAAGATAGCTGATGTTTTTTCCAGTCGCATGGTGAAAACCGATTGTCATTAGCTCTTATAGTTTCCGAGTTATAAGCAAAATTGTAAAATTGTTATACGATTATATATGTGCGTGTATGTATGTCGAAAAATGTTAAACAATTTTACAATTTTGCTTATAACTCGGAAACTATAAGAGATAACGACATTGGGTTTTGGCTATACGATAGAACAGAACATCAGCTATTTAGCAAAATTTATTTCCGCCCACATATACCACGCCCACTAAGAAATATATTGATTTTTTATATATAATGCTTTATATTTCAGGCGGTATTAAAAATTTTTAAAAAATTTTTTCTGTCTAAGATAGCTGATGTTTTTTCCAGTCGCATGGTGAAAACCGATTGTCATTAGCTCTTATAGTTTCCGAGTTATAAGCAAAATTGTAAAATTGTTATACGATTATATATGTGCGTGTATGTATGTCGAAAAATGTTAAACAATTTTACAATTTTGCTTATAAGAAAGAAATATATTGATTTTTTATATATAATGCTTTATATTTCAGGCGGTATTAAAAATTTTTAAAAAATTTTTTCTGTCTAAGATAGCTGATGTTTTTTCCAGTCGCATGGTGAAAACCGATTGTCATTAGCTCTTATAGTTTCCGAGTTATAAGCAAAATTGTAAAATTGTTATACGATTATACATGTGCGTATGTGTGTGTACGTCGAAAAATTTTTGGCAATTTTTCGTTCAAAAATTTTTTCTAATACCAGGCCAACAGAATTCAGCAGCAAGTGTTTTTTGTTAAACAATTTTACAATTTTGCTTATAACTCGGAAACTATAAGAGATAACGACATTGGGTTTTGGCTATACGATAGAACAGAACATCAGCTATTTAGCAAAATTTATTTCCGCCCACATATACCACGCCCACTAAGAAATATATTGATTTTTTATATATAATGCTTTATATTTCAGGCGGTATTAAAAATTTTTAAAAAATTTTTTCTGTCTAAGATAGCTGATGTTTTTTCCAGTCGCATGGTGAAAACCGATTGTCATTAGCTCTTATAGTTTCCGAGTTATAAGCAAAATTGTAAAATTGTTATACGATTATACATGTGCGTATGTGTGTGTACGTCGAAAAATTTTTGGCAATTTTTCGTTCAAAAATTTTTTCTAATACCAGGCCAACAGAATTCAGCAGCAAGTGTTTTTTGTTAAACAATTTTACAATTTTGCTTATAACTCGGAAACTATAAGAGATAACGACATTGGGTTTTGGCTATACGATAGAACAGAACATCAGCTATTTAGCAAAATTTATTTCCGCCCACATATACCACGCCCACTAAGAAATATATTGATTTTTTATATATAATGCTTTATATTTCAGGCGGTATTAAAAATTTTTAAAAAATTTTTTCTGTCTAAGATAGCTGATGTTTTTTCCAGTCGCATGGTGAAAACCGATTGTCATTAGCTCTTATAGTTTCCGAGTTATAAGCAAAATTGTAAAATTGTTATACGATTATATATGTGCGTGTATGTATGTCGAAAAATGTTAAACAATTTTACAATTTTGCTTATAACTCGGAAACTATAAGAGATAACGACATTGGGTTTTGGCTATACGATAGAACAGAACATCAGCTATTTAGCAAAATTTATTTCCGCCCACATATACCACGCCCACTAAGAAATATATTGATTTTTTATATATAATGCTTTATATTTCAGGCGGTATTAAAAATTTTTAAAAAATTTTTTCTGTCTAAGATAGCTGATGTTTTTTCCAGTCGCATGGTGAAAACCGATTGTCATTAGCTCTTATAGTTTCCGAGTTATAAGCAAAATTGTAAAATTGTTATACGATTATATATGTGCGTGTATGTATGTCGAAAAATGTTAAACAATTTTACAATTTTGCTTATAAGAAAGAAATATATTGATTTTTTATATATAATGCTTTATATTTCAGGCGGTATTAAAAATTTTTAAAAAAAATTTTCTGTCTAAGATAGCTGATGTTTTTTCCAGTCGCATGGTGAAAACCGATTGTCATTAGCTCTTATAGTTTCCGAGTTATAAGCAAAATTGTAAAATTGTTATACGATTATACATGTGCGTATGTGTGTGTACGTCAAAAAATTTTTGGCAATTTTTCGTTCAAAAATTTTTTCTAATACCAGGCCAACAGAATTCAGCAGCAAGTGTTTTTTGTTAAACAATTTTACAATTTTGCTTATAACTCGGAAACTATAAGAGATAACGACATTGGGTTTTGGCTATACGATAGAACAGAACATCAGCTATTTAGCAAAATTTATTTCCGCCCACATATACCACGCCCACTAAGAAATATATTGATTTTTTATATATAATGCTTTATATTTCAGGCGGTATTAAAAATTTTTAAAAAATTTTTTCTGTCTAAGATAGCTGATGTTTTTTCCAGTCGCATGGTGAAAACCGATTGTCATTAGCTCTTATAGTTTCCGAGTTATAAGCAAAATTGTAAAATTGTTATACGATTATACATGTGCGTATGTGTGTGTACGTCGAAAAATTTTTGGCAATTTTTCGTTCAAAAATTTTTTCTAATACCAGGCCAACAGAATTCAGCAGCAAGTGTTTTTTGTTAAACAATTTTACAATTTTGCTTATAACTCGGAAACTATAAGAGATAACGACATTGGGTTTTGGCTATACGATAGAACAGAACATCAGCTATTTAGCAAAATTTATTTCCGCCCACATATACCACCGATTGTCATTAGCTCTTATAGTTTCCGAGTTATAAGCAAAATTGTAAAATTGTTATACGATTATATATGTGCGTGTATGTATGTCGAAAAATGTTAAACAATTTTACAATTTTGCTTATAACTCGGAAACTATAAGAGATAACGACATTGAGTTTTGGCTATACGATAGAACAGAACATCAGCTATTTAGCAAAATTTATTTCCGCCCACATATGCCACGCCCACTAAGAAATATATTGATTTTTTATATATAATGCTTTATATTTCAGGCGGTATTAAAAATTTTTAAAAAAAATTTTCTGTCTAAGATAGCTGATGTTTTTTCCAGTCGCATGGTGAAAACCGATTGTCATTAGCTCTTATAGTTTCCGAGTTATAAGCAAAATTGTAAAATTGTTATACGATTATACATGTGCGTATGTGTGTGTACGTCAAAAAATTTTTGGCAATTTTTCGTTCAAAAATTTTTTCTAATACCAGGCCAACAGAATTCAGCAGCAAGTGTTTTTTGTTAAACAATTTTACAATTTTGCTTATAACTCGGAAACTATAAGAGATAACGACATTGGGTTTTGGCTATACGATAGAACAGAACATCAGCTATTTAGCAAAATTTATTTCCGCCCACATATACCACGCCCACTAAGAAATATATTGATTTTTTATATATAATGCTTTATATTTCAGGCGGTATTAAAAATTTTTAAAAAATTTTTTCTGTCTAAGATAGCTGATGTTTTTTCCAGTCGCATGGTGAAAACCGATTGTCATTAGCTCTTATAGTTTCCGAGTTATAAGCAAAATTGTAAAATTGTTATACGATTATACATGTGCGTATGTGTGTGTACGTCGAAAAATTTTTGGCAATTTTTCGTTCAAAAATTTTTTCTAATACCAGGCCAACAGAATTCAGCAGCAAGTGTTTTTTGTTAAACAATTTTACAATTTTGCTTATAACTCGGAAACTATAAGAGATAACGACATTGGGTTTTGGCTATACGATAGAACAGAACATCAGCTATTTAGCAAAATTTATTTCCGCCCACATATACCACGCCCACTAAGAAATATATTGATTTTTTATATATAATGCTTTATATTTCAGGCGGTATTAAAAATTTTTAAAAAATTTTTTCTGTCTAAGATAGCTGATGTTTTTTCCAGTCGCATGGTGAAAACCGATTGTCATTAGCTCTTATAGTTTCCGAGTTATAAGCATAATTGTAAAATTGTTATACGATTATATATGTGCGTGTATGTATGTCGAAAAATTTTTGGCAATTTTTCGTTCAAAAATTTTTTCTAATACCAGGCCAACAGAATTCAGCAGCAAGTGTTTTTTGTTAAACAATTTTACAATTTTGCTTATAACTCGGAAACTATAAGAGATAACGACATTGGGTTTTGGCTATACGATAGAACAGAACATCAGCTATTTAGCAAAATTTATTTCCGCCCACATATACCACGCCCACTAAGAAATATATTGATTTTTTATATATAATGCTTTATATTTCAGGCGGTATTAAAAATTTTTAAAAAATTTTTTCTGTCTAAGATAGCTGATGTTTTTTCCAGTCGCATGGTGAAAACCGATTGTCATTAGCTCTTATAGTTTCCGAGTTATAAGCAAAATTGTAAAATTGTTATACGATTATATATGTGCGTGTATGTATGTCGAAAAATGTTAAACAATTTTACAATTTTGCTTATAACTCGGAAACTATAAGAGATAACGACATTGAGTTTTGGCTATACGATAGAACAGAACATCAGCTATTTAGCAAAATTTATTTCCGCCCACATATGCCACGCCCACTAAGAAATATATTGATTTTTTATATATAATGCTTTATATTTCAGGCGGTATTAAAAATTTTTAAAAAATTTTTTCTGTCTAAGATAGCTGATGTTTTTTCCAGTCGCATGGTGAAAACCGATTGTCATTAGCTCTTATAGTTTCCGAGTTATAAGCAAAATTGTAAAATTGTTATACGATTATACATGTGCGTATGTGTGTGTACGTCGAAAAATTTTTGGCAATTTTTCGTTCAAAAATTTTTTCTAATACCAGGCCAACAGAATTCAGCAGCAAGTGTTTTTTGTTAAACAATTTTACAATTTTGCTTATAACTCGGAAACTATAAGAGATAACGACATTGGGTTTTGGCTATACGATAGAACAGAACATCAGCTATTTAGCAAAATTTATTTCCGCCCATAGCTGATGTTTTTTCCGTTTTTAATACCGCCTGAAATATAAAGCATTATATATAAAAAATCAATATATTTCTTAGTGGGCGTGGCATATGTGGGCGGAAATAAATTTTGCTAAATAGCTGATGTTCTGTTCTATCGTATAGCCAAAACTCAATGTCGTTATCTCTTATAGTTTCCGAGTTATAAGCAAAATTGTAAAATTGTTTAACATTTTTCGACATACATACACGCACATATATAATCGTATAACAATTTTACAATTTTGCTTATAACTCGGAAACTATAAGAGATAACGACATTGGGTTTTGGCTATACGATAGAACAGAACATCAGCTATTTAGCAAAATTTATTTCCGCCCACATATGCCACGCCCACTAAGAAATATATTGATTTTTTATATATAATGCTTTATATTTCAGGCGGTATTAAAAATTTTTAAAAAAATTTTTCTGTCTAAGATAGCTGATGTTTTTTCCAGTCGCATGGTGAAAACCGATTGTCATTAGCTCTTATAGTTTCCGAGTTATAAGCAAAATTGTAAAATTGTTATACGATTATACATGTGCGTATGTGTGTGTACGTCGAAAAATTTTTTTGGCAATTTTTCGTTCAAAAATTTTTTCTAATACCAGGCCAACAGAATTCAGCAGCAAGTGTTTTTTGTTAAACAATTTTACAATTTTGCTTATAACTCGGAAACTATAAGAGATAACGACATTGGGTTTTGGCTATACGATAGAACAGAACATCAGCTATTTAGCAAAATTTATTTCCGCCCACATATACCACGCCCACTAAGAAATATATTGATTTTTTATATATAATGCTTTATATTTCAGGCGGTATTAAAAATTTTTAAAAAATTTTTTCTGTCTAAGATAGCTGATGTTTTTTCCAGTCGCATGGTGAAAACCGATTGTCATTAGCTCTTATAGTTTCCGAGTTATAAGCAAAATTGTAAAATTGTTATACGATTATATATGTGCGTGTATGTATGTCGAAAAATGTTAAACAATTTTACAATTTTGCTTATAACTCGGAAACTATAAGAGATAACGACATTGGGTTTTGGCTATACGATAGAACAGAACATCAGCTATTTAGCAAAATTTATTTCCGCCCACATATGCCACGCCCACTAAGAAATATATTGATTTTTTATATATAATGCTTTATATTTCAGGCGGTATTAAAATTTTTTAAAAAATTTTTTCTGTCTAAGATAGCTGATGTTTTTTCCAGTCGCATGGTGAAAACCGATTGTCATTAGCTCTTATAGTTTCCGAGTTATAAGCAAAATTGTAAAATTGTTATACGATTATATATGTGCGTGTATGTATGTCGAAAAATGTTAAACAATTTTACAATTTTGCTTATAACTCGGAAACTATAAGAGATAACGACATTGGGTTTTGGCTATACGATAGAACAGAACATCAGCTATTTAGCAAAATTTATTTCCGCCCACATATGCCACGCCCACTAAAAAATATATTGATTTTTTATATATAATGCTTTATATTTCAGGCGGTATTAAAATTTTTTAAAAAATTTTTTCTGTCTAAGATAGCTGATGTTTTTTCCAGTCGCATGGTGAAAACCGATTGTCATTAGCTCTTATAGTTTCCGAGTTATACTCTACTCTATAAGAGATAACGACATTGGGTTTTGGCTATACGATAGAACAGAACATCAGCTATTTAGCAAAATTTATTTCCGCCCACATATGCCACGCCCACTAAGAAATATATTGATTTTTTATATATAATGCTTTATATTTCAGGCGGTATTAAAATTTTTTAAAAAATTTTTTCTGTCTAAGATAGCTGATGTTTTTTCCAGTTGCATGGTGAAAACCGATTGTCATTAGCTCTTATAGTTTCCGAGTTATAAGCAAAATTGTAAAATTGTTATACGATTATATATGTGCGTGTATGTATGTCGAAAAATGTTAAACAATTTTACAATTTTGCTTATAACTCGGAAACTATAAGAGATAACGACATTGGGTTTTGGCTATACGATAGAACAGAACATCAGCTATTTAGCAAAATTTATTTCCGCCCACATATGCCACGCCCACTAAGAAATATATTGATTTTTTATATATAATGCTTTATATTTCAGGCGGTATTAAAATTTTTTAAAAAATTTTTTCTGTCTAAGATAGCTGATGTTTTTTCCAGTCGCATGGTGAAAACCGATTGTCATTAGCTCTTATAGTTTCCGAGTTATAAGCAAAATTGTAAAATTGTTATACGATTATATATGTGCGTGTATGTATGTCGAAAAATGTTAAACAATTTTACAATTTTGCTTATAACTCGGAAACTATAAGAGATAACGACATTGGGTTTTGGCTATACGATAGAACAGAACATCAGCTATTTAGCAAAATTTATTTCCGCCCACATATGCCACGCCCACTAAAAAATATATTGATTTTTTATATATAATGCTTTATATTTCAGGCGGTATTAAAAATATTTAAAAATTTTTTGCTGTCTAAGATAGCTGATGTTTTTTCCAGTCGCATGGTGAAAACCGATTGTCATTAGCTCTTATAGTTTCCGAGTTATAAGCAAAATTGTAAAATTGTTATACGATTATATATGTGCGTGTATGTATGTCGAAAAATGTTAAACAATTTTACAATTTTGCTTATAACTCGGAAACTATAAGAGATAACGACATTGGGTTTTGGCTATACGATAGAACAGAACATCAGCTATTTAGCAAAATTTATTTCCGCCCACATATGCCACGCCCACTAAAAAATATATTGATTTTTTATATATAATGCTTTATATTTCAGGCGGTATTAAAAATTTTTAAAAATTTTTTGCTGTCTAAGATAGCTGATGTTTTTTCCAGTCGCATGGTGAAAACCGATTGTCATTAGCTCTTATAGTTTCCGAGTTATAAGCAAAATTGTAAAATTGTTATACGATTATACATGTGCGTATGTGTGTGTACGTCGAAAAATTTTTGGCAATTTTTCGTTAAAAAATTTTCTCTAATACCAGGCCAACAGAATTCAGCAGCAAGTGTTTTTTGTTAAACAATTTTACAATTTTGCTTATAACTCGGAAACTATAAGAGATAACGACATTGGGTTTTGGCTATACGATAGAACAGAACATCAGCTATTTAGCAAAATTTATTTCCGCCCACATATGCCACGCCCACTAAGAAATATATTGATTTTTTATATATAATGCTTTATATTTCAGGCGGTATTAAAATTTTTTAAAAAATTTTTTCTGTCTAAGATAGCTGATGTTTTTTCCAGTCGCATGGTGAAAACCGATTGTCATTAGCTCTTATAGTTTCCGAGTTATAAGCAAAATTGTAAAATTGTTATACGATTATATATGTGCGTGTATGTATGTCGAAAAATGTTAAACAATTTTACAATTTTGCTTATAACTCGGAAACTATAAGAGATAACGACATTGAGTTTTGGCTATACGATAGAACAGAACATCAGCTATTTAGCAAAATTTATTTCCGCCCACATATGCCACGCCCACTAAGAAATATATTGATTTTTTATATATAATGCTTTATATTTCAGGCGGTATTAAAATTTTTTAAAAAATTTTTTCTGTCTAAGATAGCTGATGTTTTTTCCAGTCGCATGGTGAAAACCGATTGTCATTAGCTCTTATAGTTTCCGAGTTATAAGCAAAATTGTAAAATTGTTATACGATTATATATGTGCGTGTATGTATGTCGAAAAATGTTAAACAATTTTACAATTTTGCTTATAACTCGGAAACTATAAGAGATAACGACATTGAGTTTTGGCTATACGATAGAACAGAACATCAGCTATTTAGCAAAATTTATTTCCGCCCACATATGCCACGCCCACTAAGAAATATATTGATTTTTTATATATAATGCTTTATATTTCAGGCGGTATTAAAATTTTTAAAAAAATTTTTCTGTCTAAGATAGCTGATGTTTTTTCCAGTCGCATGGTGAAAACCGATTGTCATTAGCTCTTATAGTTTCCGAGTTATAAGCAAAATTGGAAAATTGTTATACGATTATACATGTGCGTATGTGTGTGTACGTCGAAAAATGTTTGGCAATTTTTCGTTCAAAAATTTTCTCTAATACCAGGCCAACAGAATTCAGCAGCAAGTGTTTTTTGGCTGGCTACATTGCTAGCTGGCTAGATGGGGGCTTGGAAGCTGATAAGCTGATTAGTATTGCTGCGTAGCCGGGTAGCTGAGTATCTGGCTTGCTGGGAAACTGGTTAGTATAGCTGCGTAGCTGGCTTGGTGGGAAGCTGGCTTATTGGGAAGCTGGCTAGCTGGCAGCTGACTACATTGGTAGCTGGATAGCTAGTTGGTATATCTGGTAACTGCGTAGCTGGCTTGCTGGGGAACTGGCTACATTAATAGCTGGGTAGCTGGCTACATTGGTCGCTGGGAAACTGGGGTGCTGGTTAGTATAGCTGCGTACCTGGCTTGCTGGGAAGTTGGCTGGCTAGCTGGTTGGTATAGCTGGGAAGTTGGTTGGCTGGGTAGGTGGTTGGTATAGCTGGGTAGCTGCGTAGGTGGCTTACTGGAATTATTTAATTCTAGTCCAAAGAAGGTAGCGAATGTTTTATGCAATTTTAATAGAACTGCCCCTAGAAGAGCGATCTGAGTAGTATTAACTGGTCGTTTCAACCCTTACGAAGATTACGACCTAACTTCGCACACCATCCTTGTTGTTATGTTAATTTCATCCATGAGTGGCCGAACCCACAGTTTAAAGTTGCATCAGAACGACAGATTTTATGAGAAACTTTTCATAGTACACCTAATTCTGTTTTTACACGGTCTTTTTTTACACGGTTTTGATATAACACGGTTTGCAAATAAAATATTTTTAATTTTTGTTACACGATTTTATTCCATTTAGCACGATTTAAAATTTTTTGTGCTTAAATTTTTTTGTCAAATTTAATTTTTGCAAAGTATGTTCATAGCACAAATTTAAGGGAATTCCCTTTTTGCGCGTACAAGCAAATTTACTAGTCAAAGCAAATGTAAATGGCACAAATTTAGGGGAATTCCCTTTTGTGCAATAAAGCACAAAGGTCAGAGCAATTGAAATGTGTTAATATTTTATATTTATTAAGTTATTTATATTTTTAATTTTGTTAAATATTTTATGAATCCCTAAAAGAAAATGTCAAATACAAAACTTCTTAAAAAATCCTTGTTTTTCACTAATTTTAATAGGTTTTAGAGATTAGGAACCAATCACCTATTTTTGCATACGATCAGTGTCTTTTTTTACACGGTTTTTTTTACACGGTTTTTTCTGGAACCAATCTACCGTGTAAAAACAGAATTAGGTGTAATTGTATTTAATCTCAGAGTTTTTGCCAGAAGACTAAAGAGGAAAGTCAGCGTGGAAATATATTTTGTTTTGTTCAAAATGTCGGGTGGTGGTTGAACCTTGGCCTTACGTCTAATAAGCCAACACACTACCTACTATACTACAGCGACTTAGGAATTACAAGATTTCGAAATTTTAAGTTAACTAAGCTACAATAACGTTTGTTTTGAACAGGGAACAATTTCAAATACATCTAAAATTTTGTTTTAATTTGCAAACATTTGTCAATCTTAGTGGGGATTCCCTTCTGGAACATATCAATAAAATCATGCCAATTAGCTGTTGTCGTCATTTAATTAATCAACGTGCAATAAATCTAGCTTAGTTCCGAGACTACGTGGTATACATATGTGTGAGTATTTGTGTGCAGTTGCACATCTGGACTATTTATTATCAATAGCGGAGATCGAGTGAGACATACAGGCAACTTGCATGTGTATTTGCCAGATCACACATTCTCTCTATTTATGTACGAGAGGATGTTTCGTGTGAATGACATCTTCTCTCATTCATGACGCGATTTACGCTCCAATTTACGTTCATGCCAAACAATGCCGCCGCCAACTTGTCTAGTTATTGTTTCAGAATTTCATTTTTTTTTGTTTTTGTTGTTCTCGTTGTTGTTGTTTTTGAAAAAGACGTCTGACGTTGAGGACGACGTTAGCGGCGACAATACATTGGCAAGTTGGTGGTTGAAATAATTTTGTTTTGATATCGAAAAACACAAAGGGAAGACAGACGGACAGAATAAACAAATTGTGCCAATTGGGTTGCACTATGGCAAGGAGGTGAGAAGGAAAGAGAGGGCGAAAAAGAAAAAACACAACAACTACGAGACAGACAGACACTTTAACGTTCATTGATCGCTAAATAACAACAAGAACAATTTATTTGAACAGGGTTATTCCCTGCAAAAAAGAAAAACACAAAAATACACTGTTTTAGATATTATTTCACACCTCCTTTGTTTAAACTCTATGATTTTGATTTTTCTGTACGGTGCGGTTGTATTTATTTATCTTTTTGGCATGATTTTGAATAAAGTGTTGATAAATTATTTGTTGTATTAAAATAGGAAACGTTACATTTGCCTTTATTTTTATAATAAAGAGGTACGTAATAACGTTGACAGGTTTTAAAAAGCTAAATGAGAAACTAAGCAACAGAAACTTTGTCGAACCGATATTTTCTTGTTTCACATTTTGGCCATATGTGATCACTCCTGCTTAATTATCAGTGCAACTCCCATAGCTGTAATAGTACTTAGTTAATCAGAATCGTCCATTGTTGTCACATCACTCGAATGATCCCTCAAGGGAAGAGGACAGTCTCAAATCCATGCCAAAACTTCGCGACTCTCGCAATGAAGTCCAGTAAATCCGATTTTTTGTCGATGACTTGCATTTTTTGTCAATGGCTTGCATTTTTTGCCGACGATTTGCTATTTTCTTTTCGATAACTTGTATTTTCTATAGAAAATTTGTGCGAAAACTCTATTCCTGCTTTTTGCTACAAACCTTATCATTTTAAACGAGAACTCCATTCTTATTTTAAATTAAAAATGCATAACAAAGTACAGTGTTTAACTGAGATCTTATCGGATATGTATGTATCTGTTTTAGTTGTTTTCTTTAACTTTTTACATAAGCTAATGAAAAAAAGTTTCCTAAAATACTTTTGTACTCGTGTTACTCTGTCTATTCACCCTCTCTTTTAAAGTTTTAAAATAAGGGGTGTTTAAAATAAGAAGTATTGGAACTGGACATGAAAAGAAAGTTTAAAACAATTTACATTCAAAATGAAGCATAAAAATCAGACAAACGCCAGCATCGAGTACTTTTGTAAATTTAAGTTGGTTTCGCGTATTATGCATGATGCCATGCCAAAGTCACAAAAACCAACACTCACGAGCTAAAAAAAGTAACAACGCCGGAAATTAAACAAAGTAACAGTAAAGAGCAGTAAAATGGAAGTGAAAGAGAAAATAATATGCGACAATAAAATGAGCTATTAGCCAAGGATCCGGCACAGACGAAAACCGAGTCTGGATAGATATCGGAAACGGAACTCAAAAATCCCATGAGAACCACATAATTATTTGAAAAATTAATTTTTTCGTTTTTCTTGGATTCAAATTCGATCAGGTCCTCTTTTCTATCCAGTAGCTTTAGCCAAGGAATGGAATTTTGCCTCTAATTTCTTGCCTAATCCCTATGCACGAATTGCATATTATTTGCTAACGAAAATTTTAAATTTCTTTTTACTACAACACCTCATATTATCTTACTCTAGTGGAATAAAGAAGCGGGATTAACGTTATGAAAATATATCTTTTGTATTCTAAAGTTTTATCGCACCTACAGTAGCTCAATATCCAGGATATTACCAAACAAACAAAAGGCAAACCAACCCCTCTTTATTATGCAAAACAGGTACGTGTCGCGTATATGAGACCCTTCCCTTGATTTGTTTCAATTCACTTGGTAACTTGTAAAGCCAGACACACTCTCGCTACAGCACACTTACACACACTCATAAGGATACGTTTATGCTTTCTTAGCTGTTGTAAATATTTTACATCCCTTTAATAACTACCAAAGGAGGAAAAATAAAAAATATTGAAACTGAACCATAAAAGGAAGTTGTAACCACGCTCACGCTTCTTTCAACCCAAGAACGACAACAACAATAAGCAAACAATAGCCAAGAAAAGGAAGAACAGCAAAAAAAGTGAAAAACTTGCGCAATAACAAGGACGCGGCGAGAGACAAACGAGTAACAAGCCAACCAACCGCTTGGCTGGCTGAACGTGCTGCTAAAAAAGTGAAAAACTTGCGCAATAACAAGGACGAGGCGAGAGACAAACGAGTAACAAGCCAACCACCGCTTGGCTGGCTGAACGTGCTGCTAAAAAAGTTGTCTATGAATCCTGCAGCATCTGTTATTGGAAGTGTCTTGCACGCGATTTACGGCAGCAAACGTTTGATGACCTTTTTATTATTAAAACAATAACCGGCATATATTGGAATTGACATTTGGAACGAGGGTGCGGTCCTTTATGCTATTGGAAAATCTCTATTCTCTGATATACATAAAAAACCTGTTCCGTACTAGCAATTTGTATGTATACAAAGTCCTTTAGAAGTTTATAATAAAACAAAATGGACGTTTTAAAGAAATTTTGTAACCTTTAATTAAGGTCTTGAGGGGTAAGTCAAAACTTACTTAAAAGTGTATGGAAAATTTTCAAAACACGCTGTATTAAATACTTCCTATAGTTTATATAAGCATGTACAGTTACAGACTGTCTATTAGGAACATTAAATGTCCAGTATCCTGACAAAATATAGCATCCATCCATGCAATCCCCTATGAAAATCGAAAAAAAGACACTGCAAATCATCAGCTTATGGATCTCATCCGTTGGTTAGGATATGTTAGGTCACAGAAATAGCTCATTAGAAATATCTGCCCTCAATTTTTATAATACACAACATTTATGAGAAATGCCAGTATTTCTAAGGTCACTTGTTGTAAGAATATACAAGATCACTTTTGTCTTGAATTCAGAATCTTATATTAAGTGATTTGCTAAGCATCTATGTTTTTTCGAAGCCTGACAGTGGTACAGTGGTGGTTTCCTGTTATTATTAGTTAAGGTACCTTCAGCATATATCACCTCTCACAAGTCCCATACTAAAAGATCTACAGATCTATGTGGAATTCAGTATTAAATAAGTGATAACGAGGAAAAAGCTTGTTCTTATTTACAGACTGATCTTGAAACACTGAGACCACATGGGTACTACAATGGTAACACTCCAAGGAAACACGCTGCTGCTGCTATAACGCGTACTCAAGACAACTGTAGTAGAGAACTTCCTGCGCATATATGTGGGAAACAGATTAAGAAGGAAATTCAAATATCTAGAAAATGCATGTCGTCATCGACAAGGAAATGTCATCGACAAAATTTTCAATATAAAATGCAAATCATCGGCCAAAAATGCAAGTCATCGACAAATTTCCTATAGAAAAGCAAGTCATTGAGTGAAAGTAATCACTTTTTATTGCTCGGATAACTCAGAATACGCGAATTTGTTACGGCCCGGGAGTTTTTTTTTTCTTTTTTTTTTTTGTGATAAATACAACGTATGGGAAACCCTTAAATTGATTTCAATTTTTATAAAAAAAAAAAAAAGATATTTTACTAAATTTCCTAATGTTGTTTAAAATAAATTTCAAATGTATATGTATTTCTATTTTATTTCAATTTTTATAATGCTTTTAATTTTTAAGGCTATTTTTACGTTTTAACATAAGCTTTTTATTACCGTTGTGTTTATTTACTTTTCCAACACCTAAATTATTTTTTATATTATTTGAATAACACAGGAAACCCTATTGTGAGAGCTTTAATTCCAGTCAGAATATGTGTTTTTCTTACAATATAGTTGTCCCTTTTGTGCCTACAATTACCGTATGTGTAAACAATGCAAAGAGAAAGAGCGACAACTGTATGAGAGTCTGCACAGAGCAGCCATTTTGGAATTTTCTTTTTGCCAGAAACAGCAAAGAAAGCAGTGGATAGAACGAACACAAAATTGTGTAGAGTATTCATTTTATAATAAACGTTCGTTGGCAGCAGACGCACTAAACGTTGTAAGGCACGAATAAAAAATAAGTGGAAAAATTAAATACTAAAAGAAATTAAAATAATTAACAAGTTTTTATTATAATAATTAACCTGACAAAAATTACAGAATAAAAATTGGCTCATCAAACATTACAAATAAAAAATCTATTCAAAAGTATTAGAAAAAATATAGCCCGAAAAGAGAAACAAACGCAAAGCAAAACGGAAAAAAGTGTATCTGTATCTATAAAATACCAGAAATTAAATAGAAAAAATTAGAACAACACTTCCATACCACACCATACTTTAAAAAAAGAAATTAATTTCAATTTTTAAAGGTACTTTTTTTGTTGTTGCTTAATCAAATATAAAGTTAAAAAATATAATTTCTGTTTTAATCAATAATTGTGTAACAATTGTCTACAATAGCTGCGAATAAAATTAAGGGGAGATTCTAAAATAATTAGAAAAGAAACACTGAAAGAAAGAAACACTGTTCATTAGTAGAATAATAGAAACAAAAGAGAATATCAAAAAATTAGCAAATTAGTGAAATATTTTCAAAGTGTTAAAAAAAGAAAAGAAAATTTTTGTTGAATAGAAGGAAGAAAAAATCAATAAATCGATTTTTCATAACTGGAAGCAGCAGAGAACACAGTGCAGAAGAGAACGAACACTCCCCGTGGTTTAAGTGAAGGAAAACAAAAACAAGAAAAATTACAAAAAAGAATATAGAAGTGAAGCAAAACGTACATCAAACGTCGTCTACGTCCGCCATCATAGTTTACATATATACATACAACAACAACAGTGCTAGCACATATAATTTTTGTCTAACAACAAAAATTTAAAAGCAAAACAACAACCACATCGAAAAACGAAAAAATCTATTAAAGCAGCTCTAATCAACGTCTGCGTCTGCTGTTTTTACAATACACGCAAACTCATACACTCACTTATACATACAATAAGCACACGCAACAAACACCTTTCCACTAAACAAGAGCAACAACAAATATTTACGCTTATATTCGCAGAGTGGGAGAGTGTAGTAAAAATCCCAACGAAAAAAAAGCATCAAAAGCTTAAGATCATTTAATCAACAACTACAACAAAATTAATAAAAGTAAGTATATGGAAAACAGAAATTAAACACACCACCACCCCTTAATTAAAACTTGTGTACAATTGAATGCTAGAGTAAAACAGGGTTGTTTGTTGCCATTTATATTGCTTTTGGTCTGTTCTCGCTCTTTTTAAAAGACAAACTCATGCGTGCTTATTGTGAATTATTGCTTTACACATTCAGCGTCTTTTTCTAATTGTAAGAGAGTGAGGAAATAGGTATTGAAAAAAAATATTTTTTCTCATTGCTATTATTGTAATGTGGATTAGAGTTGCCAAATTTTCGTTAATAGAAATTAAAGGGTGGTTTTTGAAAAAGTTATTGAAGTATATTTAAAAATGTGAAGCAGAATTATATTATTTTGCACACAATTGAAAATTGTTTGGTTTTTAATTAAAGTTTATAGTGTTTTATTAGTATTACGAAAATAAGTAATTTTTTGGACTGGACATGGCTTTGACTATGATGGTGAATTAAGAGGTTTTATGTGAATAAAGCCAGCCAGATCGTTCAGATATTTGGAAATACATTTATTTATAGTAGTGTCTCTACTTAAAAGATCTGTTAACGGAAATCGTTTAAATTAGCTGAAAATACATTTTTTGTAGTGATGTGAGAAAGATTTAAAAAAGATTGAAATAACGAGTGTTATTTTAGGCACTCTCTTGTGGAAGAGGGGTTGAAGGGGGGGTAATAAGGGTTGAAAGCAAGTGTACCTAACTTCCAAAGAGAGTTGCAATTATAATTATTTTAGGCAAACTCTCTTGTGGAAGAGGGGTTGAAGGGGGGGGGGGGGGATAGGGGGTGAAAGCAAGTGTATATGTATAAATATATATGTATAAAATATATTGAAATTAAATTTTGTTTTATCTCTCCCATCTAACCCTTATTATAATTACAATGCGTAATTATAATTGCAACTCTCTTTGGAAGTTAGGTACACTTGCTTTCAACCCCTATTTCCACCCCCCCCCCTTCAACCCCTCTTCCACAAGAGAGTTTGCCTAAAATAACACTCGTTATTTCAATCTTTTTTAAATCTTTCTCCCATCACTACAAAAAAAAAATCCTTTAGGAAAATTAAAAATTTTATCTTTATCTGTAAATCTATATATACAGATATAAATTCTCTATACGGTAAAGATAATTTTAGAACGCTTAATAGTGTTGCTAAACATATTTTAAATTCAATTAGATAAATTAAGAAAAGTTTGAAATTCATTTATAGGAATATAACGTAATTACAGTTTAAAATTCATTATTATTAAAAAAGTTTATTGGACAAAGATGTATTTAAAACTGCAGGCTTATTATAAATCGTCAACAATTTCTATTTTTTAACATAATCAAATAATTTCAGATAATATATCTAAAGGGAACATTTTGGATTTGAAACAAAATCCACGGATAAATCCCTCTTTATTTCGAGTTCGAAAAATTCTATTGTAGAAAATAAGAATCTTGTCTAATTATATTCCAACCTGCATTCATTAATTTAAGGCTTTATATTACTTTTTTTGCTTTCTCTCTTAGTTTGCTTTAACTGAACTGAAATTTGTATGTATTTTAAACCTGTTAGGAATTCTGAGTAAAGACCTAAAATTGTACATTAGTTCTTATTTGAAAAAGAAAAAGTGAAATATTCCATTAAAAAAAAAAATTTCTAACACTTGTATTAAAATACAATTAATTTATCATTGATTTTTATCCAGTTCACCACCGCAGAACCATTATTTTTTTCTGGAAATTAGAGGTGGGGAAGAAGCTTATTCTAAATGTCACATTTCTATTCGACTTCTTCTATGAACAACCAAAAGCAGTGTATCTATCTTGTTGTATTTTTTGCAGTTAGAATATATTTGTTTTGCTGGTTTCTCAAAGGGTAGCTTCCAGTCCAACTTGATTTAAGAAAGCATTGAACTTTATGTTTTGTAAACAAACATTTACACCCTATATACATACATATTTATGTAACCATCCCTTAAGCTACATAGATACATATTTTGTGTAATTGTCAGCTCTACATTACAAACACAAGCACATAATGGAAAAAGGGGAAAGAGAGAGCGAACGAAATAAGGGATGTTTTCTTTTCTCTTGACTTAAGATATTGATTATTTTTGTTTGTTTGTTCGGCTTTGTTTGTGAATAGCGTACACAACTTTTCAATTGTTTATTTTGCGTTTTTGTTGATATTGATTTACTTTTTTGCGTTTCTTTTCTTTGTGTTTCTTCTGTTTTTTTTATTTATTTGTGTTTTTATTTGCAGTGGATTTCATTATGGCCAGTCCCGGAGCTGATAATCAAACACCCATAATGCCGGCAACAAATGCTGCCGCCGCCGCCGCTGCTGCAGCTGCTGCGGCAGCCGCAGCGGCCGCTGCATCACCAGCACAATCAGCTGCAGCAGCGGCAGCCGCTGCACAATTGCAACAGCAGCAGCAGGTGCAGCAAGCCATTTTGCAAGTGCAACAACAGCAGACACAACAAGCTGTGGCTGCAGCAGCTGCTGCTGTTACACAACAGTTGCAACAAAATCAAGCTAATGGCAACTCGAATGGCTCCACCAATGGCAGCACCGAGACCCGCACCAATCTAATTGTCAACTATTTACCGCAGACCATGACTGAAGACGAAATACGTTCCCTTTTTTCTAGTGTGGGTGAAATTGAGTCGGTTAAATTAATCAGAGATAAATCACAAGGCTTCATGGATCCCTTAAATCCACAAGGATCCTCCAAGGGGCAAAGTTTGGGTTACGGTTTTGTGAACTATGTACGCCCCCAAGATGCTGAACAGGCCGTTAATGTACTTAACGGTTTGCGTTTGCAAAACAAGACAATTAAAGTATCATTTGCACGACCCTCATCGGACGCAATAAAGGGGGCCAACTTGTACGTCTCCGGTTTGCCAAAAGCCATGACCCAACAAGATTTGGAACAAATATTTGCTCCGTACGGTCAAATAATCACCTCACGCATTCTACAAAATGCCGGCAACGATATCCAAACAAAGGGCGTGGGTTTCATACGTTTCGATAAGCGCGAAGAGGCTACTCGTGCCATTATTGCTTTGAATGGCACTACACCACCCAACTGCACCGATCCCATAGTTGTGAAATTCTCCAATACTCCTGGTAGCACAAGTAAGATTATACAACCGCAGATGCCGGCTTTCTTAAATCCTCAATTAGTGCGGCGTATTGGTGGAGCCATGCATACACCTGTCAATAAAGGTTTGGCACGCTTTTCACCCATGGCTGGCGATATGTTGGATGTTATGCTACCAAATGGCTTAGGAGCTGCTGCAGCAGCGGCCACCAGTTTGGCCAATGGTCCCGGCGGTGCTTATCCTATTTTCATTTATAATTTGGCTCCAGAAACAGAAGAATCTTCACTGTGGCAACTATTTGGCCCCTTCGGTGCTGTGCAATCGGTTAAAATCGTCAAAGATACCACAACAAATCAATGCAAGGGCTACGGCTTCGTCTCAATGACCAACTACGATGAAGCAGCTATGGCTATCAGAGCTTTGAATGGATACACATTGGGTAATCGTGTTTTACAAGTCAGTTTTAAAACCAACAAACAAAAGTAAATTTAAAAAATTTTATTTATTTTTTCTAATTTTATAAGAAAATCTTTTTCACTCTAAACGTAATATTAACAGAACATAATGATAACAAAACAAAACAGAAACACACACAAACCACTACCCCCTCCACCCAATATAAGTATACAGTTCTATAAAACAACGCAACTACACTTTACGAAACCTACATACAAACATAAATACATATAGAGAAATATTATATAGAACTTCATGTAGCGAAAAGAAAAAAACCCTTTAAAATGTACACATACATACATATATACATATACCGAACATACAGACAGACATTTAATATTTAGTTATTAAATATTAAATAACAAGGAAAGAGAAAGAGACGAGGCCAGAGAGGGCAAGAAAAAGTGAAGCTAAAGCATTTTGTTAGCAGCAGCAGGTTTTTAAGGGTGGCAAAAGCCAGCCAACAGAGAAGAGACTTGGTTTTTGATGGCTAGAGTATAGCAAAAAAAAATACAGAAAATGAATTAAACAAACGCAAAAAAGGCTCTCTGTAACTAAGGAGGAAAGAAAAAACACAATTAATGCATGTCTTTTTTAAAAAAGAAAACCAAACATACAAACATACGTGAAACAAGGAATAAAAATGAGAATTCTGGAAAATTCAGAGAGGAAATGTTGGCCGGCCAATAAGTGGAAAATAAAGCATATTTTTTTTTCTTTTGATTTGTTAGGATTTAAAAATTCTAAATGAAAGCCCTTAAAAGAAAATAACTAAAGATTTTGATCATGAAATTGATTTTGAATTTTAAAAAACTACAATTCTTTAAAATAACTCTGAAACACCTTTTTTGATAATAATAAAAAAGGGATTTTGAAATCAATACAATATGGAATATTGACAGATAATAAAGTCATTTTCTTTATAACTTTAAAAATTTTAGAAACGAATCTCTTAAACATAATTTATTAAAAAAAAAATTATAATGATTTGAATGGCTTTTAGTTTTCCCATGAAAATTTTCCTCTCTTTATTTCGTTGGTCTTTGTTAAGCTTACGTTTAAAATTTATATACAAATTTTTCTTATACT
This sequence comes from Sarcophaga carnaria, assembly GCA_958299815.1. NCBI lineage: Eukaryota > Metazoa > Arthropoda > Insecta > Diptera > Sarcophagidae > Sarcophaga > Sarcophaga carnaria. The sequence goes on from OY283149.1 coordinate 3,013,342, forward strand.
CCATATTAGGCAATGAAAAAAAAAACCAAAAACAAAAATTATATAGAATTAATATTAAAGAAATCAACAAAAGAATGATTTTTAATGTGTATTGCAATAATGTTTTTGCTATTAAAATTTTTTTTAAAGCAAACAACATTAAAGCAATGTAAAGAAAAAAGCGAAAAAAATCACAAAATTCAATGAATTTTGTTTAAATAGAGAAATACTATTAAAAACAAATAAACAAACTATAAGCAAAGAAAATCTTCCAAGTAAAACGCATAAATTTTTAAAAAATAACAACAAAAAAACCTTTAATAATGTTCATTAACACTTGCCAGTAAAAAAAGGAAAAACAAAAACAAAAAAAACTAAAACTAATTAAAATAATTATTAATAATATTTGTACACAAATGAAAGATGCAACTTATTTATTTATAAAAATATATTCATTTATATATAAATAACGTTGCCATCGTAAAGCTAAGGAGGCTTTTAACAGTATTAAGCATTATTAGACAAAAACAAAAAATACATTTTTTTTACTGGTAATTGTTTTAATTTAACTACTACTCCTAAATCCCCCCCAAGTTCCCTTAAAAAATCCTACCTTAAATATTTATAAAAAGTAAAGGAAAAAATACAATAATTTAATAATAATCATAAAAAAAAATTCAAAGTAATCATAATTTATTAATTAACACAAAAAATAACAATGACTTATTTATGGTTAAGTAGTAAATTTAAAACTTTTTTTCAAACTGCTTAAAAACCAAACAAAAAGTAAGAAAAAAACAATATTATATAAAAGTAACTAAAGCGTAAAAAAAATTTAACAAAATATTTTAAACACAATAACCACACACTCATCTTAAAAGAAAATTGAAAAGCTTTTAAAAAAAATATGGTCAATAACATTTTAATATTTGTTTTCTCATTGAATCAAAACAAAAAAAAAATAATTAAATTTTAAATATTTAAACACACATTGAAAACTATTAATTTGTTTTCGAAGGTATTGTTTTAAAAGCTTTACATAACGAAAATTAAAAATTAGTTTTAAATTGTTTTAAACAAACAAAATAACGTAAAAAAGCACAAAAACTCTAAAGGAGAAAGAAAGGTAATCATGCAAGACCGACCTCACATTTTAAATTTATAAAAACAAATTATTTTTCAAATTAATTTTTTTTTTTTTAACTTTTCTTTCGCATAGTAAATTAAATTATTTGATTTAATTAAACCCCCTTGACAACAAGTTTTATACTTTGAGTTATGTTGTAATTATAATTCTTGATTTGTTGTTTCTTTTTTTTTTTTCTGTTTATATTGTGTATTCAAATACCGTATATCGTATATACAACATGTTATTATAATTAGTAGCATTTAATTTAAAAAACAATTTTTTCTTTTATCTTCAAACAATTTCAGCGTTTCTATTTTAAGTTTGTTTATTTCTTTTGTTGATTTCTTTAAGTTTTATTATAAAAAACCACAACTTTAATTAACATTTATCAATATTATGGTGTATACCATAGACCAGACCATACTATAAAAACAGTACATATATATATTTTAAGTTTATACTTTTCTTTGTCAAAAACCCTCCTCAAAATCATTGAACATTTTTTTCTTTTTTCAAAAGGCAGCATTATTGGTTTTCAGTTTTATTTCTAACCTTACATTAATAAAAAAATAGTTTAATTCAATCTCATAAAAGGGGCATGGAAAAGGCAGCACATGACAAATTCAAACAATCAAGTGGAATTAAGATGTCGGTAAAGAAGTAATTAAAAGATTTAAGAAGATCATTACAATATTTTATGCAGTAGGACCTTGGCCTTAAGGAGGTTATGGTGGTGTGAATACTATTTTAGAAAGAAGTATTAAAAAGAGGTTTTAAAAAAGGTATTCCATAGTTAAATTGGTTTCAGCTATTATAGTAAATTAAAACCGGCCCTGGAAGAGTTATTTTTATTAATTTTAAATTAATCCATTGTTTCTGCCAGGCAAGACAATCGTTTGTCTTACAGAATCAGGAGTATACTCCGCTATTCAGCTGTATAAATCATATTGAAGTTTTAATTAACTAATATTAGTTTATGGGTCTATTATGAACAGCAACTGTTTTTGGTTGAAACACCATTTTTGCAATGCTACTTAGCTTGTCATTCATAGTCGAGCCAATCAATTTGAAATTTCATATGATTTATATATGAAATAATTATTATTCAGACGATGTTATTAAACAATGGTAGCTTAGTATTAACAATCCTAATGAAATATATAAAGAAAAAAACTGTTCAAGTTTGAAAGATTGTTAAAAACTTTATAAAAGAAAATCCAAATGTTATGTATAATTTTAAAAAGATCTTAAGCTTGAAAGGAATTATTGAAATTAATTCCAAAATTTTACGGGTTTTCCAAATAACTTTCAATAACTGCAAAATTTTAAATGATTCCTTATACGACAACTTTTCTATTCTCCATTTTGATTATTTTTTAATTGTCGAGCTGCTTTTCTATATCCCTTTTGAAAAACTCGCTAAAGAAGGTTCAGTTTTAAATATTATACTATATGCTTTCATTTGATTTGTAATTATTATAAATTTATATATACACATTTTTAACATATTATGTATGCAATTATTTATTTATTTTTATTATACAAGAAACAAAAAACAAAAACATTTTTACATACATGCATATAATAATATACACACATATATTTACATACACATAATTTTTAATTTAAAACTTAAAAAATTTTTTAGATTTTAAGCAACAGTTTTAAACGTTTTATGAGAAACTGATACAAAAAGGAGAAAAAAGTAGTTTAAACAACCTTACAGGCGATAAAACAAAAAAAAAAAGTTTAAATGATGCAAGTAGTTTTAGTAGTTTAAACAAAACGAAGCTTAAGAAGGAAATAAAAAAAAAACAGAAAAGAACAAAAACCTACAAAAACACACATAAGCAACAAAAAAAAATCTAGTCAGTGAAAATATTAAATTAAAATATATAAATTAAGTATAAAAGTTATCGATATATATATATATATATATATAAAAAAACAAAAAAAAACTAAAAATAGTGTGTAAGTAAATTTAAATTAAAGTAATAAAAAAAATTAAAAAATTTTTAATACTTCTCTTAAATATTGAAACTTGAAACATGAAGTAGGAGTATGAAATTAAATGAAAAAAATGAAGAAAAATTCAAAAAAGTAACTCCTAAAATTATTAACTATACATACATGTAATTTTGAAAGAAAGAAGAAAAAACCCAAAGATTTTATGGTTAAAAATTTAACACTAGTAAAATTCTCTAAAACAAAAACATAACGAAAAATATACACTAATTATTTCTATAATATTTTCTTTTTTTTTAAATAATAGTAAACGTTTGTAATATTTTGTTTGTTTAATCTTTTTTTTTTTTTTTGTGTTTCAACTTCTTTTTAATGGAAAATCTTCTGTGCAATAGTTGATATACAAAAGAAAGAAAGCAAGAAAGTAAAGAAATGGAAATTAAATGAAATTAGGTATCTCATATTAATAAACAAATATATATTTATATATACAATAACTATTTATATATATATATATAAATACATATTTATTTAGCAATTTTTTTTTAAAGAACTTGTAAATTTAAAAAGTTTTTATAAATATTTTCTAACTATACAATATATATATATATATACATATATATATACATTTATACAATTTCTTTATATCTTAAATACTTCTAAATATTTTTTTCTTTTAATTTTAAGTGTAATTTAATTATATTTATATATATATACATAACTACATACAATATAAAAAAAACTTATTTATTTTTCACTTTTAAGGGAAATACCACAAGAAATTGAATGAAAAAGCAAACAAAAAGAGAGAAAAAAAACAAATAAACAAATTGATCTGGCATCAATTTTTTAACTTGGCTTAGAAGTTTTAAAATCTTTTTTTTTTTAATATATTTTTTTTTCTTTGTCATAAAATATTTTTATAAAGGCCAACTTGTGTGTCGTGTTGTTTAAGCAAAAAAAAAAAAAGGGAAACAGAAAAAAATAATGTGTAATAAAAAATATTAATTTTATTAATATTATAATTTTTATTTTAATTTTATTTTAACTTTTCTCATTATGTTCTTATGATTTTCAAATAACCCAAAAGGACAAAGGGGAAAAGCTGTCTTTTTCCTTTTAACCTTTTTTTTAATTCTTACTATTTTTTTTATTATTATTATTATTTCCATTGTCATCCTTAAAATTAACTTGGGGTTTTAGTTCAATTATGTAATTTTTAATTTTTTTATTTAACTTTTTAATTTTAACTTTCGTTTTTGTCATTTAATTATTATTTTAATTTTTGTATAATTTTTTATTATTTTATTTCTTGAATAAATGTAAAAAACTGCTACCAAAAGTTTAGTTTTTGGCAGTAGCGCAAAAAAATATAAACAAATTTCAATCATTTTATATACAAAACATTGTAATATTAACAAAAAATGCATAAAAACATTAATTAAAGCAGCTGTTTAAAGGGATTGCAATTTAAAAACAAGAATTACTTGAATCCATATATTTTTTATGTCATGTTGCCTAGTTGCAATTGTTCTTATTAAGTTTTAATTTGGATTTTAAAAACTTTTCAAAAGTCGTTTTAAAATTTTTTCAATTATGTTTCTTGTTTTTCGTCTAAGAAAGGATTAATAGCAGATCCAGCAGTTTTGAATGTATTGTAAACGATTTAAAAATTGTTCCTATTGCTTTTTAATTTTCATCGATTTAGAGAAAAAAGTTTAAATACTTATTCTTTGTTTGAAGTTGTTAACTACTTGAAACTTAAAGACTATTAACGGTCTTGTGATCCAATTTATTAAATAATATTTAAAGAATTCCCAGTGAAAAATTCAAATTTAATTATTGCCAGTTCATATAAAAAAATATATTTAAAAAAAATTCTCAACATTACGAGTCGATAATATGGATGGTTAGCGAATGAACTTTAGTTTGAACGAAAGTTCAGATGACAGTCTATCAAGTTAGTTGCCATCTGTAATACCTGTTTCGCAACTATTACTTTATTTAGATATTGATAGCCGTAATAACTCTTCGGCAACTGGAAATTATTTAAGTTCGACGATTAACATCCATAACTTGCTTATTAAATTGGGTATAATTAAAATGAAATAATAAAACTGTGAAAATCTATTACAATTTCGAAAATTGAAGATTATTTTTTAGAAATTAAATAAGGCTTGAATTTTTTAATAATTGGGATATCCCTTTTAAATACTTTAATGTAATGTTTTTAAGTAATTATTTTATATGTACCTTTAGTTTTTTGTTTTCATCATTTTTTAAAGGAATTAATATTTTTAATTATGTGTGTGTTGGTTTTTAAATGAATTATTATCATTTTAAATTATAATTTAATTTTATAATTATTATTTCTTCATTTGTACTTTAATTTTTTTTTTTATAAACTTATGATTTGTTTTTTTTTTTTTTTTTAATATAATTTTTATTTATAATTATGTAATGCATACAAATTTTTTAATTAATAAAAACAAAAAACTATTTTATGTTTTTGGCAAACAAATAAAAAAACATTTTATTTTTTTCCTGATTTTGTTTTTCTTTTTATTATTTTTTAAATTTACTTCAAAGGCTAACAACAATATCCTCCTTATGTTCTTAGTTAACAAAGAAATTTTTGTTTTATTTACTTTTATTTTATGTGTAGAAATTTAAACCTTTTCCCTTCACCAATTTTCCTTATCATGTATGGATCTTTATAGTAAAAAGAATATATTTTATTTCGTTCTCTAATTTAGAGAAAATAGTAAACCATTACCTAATGATGCTAGTCATGCTGTCATTGAAAGTATTTAAAAAAAGAAGAAGAAATGATCTCAATTATAAATAAAAGAAGAAACAAAAAATGTAACCAAAAAAGAATTAAAAAAAAACCTAAACATTCCATTTTTTTTACAAATGTTTAAGTGAAACAAATTTAATTAAAAACATTTCCAAAGAAATAAAACATATGCTAGTCAAAATTATTATTGATAATATAGTATATAATATAAAAACAAAAACAAAATACATCAATAATTAATTCAAATATTTAGCTTAGTAAGTTCTTAATATACATACTTTTAATTTATTAAGAAAAATGAAAAAACAAAAACAATATAACAAATTTGTATGGAAAATATTGTTAACAAACTCTTTTCTACTTCATATACTATTTCCTTTTTTGTTTTCGTTAAGAAAAATTACAAAAAAGAGATTTCAAACAAAATACTTGATTTTTGTTTAATTTCTTTTAGAACGGGGATACTCATTAAAATTTTCTTTTAAATAAATATATAAACAAATTTATATAGAAAGCAAGGATTGATTAATTCTTCTAATTTGCCCTATTTTCTTTAGATATTTCTTTGTATTTTATAAGTGTACTACAATTTATATTTACTTATTATATATATCATATTTATAAACAAAAAAAAAAACAAAAAAACAAAAAAAAAACAAACGAAAAAAGATATTACTTAATTTTTCTTACAGATATTATTACCAGTAAATAATTTATTATTAATTCTTATATTTATTATTATTATTATCATAAACAAACAGAAAACGTCACCTTTAAAAATAAGCCCAACATTTTTTTTAGTAACTTTGGGCTACAAAAAAAAAATAATAATGATATCAAATAATATTATAAATGTATTAAAAATTTTAAAACAACTTATGAGTTTTTTATTATTATAACTTGTTTCAATATAAAATAGTTTCAAAAGCAATTTGTGTAGGTTTACTTTCCTTAAGAAAAAGTAATCATATTACAGCTTTATAGCAAGCCTTTTTGAAATAATTTTAATATTAATTCAATAGGTTTTGTAAACAGCTACAAAATGATTACTTTTCTATTTTATATATTATTATTTATTTATTTATAATTTGTTTATTTTAATTTATTTTCAATTAACTCTTGTTTTAGTTTTAAAAATTCAAAATTATTTGCTAGTTTTTTCTTTTTTTTTTTGACAATGGAAAAATTAAAATTCTTTAATAAGTCTTTAGTAACATTAGTAAGCCAGACAGATACAACCCTGCTGTCAGAGAAAATTAATTTAAAATTAAGCAAATTGACCAGATATATTGACGACTGGATGAGTAACACAAACTTAGAAGCTTGTCTTTAAACACGAAATTGACGGTTAAACTCTGGTCTTATAGAGAATTATTGATGAGTACAAATTCGAACTCTTTTTTTTTTTTGGTTCGAAATACTCTAACTTAGAGAAATTTTCTTCATTCAAAAGATTGATCAGACTGATTGCAAGATGACTGTGAGATCTTTACTGACAATTAATACGAATCTGTTAGCAGATCTTTACTGATCTGACGTTTGCATGATCTTTACTGAAGTTTAACAATTGAGACGAAAATATCTTGTGACAAATAAAAGATGGGGTTGTTGGAATTTTTGTAATAATTTTATCTTTATGAAACCAGCAAATAATTTGAATTTTGTTTCCTTTGGTTTGAATATTTTTTTAATTTTTTTTTTATAATTAAAACTAATTTTTATAATTTAACTGATTTTAATTATAATTTTTATTAAATTTATTTTTATTATGATTCTGTTTTATTTAATGACTGCAAATTGTATGATTTAAAAATTTTTTTATTTATTTAGTTTTAGAATTAAAAAGAGATTTACCGAAAAGTTTTCCAAAATTATTTTTAAATATTTCAATACATTTTTGTAAATCTCTTTTTTTTTAGTTGTATTTAAGTTTTAATTTTTCTTTTTGTGTTGATGTTATTTAATTATTATTTCTTTGTTTATTTGATTTTATTTAATAAAATTAATTTGCTTAGGGGTTACACTACTTTTCCTTTACAGGTTGTATTTTGGTTTTTCGGTTGGATTGTATTGAAATTTAATTAAAGATCATTACATTTCAATCAACATTGTCTTTGATTTTCGGTTAATTATCTGTACAAGTCTAGGCTGTCGTTACTTATTGTTGGCTTAAAAAATTGTGTATAAAATTATAATTTCAAATAATAAAGAAGAAAAAAATTACAGTTCTTTGGAAAAATTTTGTGAAAAAAAATTAAAAATTTAAGAAAAACAAATAATGGTTGTGAAAATTAAAACATGGAACTGTTTTTTTTTTTTTCTGAGAAAAGCTTTGTTTGTACTCCTTTCCCTACTGTTTGTTATTGTTTTTGATTTCCTATCTCTCACCAATTATTGTAAACAAAACTCGTGTATTTCGTTTTTCTTTGGTTTGTTTTTTGGTTGGTTGGTTGATTTCTCTCAGTGCAAAACATGTTTTTATTCACCAAAAATCAAGACTAGAAACCTACTCTCTCTAACAAAACCTAATTTAATATGCCAAAGTTTTCTGTCATCATAATGTTTAAAAAATAAAATCAAGTACAAATAAATTTTTTATTTCAAATTATTTTGTTTTATAAAATTTAATTTTTCTTTTAAAGTGTTGTTGTTAATTTGTTTTATTTATTTTTTCAATTGCTGGCATAAAAAGCAAAGTAACTATAAAAAAATTTAGTTTTGAAAAACCGAGGCCAAAAAATATATCAACAATATTTGTTTTTATTTGTTTGGTATATAAAAAAAAACACATTTAATTGTAATTTGTTGTTCTTGTCGTTGTCTAACATTTATAAGTTTTTGGTAAGTAATAATTTTTAAATTCTTTACAGATTTTCATTTTCACTTAATTTCGTTTCCTTAATGTGAACAATTCGGCTCGATTAATACAAAAAATAAATTGAAAATTTAAAATATAATATTGTATTTATCATTTCAACTGTCTTTCTCTCTTGTTTTTTCTTTCAGTGTATAATTTCATAATTTTGTTAAGCCACCAAACAAAATGTGTTAGTCTTATATAATTATAATTATATAATTTCTTATATATTATAATTTCTTTAATTTCAGCGGATTCAGTAAATACGTGCTAAAACTAAAAAGTATATAAAATTATCATTTTCCTTTAATATTTTATAATAAAAAGAAAAACAAAACAGAAATTAGTGTTAAACATCAGCAACCAATTTTTTTTTAATTTAATTCTTAAGTTCAATTTAAATGTGCTAAGGCTCAATTTTATTTTAAATTAATATTTCATTTTATAATTTATAATAAATTATAATAAAAAAGTGTAACAATGTACAATTAATTTTTCTTTTTAAAACTATCGTTTTGTAATTTAATTTATAATTTTTTTTTGTTTAATTTTTTTAATATGTATATTATAAACTTTAAATTCAATGTAATTTGTTATAAATTAAAAGAAAAAAAAACAAAACAAACACAAAGAAACCTTTATAGTGTAAAAACATACTTTATTTTTATTATAATTTGTAATGTCTAAGCGAAAAAAAAAAACGAAAATTAAAGTTAAAAAGTCAAAAACAAAAATTAAGGAATTAATTTTAAATTATTATTGGAAGCTTTAAGGACCTTTTTATTGTTACAAAATACAAGATGAAGGATCTTTTCTAAAGCTCGAAATTAATAGTAAAGAACAATTCAATGAAAAAAAGGGGAGGTCACCCAAGGCAAAACATTGTCTATTCCAAGAAGTAATTTCTTTGAGAGTATTTAAGAGCAGAAGGACTTGCAGATTATGGCAATAGGATCTCAACTCTTAACACCGAGGATATCATTTTTTTTGTTTACTAGTGGATAGAAGGGTAGGGTAGGACTCAATTGGACAAAAACTTCTTCAACATTACATGCAATATATGTTAACAGAAAGCGTTGTTTCTAGGCAACGAATAATGGTAACCTGCTATGTGGTATGTGGGTATAACTAACTAACTAACTATAATTTTTTCAAATAGAAAAAAATGTTCTCAAACATTAGTTTAGAAACATCCTTGCAGATTGACGAAGAACGTGCCCTTGAATGTTTTAAAATATAATATGAACAACAACCAAGAAAAACTTTAATTTTCGTTTAATATACAAAGAAATTATTAATTTTCTTTTAATTATTATTTAATACTTTTAATTGTATTTATTCCATATTGTTATTTAGTCTTAAGTTAATTTCAGGCTTAAATATTTTGTTAACTGTTAGCTAGAACCTTAAAAAAGGTGCTCATATTTTATAGGAAATGCTTTTAGAATATTATAAAGCCAAGAAACATGCTAACTTTCTTTAGATTTGCAGTATGGATGCTTTTTTTTAGTAAATTGAAACTGATTAGCTTCTTCCTCTTTATTAAGTTACAACAATAGTTTAGAATTTAAATTCCAACAGATGTCATTGTAATTACAGAATGTAAAATTGTTTCAAAACAGAAAGTATATTATTTAAACGATCTTGAAATTTCATATTAAGCTTTTCAGTAGCCAGATTGCAGCAAAACTGAAATTCGGTTGCCATTCAATAATCAACTCATTAGGATAACATGTTTACGAAATAACAAAATAAAATGTGTAGAATTATAGCCTGTGAAAAATTCAAGTTTGAATGGAACAATTCTTTTATAGAATTCTAAGCAAGAAAAATATTTAAAACAAAATACCTTCATTTTATTCAAAAATTCACAAACTCAATAGATCTTGTACCTTTTATCTTTATATATAAATGAATACGAAAATACTTCAATAATCGTTTGATATATGTATACAACATATAGGAAAAAATATACAGTAAAATCGCGTTAATATGGTAATGTGAATGCGTTCCCACGACAAGCGACAAAAGAACACAATGTGAGAGAATACATTTTAGTTCACATTACCGGGAGTATACAGTAAGAAAGAAGCAAAAACAGCTATACTTTAAGAAAGATTTATAGATAAATCTTGTCAAATCAAGGTAATATTTAGTTTTCAAAGATAATTTACTAAAATATTTTATTACAACTTAGAGATTTTTTAAAAGAAGACTAAGTCGGAGGTGTATGAAAAATATGCAATAAACAAGCCACGGCGCTTTTCAAAGAATAAAATTAATATGAATAGTTTCTCAAATCTGTCGTTCTGAGTCGGCATTAAACTGCAGGTCTCACCTTTCATGTATAAAATTAACACAAACAATATGGTTGGTGTGAGAAGCTATTTTGTTATACCATTTGCAACTTTAGGAACTTTATTTAGCGCACCTTAAGAGTTTTAGTATATTTTTTCAGATTTTTTAAGAATATATCTTATGTGTAAAATATATTTAGGCTTTATTATATAGAGCTTAATTTAAGTTCTAAGTTTTGTTTTTGTGTCTTAATTAAATTCATACAAATAAAACATTTTAAATTTCATTTTATAATTTATCCGTTAAATTATACTTTGTAATGTATAAAAAAAAGCACCAGTAACAACAAAAAAAAAAATCAAAAAAGTACTATTTTCAGTTTTATAGTTTTTAGCTAAATAAAAACAAAAGAAACTTATTTAATTATTGAAAACATTTTTAAATATTTAAAAAAAAGAAAAAGAAACAACAATTAAAGCAGTCGTATTCATTTCTTAATAATTTTTGTTTTCAATTAAATTCTTGTTTAATGTTATATTTGTTCAAACTTCATTTATAATTATTTGTATAGTTTTTTGTTATTATTTTTAAATAAATAATTTCCTTTTATTTTTTCTATTTTGTTGAAATAAATTTTTGTTTTTAATTCTGATTTTGTAAAGAAATTTAATTTTTGAATTTAAGTTGAAAAAGAAAAATAAAAACATTCTTAAAGACTGAATTAAAGCTTTTGATTTTATAGAAAGCAAAGCTTTGAAATTTATTTAAAAAATAAACAATAAAATAGAAAATTTTATTTTAAATAAAGCAAAAAATGCGTAAAACCAAACGAATTTTAGAAATTTATAAGACTGAAAATTTATATTTAAAAAAGGGAAGAGAAATACCCATTTAAGTAATGAAAAAAAAAATCAAAGTATGAAATATGTGATATTTATGATAATTTAGATTATTAAAAATTTTATATTTAAACGTATATACCTACTATACATATATATATTATATAAACATTGTTAAATATTGAATTTATTTAGTAAAAGTTTTTTTTTTTAATATTATTAATAATAAAAAAAGAAGAAATAAAAATGAAATTGACTTACCAATTTGGTGCAAAATCATCTAATTGAGCATGTTTCCAAAAATCTCTTAATTCTTCCAATAGAAAAGACACGGGCATACCATGGATATTACCCGAGGCTGTAGTGGTGTGTAAGTTTATATCAGCATCAGCATCTACCCAGACTAATGACAAATTTGGCGTATGTTTCAAATGTCCAGCCACAGAACCTGTTTTATTGTATTTAAATTTTTATTATTTTCTTTATTAATAATTCTTTCTTTTCTTTTTATTTTAAAACTTACCAAAACCTATGGCATGATCACCACCCACACATAAGAATTGCTGGTTTTCTTGTAGTATTTGTGGTATTTTATCGATTAAAGCCTTATTACAACTCATAAAGGAACCATAATTTTTCATATTCTTATAAAAAGTTGGTGACTCCAGATCGTTACCATTATCGTATTTTATATTACCATAATCCTTAACAATTAAAGAGCCTTTTTTGAAAACATACGAAAAATAAGAGAAAAAAATAAAAAGAAAAAACAAAAATAAATAAATTAAAAGATTAAATTTAAATTTTTTAAAAATATTTTTGGAAACAAGTAAGTATTGTTTGTATGTATGTATGTATGTATAGTTACCTCTGGCTGTTTCCTCTAAAATCTCGATTAAACCATGTTGTCTTAATAGATCTGGTGCACCTTCCACGCCCCCTTTCGTTTGGCCTTTGGAAAAGGGCACACCTATTAAACCCAACTTTGTTTGTTTGACATCCTTCTTCAAGGCTTGTGTGGAAAAATGCCTCAATTTGCTGAAACACGTTTTCAACATTTTTAAATGAATTTTAAAATATTAAAAAAAAACGAAAAACTTTCACTTTTCACTACAATTAGTCTTTAATAAATAAACAAAACGTTGTGTATTCTAGTTAATAGACAACTAAAACTGTTGAAAAACGTTTAGGCTTGTGTTTGTAATAAAATGTTGAAATTTCTATTTTTCAGCAGCTTTCGTAGGCAGTGTCAGTGATAAAGTTAAACTTTTCAGATAACCTTTAACGTAGAAATACGCAGGCTTACGCTCTTCACTTCGCTGTGTTATTATTGTTTTTGAATTTTAAAGAAAATTTTGCAAAAGCCATTAAGAGAAAGCAATATGATGGAGAGCCCCCTAAGTCTTCTTTGCCATATTTTCTCTGATAAGCAAAAAATAAGAATTGTTATCAATTGAGTCGAAATGTATGCAATGAATGAATTTTTAAAATTAAAAACAACAGTGTTACCAACACTATCAATAAGTATAGATTTGATTAGGGACTATTTCCATTTTAATTTTTGGCTTTACTACAAATTTTTATACCGTTTTTATTTTTTAAGAAAACACACTTTAAATTTACTTCCAGGCTCTTTAGTCTTGCCATTAAAATTAAAACGAGTGACGCATTATATTGGGGTGCAAAAAGAACGTAAAATTTATTTTCCATATACGAGTACATGAAAAACAAATTTATTTTGCAACCAATTAAATTTTGTTTTTAGTTCTACAATATATTTTAGAACTATTAATTTTATATTTATTAGTCATTCATGTGAAGTCCATTTGTTTGATTATGAAAACGAATTGGCAAGTTATGGTAGAGTTTGTGTAAAGTCTTCTAATCTAAATCTATACTATTTTTCTAAATCATCTGAAAAAAGTAAAAATTATTACAAATACTACATATGTACATACTTTTTAAATTTATCGATTTCTATCATCCAATAAGGACAATGAGGACTGTGAATTTTCGCTGAAGGACTTGAATCTTGCAGCAGTTTTGTGACAATCCTAATTAATCAGCGATGAAAATGAAGACTCACCCATAAATGCATGAGACAACTTGCAATTGATAATGTAGAGATGACGAAGTCCTAAATAAATAAAAACTAAATATCAAAACCGTATAAAAGTTAAATTTTAAATTATATATTTTCTTTATTTAAAATTTTCTATATTTTACATATATGTATTATTTGTGTATCAAAAAGGTATTTTATTTTCAGTATTCTGTGTATAACATCTACACAAAAGGTTTAAACATTTTTAATATTCTAATATTTCTTACAAATAAGGTAATGAAAAATCAAATTAAGGCAAATTGTATTTTAAAATGATGCATATATTTATTTTTAACTGTTGTAGCCTTTATTTCATATGGCAAAATAATTGTTCAAGTTATTGCGCATGCTTTTCTAATCTTATGTAAAGGATTTGGAAGTATTTAAATTACATTTATATACGTATTATATAAATAATTGCCTTTTGTAAAATAAATAACTTTTTATTGCCTTAGAACAACTCATAATATGGGTAAAGAAATGTATGTAGATTAGAAAATAATTAACGAATTAAAAACAATATATGTACTGTTGTAAAAGGCTTCAAACAGTGCCCAGCATTTTTTAATAACAGAAGAGAAACCTAGGTTTTAAAGGTAAGTAAAACAGCTTCATCTAGCGTTTAAAAATTCGAAATAAACTTTTTTTCGGGAGAAAATTTATAGCAAATAAAATAGGGGCTATTAAGTATGTATCAATAACTGCCTAGCCACATAGTCTCAATTAGTAAGTTAATAAATTTAACTAAACAGTTTTAGTAGCTCTGTGGCTCTGAGTTCTAGGTACATTCAGTATTAAAAAGAATTGAAATTAAATTCATAACTACGTAGTGTGGAAAAAAAGAGAAGTGGGGAAAAAAAGAAACAATAACACACCTATACCAATAGGTCTTAAGCATTTTATTTCACCTGAACTTCTATTCATGTATGCTGTTTCGATGTCGATCCTGAGATATTCAAATCGGCTGGTCGTAATGTTGTCTAAATGGTTGTGGGCGTACACTCGTAGTTGTTCCTACCTTGTTTCTTTAATACAAACTTATTAGCATGTTAAAAATTATCTAAAAACGTACTCTTCTGCTAAATTTTATTACTGTTGCATAAAGACTGATATACATATACTCGAATAATGCATTACTTTAACCATAAAGAAATCAAGAACTATGGAAGGATTGTGTTTCTTCTCTTCAATAACCTATTTCCCTAGTTCCAACAGAATGTTGTAAGAGATTATATCCTTGCCGGACTCCAAGGACTACTGAGATTTGATTGCTTTATTGATACATTTTTTTAAATATTTTTTTTATGAATAAGGCATTTAATATTTTCAATATAGGCAGCTTATTGTAATTACAAAAAAAGTTTTCTAAAAAATAGCTTTTCTAAGAAGTAAATTTTTATTTAATACAACCTGTTTGGGCGGATGAATTTACTTAAGGACAATTAAGATTGTGTTCTCTTTTAGTACATTTTTATAAAAAGCTCCGAGAATTTAATAATAAAATATAATTTTTTTTATTAAATAGAATGTTAATAATATTAAATCGTTAGGCAATTTAGGTTTTAATAGAAAAGAAAAAACCGAATTATTGAAAGGTTAATTTAAAATTTTGTCTTTCTTGAAACTTACTAAATATTGTGTGTTTTAGGACCGTATAAATTTAATTTAAAGGGAATGTTTATTCTCAAAGATTTTCAAGAGATTCATAATATATTCACTGGAGTTTTTTAACTTTATATTGCTTAAGAATCTACTCATTTTGTTGTTTTTGTTAAAAAAAAAAATTACAAAACTTTTATATTTTATTCTCAATTTTTGGCTTAACTTATCTGTATATATATATATAGGTTATATAAATAATTCTCTAATATTGCATATAAATATTTACTTTTTTGTTATATTGTATTATTGAAAAAACATAAGTTAAAATTTGTATCAATTTCAATCTGATGTTTAAGTTTAGAATATAATTCATTCGACACAGCCGAATTTGTTTTTTGTTTTAATATTTTCGAACTCAACACTATTTTGAGTATAATTTAGATTTTGGAAGTTATGTATTTTAAAAGGGGTAAGCTAAAAAATATATTTTTTACTGTCTTTTTTTTTTTTTTTGTAAATGTAAATATGTGTTGAGTTTTGTTGTCGTTTTGAGCAAGATCACAGTTGTTTTATTTGTTGTGTCATTCTAATGCGTTTTATTCAACATGACAATTTCTTCGCCACTATCATCATTATAAAGCACATCCTCATCATCATTGTCCATATCATGATGCTCGATGCCACCCTCGCCTTCATCATCCGAATTTATGATACGTTTTAAATCATCCTCGTCATCGTCCTCATCAAAATAGGGTTTAATGATCATGCCCTCTGTGTTGCAAGAAATTCGTAATTTCAAGTAAAAAAAAAAACAAACAAAAAAATACCGAAAAATGGTTAAAAAAAATAATAAAACTCCCCCGTTTCTAACGAAACCATCAACGTTTGTTTTATATGCATGGAGATAAATAAAAAGTATATAAAAAATAATTAAAAAAGAAGACTTACTTTTAATAGGAGATCTAAACAATTCCGTTTCGCCATCATCGCCATCATCTTCAAACAGCTCTTTACCCTTTTGCGGCAGTAATGAGAAATTATAGTATGGCTTATCTGCACGATGTCTACGTGCCATTATGAATTGGGCACACAATATGCACATGACAACACCGGTTATAATAACTAAACTGGCCAATAAAATGAATACAAAACGCGGCATGCCCATAACATGTTCATTACGATTCAAACGGAACACCACATTCTTCACATCTTTCGACAACTCCGCTACATTAACCAAACGTGTGGTTTCCAAAAATCTGGGAGCTTCTACTTTAATGGTAATTTCTCCTGCGGGTACATTTTTCAATACATAAGAGCCCAAACTATCGGTGAAATTGCGTATGTATTGCTTAATAATGGGTTTAACTACAGAAACCTTAGCATGTTTTATAGGATGATTGGACCAATCCAAAACGAAACCAGTTATGGTGGCAGTATTTTCAGGCAATAGGCTTCCTATATGACCCAAAGCTTTTATTTCACTACGGCCTGTTACTAAAGTAAATGCTGCCAGTTTGATAACACCCAAGTCAGTAATTTTGCCATGCTTTACTTCCAATTTTGTTACCGAAGATGCAAAATTAGGTGCACTGACTTCCAAAGCATATAAGCCTTCAGGCAAAATTAATTTGAAATGGGCCGCATTGCGTGTTACATTATACACTTGAGCATGATCGATGAGTCTAATAGAAGCCTCACGTATAGGCTGGTCATTCTGGTTGTGTACAAAACCTTTGGCACCTGTATCAACTAAATGAAGGAAATTTTTCAATTTCTCTATATTTTTACGCCATACCGAAGCTATATCTGCTTGTTGAGGCATACTGCAGCAGGATAAACCCAAAGTAAACATGGGTATATTGTACATTTTATAAAATAAATTCGTTAAACGTTCGGTAATGTCTTGCCTCAGGGAACGTGTAGAACTGGCAGGGCATTGCAGTGGTGAGAAATTAAATTCGGTTTTTTCTATATGATGGGCAAACTTTTCCAATATCTGATCACCTTTGGGATAACTACAAGGCAAATTATTAACAAATTTAACCGCCAAATAATTAAAATCTTATGCAATTATTACCTTAATTCCGATGAACCTGCAGTAAATGTCAGCATTAAATCAAATCTTTGATTATCCAAGAATTGTATTAACAAATCTCTTCGTTTTTCTGTTTCGGGACTTAAAATGCGCTCACCTAGTTCATTTCCAATGACAGGATCACATATAGAATTACTACAAAGACAAAAATGTTTAAACTATTCTTTTCATGTCTTCCATACAACATACTTATTGTTAAACATGTTGAAAACTATTTCAAAATTCTCAGTTACAGGCAAAAAGTATAAAATACTGTTCTGCAATAGCTTTAATACCAAAGGTTCTCTTAACTTATAGCCTTCGATTATGTGTCGTACTAAATTCATAGAGATTTCGCGCCCCAATGGTGATACAGTGTCGAAAAAGGAACTCAAAATTAAAATCTTATGTTTACTTTCCTCGGGAGCACCAATCTTTAATTAATTAAAAACAGAATATTAGAAAATTTAATGACAATAAGCTTTCAAACTCAATTACTTACGTCTGAAGTCAACTTAATGGAATTGTAATAGAAACCAAATTCCGATTCGGCATAACCAAATGTGGCTATTTGACCATTGCGTATTTCAAATTCAGCTAAAGTGGTTTTTAATTCTGAAATGGTGTGATAGCGGGTACGCACTACATTCTCGATTATGCGATAATCATTGGCGGAAGCCCAATGTTGGGGGTCATCACGCATCAAAGTAATATCCAAACGCATAGAACGTTTAACAGGATCTATTTCCACCTCTTCACGTTGAGGTGTATATCTGAAAATAAAGGAATTAAAATCAAGATATAATAAGAAAATGTTTTGTGTATTGCATACCCATCTGCTAAAATGGTTACATTATGCCGGCCGGGCAAAGCTAATTTCCAATAATCACCGTAAGTAGCGGAATATATAGCATGTTGGGCGTCATCCAAAGTAATTGCTGCCCCGGGCACAGGGGTACCTATCGAACTGCGCACAAAACCATGTACGCCATTATGTACCTGCTCTATAAAGAGTAGCAAGGGCTCTCTATTATCCTGCCAATATTTGGGCAGTTCTTTAGCCATGGGAAATTTATCACAACCCAATTCCAAAGTCAATTCCATAACTCCTGCCTTGACATAATTCCAATCTTGCATGCCACCAGTAACACTATACCATTGCGCTCCATTTGTAATGCCATTGGGAAACATTTCGTTTTTGAATAAAGGACAAGGATCACCCAAATGCATGGTGGGATGGGCATTAGAGTAAACCTTAGCTAAATGCTGGAACAATTCATTATCTTCAGTAGGATTTAATTTTCTGCCCACATTGGCTATACGTAAACGTGTCATGGGATCATTGAAATCATTTTCATTATCATCATATGGATAATTGGCTACCAAAGAGCCGCCATGTAAATTAGCCGACAACACAAACGGTATGGATAAAGTCCAGTTCATTAAGGCTAAAACTTCTGGTTCCGTAACTTTGTTGAACTTGTCAGTGCCATATTGATCGGGGAAATTACGATTCAAGTCTACATTGTTGGCATTAGCACGTCCCAATCCGCTAGTTTTATCACCTTCCCTAGACATTTCATAACCATCTGGGTTCATGGAATACAAAAAATGTATTCTCGTGTTATTAACCAATTTCGTTATGCGTTCATCATACATATAACGTTCACAGATGTATTTGGTGAGCAATAATAACATTTCCTTGCCGACCACCTCATTGCCATGCATGTTGGCCACATATTTAAATTCGGGTACACTGGGCACATGTTGACCGGGTGTGGCAAATATTTCCATCACCCATAAGTCACGATTTTGTACAGATTTTCCTATAGAATACAGTCTTGTTATGGACGGATACGAATCAGCTATATCATGTAGGAATCTGAAAGAAAAATGCAAGAAATTTGAATAAAAAATTTTTTTTTGATTAATTGGCAATATAAGCAGTCTGGTCTCAAGCGTAGTTTTTTCTAACTGTTGTCTTCTGTTGTAAGGTGAACATTTTTTCATCATAATCAGCAGGTATTATACCTCACCAGCGTCTTTATTTCAAGAGATATTAATTTCTATGTAGCTTAATAACGGTCTACTCATTAAATTAAGGCATTTTACTACTGATTTTAATTAAAGTTGGAACTAATTCGTTTGGTAATGGGCGTCCAGCGTGCTTTTGTATAATAAATTTTAAAAAAGCAAGAATAATACGTTTCTACATTCAGAAGTACTCATTCTAAAGAAATTAAACATAAAAGAGGTCCTGATTTAATACTAACATTTAGTTTCTTGGATAATAATTTTCTATTTTCAGTTTTCAGAATCTAAACCTTTAATATTTTATACATGTATTGTATAATTAAAAATAGTATACAAACTTTTCCATGGCGGTAAAATTGTGGTGTTCAAATTTTGTAGGTGTTAAAAAGCCACCATTCTTCTCAATATTCTCAGTGGTATCAGCACGTTCTACTTTTAATTTACGGAAATCACCTAAAATGATAGAAAATAAGTAAAATGAAAAAATTTTCAAAAAAAAAACTAATAAATATGTATGTATATGAAGGTATGTATATATATGCCATATGTTTGTATGAATAAAATTAAATCAAATAAAATATAACAAGGATGCAATTTAATGAAATTTTAACTATGATTAGAAATGAAAGCCACTCCCCAAAAAACTACAAAAATTTGTGCAATTTTTAAATCTTGTTAATAATGTTAATATTGCATTAATTTAAAATGTATAAATTAAATTTTTTCAATAATAATATGACAATAATAAATAAATAGAAATTTTATAAATGAGATGAAATGATTTTCAAAATATCAAGTTTTACAAAAACAGTTTAAATTTTTTACTGATTGTTTTGCTTAATAAATTTTATTTATTTAGCAATAATCGTTACACGTTACATACACAGAAGAGTTATTATAAGATTTTTTAATTTTTTTGTTTTAACAATTATAATTGCCATACATTTATATTTATTTATGTAAGTATTTTGAGATGTTTATTGTATTTATATTTCTTCATTTAAGGTATACATTTTATTTGTTTATAATTTAAAGAAAATTACACAAAAAGAATTTAAATTTTATTTTTGTTATTATTAAACAATAATCTCTTAAAAAAATTTTAATATATTAATATATTTGATATTAATTTATTTATTAGATAATAGGACTGACTGACTTTTATAGATTTTATAATTATTATTTATTTTTAATAATACATATATAAAATATTTAAAATTTATATAATATATGTATAAAGTTAAAATGTATATTGTTTAGTATATATATTTTTATAAGTTAGTATAAGTAACAAATATTAAAAAAAAATAAATTAAAAAAATATATAATAATAAAGAAAAAACCGCCACCATTATTTTATAATTTTAGAAAGAGCAAAAGTAAGTAATTTACTCAAACGAATATTGCGTTAAAATCTCAATAATTTAAATTAAAAACCACATTTTATCCTTGGAAGGAATTTATTTAAAGGATTTGAATATCAAAAATTTATTTAAAAAAAAAATAGAATAAAATTCAAATAAAAGAAAAAATACTTTTCCGTGTTCAATTAAGCAAAAATTTATTTTCATTTAAAGTTTTTTTCTGTTTACACTTAGCAGCATTGTAAAATTTGTCAGGGCAATAGGTTTATAAGGATACCCTACAAAATTGAAAGGGGGTATGATAGATCGTATAGCCATAGTACTCATCACGGCAAGCACTTTACTACAGAAATATTACAAGCTGTACTTAGACAAGAAAGTCGAATTTCTTCGGTTTTGTTTTTTAAACTTGAATTTTTCAAATTGTTACACAACTACGAATAAAAAGGCAATTTTGTTTATACTTCTTAAAATATTTGATAAAACTAATATGAAAAGTTAATAACAAAAGTCAAATCTTTAAAAAAAAGTACTTCAGAAATACCAATTTCGGTTTAATGAAGCTTTTATACCAAATTTACAATGAAATTTTAAAAAAGAACACAAAAAGGAAATCCCATCCAGAATATTCTGCACTCTCCACTATAAATTGTCAACAATACTGTGTTGCTCGAAAAGTAAATACAGTAAAACTGTAATAAAAAAAGTACTTTTTTTGATTAAAACTTGTAAAAAGGCAATTTTCTGTTGTCCCAGATCCCAAATCATTTCTCATTTAGTAGTTACTTCAGTAAATAAAATTTGTCGCATATGGAGTCCAGAGGACCGAGAGGTGATGTAGAAAAGCCATTGCATACGGTAAATACAACGGTTAATTATGAGGTAGAGGTATCATTGACATTATCGTCAATATAACATAATATAACATACAATTTCAAAAGTTTGCTTGTATTTACACAAGAGAATGGGAATTTAACTGGCATTTAGAAACTTCTTTCGCTCTTCTCATATAAAAACAAAATAATAGTAAAACCACTACAAAAAACTTGATGTTTAAAAAGCGGCCTTTTAAACTGAAAACACTTTTTCGTTACATATTCCGAAAAAAGGTACTTTTTTAGTTTTCTTGCTTTATATTAAATACACCTTTAAAGTCATTAATAAAATATTGTTTGTGTTTGTTTTCAAATTTCTATCATTAAATTTTAAATTGTTAAATTATTTCGTAATAACATATACATTTTTTTAACACATTTAAGTCACAGCACTTAAAAAAATTGATATTAAAATGTCAATATGTCTTAAAAAGCACAGCATTGTTACTACTATTAAGAGCAATGTTTGTCTTTTTAAAGTTTTAGCAGCAGTCAAAGATTAGTATCATGTGGACTTTTAAACGTCATGTTAAATAATGACTGTCCACTGTAAGATATGTTTGAAAACTAAAAGATTTATAATCTGACCATTTATATGATTGGGAAATTTTTGAAATATTGTTTTGTATTTAGCAATACGGGAAATTAAAAAGATAAATAAAATTATAATTGAGAATTAAGAGAATTCGAATGAGTATTGCATGAGTTAAAGAGTTTTCTGAAATTGTTTGTCTTACAAAAACGAGGGATTAGTCTAAGTAACACGGCATATACTAGTAAGAATATAATTTGTAATTGTATTGTAATTGAAAAATAAACAAATAAATACTCTGTTGAACTGTTAGAGATTTTAAAAGATTTATATTTCGTTAATGTGCAGAGGTTATTACTTATGAACTTTCCCTTCTTTGTTCTTACAAAATTTATGTTTCAATGGAAACTTGTTAATTATTTTTTCGTGCTTATGGGCCTTCCCACACCATCCACCCATGTTGTGTGCGTTAATTTTATCTATTAGCGGCACAGATTTCACAATTGAGGTTTGAACTCTCAAGGTCTCCTCTAGTATGGTAATACTTAAACATACATTCTTAAAATTTTTTCAAGAAATATCGTAAATGCAAAGTAAAGTATATTGGAGACGCAATAATGCTGTGAAACATATAACTGAGGAAATGTATCGATTGGAATGCTGCCTTATGTAAGCAATAACATGACAATATCCAGGAAATAAAAATTAACTCTCGTACAGGCCAGCTCAATTGCCAATTCTTAACTCTATTGAAAAGCTTTAGAGAACCGTAAATCGTACAATTAAAACAGATTTCTATACCAAACGCATGGTCCTAAGAATTACATTAGGAGTTGGTTCAATATCTCGTAAATTATGATGCCGTCCTTTAAATAAATAAAACGATATCGGCTACATGTTTTAATTTTAAAGTTTGTAATAAAACTTGCTTTAGTATTGACTATGCATGCAATATTGTTAGGCTCTGCGGGTCTCATATGAGTAAAATGAGAACTGATTTTCGTCTCTCCTTAACGGATATCTATTGCATTATTGTGGTTCTCACAGGCCACTGCCCTGTTGGATGGCATGCCGATATGATTGGCATTCCCTCAAATGATTTCTGTAAGAGCTAAGAAAAAAGAAGGGCACCATCTTTCACCTTATGTGTCAGGCAGGCATTTTTGAGTTTCCATTTTCTGTCATTTTTGATCAACAAAGGGTTTAATTCCATAGCAAGATCTATTTAGACGTCGGTACGGTTTCCAATAACGAATGTTGGATCCAAGGGTTGGATATTGTGATTTGTGGCATTACAATGGGCCTAACCTAACCTACCCCTTAATCTGGCTTACTTAATACTTATTTCTTTATTTTGAAAAAAAAGTTTTTAAAAAAATTAATTATTAATTATTTTGTATTTGCATAAAGTGCCAATGTTACATTTATTTTGCTGCAAAAATGGCTGTGTAGTTAGTGCCAGTTGCTTTAGTTTTGATCACCAATGTATTTACTGCATAATTATTATGTCAAATCATATACTGATTTGAATTTGAGGCAACAAGAAAAGTCCCAAAAGGTTTAATAATTATTTTAAGCTTAAAAATCTCTACGTATATTTTACATTTATATTATTATTTTGAATACGAAAAACATAATTTTTGAAAAGTAGCTGAAAAAACATTTTCATTGGTATATGAAAACTATTTGAAAAACAACCAAATGCTGCTTAGTTTAAAGCAAGCTTGACTAGAGTCATAAAAGTGCATTCTAATGAAATAAAATGTTGAACAAAAATAGAATTTTAATTCAAATAAAAATAAACACATACAAAAAAAATTAATTCAATAAGCAAAACATAAAAAATAAATTAAATAATGACAATAGAAAAAAAAAACAACACAACAAAAAACTCACGACGAAAACATAATAATACAATAAAAAAAAGGAATACAAAGTGATGAATTGTATACCGTTTAATTTTTTTCTTTTGATTTTAAATAGTATATAATAAAGTATTAATTTTTTTTTGATTTTTATTATTAATTTTTTCTTTTCAATATACGATAGTAAATTTATATGAATATGTTTTGTTGTTGTATATGTGCGTTTTATCTTCTTTTTCTTTAATTTTATTTATTTCATTATTTATTATAATTATAGTTAAAGTAGTTATAATAGTATTTTTTTTTTTGATCGCTATACAATTATGCATAAAATTTTGTTAAAAAAATTTTTTTATATGTACGTTCATATAGTTATAAATAACAAACATAAAAAAACATAAAAACAATATACAATCATTTACAATAGTTTTTACAAACGAAACTGTATGAAGAAATGAAACTTTAACAAAAAAAAAATAATAATTTAAATTAATAAATTTTCCTTTTGGAAATACCTTTAAAAAATTGTTTAAGGAAATGTACGAGATGTTTATGAAAAAGATAATACAGCAGAAAAAAAATCCCAAATGAAAAATAATACATAATTAGCTGTAATAATAATAATAATAAAATAAAAACAATGCACAGTAAAATTAAGCCGAATACAAAAGGAGGTGTGATAATAAACATGAACAATAACAAGTGAAAACTGAAAATGTATATGTATATGGATAGTGTGGGTATAGAGTATCGTAATGCGAGCTTTTAACAGTGAAAGAGTGAAATAAAATGAGTGGAAGTGAGAGTGATAAACAAATATAAACAGGTGTAGTGGCGTTCAACATTAAGCTGCTTGTGTGAGAACGTATAATTGAAAAAAGTGCCAACAATAATTTAAATTCAAATACAATTTAAAAAGAATTTCTTTTTTAATCTAAAGGAAATGTATTTTTGAAAAACGTTTAAGAGAATAATAAAAATTAACCATTTTTTTATAATTTTTTTTTATTATTTTTTAGAAACATTGTTTAAAAGATTTCAAAATATTTGTTTTAGGCAAAATATTTGTCTTGCAAAAAAGGCAAACTATCATAAAGCGTACATTTTTAAAGCCAACCGAGTTAACGGTTCAGCTTTACACAACATTTTACAAATTTGTATGTAAAATGTATATTTTTAATTGAAATTTTTTTGTTATCCTCTTAAATTGTTCAACTAAAGTTAATGGAAGTGTAGGCATGTTTCTTTTTTGTTTTAAAGAGTGGAAATATGTTTTGTTTTCTTAAGTTTTTCTCAAAGTTTTTCTCTTTAGCTTAAGAAATGTTTTGATTTTTTATCACTAAAATCTATCAACAACAATTAAAAGAAAATTTATAAAATATAAATAGACTAAAACCACTTTGGATAATTTAATGTCTAAAAAAGTAAGGACTATAAAAACTGCTTATACCATCATAATTGGTCTCAATGGGTGACAAGGTAAAGTCCAAACGTTGAGCCACATTCTTGTCGTTTTTAATATGGATTTGTTGTGGTACACTGGCCTGGTAGCTGTAACAGAGTAAACATATTTGGTTGATACAAAAAAAAAAAAAAAAAAACGAGACAAAAAGAAAGAAAGAAGAAAAAAGTCACATAAGACACATTTACATATATGGTGAGGGGGTATGGTTAAAAACAAGTTGTAAAATTGTTACATAATATGCAAGAGACAACGTTGCAACAATATTTTACAAAATAAGTTGAAAAAAAAAACTTAAAAAAATAAAAAGTAAACCGAAAAAAAGTAAAAGTTAATAATGGAAATCTTACCCGAATGCCAATGCCTGTATATTATAGATGCCTGGTGTAAGTAAACGCAAATATTCGCCTCTACGCGTGGTGCGTATAGGCTTATCTTCCAAACCGGAAACCACAATGGTTGCATCATGTATAGGATAACCATTGACATCTTTAACAATGCCCTTAACACCCAAATGAGCCAGTTTTAAAAGATTCAATAAACTGCGCTTGTTATGCTGCCATTCCGAAGGCAAAGCACTAGCTGGTGGATATTTACAACATGACAGTTCAATGGTCAATTCAAAACAATTGCTAAAAGCATAATTAAAATCTTGCATGCCACCATTAAGTTCATACCAATGGGCGCCATTTGTAATGCCATTGGGAAAGGTATCATTGCAGTTATTGCCGTTACGCATGATGGGATTATTGTCGGAATATGTATGAGCCATCAGTTTAAAGACACGATCGTCGGGTGTTAAACTATCCTCACAGCATTCATGATGGGCTCTGTAAAGAAAGAGAATTAAAAGGAAAATTAAAAAACTGATTTTTAAACAAAAATCCAAAGTAAGGCTTTAAAAATTAATTAAAAAACTAATTATTTTTATTTAATTAATTAAATAGGCCAATAACTTACAAGGAATTGTCATATGGATAACTGGCGACTACAGCACCACCATGAAAATTGGCTGATAAAACGAATGGTTTATTTAAAATCCATTCAATCAAAGCAGCAGTTTCTGGCTGTCTGGTTTGGGCGCGTAATTGTATTTGCTGTTGGGTTTCCAAACGATCTGGAAAATCGCGATTTAAATCTACACCGGCGGCATTTGTACGGCCAACATAATGCGGTAAAGACTCACAATTGCCCTCCTAGAAAGAAATAAAAAAAGGGAAGAAAATATTAATTTAAATACAATTACAGTTATATTTAGTAATACTCTATAAATTTCAATTACTCCCCCATGGAAAAGACATCAGCATAATGGCCTTTTTTTTCTGCAATTTAGCTGGCATTAATTATACAGTTTTTCGTAATGACTACTTAAAAGACATGCATAAGGTTTTTTGCAAATAATTTTTAAGTGCCTCTTGTAGACAAAAAAAAAATCAATAACTATTGTTATTTGCCTAAACAAACAGCAATAAAGAAATGTCAATTGATTGGCAGAGACAATTACAAATTACAAAACATACAATATAAGGCGTAGTAAAAAGAAACATGAAATTGTAAGCATTATTTAGTGTAATTCGATTGTTTATATTCAGGTCAAATATGCATATGTATATTTCATATATATCACCTTGACGACTACGCTGATGAAATCTGCTTGCAACAAAAATTTTTTTTACCATCAATCTTAACTTGGCTACAGATTCCAATGCAGCCGTTTTCGCTTAACGTTATCGTAAATGACTTCAAAATTAAACTTCAATTTTAAAAATTAATCGAATCGCAGTTGGAAATTTATTTCCAGCCTTTTTTTGTTTTGACTAATAAAAGACCATACATTTTCTTTGTGTCCAGCCTAATTAATACGGCACCAGGTATCAAAGTAATGGATTCATAAAGCCTTTTTACATCTTCAACCGCTTCACAAAATTTTCAAAGAAAAGTTTTTTACAACGAAACCTTAACTTTGCTACACCAACTAGCGTCAGCCAATCATTTTTATACTCCGCGATTTTTAGATCGTCTATTGAAATAATAAAGAATTTCGTTTTACTACACTTTTTGTATTTTTGTAAGTGAACACATACCATAATTATGGCTTAAAATAAAAATTGAAAAATTAAAACGTTTTCAATTGAATTTATAAAAAAAAACAAAACGCAAATAAAACAAACGTGTTTCAAAGCTTTTATGGCGTAAAACGCGGCTATATGAATTGAATCTCGTTTTATTGTTTTTGTTTTCCGTGTAAAACCTAAAATATACGATAAAAAAAAATAAATTCTAAATTAAAGCAATGACACCAGCAACAAACAGAGTAATTAGAGGAGAGTTAGTTAAAGTATTTACATTAAAAACAAAATAATTGTTTTATTTTAAATAATGGAAATATTAGAAAAAAAAAACAATATATTGTGGTGGTAGTTGATATTTTTATACAAATGACTGTCATCTTTACGACCGAGTAAATAAAGGAAATTATCCAATATGAGCCTGTAAATTGACTGTAACACATAGAAGTTCTACAAGCTCAAAGTTTTGTTTATCTTCCTTAACTTAAAGAAAATGGTTTAAGTTTTTTTCTCAATATTCTCAAAGTAAAAAAAAAATCTTTAAAAATAATTACGAAACATTTACAATTCTATTATATTTTTAATTACAAATGCATGAACTGCCCTAATAACTCAGTTTAATAACAATATTTTCTTATGCAGTACTGAAATGAAATTAACATAAAAATAAATGAGCAGCAATGGATTGATTTACCATAAGTTCCGCGGAGGTTGTTTTCTATTTTGTTAGAACAAAAACAAAAAATATATAAAAAAATATGAATAAAGAATTGCATTTTTTTGTTTACAACATTACATGCCAGACATTCTTTTTGCATATTCTAAAGTATGTATTTATGAATGAAATTAAACAGAATTGCAGTGTTTTATTAAAACAAAAAACTGGTGTTTTATACGTAGTTTGTATGCAAAAAATTAAAAAAAAATGTTTTAAAATAATTAATTTTAAAAAATTGTTTCTTTTTCATGCGATAGGCGATTAATTAATTATTTTCAAATTTTTTTAAGGTTCATTCAACTCTCTCATTGTATTTGTTTTTGTTTTGATTTTGATTTTTATTTTTATTATTTTAATAGAAACCAGTATTTGGTTTTTTAAAAATTTTATCATGTTTTACAATGTTTTTTTAAAACAATACCTGAAGCATACCTCAAATAGTTTAAACAACTTGCAAAAAAAAATCAAATAATTTATGGTAATAAATTTCCAAAACGACAAAACTAAACCATTTATAGACTTAAAGGTCTCTGTACACAAAAAAAGTTCAAAGATCTCATGACTTTCGTTAATGTTTCCATACTGTGTGTTGTTTTTAAATTACTTTACTTGTAGTCCCAGTACTCATTTCATAAAAACGAATGGAGTACTTACTGACTCAATTCCATTCTAATCTTA
Source organism: Sarcophaga carnaria (assembly GCA_958299815.1). Lineage (NCBI taxonomy): Eukaryota > Metazoa > Arthropoda > Insecta > Diptera > Sarcophagidae > Sarcophaga > Sarcophaga carnaria. Next base: position 3,042,586 of record OY283149.1, read on the forward strand.
AAGAAATCGAATGAAACTCGAATATTTGAGTTAATAAAATATGAATGGAAATACGCAGAAATATGGATGAATATGTCAATGGCGCTTGTAGGGTCCCACTCTAAGCCTATAAAAATTTAAATATAATATGCAGAATTACAAAATCAGTTAACTGGCACACTAACCCCTTTTGTAGATCGATTTTTTTAACGTAGTAATAACACTGACAAGGCCAACCGTCTTAATTTATTATTCAGTGTGAAATATAACAGTTGTGCCAATGGTTTTCCCCAGAGTATGAGGTCTATGGGAACACACCAATTCTTAACTTGACTAAACTGGTTAAAATTTGTCTTAAAATTAACTCAATCGGCCGAACAGATCCGGATTAGAGGATTAGAGTCTCCTTTAATTTATATACTGATGCTGTATATAGATTAAGGACAGTACAATAGATCATATGGTTGATGTACTCTAACAGCTCTGCATGGCTATACAAAACGAAAGAGAAAAGAGTAAAGAAAAATAGGAATATGGCAAGAGACTGGTGTACATTGAAGAATTTTAATTTGATACGATTTCCTTAAATACTTGATTTTTTGTATAAAAACTGTTCTGGTTTTAAAAATGTACACCAACAGCAATCAATGTCATCTAATAACAAAACATGTGATCAAATAGAAATACAACTGGAAATACATACATACATATGTATGTTATAATATACAATATTATATACAAAGTTTTTTTTTCACTTGAGTTGTCAATATTATTTAACAAAAAAGTTTTTTTTTAATAAAAGTTACGTTTTTAGCATTTTAAATATTTTCCTCTACAAAATTTAAGCGCATCCAAACCTAAACAAAAATTACAAAAGCAAACAAAAATTTGTTTTAAAACCAAAGAAAAGAAAAAACAACAACAAATAATAATAAACAATTTCGCCATTAAATAATACTTATGGCCTTACCAAATAAATTAAAAAAAAAACGAAAAAAAAAGTCCAAATTGTCGTCTAAATTTATTTAATTTTTTAAGTGCATTTTAAATGTGTTAAAACAAAATCATTCCTTTAAACCTAAAGACGCAACAAAACGCTGAAATTTGAATCGAAAGTCACGTTACGTTACTATTGAAAATAATCACAAGTCAAGAAATACCCAAAGGTAGAAAAAATAAATAAAAATTAAATAAATTATTAACATAAAATACGTGTAGTGTAGTGTAGTACCTAGAATTAAAAGCCTAAAATCAACTGTTTAGTTATGCCTGAGCGGCTGCCTGCTTAAATGTGAAACCCACCATCACTAACTGTTTAAATAAAACATGGCCTTGGTAGTATGTATTAAAAAAAACGGAGGCATAAAATCAAGTCAAAGTTATAAAACCATAATCATGATCTGCCATTATAATGAAACACTAACATTTCAATTTAAAAACAGAGTTTTTGACAACGTCTCTAAGCGGAAACTTATAAATACTTTGCGTAAAAATAGACCTAGACCACTTGCTGAGATTGAGAATTTAAAAAAAACCGCAGAATATTTATGACCACTTTACACCTCGTTAGTCTAACAAAAAGTCCAATAAAATACACGCTTACATCCTTTAAAAATGATTTTTGACTTGTGGGGACTGGTCAGCGAATCCCACAATGCATTATAGAGTGGAGTTGTCCTTAGCTGTCATATCCATATGTGGGAGTTTGTTCCTGTAAAAGTTTAGCCTGTCACTTGTAAATTAAGTCGATTCAAACCTAATATTTATAAATCTTCCTCTTTCCTTTCTCCCATAACATATTTTACTAAATTCCAGAGATGAAACTATCCTGTTAGAGACTAAATCTCCTGGACATTGAAGAAATCCCAGCCGAGAATCATGAGTTTTTATCTCCTCACGCCTGGGCAGAGACAATTCAAATACTAATTCATGCCCGCAAGGCGATTGATCAGCCCGAAGAAGTCTCCTAAAGTGAGGCTGACAGCCAATACCAACTATTTTAACCCATTTGGAAATTTAAGCGACAAAAATAAGCCTTAATTGGGTATAATTTGTATATAATTTCAAAGGTATGGAAAATGCGAAAGAAGCCTATGGTTAATTATAAAAAAATAAGAACCCTTACAAATTACCAAAACGAATTTCTTTCATTATTTTAAATGTCAAATGACGTGTACACTATGCAGTAAGTAAACTTGTTGATTTATTATTCATGCCAAATATTTTTTTTTTTTGATTACTGTGTTAATTTTCTGTTTGTTTCATTTTTTTTTTCTGGGGAGATACACACACACTTTGCCGGCCTGTTGCCTTATAAAGTTTGCAATTCTTTTTTCTTTTTTTGAATCACTTTTCTGGAAACTGGTTTAACAACAGCTGTTATCAGTAATTCCATAACACTTATCAGAGAATTTGTATCAGTTTAACATACAATATTTACCTGAGAACGTTCAAAACCATCCGGATTCATGGTGGGCATAAGGTATATATCGGTGCTGTTGATTAATTGGGCCACATCCAAATTTGTGTGATAGTTATAAAGCAAGTATTTGGCCAAATAAACTAACAGCTGGCGGCCAATGGTCTCATCGCCATGCATGTTGCCTACATACTTAACCATGGGCGTTAATAGCGGCCTTTGACGTACAGTTTGACCTATTTGCAGAACAATTAAGGGTCTACCCTCCAGGGAACGTCCAATGGTCTCGACACGAACGTTTTCTGGAAACTGTTTGGCTAAACGAGCAAATGTATCTTCCAAATCAAACTGTGAGTCATAGTGTGGACGCTGCAAGAAACTTTCATCTTCTTTGATAATATAACCTTGACATAAACTTGGTATACAGACTACCATTATCAACATCATCATAATGAAGCTGTTTAATGCAAATATTAAAGAATCCTCTTTTTGTGTTGTTTTATGACGTTGGAGGTGTGAAGCTTCTGTGGCGCATTTTGCCATCATCTTTGTATTGAATGTCAACATATTGGCAACGAACAATGAGCCGTAATGGCTGGCTGGATGGTTGGGTGCTGGCTGGTTGGCTGCTGGCTGATTAGTTATAATTAAAGCGAAAGTGGCGCTGTTCTCTTGGAGGTAGTAATGAATTGACGTAGTTGCCTTTCCCTTTTCCTTTTAAAAGTTTAGAATTTCTTGCTCTTTTCTTGTGCTTTATTTGTGCTTTTTTTCTTTTATCTGCTTTCTTTCAAATTTAACTAGAAATGACGTTGGAGTTAAGTTACACGCGTAGGTGTTTATGATATTTTTGTAACTATTTTTAGCTTGAAATGTTCTTGGTGAATTCAACAAACAAAAATGATATCTTTGGTATACAAATACTGTTAACCACCGTAGTTATATTTGGCCTTTAAATGAGTTGTTGGAAGTTCAAATTTCAAAACTTTGCTCCACTTTTTGTTTCTGTTTTTCTTTCACCGATTCTCCTCAATTTATGTTCGGTTTTTAATGCAGAATCAAAATCGTGTTCTTTGCCTTTCCAATGTTGAATTAACACTTTGGTTAGAATTAATGTTAATTAATCGGAAAAAACACAACAAAACACAAAAAAGAGTATTAAATTTCACTTAATATTTCCTTTCTTAAACATTTTTAACTCCCTTGTCTTTTTGCTGATGATGATGTTGACGATGTCGATGACAACGTTGACGACGTTGGAGAAGAAGTTCTTCCCACCGAGTGTGGTTGTGATTTTTGTTCAAGTATTTTTTGAGGTATTGATTTTTGTTGTCGTTTTACTTTTAACGTGTATTGTTCGTTTTTAATCCGTGCTCATCCAGTGTTGCTTCTCTTTTCGATAAGTACAAAAGACTAACTGAAGCAATTTGCTTGCTTTATAAATACGTGATATGTTGTGTTTTTTCTTTACTCAGTTTCAATAATCCACACAGCCGTCAATAACGGCAGCAGAGTAGCAACTTGACTATACAATTCCAAAAAAAAAAGTGGTGCAAGCGCATGTTATGTGAGGTTTTTTTTCTTTGCTTTTATTTTTGCCTCTGGTTTAATTTTCTCCTTTTATTGCGAATTACACACACACAGAGCGATAGAGAGAGAGAAAAGTCCCAGAGAATTGAATTGAGAGTAAAGTTGGTGTTTAAAAATACAATAATAATTTGGGGGATTTTTTGCTACTCTATTTTAAGGGTAATTTTTTAGTTGATGATAAAAAGCGAGGGTTGTTACAAAAGTGTTAATATAACATTAACAATTTTGAAAATTAAATAAAAGAATAGCCGCCAATTATTGATAATAGACAAATCCAGCATAAATATAACACTTCACCATTTTAGCCTCGAAATGCCGATTATTCAACTTGATTGATGGCTGTGTAGTTCAGGAAGCCCAGAGAGTTATTCACGTTAACTTTTTTGTACACCTGCATCTCTTTATATCCAAAGCATGCTCCAGCAAAATCATCATGTGTTCTTGTACGCTTATAAAAAAACCAAAACTTTGAAAACACTACACGTGTTTACGGCTTCAATTTATTCTCTTTAATACTTATAGCTTTGTACTCGTAGTTGTACTTGTTAACGGGAGAAATAATCTATCAAAAAAGCCTCTCTGTTTACATTCTCCCATAAATCGATTTTTTTCTTTTTTAGCGTTACTTCTTTGTTGTTTTTATTATCATTTTGCAATTTCGCAAATATAGCACACACTACTCAAACGAGTTTTGAACTTTTGATTTGTTTTTCGTTTTAAGAGAGCACCATAATATAAACATTCTTCCCACTCTCCATTTTTAGCACTCTCTCTCTTTGTTTACAACTTTGAATATTGCAAAAAACTACACATATCAGTGTTGCAAAATTGGAATTTTTAAATGGTACTGAACTATAACTGAAAGAGTACTTTTTTGCATCAAATGGTACTTTTGTAAAAAAAATACATACATACATACATAATTGGTCATTATAACTCTTTAATCAGGATTATGACCTAAATTCTCACGCCACTTATTTTGTGTGTGTTAATTTTATACATGAAGTTCGGAACCTACTGTTTAAGGTCGACTCCGAACGAAGGATTTTTGAGAAACTTTTCATGGCAATTTTAGTTACCCTCAGAGTTTTTGCCAGAAATCCGCTGAGAGGAAGACGCCGAAGAAATATTTTCGTTTTGTTGGAAACGTATAATAAACCAACACACTACCTACTAGACTGTGGTGAATTTACTTATTAGCGCTGCTAGATCTTCTGATAATGTTCTTTGTTGATGTTATCCTATATGGAAGATCAAAAGTTTTCTGTGGAGTAAGCCACTTAACTTTTTTAATTCTTAAAATTGAAAAGTGAGAAACTCATGACAAATATATTGGTTCTACATACATACATACATAATAGGTCATTACAACCTTTCAGTTAGGATTACGCCCTAGTTTCTACCACCACTTATGTTGTGTGTTAGTTGTTTGTATACTGCTGTATTTGAATCGATGAGGATTGGCCTTTGCGCGCTCCCTGCTACAGAACGCAGTGTATAATAATGCCTTCAACAAAGATGTTGAACGTGCTTCTTTAGCCTGTATTACGACCAAGCTTCTCATACCACCCACGTTGTGTGCGTCAATTTTTATCCATAAGTGGTGGAAACTACAGTTAAAAGTTGACTTCAAACGACAGATTTTTTTGAGAAATTTTCCTTGACAATCTTATTTACTCTCAGGGTTTTTTCACGAAGACTTTTGAGAGGAAGTCGCCGAGATGTCTAATCATTACAAACTTTTAATCCGGATTATAAAGTTTATGCAAGAGTAGCTTAACAATTTAACGTCGATTATGAACGACAGATTTTATTCACTCTCAGAGTTGTTGCTAGAAGGTGAAGAAAGGCAAATTCAAAGAATGAATGTATCGCATTAAGTCTCTAATAGATGATTCACCGTGGGTTCATGTCTAGTAAGCCAGCACACTACCTACTAGACTCTGTATTTTTTTACATTTAATACACATACGACACGGAACAGAAAAACTAACGACTTATTCGTGCTCCTCACAGAGAAGACAAAACATCTGATTCCGATCGTAACAAAACGTAAAAACCCCGTTTATTCAAACATCGGTGGAACGTTCGTTTTTAGCATATGAAGAGCAATGCAAATGCTTACCGATATAACAATACGATTCTGCAAGCGTTTTAATTGCGTTTCGTATTCAAAAAACGAAGGTATGTTCCGTGAACGTTTGACAAACCGGGGCTAAAGGCTGATTCTACCTTTAGCATTGCGTTGAACATGTTGCTAATGCATTAATAGTTGAAAAGCGCACGACATAAAATATGTAATAATAAAAAAGTACTGAAAACGCCGAATGGGTACTGCGGTATTTTTTAAGTGAAAAAGTACTGAAAAAAGTACCAAAGTACTGAATTTTTCAACACTGACACATATTACCCAGAAAGCTTATCACATTACGTTGTTTTTTGTTATTTTTTTTTGCTTTGCCTTATCTCAACAAGTTATCAATGAAAGGGCAGAGTTTTAACAAAAATAGTTTGAGAAAGTGGGTATTATTATTGTTATCAGTAAAATAAATATTATTATATTGGAAATATTATTATATTATATATAATATTATTATAATATATTTTTATATATTAAAGGAAATGTTAATACAATAACAATATTAACAAATTAGAGAGGGAGGAAGAGAGAGAACAGAGTATGAAAGTTATTATTGAGTAGTTAAATAATGGTGTTATTTTCGAACGGTTAACTTTAAAGAGTAAGAGAGGAGTTTAGAAAGAGCACAATAGTTTAAAGCTTTACTTGAGTTTTGTTTTTTGTGTGAAATATTATTTGTAAGAGAAGCTTTAAATTACTTTGAGCTTATGTATTTATTACAAAAACAATTGCGAATTACCCACATACATTGTTGTTGCAACAGTTTTTTATTTTTAAACTCAAAGTGTTTATCTGTTTGCACATGCACTACTACTTGTAGCTGTACCGTAAATAATTTTGTAAACAAATCACATTTTATAGAGGCTCTAGGCGAATACTAAGTGCACGCTATGGATAGAAAAAGAATTTTCTTTCCTATTTTTAATAGAATTACAATTTCGAAGAACACAAAAACCTAAATGTGTTTCGAAATTGATGATTAACTGAATATACTTTTTGTTTAATTATATACAACGTGAGTAAAAAACAAAAAATCCCCTTTCATCTGTGAACAAATGATGATGAAGGCATATTTTTTATTGTCAGGTTGGGTTTATTTATTTCTTTTTTTTTAATTGAATTATTATACACAAATTCATACATCCATTATGGTGATAATAAAATGAACTAGAGTCTGACAATATTTTATTCAATTCAATTGAAATCAAAGCAAAAAAATTTAATTTAATTATTGAATGTTTGAAACTAATTGCTGTTGTTCAATTCGTTTGACGCGAAAATTTGCAAAAAATATTTAATTATCACAGGAATGGTCTAATATCTTCTAAGATATCCGCCGCTTGCATACATCACAGGTAGCAAAAATACTTCACGTGTTTTATGATCTGATTGAGTGTTACAAAACATAATTATTAGAGGCATTTCTTACACATATTTCAAGTATTTTTCTTTCTTGACAACACGATAGTTGTTTCCCAGGATTCTGTTGTGGAACCACTACATTATGGAAAATTATGTTTGACAATGTGTTTGTTCTGAGAATAACTGATGAGATAATAATCGTTACGGTAGGTAAATATAAATATAAACATGCACCAATACTCAAACAATGCAATTAGACTGACTGCAAAAGGATTGACCCATTGATCCATGTAAGTCGGGCTGAAAAGTAGGCAAAAAAAACTTGTCCGTAAACCAAAAACAGAATTAAGAAGCACTATAAACACCTTTTGTGATGCTTCAAATTTCTGAGAATAATAATTGGCCTAAGTATATTGGTAAATATGGGAAAACGGAAGCAGAGAAGTTTAACCAAGGGTAAAAAACCCTATATAGTATAGATATAGTAGATATTTCTAGAAGCATCAGCTTAAAGTTGTTTATATTATTATATTCAGAAATTGTCCTTAATATCATAGCAAATGTCCAAGCTTTAAAGTTTGGTAAAGGGAAACTAGGTGGGAGAAAACTGGAGCGAAAGTTCCTGCGGAAATACCAACGAATTTAAGAAAATACTCTTTGTAATCAATGGAAGCAAAAGTCTTATAGAGACAACTAAAACTGGACCAAATGTCTGGCATATATCCATCGGATTGTCGCCTTAAGTATTGCAGGAGTTTGGAGATGATATCTTCATCCTCGGGCGGTCACACTAGTAGTCCGAAATCTATTCCGAGGTTAACCATTCTCATTCCGAATTGGGAAGACAACTGTAGTGTTTTTCATGCAGTGATCTTTAGAAAATGGAGAGCAATTGAGGCCGAAGACTTTCTAATACAGAAATAGGTCGAAGAGAAGTGGCAGAGATATTAGTAGAATAGGCCGAATTGCTATGAGGTTTCGAAACGAGCCCCTTATGGGATATTGCGTGTGCATTTAATTTATTGAAATAATTTAGCAGCCAACAGAATTACCTTTTCATTATAGATTTGGTGTATAGCAACTTAATTTATGTACAATATGATAACAAAAAAATAACACCCACGCCGTTTTTAATATGAAATTATCTTATCCTTTTTGTCAATAAGTAACTGCATGAATAATTGAATGAGGGCATAAGGGACCGGATTGTACGTTTATTTCAATATTTATATATTTGATGAGTTGATATTTTGATGACGTTAAAACAGCGAAATTATTATCATTGTCTATCGTTATTGTAATATGTTTATTTATAATTTATTATGTCATAAAAACAAGAATAATCACAACGACAAGTGACGTTCAAAAAGGATTTTCATTTTTACAAACATTTGTTTTTGCTGAAGAATTGTTTTTCACAGTTTTTCTATTTTAGGATTTCCTAGAGAGCGAGAAAATTTCTTGTTAATATTCATAGAATTTGAAAATGAAAAAAAAGTTAAAACAAACGTGTGGTTTCTAGTAGACGTAATAAATGCAAATAGACGACAACCTTGAATGTTAATGTCAGTTTTAAAGACGTGGATACGTTTAAAGAATCCAAATAAAGCCAATGGAGGCGGTATTAGAATTAAAATTCTAAACACTTAAGCAATAAAACGCTCCAATTAAAGTTTATTGGCCGATATAAAAAGTTTATACTATCGCTTACTTTAAGATGGTGTTGATGACCAAAGGAATCCTTATTCGAAAGAGAAGCTATGAGGGTAAGAATAAAAATACTTTTAATCTGTCCTGAAGGCTCTTGTGATAGCAACCTCCTATCAGTTTTGCTTAATTAAAACTCACTTAAGTACACATATCGGACAGTTGTAATGTTACATGAAGACATGTGTGTAGATATAAAGCAAGATTCTTCAGCTCAAAATTTGTCAGTGCCCAATTAATGCCTCTGCCTAGCGGTATACCTATAATCCTATGTAGATTGACATTCGTTAGGAGGGAACCTGCTCCAGCAAGTTTGTCAGCTTCATAATTACTGGTATCTAGTGTAACCAGGAACCCATAATAAACTCACACAACACTGACGCGAGAAGCAATCAAGCTCCACAAGGTTCTTAGCAGTTAGACACTTATGCTTCAACAATGTAGCCACTCAGGCATCAATGTCAAAAAGTAGACTGAGAGTATCTTCACTAGACCCATTCCATCTTTTAGCTGCAACAGGAATTTCACTATTCACTGGCCTCTCCCAGTCCAAACTATTCCTCAGTTCTAAAACTGGACAGAAGAAGCTCGGGGTGAAAGTCATAGACCAAAATCTGCAAGTCATCGGCAAAAAAAAAATGCAAATCATCGACCAAAAACTGCAAGTCATCGTTACAGATGGGTCCAAGGTGCAATACGGTGGCGTTCCATGTCCTCTTGTAACTTTTTAACGATCGGCTGTGTTCGATATGACAGAGACAAGATATTAAAACTTCTAAAAAACTCTCACCATTCTATCTTCAAACTCATACAGGGTTTTAATGGTCATTGGGCCATAGGAGTACATGCGAAAAAACGAGAATACACTTTAAAAATCGCTTTAGAAGTTTCAGAAACACTTCTGAATGGAAAACAATCATGACTCTTATCCTTCTTTCTTCCTCATTATTTGTTTAATTCATCATCTATAGTCTTAATTTGGTTTCAAAACTGCACTCTGGTGCTAATACAAAATAAATTTTCATTAAAGAAAATTCAAAACACATGCCTTGACCATTTATTTAAAGGTTGGGATTGTTTTGAAGACCTGCTGCTGCTATGAATTAAAAAAAATGTAAATTTTTGAATTCCAATGCAGCAAAGCATCTTCAGTAAAACCACTTAAAGACCAAAAAAACCAAGAAGAAAAGAACAAGAAAAACAACACTTGTGTCACGAAAACAATATGGTTTATCGATTTGAAATACGGTGTACTTGAAGCAAGATTGTCATTGCATTTGTAATTTAAGAAAAAAAAAAGAAAAATAAATTTGTTAAGAAGAGTATTACCACAATCAATACAAACAAACCACCAATCAATAGGAACATGTATAAACAAACGAACGAATGAACGAACAGCCACCACAAATTTGCCTTCAATAATTAAAAGTCTACTTAGTCAAGTGTATGTTCAAGAGAATATATCGTTTTCTAAGTATAATACCTATACACTTCAAGTGGCAGCGCAAAACGACGTCAGCATACCTCACCAAAAAACAAAAACAACAACAAATAAAAGGCGAAAAACACAACCAAAACCACGTACACATAAATGTTTTCAAGTCTAAGAAAACTTGGACTTGACCAATATAATGTGATATCGTGTCTGCTATGTCTGTCTGTTTTCTTTTTTTTTTATAGAAAATCAACTCAAAATCTGTGCGATTTAAGTGAATAATACATGTGTGGTGAACAGATTCACGCATATAATGGTCTCAATAAAGAAACGGAAGTTGTTGCAACAAAATAAAATAAAATCTATAAAAAAGATAAACAAAAAGCGACCAGAGAAGAGTAGCAGAAAGTCATTGAACTGTGAAAAGTTGTAAAAAGAAATGATGCCAGATAGAACAGAAATTTTGAAATTTCTTATAAAAAAAACCTAAATTTATAATTAATTATTTTATAATGCTTTGATCTTCAGCAGGTCAATGAGAAACTCCTTCGAAATAACCTTGAGCAAGTAATTAAATACTGTTTCACTCTCTTCCTTGCATCTGCATAAATGACCCACATTATGCGGTAATAACTTTAACAACGTCGCTGTGTGTGCTCCTATTGAGTTTAGACTTTCAGTGCGCCCCTTAGCTATCTTTGGGTAAATATGTTATGCTATCATGCCCGTATCCAATGCTGCTTATGAGGCATTAACGAAATTTAATGCCCTACCTTAAGCTTAAATACTATCAATAGATTTCCCGATGTAAAATGTTGGGTGGTTGTGTCATTTATCAGCTCTGAAATTTCGCATAGTACCTCCGTGGCCCAGTATCCATATGATATGAATGCTGTACTGCTCGTTAAGAGATCTGCGGTAGTCACAACCGTCTTCGATGAAATATTGCGTTTTCCATAAACCATTACAACGTCCTTACCCGGCGACAGTGAAAGGTTTCCGCCATCCACATATTCATTCAGTGTTCTTTTGACGATGTTAGTTATACCATTTACAAATTACCTCCTTCCGGAATGGTTGTCTCCTGAAGTTCCCAGAGAACTCATAGGGCGGCGCCGTGTAATATATGTTCTGTAAAGTTACCACTTCCATCCGAATTTTCGAGTGATTAATATTTGATAAATGGAAGTCATCGTCCAAAAACTTTAAGTCATCGACCAACAAAGGCAGGCCATCGACCAAAAATTGCAAGTCATCGAACAAAAAATACAAGTCATCGACCAAAAACTACAACTCATCAACCAAAAAAATGCAAGTCATCGGCCAAAAACTGCAACTCATCCAAATAAATGCAAGTCATCGTTTAAAAAATGCAAGTCATCGAGCAAAACATGCAAGTCATCAACCAAAACATGCAAGCCATCAACTAAAAATAATGCAAGTCATCCACTAAAGAATTGCAACTTGCGAAAAAATACCTACATTTTGTTGGATATATATTGAATAAATGCATACGAACTCAATGAGAATTATTAAAATTTGTAAGTTCATATAAAAAGAGTTAGCTTCGTCGCCTATATCTCTGGTCACAAGTAACACCCGACAGTAAGTGCGCCTGTTTTGGTATTCGTGAGGCCATGGCTATCCAGCCCAATAAGTCCATTTCCCCCACAAGTCCATTTTTTATCCGATTGCTCCCCATTAACACACAGTACTTTTTTGTGATCATTTGAAGAAAACAATTTGCTTCGGCGCTTATATCTCTGGTGCCAAATAACGCCCGAGCGTAAGGAAACCTGTTTTGCAAAACTTGATGTCATGGCTATCGGATCTAGGTCCATTTCTTCCACAAGTTTGAGCCTTTGCTAGTTAAATTCGAATTTATCTTCATACACATTATTATTTGTGAATATTTGAAATTTATGAATAAGTTTTAAATATTTTTTCTTATTCATTTTATTTTATTAACTAAAATAAGTACAGAGATTAAAGAGACTCGATAATAAAGCTAATAAGTATACATGTGATTCAATTCATATTTTTATGTGGAATTCTATTGCTAATATACTCATATTTTTGTACTGAGTCATAGTAAACAGCAATAAAGAGAAAAAAGACCAGAAATAAATGTTTAAAAGTTAAAAAAGATAAAAGGTAATTGGGTTTGAAATGATTAAAAACGCCGGAAGGTTTAAATAAATTTAACGCACCTTTCATTTTTATTGTTTCTCTTTTAAATAGTATTTATTTGATGGAGTACATGTATCAAAATGAGAAAAATGCCAGTGGAGTGATCTAATTATGCTTTTGTTGTACAAAAACTTGATTGAAAAATATTTTAATTACTTTCTCTTATTTAAATATCCACTTGAAACGCTATAGCACCACAAAAAAAAGATCATTTTATACTATACTGAGACAAAAACTATGTGGGTTTGTTAAAAATTTCAACAATGAATAGATTTCTAGACAAAATCAGTAATTTGAATAAATTTGATTGAATTTTTGGTAAATAAACCGGTCAAAATTAGAAAATGTTAAAGAAATACTAAAGCAGTCGGTTAAATGAAACGAAAATAAGAGAAGATCCCATTTCAGTAACCACTAAAAATGGCAACAATTTCGTTAAAACAAAACTAAGATGAAAATAAATTATTTTTCAACTTGTTTTATAGTTGGAACTGTACCGTGTTAGATTAAAAATGAAAATTCAGTACCAGCTGCACGATCACAGGCTCTATTTTTCTAGGAAAAACTTTATGACACTAGAAACTTTGTTACAACATCAACAAGATTTATTAAAAATCTACGAAGCCTTCAAGTAGAATATGTATTCTAAAACGAGTTTCGAAAAACGATTTTGTAATGGAATTAAACAATACAGGAAAAATTTCTCTAATGCCATGAGAAAAAATAGTGAAGGACATTTTCAATCAGTTTTCCTTTCTATTGTGGGTTCTTTTAAAGACCTATGGTAGGTAGGTAGGTAGGTAGGTAGGTAGGTGGCTGCCCTTCCAAGAGAATCGGATGGACACACTTAGGCCACATAGGGCCCATTGTGTTACCACAGTTATCCGAGCTCAATGTAGTTTAAGCTATGGTGTAGTAATTCGGCAAAATGCAGATACTTAATACCAGAGTTGTAAACGAATCATTCATTTTTGAATTAATTCGCGAATCATTCATGCAATGAATTGGTAAAATTTTGAATTAATTCTTTTCTCCAAAAAACGAATTGAATTAAATTTGAATCAATTCATTTGAATTTAGCGAACATGAATTGCAATTCATTTTCAATTCAAATGAATTGGTAAAATGAATTGCAATTCATTTCCAATTCATTTGAATTGAATTGATTTTGAATTAATATAAATGAGTTAGAAAAAATGAATTGCAATTCATTCCCAATTCATTTGAATGGATTTTGAATTAATTCAAATGAGTTAAAATAATAGGTTTTAAATACTGAATGTCTTGTTATTCAGCGTATATCAAAAGCGAAATAAGTAGTACTTGAAGAACCAAACTCCAAACACCAAGTTTACTTCAATTGAATGCAATTCATTTTTGATTTGATAAATTTGAGTTACAAGTTACTTTTGTAACTCATTTGAATTAATTCCAAATCATTTCAATTCAAATGAATTAGAAATGAATTGCGATTCATTTTACCAATCCTTTTGAATTGAAAAATGAATTGCAATTCATTTTGCCTAATTCAAGTGAATTGCAACTCATTTTGCCCAATTCATTTGAATTGGAAATGAATTGCAATTCATGTTCGCTAAATTCAAATGAATTGATTCAAATTTAATTCAATTCTTTTTTTTGTTGAAAAGAATTAATTCAAAATTTAGCTAATTCGTAATGAATTGAAATCAAAAAAGAATGATTCATTTACAACTCTGCTTAATACCCTTACAATGATCATTAAAAAAGAGACGAGAATCCATCATAGTAGCAAGCATCACTCCCACTACCATCACTGTCGTGTGTAAATTGTAAATTACTTAAAAACGGTAGCAAATCACCATCGTTATCTTTAGCTTAAAAATCTAATCAATTGACTTCAGGCCGAAGGACTGCTTTTGTTTAGTCCTGTATTTCTTATTTAAATTAAAGTAATATTATTGTTATTGACATTCTAAATAAAAATAATGTACAACTCACCTTAGCTGCCGCAAAACCATCTGGATTACAGCTGGGCAAAAAGTGAATCTCTGTAGTGTTCAAAAGTTCTTGTATTTCCGCTACTTTGGCATAATTCACGACCAAATACTGAGCCATATACAAGACCATTTGCCGGCCTACAGTCTCATCACCGTATATATTGGCCGAAACTTTAACGATTGGTTTTAAAAGATCACCCTCTAAAACATCACCGGGAGCGCTTACGGCTAACACATTCATATCGCGATCTTGTAACGTTTTACCGATCGAGTATGCGCGCGCCATGTGGGGATACTGACGTTGCAACTCCGCGAACAAAGAACCGATCTCGACGTTATCCAAATATTTTGGTGGTTTAATAAACGATTCATCTTCTACAATTTGCTGAGCATGCGCGACAAAACACAAACAACACAATGCTAACAAAGATGGCCACAACACATACTTGAATGACTCATTTTTATATGGCCGCCATAAGCAGCCTCTAATATAATGCGCATTTGCGCGCATATTTCTTAACTTGTTTCCCTTTTACCACAAAATTTAACTTTTTATAACACTTTTTAATAAAAATATTTACTTTTGCACTTTTTCTTTACATTTATTATAAATATTTTATATTTTTTATACCTTTTAATGAATTTTTAAGGGAATTTCTTATTTTTTTAACTTTGCTGACGTTGTTGTTGGCCTACGACAATTGGCTTTTCTTTTTATTTCTTATTCTTACACTTTTCTATTTAAAATAACTTGTTGTATGTGGAAAAAAGACACTTTTTGTTATAGAATTATATTATTAAAATTATATTTTTTGTGCTGAAGAAATATAAAAACTAAATAACTTTTCCTTCTTTTCTGCAATATCACACCACAGCCATATCTCAAACTAACTGGACACAAATCTACCGTTTTTTCTTGTTGTCTACTTTCTTTTGACACGAAACGTAAAGTTTCTTAAGATTAAAGCTGCCAGATGGTTGACTTTTATTAAAAACGCTGAAGGAAATAATTTATATTTTGTTTAATAAAATTTAAATAATTAATTCTTTTTAAATTTTTAACAACGGGCTTGAAAAGGTCAACTCTGTTGTGCCAATAAGAAAAATTCCTGGCCACGATACATAGTGATCATACAATCGTGCGTTTATTAATTTTGATGCTTAAAACGCTACACATGGGTTACTAACATCTGGCATCACCTTTTGCCATTGTTTATCTGTTTTTAGTGCTTCTCAAACTGTTAAGAGAATAAACAAATAAATTTCCCATTGCATTTTGCAAGCTTGTCAAAAATATACTCTCCCATATGGAAAATTCCCACTTCAACTGTCAAATAATAAACAATTTTTCATTTTAGATCATATTGTCAATTTTTTTTGTAAAAAGTGATTAATAACTGAAGAAAAACTCGAGATTTTTAAGTAATCTAAAAATTTTTTAAATAAATTCAATAAACAAAACGAATTTAAATGTGTGTGGATAGGAATTATCTACCAATTAACGCTCATTTGAAGAGCCCTAACATACAAATTGTGTAAAAAATCTTTAAGGAAACAAAAAAAAAATTTCAAAGACGACATAAAGAAATTTACGACGACATTTAAAAAAGCAAAAACGGGAAGAAGCAGCAGTAGAGACACACCATAAATATATTGAAATAAGTGCTTAAATACGGAAGAAAATTTAACATAAAGAAAACCTTGGAAATACCATTTAAATATCTGGAAGAAAGAAAAAGAGAAAATGCCTACTTCCAGATCCTCAGCTGCAGCCGAAATCGTCCATACTGGCTCGGGACCTCAACCTTTGGTTAAGATTGGCCATTATTTGCTAGGTGCTACATTAGGCACTGGCACCTTTGGCAAGGTCAAGATTGGAGAACATCAAATGACCAAACACAAGGTTGCCGTAAAGATTTTGAACCGGCAAAAGATCAAATCTTTGGATGTTGTGGGTAAAATACGAAGAGAAATACAAAATCTAAAGCTCTTTAGGCATCCCCATATTATCAAGCTGTACCAGGTCATCTCTACACCCACTGATATTTTCATGATTATGGAGTATGTCAGTGGTGGCGAACTGTTCGATTATATTGTGAAGCATGGCAAATTGCAAGAACACGAGGCCAGACGTTTTTTCCAGCAGATTATATCGGGTGTAGACTATTGCCATCGCCATATGATAGTGCATCGCGATTTAAAGCCGGAGAATTTGCTGCTGGATCACAATCGGCATGTCAAAATAGCTGATTTCGGACTGTCTAACATGATGTTGGATGGTGAGTTTCTAAGAACCTCCTGTGGTTCACCAAATTATGCTGCTCCTGAGGTTATATCGGGCAAATTATACGCTGGCCCTGAGGTAGATATCTGGTCTTGTGGTGTTATCCTTTATGCCTTATTGTGTGGTACTTTGCCTTTCGATGATGAACATGTGCCTACTCTATTCCGCAAGATAAAATCGGGCATTTTCCCTATACCGGAATATTTAAATAAGCAGGTGGTCAATTTGGTTTGTCAAATGTTGCAAGTAGATCCTTTGAAGCGTGCCACCATAGAAGAGATTAAGAAACATGAGTGGTTCCAAAAAGATTTGCCATCGTATTTGTTTCCTTCTTCCATAGAACAAGATTCCAATGTTATTGATACCTATGCTGTGGCAGAAGTGTGTTCTAAGTTCGGTGTAAAGGAACAGGAGGTACATAATGCCTTACTAAGTGGCGATCCCCATGACCAATTGGCTATAGCGTACCATTTGATAATAGACAACAAACGTTTTGCTGATGAGGCAGCCAAAACAGAAATCAACAATTTCTTTGTAGCGGGCTCACCACCACCATCTGCCCATTCACCTAATGAAAGTCCTGAAATAACTGCAGGCGGCTCTTCATCCGGTACTTCTACTCCTGGTAGAACTTCTTTGACGCCCTCTATGAAACCACATCCTGAGCGCATAGCACCGATGAGAGAACGACAAATGGCCATGTCTATGGTGCAATCACAAGGTGGAGCTGCCTTTCCTGAAAAAACTGCACGAGGCACACCCATCAAAAGAGCCAAATGGCATTTGGGCATACGTTCGCAAAGCAAGCCCAATGATATTATGCTCGAAGTATATCGTGCCATGAAGGCCTTGGATTACGAATGGAAAATCATTAATCCCTACCATGTACGTGTGCGCCGTCAGAATGCTAAAAATGGCATATATTCTAAAATGTCTTTGCAACTATATCAGGTCGATGCTAAGAGTTATCTCTTAGATTTTAAATCTTTAACCAATGAAGAGGTCGAGCAAGGCGATGATGTTATATTGGAAAGTCTAACACCACCACCCTTAAGTAATAGCGGCATTATGCCACCACAGCCCACCGGGCACCATACTATGGAGTTCTTCGAAATGTGTGCTGCTTTAATCATACAATTGGCACGTTAATTAACACCTTTTTTAAGTAAACAAAAAATTCTTTATAAATATACCATATATCCCATGTATAGAGGTTTTATAAATAGTAAACAAACTTATTTATGGGCTATATTTAATCAACACAGCAGCAACAACAACAAAAATTAAAAATGTTAAATAATAACTCTTTAAAATTGAATATAGAAAGAGAGAAAGAAAAAGGTTTTCAAATTTATTTCTTTTGAAGAGTACAAAACATGAATTCAAATGGTAAATATTTTGAAAATCTTTAAAAAAAAAATCATAAGTAGAATACATATATTGTTGGCTAAAACTTTTAAGGCTGGTACTAGTACATTTCGAAGTTTTATAGCAATTGAACTTTGAGTAGGTTTGCTAGGCAACTAAAAATTTCAAGAACATATTTTGTGATTAATCTTGCTTTGCAGTTCATAAAATATTAAAAGCTTCTAGGTACAGCTCTAAACGTTTTAAATGGCAATATAT
Organism: Sarcophaga carnaria; assembly: GCA_958299815.1. Taxonomy (NCBI): domain Eukaryota; kingdom Metazoa; phylum Arthropoda; class Insecta; order Diptera; family Sarcophagidae; genus Sarcophaga; species Sarcophaga carnaria. The sequence goes on from OY283149.1 coordinate 3,061,294, forward strand.
TGTTCCGTAGGTCTTATCAAATACTAACAAATTCATAAATTACTTTTAAAAAACTACATATAAAGGCTTAAAATTATTTTCTTTATAAAAAAATCGAAAAAAATAAATTAACAGGTGTGTAGTATTTAAAAATCGAGTTCTTTTTTAATCTAAATTCTCGAAATTAAAAACAAAGCGATCAAATCGCTTACATGCCTGCAGTAAACTTTGTGGATATTAATTAAACTCAGTTTATTATATTTTAAAAAGTTGAAAAAAAAATAATTAAAAAAAGCTTGGCTTTGCCTTCTTCCGTAATTTTTTTCCTCCCTTTTTATTATTGTTGTTTTTCTATTGTTTTTGTTTTATTTCTTTTTTTTCCTTTTATTAATTGTTATGGTTTAAAATCAACGAATGCTTTATAAGAAAATTTTTTTAAAACAAATGCTAATGTGGTATTAATAATAACTATTATTCAAATAGTAGATCTATGAATTACTATTATTTTGTTTATTAGTTTGGTCGGAATAATTATATTTTTTTTGTATTAGTTTTAAGTACACATTTATTCTTTTGTTAATAAAGTTATAGAAAGTATTAAAAACAAAAAAAACCTAAAAAGAAGTTTTTAATTCAAATAGTTTTTCAATCTATTCATTATATCATAGTGCACCTTGATTTCTTATGTTGATTAATGCTGTCGGGTTCTCTGAAAGTTCGTATGCTCCAGAAACGAATCACAATCGTCAGTGAGTAATTTGTTAGCAATTGAGACTTGGATCGCATAGCTTACTAGCCTCAATATGATGGTAGGCAAAATCTCTGAGCATCCAAATATGCTATAATACGGCCACACAGCAGATATTCGCAAGAGTTTACCTACTTACTTGAGACGTTAGCCATTCACTTTAGCTGGATTTCAGGAGAACCGGAACTAAATGACTACTTGGACAGTCACACAGTAGAATATACGAGTTTAAAAGTTATCTGGCAGTCCACATCTAAATACCACTTCCTAGAAAATTTAAGGGAGTTATTGTTTTAGTACTTTGTGTAGTGATATTTGCCTGAGGCACTCAAACTGCTGGAAAAACGCTCGGACGGTCACTTTGATATTCAAAGGCTTATCGTCTTTGACAAGTACACAACTTTTAGAATACGTCACTTACCAAAGCCACATTCATCCCTAGTTCAAGAATTCTTATTCAGAGAAAGGCTTTCCAACATAGATTGGTGCACCCATTGTGATGGATGGATTGAAACTGGGATTGTAGCTCAAATGTACCTTGCAACTGCAACATTTTTCATACTTGCTGCAGGTTCTTAAGAAATTTTCGATGATAGTCAAGAAACCCTCAGGGCAATTGGATCGGTTTGGTGCAAGTTGCGAGTGGTGTAAGAATCCAAGAACTCTGTATGGGTCTTTGAATCGGATCGAATTAGGTCCAAGAAATGATTATGAGGTGACAGCACTAGTGAACTAGTTGAATACCGTAAGGAGGGTATTTTTCTTTTCTTCAACTATATGATTAAAAATAATTAAAAAACAATAATAATTCCTTAGCGTAATTTTTGAAAAAAGTTTTTATACTTTAAATATTTTATTTTTTGTTTTAAACTTAGACTAACTACTAAACGGTTAGAGGAAATAAAGACACTCTTACACAAAATTGTAAATAATTATTTCATTTGCACAGTGGAAACAAGGAAAATTTCTTAAATTGTTGAAACTTTAACTAGAATATGTTTTTGCATCAATTTTGCTCTTCTTCAGGAGTACGATTTTTACGTTTTAATTTATCTATAATGGACTCTATACTATTGGCATCGACTAAACCAATAAATTTGTCCACTACCACGCCATTGCGAAAGGCCAAAACGGCTGGAACAGCTTTTACTTCAAAAGTTTCTACCAAATCGGTATTGTTCTCCACATCAATAATGGCCAAATCGATTTCCGTTGAATTCTCTAAAAGTTCTTCCATTTTAGGAGTTAAAATTTTGCAGGGATCACACCATTCAGCATGGAAATTAACTATAACGGGTATATCACTATTGATCACCTGGAGAGGAAGAAAGAGAGATAGAGAAAAAGGAATAAATGAATAGACAAAGGTCAGTGTTGGTAAAAGAAAAAAAGAGTACGTGCACGAAATCACGTATTTTATTTAATTTATGTATTTAATTTAGTATTTTGCTGTTTTTATTTTCTTTAATATTTTGTTGTTGTGGTGTTTTCTGTTTAAGGTAAAATTTGTGTTGATTGCATAATTTTGTTTACATTATAGTACGTTACGCAAATACAAACAAACAGCTGCCTAAATAAACAAATTAATAGGTAAGAGAGAGTGAGAGACGGATTGCTCTCTCAAATAGTTCACTATTACAGAAGCAATTGTAAAAGGATCATTCCAAACGTAAACTTAGGGAAAGTACATCAAAACTGTGACACTGTATTATTACAAAGTCAATATGTATGAAAATAACGGTTATGAAAAAAAAACAAAAGCAATTACTCTAAGGAGTAAAATAATCGAAATAAAAACAGAAAAACTTAAAGGAATAAGTTATAAACATTGAATCAGATGTGAGAATATTCACAAAATTCAAAATATAAAAAAATATGTGAAACACAAAACAAGTACTCTAAGGAAATTAAAATAAGAAACCGTTAAAAAGATGCAAGCAAAGAGCAAATAAAGGATGAAGGATAATGTTTAATGAGAAATATCAGGATTCTAAATCACGGTTTATAAGAAAGTTTTTAATGAAAGATTAAAATTTTCAAGTAAATTAAAAATAACAATTTACACTGATTTGAAATTGTAATTAAACGATACAAAGAAAACTAATAAAACACTTGTTATATGGATCAAACTATAAACAATGAGTCAGTCGAAAATAAGATAAATATTATTACTCACTTTTCTATCAAATTCATAATGATCTTTGACGACATATTTCTTGAAGGCCGTTTGAGATTGTGATAAACATTTTTGTGTGGCCGTCACAGCCAAGGGAGCTAAACGTTGACAGGCATTTTGAGCACTTGCAGAGGCCTGTATACTAGACACCAGACGTGGCATAACACCTTCAGCTGCTATTTTCAACATATTGTCTTATAACCCAATGGGGGAGCTATAAATCAAAGTATAGGGTTAATAACATGCACGCATTCCTTATCGCTTCATACAAAACAATATAACAATTAATATTTAATGAATTCAATAATCGTCTGTTCTAGATAAGATTAGAATAAAACGCTTCGCTTTATTATTTTAATGTCGATTTTTTTCTGTTTAGAAAAGCGCATGGCTTGTTTCTTGCAATGAGATTTACTACATTTATTTGGTTTTAATCAATTTTAAACTTTTGCATAATTTATTTACCTTTTTTTTGGATGATAAATTCTATATTCTTTTCAGTAAGTCCTCTTGCCCTTGTTGCTTTTGTTGTCTTGAAAACTGCTTTACGTTTGTAACGATGAGGTAATTTGTTTTTTGCGTAGTTTTCTTTTTTTCACTGAATTCCTTTACTACTTACTTCCTTTTAATAGTTGCTAGTGTCGTTGTTCGATTTTCTATAAACTTTTTTATAATTTTAATAAATTTTCTGATAAATTTATTAAATTTCGTTGTTTTATTATTTCATATGAAAACAAAGTAGAAAAAAAAACGATGACAATTGTCAAATCAAAGAGAGAAAACTTTCTATTTTTCTTTGCTCTCTCAAGCAAAATGACATTTGAATAGAGATGCCAAATCTAATATGTAAAGATATTCAACAGTTTGAAAAGTGTTGGAAGATATCATTAAAAAAGGCGCCAGTTAACGCTTCTATTTGTGAATGTGAGCTTGAAACTTATAACGAATTAACAGAAAATTAAAATTTTCTTAATAAGTGCAATGTAAAAAAAAAGAAAATATATAAAATTAATAGAATACAAAAGTGATATCATAAAGTTAGTGATTCAAATGTTCTAGTCGTTCCCATATTCTGGGAAGACATTTTCCTGTCGGGCAGTTAAAAATATCTTCAATAGGCAAATCAATTCTGAAGTTGATGAATTCTGGAAGGCTGTGTGGAACAGTAAGTACCACATTAGAAATATTACACCTGTTTTATTGCTTTGTTGTAAATATTGTTTCCCACTATCAAACATATCTTCGGGTGTTCTTTTTTTCCTCAAACAATTTCAAGGTTAAGAAAAGGTTACATACATTTTTAAGCAAGGTTACAACCAAGTGGATAATATGTGACATCGGCACCTGATATCAGGTTGGTTGCCAGAGAAGATTCAATGTGTAGACATGATGGAAAACTTAAAAGAAAATTAAGGAAAATTTCAAATAGAATTGTGAACTGGGGATACTGCTTCATTTTGAAACGAACAAGGCGATTAAAAAGGAATTTTTCATAGACTGAAGAATAAACTCTTCATCATGGTTTGTTCCTAGTGTTTACTTTTTCCTTAGTCTGACAGCAGTACGACCTCTTCTATAAATGCCTTTTGTTCTGCCATCAGACCCTATCTGTGTCTACGACCATTCCGTTTACTCTTGTTGTCATTGAATTTGGGCCGAAAACTTTAAACAAGTTTTTTTGAGCTGCATTCCTTGACTCACAATCATAAAGCATAATTGATTGGACGTTAGAATATAAATTCTTTTAGTTTAACTTTGGGAGAAAGCACTGCAGACCTCCAAATGTTGTTAAGACGTTTACTACAGATTTTTAATTGTTATTCATTTTTTTTTATTCTAATAATTAGTAAAAAATGTTATTTACATTTCTTTAGAAAACATTTGAGTATGGCCTTAATATTAAATTAAAAACAATTACTGCTTAAAAATAATACTTTCTTTGTTCATTAATGCATAGATTAAAACAGATTTTGAAATAATAAATCAGGATGTGATAAAGTCTTCTTCAAGTTTCTAACACTGATGCGATTTTTCTGTTGTTTCCGTTCCGCCGAGCAACTAAAACATGAATTAAATTAAATGGGACAATTAGATGAGTTTCGAAAGTTAGAAAATGAAATGAAAGGTTATAAAGTCTAACAAAATTTATGATTATTATTGTTTAAGGTAACGGGGTAAAGGTAAGGGTGTTGTACTGGTATTATTGGCTATAGTAAAGCTACAGTATTGAGGAAAGTAAATATAAAAGGCAATTAGTTTAAATTTTAAAGCCAATTAATAAATAAAAGTGTTTTTTTAGTTAAACTTACTCAAAAAGTTTCTGATGATATTCAATCATTATCTTAACACAGTCCGATAAAATTTCGGTTTCTTTTAAGAGCTCATGCATATCTTGTATGCGCGCCCCAGTTTGTACCGCATGAAATATGGAAGGTGTAACTGATATTGCTAGAGTTTCGGCACTTATATGTTGTAAAGGTACTTTGGTTAATCTGGAATACATTTCAACAAAACATTGTAAAGATAAGATTACTTTTGGTTGTTGGTTTATGAAATGTAATGCTTACTTATTGAAATGATTAAATAAATACTCCATAGTATCACGATTTATTTCAGGCAGAGAACGTATCAGTCTTTTTAAAATTTCCAATTTATGGGGCAAATCAGTCACCCCTAAAAAAAATGCAATAATTGTTATTCAATTGCTACAGTGGCATGGAGAGAAGGGCATGTTTCAACTTACACCATTGCACGGGTTTGCCTATAAATGTTTTGGCCTCATTAACAGATACCAGAGGACTTTTAATTTCTCTTAAAAATAATTTTAATACACCAGCCAATGTATGTATATCCACATTGGCTTGCCTTAAAGCCATATAATCATTGTTATCAATACTAAAGCGAAGAGCTTGCATTTTATTGTAATCACCACACTGGCGGTATATGCCCTCTATGGGTTCTGGTGATTTACGAAACTTTTCCTCTATTAATTGGCAGCAATCCACAACAATTTTAGGCACACTTTTAAAAACTTCATCCTTAAGCACCAATTCGATTTCAGTATCAAAACAGGGCTCATCTAAATCGTTTAAAAAATAATGAATCAGACATTTTGAAATAAAATTAATTGAAATTTCTTTACCTTTATAAATTTCCTGATCCTTAAGCGTTTGTAAACTGGGACGTTGTTTCCAAAAGTTGCTTAATTTCATCCAGGCTACCAGTTTTGATGGTTGTACTCCAGTTTGTATACTTGACGAGGATTCCTTTCTTATTATCCTCATACTGCTATACTTTTTAGGTTTATTTTGTTTTTCCTGTTGTTCTTTTAAAAATAAATCCATTTTCTTTTGCATTTCGTTTACCAAATTAACCACGGCTTTTGTTTCTTTACTTTGTTCATCCAATTGTCTCTCCAATTGTTCTAATTTTTGTTCCATTTGCTGCATTCTCCTGCTACAGTTTGTAGAGCAAGATGATGAGTTGGTAGAATTAGACGAAGAAGTCATTTTATTTAAGTCCGTAGAAGAGCTAGAGGATAAAGGTGTCAAAGGCTGTGTTTGATGTTTTGTACAATAGGAGTCGAAATCATAAAGCCTTGTTAAGTCTTTGCTACTGGAGCTTTTAAGCAAGGTCAGTTTTATGGGACGAGGTCGTGGTTCTTTTAGGATTACAACTCCACTTTCCGGTATTTGATGGGTGGAAGGCAACTTTTTTGCAACGGGTATTATATTAGCACGTGTGTGTTGATTGTTGGAACGCGTATAACTGCTGGGTGTGCGATCGCGAAAACAATTCATAATAGTTTTCTGGGCTCTACGTTCGTTGGCTGCTGAAGCTGCAGTGGCGATAAGAATGCCCGCAGAATCTGGTGTTTGTGGCAAATGCTGAGATGAGTTATAAAAATATGGTTGCTGCTGTTGTTGTTGTTCCATTTTTATTTATTTATTTTTGTTCTAAAGCCTCAAAAGTGTTAACAAGAGACGGGAGAGTTAATTTGCGGTCAGTTTTACGTTGTATTTTTATTTAATTTTTTTTATCATTCATGTACATACAGTCGTAGTGTTATTGTTTTAGTTTGATCTGCTAATCACTCAGGCTGAACATTTTTAAAAATAATTTTTCTTTCTTCATAACAATTCTTAACTCATTATTTTTTCTGTTCTGTTTTATACCTTTAAAAGACACGCTATGACAAACAAACTGTTATAAGCGTTTCAATAGTTTGTGGGAGACTATTGAAACTTGATTCCCATTGTATCTTATCGCTTCCCTAAAATGTATAACATAATAAAACGTATAAAATTTCAATGCATGCATTCTTATCATTTCATTTTTTTTCACTTCAGCCAACTAAAAAGAAGAGTAGCTAGCTAAACAAATACGTTATTTATTATTATTATTATTACTCATTCAAATATGAATGCTCTTAAAAATAAAAATAATTTAATTTAAACACAGACAAAAGAGCGTGTGTGAGAGAGAGGTAGAGCTTAGGCATGTGAGTTAATTCTTTAAAGAGGGTATTTTGGAGCAGATTTTCGTCGGCTTAAAAAATATTTTGCATGCCATTTATTTTTATTGTTTATATTCATGTTGATTACTCACTGCATTCATCTGTATACACAGACAGTCATATTTATATAATAAAATAAATGTAGTTGTATTTATTTTTGTTGTTGTTAGTATCTGTAATTATGCTTAGCATTTTGGAATTTAACCCTTCAACGTTGAGTTAACAACGTTTATTTAAAATTCATTGGAATTCGTATTTGCAATTGGGTTTTTAACAAATACAAGTAAAATATAATTTATACAGTCAATTCAAGTTTAATTATTACAAGCAATATGTTTCAGAGCTGCTAACAAAGTATTCATTTTTAAAAAAATTGAATAAAATTGTAAATCGAATGAAAAAATTAATTTTTTTTAATTTTTCAAATTAAAAAACGTAATTAAAATTCAATACTTAAGCATGTCTCTGTAATTATTTCACGCTATACTCGTTGAAATATGTAGTAATGTGATATAAATCGCTTGATTTTTTGGTATCGATAATAGATCATTTGAAATCAATTAAAACTAGCTTATATTTGCATAAAGTTTGTTATTAAGCTATGAAACCATGTCGCCAGTATTCGTTTTTGTATCGCATTCGATTTGTTTCAGTTAATAGAGATAACAACAAAACAGTAAGCAACTAAAACCTTGTGTTTAGCTACAAAATAATTTAAAATTGATAATTTTAGAACATCTCTATGTACATACATATGTATATATTTCCTTTTTTTCTTCTGTGAGAAAAAAAAGTCATTCTTGTCGGATTTATTTATTGCTATAAATACTTTATTTTACTCATGCCTATAGGTATTTGCAGGCTAATCTTTTCTGTCAGTGCCTGGTGGCAATATCGTATGTTGGCATTTTCATAGTATGTCCTATCCACTTCTACTTACATTCACAGATTTCTTTCTTGTGTTACTGGTTTCTGGTTCAATTACCCTCAATAGTGCTGCATTTGGTATTACATTAGGCCAATATATCCTCATTTTTCTACGCAGAAACCTATTTATGAAGACCTTCAATGCGTTTCATTCAGAACAATGTTATAAAACTATAAACAGTAACTTACTTGGCATTCGAATAATATATCTGCAGTTTCTTCTGTTCTGAGTTAAACTGAGAATGTCATACGTTACGTCAGATGCAACGTCGTTTCTTGATACGGGTGTTACTTCAGCAAGAATGTTCATTTTGTCACTTGTTTGAGTTCGTGTAAGATTCTGCATGAATTCATTCTCACACAAGATTTTAACAAGGTTGATAAGATTTTTCGAAATACTTTTACACTCTAGATTTCATTGTAGTATCTGAAAAAGTTGTGTCCGTCATTCTACTGATTGTTCAATTGTTGTTGACATACTCAAAACATCATCTGTGACACTGTGACATTTTTGAGTATATAGGGCTACACAATGTCTCCATGGGATATATTTCCGCCACTAATGTTTACTACGTGTAACTGCACATGGTATGGGACACAACAATAAAATATGGAAAAAATCCTTAAGCAAATAATTTTAAAGTTTTTTTGCTTGGTTGTTTTGCTTGAATTCGTTTTTTTTTCTTGTCCATAACTTTCATTAAGTTTAAACCCATCTAATCTGGAAAAACAAAAAATGTTATAATTATTTAAGGCATATCAAACATTATTAACAAATGCTTACCTTTAAATAAAAATATCGTCAGGAAAAGAAAACTTCCTTCAACTTTCTGTCTAGAGCCAATATTTTGATTTGGTTTGATCTTTTAGTTTCTATTTTGTTTTGTGTCATTTACTGAATAAAAAGTAAATTTTTTCAAACATATCGTAAATAGCAAAACAAACTCGTAATCTGTGATATGCCTTAATAAGTTACCCTCTATTTTAATTATTATATTATTTGTTGATTGATGTTATCTTTTAAAATTAAAGTTTGTTTAGGGATTCTTTTTATTTTTTAGTTAATAACACACACGATTTTTGTAATTAATATTCTACTGACGTAATTGTTTAATTTGCGCTGATATTTTTTGTTTTTTTACTGTAGACAATTTAATATGTTTCAATATTTTTATTAATATTTTAATACCCGGTGGTTAATTTATTTAAGTTTGTTTGCCTGCTGGTAATTCCATTTTCAATTTACAATAAAACACTTTAAAGATGCGTGTTGTATGGTGCTTTTTAGTTTATTGATTTAAAGTGCAAATTTATTGAAAAAGTTTAATTGATTATTTCGATAAAAATCATTTGATATTTTAATTTTAATTAAAATAAAAAAATAAGAAAAAAAACAAATTTGCATTATAAACTAAAGCTGCCAACGTAACAATAAAATTTATAATAACATTATAATTACAATATTCATTTATAATAGATGCCAAGCAATAATAATGAGTTGTTATAAAAAATTCCCTAAAACTGTTCGCGTACAGAGTATAAGGCCATTAGATTACAATTATTCCTTTCTTTAATTAGTTTTTGTTCGTTTTTTGATTTGATTTCTTAAATTTTTCTGAATAGAGATATAACATTTCAAAGGGGGGGGAAAAATATGTAAAGTTTAATAACATTTAAAAATGAAGCTAACAACGTTTTGTAATGATATTGGTTTATAACAAAATTATAGGGATTACAATACCTATGCATATTTAATAAGGAAATAAATATATAATAGTTTAGAATATTTTTCCTTAATGTCTTCAAAAAAGAGTTCACATTCAATATATTAAATACAACAAATTGAATAAAATATTAAAGCTTTAGATAAACGTGGCTATACTACACAATTATGTTTAAACATTTTCGTTTTTTTTTTGGTTTTTCTTTTTGTTTTGTAAAGGGGTTTTTTATTTTTAATATATATTATTCAAGGTTAAACGTGTTTTAAATTATTCAATACATACATTAGTAGTGCTGCACTTCTAACTACTGTTGTCGTTCGTTAATATCAAGTATTATTTGCTTTTATTTACAAATAAAAGCTGAGCTAGTTGTTTACCATTCTTATGACCAGATTATTTAATTCACATTGAGATTTTTGAAAAAAAAAAAAATAATACAAAATATATGTTTTTATAAGGTTTTTTGTTCTTTAAGGGCTTTACTTGCTAATAATAATCACTTGTTGATTTAATTAAAAGCCATTAGATAGCTTACGACGAAGCACAAAACTACAGCCAATGAACCAGTTTCTTTAATGGCTGCATTATCTGCAGATTTCATTGATTGATCGCCAATCATGGTAGACTCTTGTTGCAATTGTTGTGACGAACCGCCAGGTGTTATGGGTTGCAAGGGTGCCAAGGGAGCAGAACCTGCTGCAGCTGCAGGTGTTTCATTCATGGGAGCAAGTGGAGCTGTGCCATTATTGGCCATAGCCATGTCATTTTGGGGTTGTGGAGGTGGTGGTGGTGGTGCTGGATAACAGGCAATTTTTTCTACCTCCACCATTTTGGTAGCATCATTGGGATCGGTTTCATTAACACGCACAGGCACACAAATTATGCCACCTGGAGCTGGGGCTGGTTGTTCAGGATTAGTGGCTGTGGCGTTACCATCTCCAGCAGCCACTAGAGGTGGAGCTGCTACAGCTGGAGTTTCAGCATTAGTAGCATTTTGGGCAGCCTCTGCGGGTACAGGAGCAATGGGAGCCAAAGGAGCAGGAGTTGCACTGTCACCGGCAGCGCCAGCAACAGCTGGTGCGGCTGCAGCCGCTGCTCCGTTATTTACAACGGTAACACCATCAGTAGCATTAATAGGTTGTCCATTATTGATAATAATAACATGAGGTCCATCGGAGCCGCCACTGGCAGCAGCGGGTGCTTGTTCAACTACCTTAGTTTGTGTGGGTGTAAGAACATGGCCCAAAATAGCACCGCCTATGGCACCGGCTGCCAAACCAGAACCTAAACGTAAAAAGACGATTAAAAACGATAAACACCAATCTTAATGGAATATTTTCGTGTTATTAAAATTTAAATAATTAACACTTCAAGGGTTGACTCTCAAAACCGTAAACATTTCAATAATAATTGTCAGTTTTTTCTTTTGGAGAAGCCTCAAAACAAGAAAAAAATATGTTAACACCTTTGAACGTAAACGCAAAATTATTAATAATTCCAAAAAGAAGATTTCTCTAGAAAGCGATTAATAATGAAAGCAATATTCACACTTTGTTCATCATCTAGCAAAACAGTTGGCTATGTCTATGTAGACCACTAAAAAATCAAACAAATAAATAAATCTACAAAAATTATTATTCTCCCACATTGATTGAAATGCAAACTCCAAATTTAAAGCGTTTTGTTCATCAAATGTCTATTATTCTTAAAAAAATTTGTAAACCTTTATGCAGATATTTGATCGCATGTGTTAAGTGTTAACTTTCTATATTTTTGTTTGGCTTTGAGCCAAATTTTTCTCTAAATGCTAAATTTAAGTATATAAGTAGCCTTCATTATGATGAATTAATGACGGTTTATTTACAAAAGCCGCAAAAAAACGTCATACTGTTGTGTTTTTCATAAGCTAAAGTTGATTTTTCCTTTTAAGGCTTTACATTACATTACAAACAATACACTGCGAGTTATATAATTAAATCCACTAAAAGCATATCCATTCGTTTTCTTTTAACTGACGTCAATAACATCAAAAATAATTTCGAAATTTCCAATTTCCTGACATTTCTTTTGAATTGAGAGGGAGTAATTGCTTTCATTTTTAAATTCCATTTTAAAGTTATCAAATGCAGATAATGTAGTAAGAAGTCTATAATTAAGAGCATTTCAAATTGTATTCTTGTAACATGGATTCAAAAATTTTAAAAGTTTCGAAATTTCCTTACATTTATTTTAAATTAAGTTTTAGGGGAATAATTGGTCGTTGTAATCTTCTGTGCGAGTCCGAGAGTTCAAATCTCAGCTCTGATATCTTGAAAAAAGGAATATTTCTTGCGGTGTATCTCTTTCTCATCTGTATTTCACGTTAAACTGTAGGTCTCGCCACGCATTAACACTCACAACATGGGTGATGTGAATAGCAAAGCCCCTACTCAATAATGTATGTATGTATGTAATAAATATTTCAAACAAAAGATATCACTTACCGAATCCTAAGCCTGATGAGGTCTGCTGAGGTGGTGATGAATATAGAACGGCACCGGGTGGCAAAGCATTACCGGCTGGCAAGTAAGTGGCCCCTTGTGGCAAGCTTTGAGATGAAGGATAGTAAGTAGCACCACCAGGCATACCAGCAGGAGGTGCATGATAACCACCGGCTCCACCGTAACCACCATAACCGCCTGCTGGATAAGATGCTCCTCCAGAATAACCGCCAGGAGCTTGAGCGGGATTGTTGTAATATGTAGCGCCTGGTGGTAGATTATTAGGACTATGGTAGGTGGCTCCAGCTGGCATCGACTGACCACCATGATATGGTGGTGCTGCTGCTCCATAGTTGGTACCAGTGGCCTGATTGTAACTGGGTGGGGGAGCAGCATAATTAGGTTTCTGGTAAACTGGTGGAGGTTCATGCATATTAGTTTTAGCACCTCCAGCTACATTAGACGCTGAGTAGGCTGGTGGTGGACCAGCTTGGTTTTGATTGGGTACATTCCATCCAATAGGTTGTTGGTTACTTGAAGACGGGGCACTAGCCGGACGATTGGGTTGAGAATTGTAATTCGGGTAGCTTAGTTTGGCAGCATCTGCATGGGAATTACCGCTGTTACTACCACTGTTCGTATTATAAGTAGGTTTAGTAACACTAGTACTTGGCTGCCGACGTGTGCTGTAACCTCCGCCACCCGTTTTACTACTGCCACCTAAAGCTCTCTTGGCTTCACATACGGGTCCAATAATCAGCAACACACTTATTGTTAAAGCAACCACAAATTTACGTGGTGCCAATGACATTTTCACGAATTTATATAAACACTTCTGTTCACCTTGTTCTGGAACTTGTATTATTATTCAATAATACTATATATTTGCACCAAAAAAAATTTATTTACGACTCTGACTTTGTTGACTCGTTGAATTAAAACAGAGAACTGAAATGCTTGGCAAAAATAAAATAAAATTTAAGTTTACAATGTATTTATGGCGTGCTTGTGACTGAAAGGGGAATTTAATAAATAATTCACTACCGTACTAATTTAATAACCAGTTTACCTCTTTGCCTCCCCAATTGTTTTTAATAATAATTTTCACTTTTTTGTTTGTTTTTTTTTCCTAAAAATTGAATTTTACCAACAGACCAAAACATATGACGCATAAATGCTTATAAATAGTTGGCAACGCATGTCATAACGATATGGTATTATTACTAAGCAACAGCTGGTGTAAACAAACACCAGACCGGCCACTTTATATTAAAATCCTCTGGCAATACTTTTATTTACTTTTTGTTTCTGTTTTTTTTAAGCACCGCGTGTAAATAAATAAAATTGTTTCCCCTATAATTTTCATTAAAAAAAGTTAAATTAAAATGTCTACAAATGTTAACATAAAACTAGCTTTGGATCGCGTCAATATGGGGCTATTGGCTCAGAATCAAACCAATGCACCTCGTCTGTATACACCTGGCGAAGTTGTTACTGCCCAACAAGGTTTTATGAAAGGCCATGGCACTTACGTAGAGGGAGACGATATTAAAGCTTCGGTGGCTGGCGTCATAGAACAAGTTAATAAATTAGTATCCATAAAACCGTTAAAAAGTCGTTATGTCGGTGAAATAGGCGATGTAGTGGTGGCTCGCATAACAGAAGTCCAACAGAAAAGATGGAAAGTTGATACCAATTCCCGTTTGGATTCTATATTGTTGTTGTCTTCTGTTAATTTGCCAGGTGGTGAGTTGAGGCGACGTGTGGCTGAAGACGAACAAGCTATGCGTAAATATCTGCAAGAAGGTGATCTTATATCTGCTGAGGTACAGAACATATACGATGAAGGCACTTTGTCTTTATACACCCGTTCCTTGAAATATGGCAAACTATCCCAAGGGGTATTAGTCAAAGTATTTCCATCCCTGGTAAAGAGGCGTAAAACTCATTTCCATAATTTGCCTTGTGGTGCTAGCATTATATTGGGCAATAATGGTTTTATATGGATCTCGCCTTTGGTGAATCCAGAACAAGATGGTGGTGATGGTGGTTTTTCACAAAATCTTTCTGAAGTTATACCGCGCGCTGATCGTGAAGTTATAGCCCGCTTAAGGAATTGCATATTGGCTTTGGCTCATTGCAAAATGATGCTGTACGATACAAGTATTTTGTATGCCTATGAGGAATCTATGAAATATGAAGTCCATGAGTTGTTGCAACAGGAAGCTATATTTGATGTGGCATTTTTGACGCAACATCGTTTAAGATTACAAGAGGAATAGTTGTAATGAGTTGGAAAATAAAAGTTTAGTTAATAAGAAATGTTGTGTTTCAATAAGTTGTAGGCAATCAATTTTGTTTTAAAAATACTTTTGAAACTATATGGATATTAAGGGTTTTTATTTGAAAAAAATAAAAGCAGAACTGCTTTTTTAAATTATAATTTAAAAATATTTTTATTTTTAGAAATTAATTAACTCACTCTTAAAAATATGCTACACTTTATTAAAATTAATTTCGAATTTATTTGTTTGGGTACCACTGTATAGACTTTATTAATATTCAAACCCTAGCATAATGAATACTAAACAATTACACAAATAGGGACGAGTAGAAATTACTGGCCCAAAATGCAATGTTAAAAATTCCACAGAAATATATAAACCCCACAATGCCTCTCATTATAATTCTGTAAATGTGTATGAGAGTTTGTGTAAGAAAAGAAAAAAAAACAAAGAACATTCAATACACGTACGTAAATTTAAAAACACACATTTACACACACTTCCCCACAACTGATAACAATGCAATATGTGAGGTAAGGGAATAAAAGCAAACCAAACGAAACCAAAAAAATTGGAAAATATACACAAACGAATGTCTGGAATGTCACGCAGTTTTGCACTTGTATGTTATGTAGTGTGAGTAGGTTTGTGAAGTGTTTGTATTAAAAAAAACAAGCCAGACAATGATATACAGTTATTGCATAGCCAAAGAATTGGAGAACTAAAAGCAGAGAGAGAGAGTATGTTAAAAAAGAGAGTATTGAAAAAGAGAATAAAAACTTACAAAAAATATAAGGAAATAATAGGAACATAGTGGAGTTGTATAAGGGGGTTGTACGCACACATATTTACAGAAACAATCATTTTCATCAAGACTACTAAGCAACAGGCAGAATATGGTAAATTTTAGTCTAAATTCAACCATTAAACAGGGCGTAACAAGAAACGCAGGAAAGCGTGAAATAAATGTCTGAGATAAACTTTTAATTGTAAAAAATAAAACAATTTAAAATGTTTAGTAATAAAAAGGAAGTGAAAAATTGTTAAAAAAAATTTAAAATAAATAAAAAAATAAATAATTTTCATTAGCAACAAAAATAGATCAAAATCTGCTTGAAATATGCGTAAAACTTAAACAAAAATAAATTATTAAATATAAATTATTAACAAATAGTGTTAAATTTCAATAAAACAGAAATAAAATCTGTTCAGAATGGATTTTCGAAACCTTAACAATGGCGCTAGCGGTAATAAATATGTCTGTCCCAGCGACAGGCAATTGGCATTGAGAGCTAAGTAAATATACAAAAAAATCTTTAATACAACATACATATGTACATACATATGTATGTATATATGTACGTTTACACTTACATACATATGTATATTTAAACTTAAAGGAACCCTTTTTTTAACAATACATGCTTATAGTTAAGTGGACTCGACTCTCTGTTACAAATGGTACCACACATACTTGAACTTCAATTTTGTATTTTTTTCTAACCACAGTTATTCTTTTCGTACATACAAATATAAACATAGATTTACAGTTTTATTTCACACTCTCCATACTTTACATTCCAACAATTTATTTTTATGGTTGTCGCTTTTTGGTATGCTTTGTTTTGTTTTTTTCTCCATCTACTTTGGCTCCCTTACCGTTACCGTTATTTCTATTATGATTATTATTGTTCTTGTTGTTAGGGTATTCGTTATGTACATGCATGCATGATTTTGTGTTTGTTGTTTCTCTTTGCTTTAGTAGCTGTTGATACAAGATAATTTCATTAATATTTTTTTATCTGCTGACGTTTGTTGTTGAAAAATTATAATAAAAAAATAAATACACACATACGCACGCACACACACACTTTTGCCTATACACATGTACAATAGCATGGCTCACGTACACTTTTTCAATGTTCCACACGAGTGAGTGTGTGCATAAAAGAGAGAGTGTAGGTAACTTGTTAACTTTAACTAACATATGCTTAGTTAAATAAACATAAAAAAATATTAGTCAAGGGCAAAAGTAAATTCTGTTTAAAAAGTATTTTTCGGGTAAATTACAGAAAATCATTTTTGAAATTGAATAATAACTCAAATTAATTAAATAAGTTTGATATAAAATAATTAAATAAATATTTATTAACAGTATATTTTGTTAGTAAAGATATATAACATTATTTGTTAGGAGCAAAAACAATTTCCACAATGCGTTGTAAATTTTCTTTTAAAATATTTTTTCTTTTTTTAAATTTCTTCTTATTAAAGAAATAAAAATTTTAACAATCGTCCAAATAACTTTGGTAGGAGGTGATGTATAAGTACTATTTTATAAATATTAATCATACGTCTTGTAAAAAAACCGTTTACAAAACGTTGATAAACTCTTAAAGCGGACAAATAAAACATACTTTGGTACAGCTAGATAAATAAACCCTTATTTATTATACACAAATGAAAAGTGTGTAAGGACACGGAGATGCCCTGTGATAGTGCTTTCCCTCCAAAGGAAAAATATTTATTTAGTTATTTCGTATAATAAGAAGAATCCCATTCAGACTAAATGTTTACCGCTTTCCATAAACAGGGAAACTTTAAACCAAGTTCCTATTGATATATGCCAGTCGCTATGTGCACATATGGACTTAAGTAGTCACAATTATGAAAATGTGACGGTGTAGCAGACGCTTTTATATATTCGAAATGTTGCTTAAACGCTACATAAGCTAGACATCTTTGCTTAAAATCATTACTGGCGATGAAAAATAGATCCATTGACGAGTGTAATAAGCCGTATTAGAGACCCTGCCAGCCAGTTTAATCAATATTTGCTATGCTCTGTATTTGGTAGGAAAAGAAGAGCATCATTTTCCATAGCAATAAATTACTTCCAAAGCCAAGAATCCTTCATAAAACTAGAAATGTTAGTCAGGTACTGCAGTTGTATGACCAAGACCAAAGTAAGCCATCCTTTTTGGGCCGACTGTCAATTTAACATAACCAAACCGATTATGTGTAAACAAATTCACAATATAAAACCATTTAAATGCATTTGAAATAAGAAAAAACTACATTATTTCAGTGTTTTGATTTAATTTTCCATTCATATTTTCGTTCTGTTTTATTTTTACAAATTTTGTAAGAAATATTGTCATGATTTTTGATTGATTTGTGTTAAATCAACAAAATAGTTACTTTTTTTGTTATAAATAGTTTTGTTTTCTTATTTTTCTTAAGACAATCAATTGTTAGCAACAAAAATAACCCGCCCTTAGGCTTGTTGTATTCAAATTTACATCCCACACAAAATAATTTTCGTTTTTATTAGAGAAAAAAAAAATAACACTGGAATTGGCAAAAGGGTTTCATATTTTATGTCGTTTGTTGTTGTTTTAGTTTCTAATAAATTGTAAAGAAAATTAGAAAATTTTTATACGGAAATCTAATTTCCTGCAAAATAATTAATTTTGAAATGAAAAAAGAAAAAATGTCCTAGAAATGATGACGAATAGATAGACTGTGGCTTAATTGTGTTGGTAATTAAATTCTAATTAATTGCTAATTAGCACATGATTGTAAAATGAATGATTCACAATTAAAAATTATGATAACAAACCAATAACGGTACAATACAATAGTTGTGAAAAGACCTATACAAACAAAGAAATGTAGAGAAAGAAAGAGAAAGAAGAGGCTTTTTAACGCCAACTATTAAACATAAAGACGCCAAAACAATTGTAAAAAGAGTGGTCCTCTTCACTATCTACATTGTTAGTACTATGTACACTACTATGACCAATAATAAAAACAACAACAATGTAATATATGGTACATATGTATGTACGTACATATAAAAAAATGAAAGAAATGATAATGGCGTCTTTTAATATAATAACGTTGGCTGCATGTTGTTTTTATTTACATTTATGCATGTGTGTATACAAGTGTGTGTATGTGCATATTGAGAATCCTTGCGTTAATTAGTTGCTCATTATATTAAACCAGTTTTATTGTTGCTCTCTCACAACATCTTCCTCTCTCTCTCTCTCTCTCTTTAGTGTTACATTTCTTGCTGTTAAGCTCTTATTTACAGTTAATTAGTGGCAAATGTGCATTATTTTATTATTGTTTTTAACAATAACTCATGGCATTATATATTTAGAAATATTGGATAGGGGAAATAGTCTCTCTCTATGTGTATAGTTTATGAGGTAGAGGAAACATTTTTTTAATTTAAATGTTTTTGTTAACGAAAGCTATGTATATTGTCAATAATACATAAATTGTGGAGAAACCCCCTTTATTTTGCTTGATTGCATATATTTTACTCAATTTTTAAAATTACAAAAATCTAAAAATAAATAACTTTTTCATACACTAAGACATTAATCAAGTTGATATAAAACCTTTATATGATGTGCCTGGTCTGTCTAAAGCCTTGAATTGCTTTAAAAATAAAGATAAAACTCAAATTTCAAGTTCAATACAAGCCATATTGTATTGCATACATGTATGTTTGTGTAATATTAGCTTTGATTTATTTCCATCAACTTAAATTAACTGTAAGACGTTTAACACTTGATTTATATTACAAAAAGCAAAAAAACAATGAAATTGAAATCTGAAATTTGATTTTCTTTTATAGACAAATTGTTATGAATACAATACAACCCCTAAGACATTATAAGCTATTTATACAATATTATCTATAGCATATAACCTGGTATTTTATTTTTATTTCCTTTATACTTTGCAATTTCTTCAAAGCCATTGAGATAAAATATAAAAAAAATCAGAATATGAAACTGACATTGGCTGTCAAGAAAAAACCTGACAATTTACTGACATTTTATATACAACATTTTTTTATATTTAAATACACATTTAACAGCAACAAAAAAGTAACGGATATATCATATAAAGGGAAAAAATTAAAACAAAAAGATATAAAACAATACTCAACCGCTGTTACTTTTTTAGGTGGGTGTATTTAAATTTTTGTAGCCTTTATTTAGAGGTTTAGTATTATGAATACTTGCGTTTTAAACCAAGCAATTGTGGCAAATAAATCTTGCATAAAGACTATCTCATGTAACTTTAAAAATCTGAATTTATTTTAAAAGCATTTAATTTGCATTTTTTATGACTTTAAACTTAAAACTTTTCCATTTTCCCTTTTCTTTAAAACTTATTAAAAGTAAGTAGAATGTATAAACCTTTCTTATAATAAAAGAAATCATTTCTCTTTAAGAGCGCAATAAGAGTCAAGAGAAACTTTGTTCATTTCCTTATTTGAAATTTAAATTACTTACTTGGCTTCTTATTTCCTTACAACAACAACAACAACTACAATTGCGGAAGAGCTCTATATGACTAATGTAATTTACATGTAGTAAGTAGTATGTAGATTTTAATAGCATATACAGCTATAATAACGGTACAAAAAAAATCAAGTCAAGTGTACAACAAATACATACAAACTCTTAAACGTAAATTACTCTCACATACCTTCTTACACATACTTAGATACAGTAACATAGAAATATACAGTTAGGATAGCCTAAAGACATTTTGAATAACAAATATATCAGATGATAGATTTTTTAAGCACGTTATTTTCAGCAATAAAAACAAGTTTCAACATTGTATGTTGCTATTATAGTAAAATTCATATTTTTTAATATTAAAAAAGGCTTTTAACACCCCCTGTCTTTTATTTTTAAACTGTTGTCATGTTTTCAATTTCCTTTATATGGCAGCTCAATTACCAGTTGTGAATTCATTTTACAAAATATCCTTCATTTATATTCAATCATCTATCTGTTCTTTATAATACTTTCCTGTCTAAATTCTATATTTTCACTCTTTCACTTTACTCACTTACTCACTGTGTTTGTATCAAAAGCCAATAACCTCAGTTATATGCTCACACTTTCATTCGTATACACAAATACACATACATATATGTATGTGTGTGAACATTTTAAATTCATGTAGGTATGTACATACATATTTATGCTTTTAAACAAGAAACCACCATATTTTATACAAAATTACTCTCTTTCTCTCTCTTAAAATGATAGTACATGTTTATGTAGAAAGCAGCTTTGGGTCTGTGGTTTGTTTACTTTCGGTTTGTTTACAATCAAACACAACTTCTAAAAGGTAACTAAAGTGACCAACTACAATACAAAACTATAAAAGGTCAGCAGTTTTTTATGGTCCCAAAGTAAAAAACGTTTTTTCTTCTAGTCATTATTTTTTATTACATCAGTAATCCCATATTTTAATTAAGATTTTCACACATATTACTCATACGCAGTGTTTGCCACAAAATAAAACCAACATCTCCCTTTCTCTCTTTTTTTCTAGATTTTTTAACAGTGTTGCCGTTGTTGATATTTTTAAGTGTGTAGACGAGTACTTTTATTAAACTTTAACGATATTCTTTATATTTTCCAGATTTCAATAAAAACAAATTTAAAACTAGATCTTTTTAGGCAGAAAGGGCCGAGTGAAATCAGTACAGAATTCAGTAGAAAGCCTGCCAAAATTTACTTGGCCTTTTCAAACCGTTTGTCGAATTTCTATCTGTGCACTTTCGTCAGTTGGTCATACATATTGAAAACCTCTCAATAGTCTTTTAAAAATCAAAGTTATTTGAATCAATCACTAAATACGACATTATTAGTTTATTTTTAAAAAATTGTAAAACTGAGTACAGTGTACTTGTTTATTTTTGATTAGTTTTAATTAAAAATAGTAATAAAGTAAAATCAGTGCTTTCATATTATTTGCATACACTTAGACGTACATACATATCAGCTACCCAATGCATACGTATTCGAAATTTTCATTGAAAGTTATTTCGTCTACTTAGAAATGATTAAATAAAGTAAAGAGCATAATGTTAAAAATATAATCATCTAGTTTTAAAATTATGAAAATCTTAGTTATTTTTTGCTTAAATTTGTTTGTATAAATTTTAACATTATGGCAACACATAAATAGTCTGCATTACTCATACGTAATGGTGCACTCATGTCTGTTAATGTCTTCTGTTTGTTTTTTTTTGTTTTGTTTTGTAATAGTAGTAGTTTTGTTGTTATTCAACTTTTTCTTGTTTAATAGAAAAGTAAACAAAAACGAGAGGGAAAAGAAAAACAACAAGTAAAAATCTTCAATTTAATGGCCACGTACTAACATTTTTTGAAGGACTCTTCTAAAAACATACCTTTAGCATTTGTAAAACGAGTTTATATGAATGTGTGTGAGTGTGTATGTAAATGAAAAAGCGTGTTTTTGTTTTCCTTTTTAAATACAAAATATATGCTCATTGCGACTACATGTAAATGACTTATACCAGAACTCATACCTCTACTTAGTTTCATTGTTATTGTTTATTATTATTGCTTTTATTTTCTTCTTCTTTTTATTTTAGCTATTAGGTTGTTTAGTGGGTGGCTTTCTTTGTTTACAATACAATTCTATTTGTTTTACTGTCTATTTTTTTTTTCTTCTTTAAAGTTTATTTATCTTTCATTTGAGCCAAAAAAAAAAAAAAAAGAAATAACAATGAAGCCAGGTTATCATTTATTAACTGAATTAATTAAGGTTGAACTTGAAAATCTTAGAAAAACTTTTTGCCTGCCTGATAGAAAGCCATTCAATTTGAACATTTTGATTTAATTTTACCCCCATATTGTAATAATTTATGTGCGTTATTCACGTTAAAGCAACCTAGAACGGTTAATGACTGCTAAAGTTGAGGGTCAAAAGAATACACTTTGCTTTTACACTTGTTAAGTAGGGGTTCAGGCGTTCAGAGTATCATGTTATTTGTGCTTGTAAAGTGTTAATTAAACACTTGTTATCAACAAGTACTTGAGCAAAAAAATATAATTTCATGGTAAAAACGTTTAAGGAAGCAATTTAATTGCTAACCGGAAGGCAAAAAAAAACAAATTAAAATATTTTGTGTATAATCATGTAATGTTTGATTGCTTCATTAAGAATAATAATTAAAAATTTAACAAAAACTTGCATATTTTCGACATATTGTTCTTGAGTTCAATTCATTATTCTACCAAACTCGAACTGATGTTTGAAAATAAAAACAATTAATGTATTTAAAATATTTCCACTTACTATTTTTATTCCTTTAATTTCCCTTGCAGACTAAGAACTGGCTGGAATAGTTCACAGGTCCATGAACCTTTAAGGCCGGATGAACAGGCTGCCATTATTTCGGTTATACGCCGTAATGAAGAACTGGAAACCGCCGAAAGACAACGCGTAGGACGTTTAGTGGAACGTGTGGAAAAGATAAAATCTCGTGCCGTAGAACGTGGCCCAAATTGTTGCCGTTTATGTGGCGATACATTTGGTATACTAAGAGCCCAACGTATAATCTGTGAAGATTGCCGCAAATCAGTGTGTTCAAAATGTAGCTTGGACATCAGCATACGCTATCACACCATGGAAAAGACCCGAGAAATTTGGTTATGCCGCATTTGTTCCGAGACGCGTGAAATGTGGAAGAAAACGGGAGCTTGGTTTTTTAAAGGTCTTCCTAAATATGAAGTGCCAACTTCTACCACATCAACACCTACCCGTTGTACTGCCCTTGCTAAGGAGGCCAATGAGGCCATGATAGCCCAGCGTAAAGCTCAAAGTTGCCAAAGCACACCAACACACAATGTACGTGTTAAGAAATTGACTATAAGAGTATGTGATTCCAGCAGTTCAGAGGACGAGGACAATGGCAAAAGGCTTGCCACGGATGTAGTAGATAATGCCTGCAATAATATGAATGAAACAGACAAGGCTGTAGTCAAAAATGCTTCCAAAGTTAGTCCCACCATTAGTGAAGGCAAATTGCAAAGAGAGGATAGCTTTCGCATGCGCACCTTTGGTTCCATACGCAGTTTTATTGACGGCTCTACAGGCGAACGAAAACTATCGAATGCTTTCTTCTTTAATAATCGTTCCAATTCAAGATCAGAGGTATTAACACAACCAGAATATGATACCATATCCACAGCGTCCACAGTTTACACCACAGCTTCCATGGGTAACAACACAAATCGCCGTGAAAGTTCCAATTATTGCTCAAGTCAAAGACGGAGTTCTGTGTCATCTTCTTGGTCAATTAGTGACAGTTCGTCGGGTAATTCGGCTACCACGGCCTCTATTACCACCGCTAATCAAGCCAATCCTCATTGTCGTGATCCTTTATTGGGCTGGCTAGAAGTGGCCATTACCTATAGGGAAAACTATCACACCTTAGATGCCACTGTGGTCAGAGCTAGAGATTTACCACCAATGGATTCGGCTGGCCTTACAGATCCCTATTGTAAACTAAACATCATTACCGCTGAGGCAACAGCAAAATATACCAGATGGCAGAAGACACGTTGTGTGCACAAAACAAGAAATCCTGAATTTAATGAAACTCTGCAATTTGTGGGTGTGGAACCGGAAGAATTAGGCAATGCCTTGCTGTATGTGACCATTTTTGATGAGGATAAATATGGTCATGATTTTTTGGGCGCTGCCAAGATAGGACTGTCGACGGTAAGTATGAGCCGGTGCACAATGGATGTTGCATCGAAAGATATCTTAAATATTTTAAATTTCTTTGCTCTTTCGTACAAAAGGTGTGATTTATTAGTTTAAATTCGAAAATTTCGAACATAAGATTTTTTAGGCTTAGATGTTGAAATCATAAAAAATAAACGTTTAAACGGATTATAATAAGTTCGAACTGAAGGTCGAAAATCTCGAACATAGTCCATAATTAATAAAAAAAAAACAATCGGACTCTAGAAAAATTCTAAGACTAAATAATTGTTTTATATTAATTTACCTTCAGGTGCATAATACCAATCAGTATCGCATTTCGGTACCTTTGGGTCCTGAAGATCAATACAGTAATGCTGCTGAAATGTCACAGGAATGGCCACATGGTAAAGTTTTAATATCCTTATGCTATAACACCAAACGAAGAGCTTTAACGGTTAATGTTAAGCAATGCATTAATTTAATACCCATGGACAATAATGGCAGTTCAGATCCATTTGTTAAATTGTAAGATTTCTGTTTGAAAAATTACAAAGAAAAAAGAATAAGATTGATTGATTGATTTCTGTTATTTTGTAGACAAATGAAACCTGATTCTCATCGCAATAAAAAATACAAGACCAGTGTTAAGTGGAGGACACTCAATCCCATTTATAATGAAGAATTTCACTTTGAGGCCAGTCCCCATGATTTGAATAAACAATCGTTGATTTTAACCGTATGGGATAAGGATTTGGGCAAAAGTAATGATTTTCTAGGCAGTTTGATAATCGGCTATAATAGTAAAGGAGAACGTTTGCAACAGTGGCTGGATTGTATACGTTTGCCAGATCATTTTCATGAGAAATGGCATTGCCTGGCAGCAGATAATCCTTTGCATTAGAGATGGTTGAAGGT
Source organism: Sarcophaga carnaria (assembly GCA_958299815.1). Classification (NCBI taxonomy): domain Eukaryota; kingdom Metazoa; phylum Arthropoda; class Insecta; order Diptera; family Sarcophagidae; genus Sarcophaga; species Sarcophaga carnaria. The sequence continues at coordinate 3,086,614 of OY283149.1, forward strand.
TATCAACATAAACAAGCCAATTTTATTTAAAGCATTTAGCAATCTTAACTTAAATACCAACAAACAAGTAACATTTCTTCTTTTCTTCTTTAAAAACTTAATTCATTTTGATAAAAAGAAACAAAAACAAAAGAAACATAATAATTAAATATAACAACATAAAGTATATATTTTTCTTAATATATTTTTTTAAGTGTCCTTATTAAAAGGCTTTAGTTTATTTTTTTTTAAAAAATAAGAAACAAAAAGAAAACAAAAAAAATGAATTTCCTTATTCATTATTAAGAAAAGCTCTCAATACTTCAATAATAATAATAATAAAAACTATTTACAAATAAAAAAAAAAACAACAAGTCTTCTGAAAAGCAAAGGTTGCAAGCAAATTAAGAAATCTTTGTTTTTAATTTTTTCTATATATTTTGTTTTTTATTAATGAAATTTGTTTTGTTTGTTTTTTTTTGTTGTAATTATTATATTTAGACCTCATTTTGTTTGTTTTAAAGTATTTTATTATTATTATTATACCCATACATACAATCTTCTTTTGTTATTGTTTATTTTTACACACAATTAATTTAATTTAATTTATTTATGTTTTATTATTTTATTTATTTTTTTTTATTAAGACTAGTCTTTCTTTTCTTTTCTTTTTTTTATAAATTAATTACATTTAGCTCTTCCTCAAATTCTTTCTCTCTATCGTGTTCGTTTCATAAAATATAAATTTGTTTTTAAAATAATTTTACATTTATTACTCTTTAAATTAAATTAGGAAAACAATTTATATATTTGGCTAAAGGAAATTATTTAAAAAAAAGAAATCGTTTTTATTTTATTTCTTTTTTTAATACATATGCGCTTATATTGCTGTTGTTGCAATTCTTTCAGAAACTAAAATACAATTTACAAAGAACCAGCGCTAAATAACGCCATAGAAACAACAACACAAAAAGAAAATAAAATAAAAAATTAAAGCGGTTAAAGCAGTTCACCCTTATGAATTATTCATTCTCTTGTAGCTTTTTTAGATCTTTTGTTAGCAGTTGTTGTTGTTGTTGTTGCTGTGGTCTGTCCAGGGCTTGCCAATGACATGGATGTGATATTTGTGTTGTTTGTTGTGGTGGTGGTGGTAGGCGTATTGGCTGCACTATGTTTATGTTTGTGTAAACGTTTGTGATAACTTTGTGCCAACGAATTTACTATGGAGACCACAAAATAGCACACCATGCCTATGACAAATGTTTCAAAGATTTTCGATAATAAATTACCCGATTCAGCTGGTACAGCATTACGTTGACGATGCAAACGCTGTTTTTGATTCTTAAGGAAACCCTTAAAGGGTTCTTGCAACTTTTTACCTACCACCGGTATAGAGGCCAAAGTGTCCACCGCCTTTTCTATTAGCGATTCGTTAAACGCAATAATAACGAATACTTTTTGTATATGCATTTTAACTATGGCCTTGCCAATTAAAGTGGCACCGAAAAACGTCCAAAAAGGCACCAGAAAATGGCCACAGGTAATGCCAGCCAAATCGAATAAGGGATTTGGAATCTAGAGGAGAAATCGGAGGAGAAAAGAGGAAAAACAAAATATGAAACGACTTAAATTTTTAACATGGGCAGAAAGAAAAAGTTAAGAAAAGAAATAAAATTAAAGGAAGTCGTCTTGAAAACATGTCAATTAAGATATTTTTCATTTTTTTCCAGATATTAGGAAATATAATCTTAGTATGTTAATCTAGAGATGCTCTACAAACACACTTCTCAGTGATACTCAGCCTTAAAGCAAAGGCTTAAGTAGCAAGTCTGAAATCACCATAAGAATTTTAATAAGAGTATGTAACAAACTTTTCTTATTCAAAATAGTTTTACAATATTAACTGTTTCACTCATTTCAGACAAAAGACAGAATATACAATTGGTTATAGGACTGGAAACATAATATCCATATTATAAGCGATTTAAACATGTTTAGACTACTTTGTAAAGGCAAAACCAATACGAAAGAGGTAAATATTAAAATCATTTTATAGTACTTACACTGGCACAAGCTAAAATCCCAAAGAAACCGATACGTTCGACAACACGTTCCATGAACAATTTGCCTCTGTCGACTAAACCCAAATTCTTTTGATTCTTTTTAGCCTTTAAAGCTTCAAATTCGGCCAATTCTTCGGCATCATCGGGATCATAGCCTGAGAGGCGGGCAGCTTTAGCCATAAAATAGGGTGGCAATTCACCTAAGGCGGTACCAGCACCCCAAAGGAATGCCTCAAAGCGTACCTTAGACATAATCGACCAAATATTGGGTATATTCTTAACATAAGGTTCCTCGGGGCAGATGATACTGTAATGGAGAGTAAACACATACAATAATGGAAAACGAAACAAAATTTCTTTACTTACTCATCTGGATATGGTGGCGTGGGAAAATTCAAAGAATTACATTCGTAAGCTGCTAATGTAACACTCGCTATATGAGGACCTAAATACAATAAAAATGTATGCAGGCCGGTGCCCAAGCCCACAGAGGATAAGATGCCCAAACCAGTCCAGTATACCACAAACCAGGTATTATTTTTTAAAAATTCTACTAAAATTTGATGACGACCTGGTATCTGATATATAATAGCTATAAAACTAGCTAAAATTAAAAATGTTAACAGCCATATCTTCCTTTGCATTAATCTGAAACCACAAAATAGAGAGGGTGATGAATTAATTTAATTTTCGTTTAACGCTTTTAGCCATACATACATACATACATATGTATGTATGTCGTGTACTTACTTTCCTGCTAAAGTCTTAACAAGTTCAATTGCTTCTAAACTACAATATGACAATGTTTTTATGGGTTGCCTCCATATTACAATAGCCTCACGTTCGGCTTTTAGTTTTTCCTTTTGCTGTTTACTTAATGGCTTCATTTGTTGTTTCTGATTCATTGTTGACAATGCACCGTTATTAGCCGTTTTCTTAACTTTATCTACTCCAGCTCCTCCTGCTGCTGCTGATGCCAAATTCAAAGATGAATTTGTTCCTGATGTTTTCGCTGAGTTTGTCTTTGTTGAGTTGCTTTTATTTTTGTTGTTATTGGAATTGGTATTCTCTTTATCTACATTTTTACGTTGTCGCGTATCTTTGTCTTTTTTATGTTGTTGTGACATTTAAAAAAATAAGTTTGAAAAGGTGTTTTACGCTTTAGTTTCTTAACTTGATTAACGTACGTTGCTGCTGCTCCTTCTAAAACGGGGAATTGATTTTCTACTCTCTTTTTTTTCTGTTCGCTATACAAAAACGAGTAGAGAGGAGAGTGTGCCGCCTTAAGTGATAGTGGTGGTGTAAAGCTGAATGACTTCTAGTTTTTTTGTTTCTTCTTTCTTTTATTTGGTGTTTTGCTGATGAGCTGTAAAAGGAATAAAAAGAAGAGGATTAAAGTTAAAGGACCTTCCATTCAGTACAGGAAATTCGTTAAGGAATTTAATGTTAAAACTTTTTAGACAACAAAATTGAATTAATTTCTATAAATTGATAGGAAAACTAAGTTAAAAAGTCTCTTGAATGATAAAAAAACAGAAATAAACTGTGGCTTCTTGCAGCATATAAAATAAATTAGAAAGAGATAAATTAGTAGCAGCAGCATAGAGACTACCATAAGGACCCTTAAGCGGCATTTGAATTCTTCATTAAAGCAATTCGGAGAAAAGTAACTCAAAGTGTCTTAAAGGAAAACTTAACAAAAGACTGCTTTACGAAGTAACACTCAGAGTTTAATGGCAAACAATAATAACTACCATATGGAGAAAAATTGACACAAAGGAATGCTTAATCTTTGTAATTTCATTAATAGCACGGCGCTCTGCTTTGCAAAATAAGCCGTTTATCGCAATTTAAAGATTTTTTAAATGGGTTTTCTAGCAGAATTCACTAACTGGGCTTACTGAGACAAAATGGTGAACCAACTTCCAGTTGAATGATTAAGACCCAGAGGCCTTTCGTTCCCAAGAATACAATTATGCACCGATACCCAACAGAGATTAACTCGAGTCCTTCCAAAGTCCTTCCGAAAACTACTATGGAACCTTAGCCCAGTCGAATCTTAGCCTCCCCAGTATAGCCTATCTGTCAGGGAAAATCACATAACGACCATCATTGGAATCAAGGTCAGACATGATCTCAAAAGTGTTCAAAATATCGAATATCTCAGCCTGAAAAACACTACAGTTGTTATCCTGTTTACAATGGAGCTTCAGTCCGAGACGCTTACAAAACATCCCAGATCACGGTCTTCTTTAGGTTTCAATCCGACCGTTTTGAAAGCTCTTCCACAGATACATACTATGCAGAGAAGCTACTTATCACAGTGTTATAAATTTGTTTCTTTTCTTTACAAATAGAGTTCTCTCCCATCTTCCTGCTGCCAACAGAAACATAACATTAACATAGATGTTTACTCTTGTTTGCTAGGTTTCTATGTTAACCACATATTAGTGGTTATTATAGCAGCATAAAGGGAAAGAGATCCAGTATTAAACTTAATAGAGTGGTCTGTTAGAAACAAGAGAGACGATAAATGAAAAGATTAATTCAATTTATTATACTAAAACGGTTAATGACCTAAATTTCAACACAACTACGAACTTATGTACATACATACATATGTATGTATATGGCACATACACATATAAATAAACACTGGGGATTGAAGTACAAAGAAAAAAAGTAAATAATGTAGAACACTATAAGAGAGAGGGAAAGAAAGAAAGAGATAGAAAATACTATTTTGTACTCACATAATGATAAAATAGTTTTTAATAGGTACTTCTAAAGATTAGAATATTATCTTTAATGTGTATAAATTATTATAGTACAGAAGCTTAACAATAAATAAGAGCACTAAAGTACAACATTTTGTACGCACTAACAAATACTGCGTCAGGAAGTATGCAATTTATCTTTTTTATTGTTATTAAATTAAGGTAAATTGGCAGACTGTGTGACATTTTGTTTTACAGAAAAATTTGTTTTTTTTTTCTAAATTTGGACTTTGCTTATGATACATCATTTAACATTTTATTTAATTAGTAATGATTTAGTCAACTATATACATTACGTGTAATAAAATACATGCATGCCTAGTTAAAAATAAATGAAATATATTACGGGAAATATAACATACGATACAACAACAAAAAATAATAATAATAAATAAAACGCACCAATGGCAAGAAACCACACAATATATTGTGTACTGTTGTTGTATTTGTTGGTACAAACAATGCTGATGACTTTGAAATTGTATTTCACCGCAATTAATACAAAGAAAGCGGCAATTCAAAGAAACAATCAAAGTAAACAATAACAACAAAGATGCTCTTAAGATAAATATAGCAAAAATAAACTAAAAATTTAAACAAATAAAATTTAAATATCTTATGTTGTTAAATAATATAAATACTGTATACTACGTAAATTACTTTAAAAAGCGCTTATTTTCTTAGTATACAATCTGGTAACTTTATTTGCTTTGCAAAAACGTGTTTTTCTTTACATCGAAGTTCCTTTTGCATTGTTTGTTGTTGTATTGTATTCTCAAACAAATGCAGAGGGTGTTGTTTGTTAAAGAAAGTAAACAGAGATATGGGGTAGTTTTTCTTGCCTACACTCGCTTTTTCTCTTTGCTGCTCTCTCTACCACACAACAACAATAAGTAAAAATAAACCAGCATATGAAAACTGCACAGCAAGCAAGAGCACTTGTAAGAGGGCACAGAGCAAAGGGAGGAGGGAAATAAAAACAGCAATAAATATACCGAAAACAAAGTCTGACAAAAAAAAGCAGCCAAATAATCAATTTAACACTGACACCAATAAATTTCAAGAATATATTGCAAATACTCTTTGCCTTGTCTAATTGTCCTTTTCTTTTCACAATAATAAATTATTAAATTACAATATCTCTTAAACAAAAGATTTGTGGCATGACATGATAAATTTTTTTTCAACATTACCTTTTTGTTGTAGTTTTTTATTATTTTATATAAAAAATGTAGTTGATGTTTCTTGTATTTTTATTTTACACTAAAAACTTATTGACAATTTTTGTTAAACTATTATTTTAAATTAAAATCATAACTTATTTAATTAGTTTTCTGGCTAATTTATATATTTATTAGATATTATTTCGTATTGTAAAAAGAATGTTACGACAACCAACCACCGCTCATTGAATTTTTTACACCACTAGTAAGAAAACAAAGAAAAAGAGAAATACTGAAAAGTGGTGTTGCCGTATTTGGTTATTTCTAATGAATACTGGTTACTTTTTTGTGCAAACTTTTCTGGATTCGGTTATTCTTTTTGTTGACAGTATTAACACTCAATTTTGTTTGTGTTATCCATTTAAAAATGTAATTTAATTAATTATTTTATTGTAAATCAATTTAACAATTAAAAAGATTGAAATGAATTCAATTAATGAATGTAAACTATTTGTATTTGTATATAATATACTTAAGCGATTATTTTTTTTCTGTGACAAATAAGAAAAGAGTGGTGGCAACACTGGTGTGGTTGAAAAAATTCGTATTTCGTTCGGGTGTTGGTTCAATACATGGTGAACTTTTGTGAGGTGTGGTGAATTTATTCGGTATGGTGAGTTTCCAGTTGTGAGTTTTTACAAACGGTGGTGAGTTTTACATAGGGTAGTGAATTTTTGCAAAGTGTGGTGAATTTGTCCGGTGTGATGAATCTAATTGAAGTTCATCAAGGTGTTTTGCATAATATATAAACAACAGTGGCAACTCCCTAAAGAAAATGAAACAGGGTACACTTTATACAATTACACAAAAATTAAATATTTAATTTATAAAACACGTATTAACAATGTTATTAATATTTTTGAAATAACATCTTTAACACTTTCCTTAATGTACCTGTACCTTGTGTTCCATTCCATATTGTTTCTTTTGGACGCAGATGCGTATAAACAATGAATTCTTAATGACATTTCGACTAGTAAACAATTTTTCAATTATTTGCGGAAATTTTTAAGACATTTGGCCAAATTTTATTAGAGAGAGGTAAATAATAGAAATTTCTAAATTAAATATTCCTGAATTAAATTTTTTTTAATAAAAAAATGTATTTTCAGTCAATGCTCTTTTAGTTTGTTATAATTTTTGCTTTTACCCTACAATCGACGAGACAGCGTTAGTAATTTAGAATGGAGCCTGAGCCACCAGCAAACGCTTTGGTGGATAATACCGGAGCTGGGCATAATGAAGGTACACCTATGGATACGGATGATAATATGAATACTAGTGGCGATAATATGGCAGAAAATTCGGGTAAGGTTTAAAAGTTCGAATTTTTGTAATACTTTTGTTATTCCTTCTGTGCTTTTTAGGTGCCCAAGACCACTCTATGGACACGGATAATGCCAACAATGAAGCTCAAAATCTGGATAGTTTGGCTTTAGCAGGCTCTCTACAAGATTCTAGTAATCGCTTACACTCTGCAGAATCGTCCGTCATGTCTTCTGTTAATCCTGCACAATCCGAGCATTTAGATGCTGCTCATGAAAATTTGGCTACCTTAGCTGCAGCTGTTTCGGCTGCAGGAGGTGCAGAACTAAATGCAAATCCTAATCCAGCTATGGAATCAACTGCCACAGTTAATCCCTCGGCTTCAGAAGAAATAAGTAAATCTACTGCTGGCCTTACTAATGCTAATAACAATAATAATAATAATACCAATACCACCTCAACATTGCAAACGAATCCTCCCATAGACGAAGAGGATGCTAAATGGCATACAGTAGGCATATTTTCGGGTCTTTCTACCACCGTTACTAGTTATGTAGACAATACGGTATGGTCTTCTTCAGGCCTTAATTTAAATGCCGAGGATATACCTGACTTAAGCCAACATTCCCGCATTAACTTAGAACCTGGTACTGCTTATCGTTTTCGCATAAGAGCTTTGAATTCGGTGGGTGCCAGTGATTGGAGTGAAATTTCTAGTTTCAAAACCTGTTTGCCTGGCTTTCCGGGAGCACCTTCAGCTATTAAAATCTCGAAATCGTCAGAAGGAGCTCATCTAACTTGGGAACCACCACCAAGTTGTGTTAGTTCAAATGAAATTGTTGAGTATTCCGTATATTTGGCTGTAAAACCGGGTAAAGAAAAAGAAGCAAAAGCGGGTCAACGAGCACCTGCCCAACTGGCTTTTGTGCGTGTTTATGTTGGGGCAGCCAATCAGTGTACCGTATCACATAATTCTTTATCGGCTGCTCATGTTGATTGTTCGAACAAACCGGCTATTATTTTTCGTATTGCAGCTCGAAATGAAAAAGGCTATGGTCCAGCTACACAAGTCAGGTGGTTGCAAGATCCTGTACAAAATTCCGCAAATACAGCTGGCTTGGCAGCCAATAGTTTGCTGTCGCCCACAAGAGTTAAACCCGAGTTAACAGGAGCCTCGCCTAGTAAAAGATTTAAAACGGCTGCCGGCGTTGGACGTTGAGAAAAAGAGGGGGTACATAATTTTACTATTTTTTTTTGTCATTAATTTAAAGGTATCCATAGATATAAAAACTTTATAAGTTATTACGAAAAACAGAAGTGTTAGAATGTTGAGAAATTCAATTACATATATATTATGTATATCTACTAACGATTGTACTTTAAAAATACATTTAAATTAAATTTATAAATAAAACAAAGTGTAAAATAAAATGTGCAAGTTGCCGAAACTCCTCGTAAGCTTTAAATGGTAAATGGATAGAATTTTGACCATAGTGGATCTACCTTATTGGTTTATTTCTTCATTTAAATAATAATTATTTAAGAACGGGTTTTAATTGCTTTATAAAATCGATTACATTTATTTAAATAACTTGTACTTTACAATATTTTAAATTATCTGGAAAAAGAAAATATGATTTTTCAGCATATTAACATTGTTACATTGCTACAAAACCATTACCTTCTATTATTCGACATTGTTTATCCAAATTCTCCTCTGTGTTAAGATCTTTTAGAAATTTCTCCTTTTTTATGGTTTTACTATAGTCCGGACCATATTGCAAAAAATCTTCATCGTCCGCAGGTATATCTTCACTAAGTGTTTGCTGACAGATGCTTGCCGTTACAGCACACCAATAACGACTACTGTTGGTGAAATGATAGCCACCGCCACCAAGCAATAGACAAGGTAATTGATAACTTAATACCAAATTTATACAATCAATTAAGTCTTCAGGTATTAAATTGGAGCCTCCTAATGGATCACCCACTATTGCATCAGCACCACATTGCAATAACACCACTTCAGGTTTATATAGATCAAACACGAGAGTGGATATTCTAAGAGGAACAAAATTTAATTCGGCTTTTTGCAACATAGAAAAAAACATTACCTTTTGAAGCATTTCACATATTTCTCTCCAGTAATGCCAGCTCTATAGGGAAAGTTTACGGTATAGCCTAGACCTTTGCCAAAACCCTTGTCTTGTATAAGACCTGTGCCTGGATAGTAACCACATTCCACTTGGTGAAACGATAAACAAAATACCCTTGGACTGGCGGCAAAAGCTTTCTCTACACCATCACCATGATGATTGTCCAGATCTATGTATAAAATTCTTTTAAATTTCTTAGTTAAAACTAAAATACCCAAAACGATGTCATTTATGTAACAGAAACCAGCTGCCTTGTTACTTTGGCCATGATGCCAACCACCACACCAATTTATAAACACATCCCTAGTATCGTGGGATTTGCACAAACATGCACAGGCAGTCATGGTGGCTCCTGCTATGGTGCATACATATTGCTTTATACCCGGCCAAGGGGGACAATCATAGGCTAGGCCATGGCAATCAGATAAAAAAGTACTATCGATGTCTTGCTCTTCCTGCTCCTCCTCTAGAATATCTTCTTTCAATTTCAATTGTTTGTCATACATTTCCAGTTGCTTGATGTAGTCCGGTTTGTGAAAGTTTTTCAAATCGCCTGAACCACACACCAAAGGCCGTATTCTCTCCATATGCATTAAAAGACCATAGGATTTAATAAGGTTGTGGGTTAAAGAGGCCTGGAAAATTTACATTTTAAACGAAGGTTTGTTTGTACGTTATGTTTACCCCCTACCCGGCCTTTGACTGCGGGATTTTTATCGGCCTCCTGTATTAAATTATCACTATAAATGTATTTAACGTTTCTAGACATTTTATTAATGAAAAATATTCAACAATTTTATTTTTAAACAATATTTTAACGTTTTGACAGTTTGCTGTCTTTGGCGGCTCTTTAGTAGGCTGTTTTCTTATTTAAAAAGAGTTGCCAGACGCATCTATTATTTGATGAGTGGCCGGGCGACTTTAAATGTTTAAATAATCTTTTTTTATATCATAAATTATTTTAAGAATTATAAATTAAAAAACTTTTTTAAATTCAGTGTTTGCGCTTTTATTTAATTATTTTATTTCTATTGAAAATTTTAATAAGAGATTTATGTCATTAAAATGTTGCCTGACTGTTTTTTTGTGTTTATTTAATGGCGGTTATTTGGCGTTGCTGCCAAAAACTTTTCAGTATAAGCGCGAACTTTCATCAGAAACTTGTTGAAAAAAATTAAAGGTTAGGTTGAATAGCAAAAAATTAAGAAAGTGAAAAGTTTTTAATTGTGATAATTAATATTTGGTTTAGAAAATAATTCTGTGATAAATTTGAATTAAGAATTAAACAAATCTATTCCTTAAAATCATCCACTGTTTTGCTTCTATATATGGAAAAGCGTTGGAACTGGTCCAGCAGCTGCCGAGTCATGCTTGTCTTGCACACACTAAATGCTCTCTGATTTTAATTATCTTTTCTGATATCAGTGGTGAAGATAAAACCAACGCGGTGAAGGCAGTACTCTCTCGGACTTCTTGCAAATAAAACAAGCCAACGCCCAGTATCATCCCTTTTGGACAATTTCAGATATAAACTCATGAGGTAAGTCCATTTTTAAATTCATTATTAATTTAACTTAGTTGAGTGAACAAAACCAGCACTGATCGTGTGTTAGTAATGGACTAGGATTTTGGTTTAAACACTCACCTTATAAATGCTAAGAAAAAGGGTGAGGATTTTCTATAATAAAAGCATACGAAATAGAAGAGAACGCAACTGCTATTCTTAAAGGACAAATTCGAAGATTCTTCCTGCAAGCTACAGCAATATGACTTGCCTGTTGTTGTAACAGCTGTGCTGTTGCTGCCAAGAGTTTCTTTCTAATGTTGTTGGTAGACGTTGTCTGTCGCAGTAGAAATTGTGCAATTTCTAGCGGTCTTAGATACCGATCTAACATATCTGACACAAGTCTATAGGATCTATTGCAGCAATGAAAAATGTGCTTCGTGTAATTAGGGCGTGTTCAGAGTTTAATGTATTATTCCCTCGTGCTGTTGATGGAACACCAATTAAATCTCAGTTGTTGCAGGGTGTACTTCATTCGACTGGGTAGGAGCGTTTATATATTTGCACTGTCAGGTGCTGAAATAGTAATTTCTTAGTATCCGAGACAATTGTCCTGTCAGCAGTCAGTAATTGCATCCTTGATAGTTAAGATCCTGTCGTATATCATGTCTGTTGTGTCGGGAAGTTGGGTTCTTCGTTACAATCTAGTGATTGGGGCGATAGGACGGGTGAAATGACGCCGAAATTACTTGGTCAGTAGGGTTTGTGTTGTTTGACAGAAAGTATTTTGGTTTCGTCCTGGAGATGATCGATACTAGTGATACAGAGTCAGCAGCAATGCTAAGAGCATTTAGTCACTTAGAAAACTAGTCTATGCAAGAACTATGTGGCAGTGGATCGATCGACTTATTGTAGGTAGATACTATGATCTTGAGGGCTTTGCTATTTTCCAATTGGAAACAAATCTTAAGGCTGTCAATCGAGATCATTCTTTAGTGGGACATATTGAAACTTCTTTAGACTATAACGTTGTGGTTTCAATGTGGCGCAGGTTTATGGATTTTCAGCATTGGTTTATAGTAGCGAGTTGAAGTCGCCGTAGTCTAGTAGGTAGTGTGTTGGCTTATTAGACGCAAAAGCCTGGGTTCGAGCTCCAGGCCAGGTATCAAAGACAAAAATACAAAAAGTGTTTTTTCGGCGACTTCCTCTCAGCAGATTTCTGGCAAAAACTCTGAGAGTAAATAAAATTTGCCATGAAAAGTTTCTCAATAAATAAAAATCTGTCGTTCGGAGTCGACTTTAAACTGTAGGTCCCACCACTCATGTATAAAATTAACACACACAACATAAGTGGTGTGAGAAACTAGAACGTTGTACAATGGGTCAATTCGACCTCCGGGTACTGTACTTGTCTTAATTGACAAGTACACGTCCTCTAACCTAACCTAACCTATAGTAGCGAGTATCTAGCTATTTATAATCTGCTAATGGAGTCTATTGTGTAACGTAATAAATAGGCCTCCCATTGCAAAAATAAACAAGTCTTTAGTGATTATTTTTTTTATTAATTTTTTTTATTGATTTTTGAAAATGTTTTGTTTGTTGTTTTTATAATATTTTCTTTTTATTTATGGTATTATACATTTACACAATTTGTTTTTATTTATTTTGTGTTCTATGAAATCATTATTTTTTTATTACTTAAGTTTATGGAATATTTTTTATATATTTTTTTTGTTTAGTTTTGTTTTCATTTAACAATTTTTGTTTTTTTTGGGTTTATTTTAGAAATAATTTTTAATTGTTTTTATTTAAAAACTACCATATAATTTAGGTTTAGTTAACTTATTTGTATTATTTTTTAAGTGTAGTTATTATTATTATTATTTTTATTTTTATTTTATATTATTAACTAGATTAACTAAAATAATAAATTAGTATAAAAACACTAAAAAAAATTTATAAATTTTTTGTTCTTTTCAAGATTTTTGGAAAATGTTTTTTTATTTTTTAATAATTTTTTGTTTTGTTTTAATAGTTAATAAGAAATTTTATATGTTAGGTTGCAAGTATCAGTCACATTATTTTAGTTTTATTTTTAATTTATTTTATAATTAATTATAGTTAGAATAATTAATTTTATTGTTTTTCTTTTCTTTATATACAAATTATTTTAAATTAAACTAAACTAACTTTTAATTTTAACTATTCAAGTTAAGTAATATTAAATAATTTACTATTATTATGGGCCTTAGAATTAAATACGATCTATTTGTGTTTCTTGAGCCTCTAGTTCTGGTTCCTCGGCCAGTGTATAGACGCCTTTTAAAGCATGATTACTTGCCGAATCTAAAGAGGATTGTGTTGTCGGTGTCAAGTTGTCCATTAATGGACTATTTAAGGAATTTAAAACACTACACGTTGTATTGCCAGCTGCTGGTGGTGGTGGTGGCGATGTGGCCAGGTTTGTTAGGGGTAAATTTACACTAGACTTTAAAAGATTTGTGCTTGTTGTAGCTGCTGAATTTGGATCCATTGTTAATATAGGCACTAACTCATGATTGACATAATCTTTAAGACTGTGTATATTACTCAAATCCGTATCGTTATGTGTGCCAAATACCAAGGATGTAGGAGTGCCTAAAAAATAACACAAAACATTTTGTTTTTTAAATTGCTTTTCTTTTCAAACTCAAATATCGCATTTGTTTCAAACCTTACCCGTTACCAAAGTTTCTTCGGTGGGATTTCTTTGATATAAATTTTGTTTCTTTTCATATTGTCAAGGTGTTACATAATAGCCATTATCCTCATTCGTTGTATCCAAACCGCTAGATTTTTTAAATTCCACCACAATCTTAATACGATTAACAATCTCCTCGTGTATGACATTAAAACACATGGCTGTCAATGCCATACCAGACATTATATAAATCGAACAAAACCATATGGTGGTATTTGAGTCTCTTCGAAAACCGGGCATCATATCACCAAAACCTATTGTGGATAGGCTCATAAAACAAAAGTAAACACCATCCAAGAGCGGCCATTCTTCGAGCCTATATAATACCACCGCACCAAACAGTATGTAAATAATCATCATGCAAAAACAAAGTAGTATAGGAGCCAATATGGCTAAACCATGCATGCTGCCTCTGGACTCACTATTACTTAGCGAATCCAAATCAGGTATTTGTATGCTATTATTGCCCAACGATTGTTTTTCGGGGGTTTGAAAGTTATCCGGCATAGAGCCAGATCGTACATAATAGGGTTCTTGCATGGCCTGCTGTTGTTTACGCATTTCCTCCTGCTGTCTCTTGCGTTTCATGCGTCTCTCTTTATCTGCCATGCGTTTCTCATCGTAACAGCAATAGCCACAATTCGAACACAGGCAACAGCATAAAGCTTTGGAAAAAACTTCTCTGGCCACTTTGGCCAATATGCCGCCAGTGCTGGATAGGTAAACCAAAGTCAAGGGTATGCCAAAAAACGCATAAGCCAAAGTTACCAGGCGGCCTAAAGTAGTACGTGGTGCTATGTTGCCATAACCTAAAAAGTAAAAACAAAAAAACATTTTTAAATAATTTTTTTAAACCCAAATATTGTATTCAAATGTTTTAAATCTTAAGCTTATCAACTATTTTCTATAAAAAAAAGTTTTAAAAATATCATAGAAACACCCCCTTCCCTTTATTATGTTACTAAAATGAACACGGAAACATTCACTTTTATACTGGGCCTTAAAATTTTTTTTTCATTATCTTTTATAAGTGGAAGGGTATGGCATTCTCTGTTGTTGTATTGTCTTTGTTACATATTTAAAGAGCATTTTTTTTTTTCTTCAAGAGGTTTATTTCCCTACATACACACACACACACTTACATGTTGCAAAACATTTGATACTGCAATAATAAATAATCGGTACATAAACATAAACACGATTGCATAATGACCTATAATGATAACAAACATATGCATGCATATGCATGCATTGAAACACGCACTCAGAGAGTTATAAAAGGAAATTGTATGAAATTAAACTCAAAAAGGAACACACTATGTAGTATATCGAACACAATGGAAATGATCTAAACATACCATACACAAATACAAACACAATTATCTGAAATGTAAACACAATAAGAAAGTGCCACCACTGTTGCTGGGTTTGTGGAGCATAAAATCAAGTTTTTAAAAGAAAATCTTCGAAATGGAAAATCGTCAAAATATTAAGAAAAAAAAATCTTCAAATCATGTGTGTGAGTGAAGTTAGCTACGATAGAGATTGCTAAGTTAAGATAATGCAAAGCTTTGGAGAAGTGCAGAAAGAAAATCTTAAATAATCACGAAAGTAGAGATGAATTGGAGAAAAAGTGAAAGGAAGACAAGACTAATTTACTTATTGGAGATAATAAAGTTGAAAATCGTGTATTTTAGCCAAGTATGACCTCCATAAATCGGGTAAAATTCAATAAAATTTAAAAAGGAGGTTTTTCGGACCTATCAGGCTGGTTATCGATTGGACCAAGGATTCCAACACAGTTTTCGTCACGGTCAGGTAACCATTGGGACCGGAAATATAGCCGCAAATTAGCAAAAAAAAAGGTGCTCTATATAAATTGGTTAAAATCGAATAAAAATGGACCTAGTGGGGGAAATGGATCTAATGACTTAGTGAGTGACTTGCATTTTTTTATACAGAACCCTTTTTCTTGCTCATTTGAGTAATGCGACTCCATTTGAATCACTATTTTATAATCCGTTTTTCACGAGTTTTTCGTTTATTAAACGCTGCATAGACGGAAGTGGTAAAGCTAACCTTGAGAGTAAGGCGGCTTTAAAACCTTAGAATGGAACATAAGCCTAAAAACCTAAAAGATTAATTTTACGATTTTCTTTTAAATTTTTATAAATTTTTCTCTTATTGTGTTTATTACTTGTCCAGCTGCTTGAAATTTGTTCCACTCTCTCAAACATACATACATATGTAAATAATCTACATTTTTTAACACATTTGAGCCACAGCTGGCCCGGTATAACAACCTATAAAATTTGTTGAATGAAATGATAATAAAAAAGACGGCAAATAAAACCGAAATGAAATCTGTGCTCTTTTCCTTGATTTTTATTTATTTATTTTTATTTTTTTTGTGTGTTTGTTTTTGTAAAAGATTTTGCTGCTTATGCGGCTGTTGTTAATAAAATACGAAAATTTTATGCATGATTTGAGCTAAAAGAACACACTAACACTGAAAGTGGGAAGCAGGGCAGGGCAGGAAGGGAAGGCAGGCAGAGGATGGTTTCAAAGAAAGCAAATAAGCTTACAAAATATAATATATGTATTGGATACTTGCTATCATCAGCAATTCTAGAGGACGACCCAAACAGAAAATGAAGTCAAATTTACATTTCGTTAAGCATTGCTCTCTCCTACGATTTCAACTTTAAACAGCCAATATCATATACAATGTGTGCGTATGTACATATACAGATAACACTTACAGACATGCATATTATATGAGTTTATTTAATGGAAGAAGAGCTTTAACAATAAAGTCATGATAACAATAATGATGATGATAGCATGTCCTTTTTCTTTGCTTCATCTCTCTTGACAATGTATGTACATATGTACGAATGCTTGCTATTGAAGTTAAGAAATTATGCTTTTTTTATAGGCGTTTGCATGAAACACTTTGTTTTTTTTGGTATTTTCTTTATCCTTTACAATTGCCCGGATAATGTTAAGGACGATTTTTAATCAATTTTTATTTGGGAAGAAAAAGAGATGTTTTATTTAAAATCACTTTAAAAGGTTAAGGCTTAAAAGTATGTAAATGGAGAGAAAGCAATTGAAAATTTACACAATTTCTATTTAACAGGCCAGGCGTCTGATTAATAGTTATTTATTTAGTTTTAAAATTAATTGTAAATATTTTGAAGAAATTTATTTAAAAAAAATATCTAAATGCCTTGAATTTAAGAAATTTTCTTTATTTATTATCGTCTTGTCAACATTTCTTCTTTGCATTGAAGTATTATTGTTTACCCTGGTTTTTATTTATTTTCGATATTTTCTTATTTCTCTATTTGCCTTCAATCATTGACTTTCTTACTTACTATCAACACACATTGTATGAGTCCAATAAAATATGTAAATTTTCTCTTAGATTTCTTTCTTCTTTTCTCTTTCCCTCTTATTTTATTATGCAAACACTGGACGAAATATTGTCTAAAGCCAGCATCTGAACTTAAGTATCTTCGCATTGGCTCATAATCTTCAAAACAAATAGGGAGGAGGAATATCAATGAATTGTTCGAAGAAATTGAAAAAAATTGTCTTACAAAGCAGTTTTTTTTCTTTCTTTGTTTTTTTTTTCACTATTTTCTTGTCCTAAGCATACATACTATACATATGTATGTATGTATGTAGCTTAGTGGCAATATGGGCAAGTAGTAGAGCAAATAAGTGTGGTGGTATTTCTTCTTTTCTGCTATTTGGTTTGGAAAATTAGCAAATAGTGAGTAGGTACTTGGTAAGCAAATGTTTTGTAAAGAAATGATATTGGGGGTAAGAATAAGTTTCGAATTGAATTTATTTTATAATTTACTTGTTAAGATGTTTAAAAAGTTTTATAACAAAGTTTTTTCTTTTATTTTCAGACTTTTAATTGCTCTGAGTAGCCTCTGATAGTCATTGCATCATACTTGCTGACTTACAGGAAATATGTGATATCGTGATTTCTTGGCTGCAGATAATCTGTTATGCCTGTCTTAAGTAATTTCATGTTCCCTCTAAGTGAAAAAAGGTGAGTGTTTTTATACCTAAGGATAAAAGATCTCATGACTAAAATTCTGACAAGTTTCTGGGTAAGGGGATAGGGTCTAACTTATTTTCTATTGTTGCCAGTAGTGCTTAATATGCCTACTTATTGTAGGATCGGTCCACTAAGACTGTACTGAGTGCCTTGGTGGGAAACATTAAGAAGGAACTTTTGATTGTTATTTTCTCCATTGAGTAGGTTCATATGACTAGAGGAGTGATTAGAGGCACCCCTCAGAGTGTAGTTCTCTTGCCCTTACCGTGTAATATCATTGTGGATGGACGGTTTCGGATCGGCAATGATGTAGTTTCAAGCTCCTTGAATATGCGAATCATCAGGTTTTCATCCTCATATCCTCTTCTTTACTTATAAACAGACATTAAAAGAAAGTGTTGCTCACCGTATGGGTTAACCCTCAATTCTTACAAAACAAAATTAATGCTTTTCACCAGATGATACAAGATGGATACATCCCGAGCCTACATGGCTTTTGACGCCATTTATCCACAAAGGGAAAGCATCTAAGGTTTATTTTTTTCTCTCCCTAGAGGGCGAACTTAATGGAGAGAGTAAAGAAAACGATCACAATACCTCTAGAGGGCCTCTGGTAATATTTGAGAGCTTACCATCACCTTTATTAGGCTTTATTGGGTCGTGGTTCATGGTGTTCGTGTTTGGTAGGCGTTGTGTAAATACCAGTGTCATTGTAATCCGATAAACAGAGTGTTCAGACAGAGCTTTTGAGATCTGTTTTGATGACTACAAAATGCTGGACAAAGTATGTGGTATCTATATAAATGGTTCTAACATTCGGATTTCGTATGTATGCCTACATCAACATATTTACGACTTCAATCATGGCCGTACTGAAGATTCTGCAATGCTTGGTGGGTGACAGTATTTTCTCTTAAAACCCTCAGTCGTACTCGGACAGCCAGGTTACGATCGAGTCGTTTGCGAACGTCACACTGACGTTCTTGTATATAAATCTCGAGGAGATTTCGGATCAATTAAAGGTAACTTTTATATAGATTTCAGGACATAGGAATATTGTGTGAAATTACATTACTGATGAAATGGCTAGGGCTAAATGTAGGTGTTTAGATTGGCTCAGTTTAACTGGATAGTCTTCGTTCAATTTAATTGAAGGGTTGGTGATTGCATGGGGGTACCTGCAATATTGCTGGGCTCTACAGGAGTGTTGATATATATAAAGAGAGGGTGGATTGTCTTCTTTCCTAAAATTGTACAACCATCCATCATACAATTGTAGTCCTCATGGGTCAATGCTCTGTTTGAAGGCATGCCGAATGACTTGGAATTTCTTCAAATGACTTCTGTAGGAGCTGTGAGTGTTCTTTTATGTTCCCATATTATATTATATACCCCTAATATATATATATATATAATATTGATTCTCTTTTATGTATTCTTTTATAAAAAAAATTTGCTGTCAAAGCAATTATTGATGAAGCCAATTGCACGCTGTACAACCATACTTTTAAATATATGTAAATAATATATTGATATTGAAATAAAACCATTATTGAAAGCATCATTGTCAGCAACACTAGCAGCATAACAATCATTATCATTATTTTCATTATTATACACAACATTTTATGTATAAAAAACTTTTTTTTTATTATTCTTAAGGCCGTAAGACTTAATTTTTTTTTGCTAAATTTGTAACACAGTTTAATTTGGCGCTTTTCTTCGCAGTTTTTTTTTTGCTCTTTTCATACGCACAAATAATAGGCATTACTTCGTTACTTTTACTGTTACAATGCACAGATTTTTTCTTTTACTCCTGCTCTTTCCATATCTATCCTTTATTTCTTTCACTTTTTTCGGCTTTCAAATAAAAGGCATTTGTTTCATTTAAATGTCTTTCAATATGACTAAATTCCTTTACTGTTCTCTGTGTATTGGTGTTGACATTGTTGTTGTTCCTTTTTCTTTTCCTTAACTTTTGAGTATTTGTATTGACATCTTTTTGTGTTTTTTTTTTTGTTTTCTTTGTTTTGTATCCCTATTGTTTTGCCTGTTTCAGTTTCATTGTTGTTTCCTTTTTGATTGAGTAGCAAATAAATACGACAAATACTCTCCACTCTTGTTTTCTACGGCTTTGTTGTTGCTCTGCTGCGTGTATTGTTCTCTTTTTGTTTATGTTATTGGTGGGGGATCTTTACTGTTATTGTTTGTTTGTTTGTTTATAGGGGAGCAGGGAAACAGTTTGTGAATGGAGGAGTATAGGAGTGGGATATAAAGCGAAAAGAGTAGAAGTATTTGGTAGTTATTTGTGTCAATTTGATGCTAATAAAAAAAGAGCATAATATTGACACATTTTGTGAGAGTGTTATTAAAAAACGAAGCACAAATTGCGTAAATAACAAACAGAATGGCAGCTTCAAGCGACAAATGATTGAATTCAAATGAAATACATGAAATGGTTGTAAAAATTAATAATAAAAATTGACAAAATATTATTAAAAATGTAAAACGAAAGGGAAAAAGAAATGGAAAACAAATTGCTCATGATTTTCAACACACTTTTTAGAGTCTCTTTTTTTTAAAATAACCTCTTAGTGTAGGTTGCATAACAGGCTTTTAAATAATCTCTAGCTTAAGGCTATTGCTGGTTGTATTTTTTAATTAACATTCCTTTCAATTTCCTTAACAATTCCCTTCTGAATTCCTCTCTTTTTTTCCTTATGAATACACTGAGTGGTATTTTTTAACCTGTTCTTTTGATTTACTTTGCCTATCAATTCTTGTTTTGTAAAATCCATTAAGGAATTATAATTGGATTTCACACCGAAAGACTAATGCTTAGATCTCCCTTGTATACACTTACCAATTGTGGTTAAAACGGTTAAGGAATAAAGGAAAGCTCTGGCAAAATTCCATTCGTGATGATGATGATGCGTATGATGTGGCGTTAGGCCATGCTGATGAAATAATAAAACAGCTTCCGTTGCTGGTGTCTGGCCATTAACATCCGTATCATGGGGCAATTGTAGTACAGCATCTTCATTCAGTCTCTTAATTAATTGGTCTTGAAATTTTGCAATTTCTAAAGCAGCCAATCTAAAGGCATAAAAAAGGAAGCAGAAAAATAAAATGGAAAATGGAGAAAAATTATTAATGGCATGAAAGTCTCGAAAGGACACTTACTTTGTCCAATTTTCTTTGTATAAAATATTTAAGGATACTGTAATATCCCATATATTCTCTATAGTCCTTTGTCGTACATCAAATGTATCCGGTGACAAGGCATATTGTGGCGTAAAATCATCACCATAACCGAAATCATTGTTTTGCAATGATATCATGCCCTCTAACATTTGTGGCGAAGACGCTGAAGACGATGAAGACGATGAGGATGATGAAGAGGATGACGAGGCTGCTGATGTGCTTGATGAAGCCGGTGCATTTATTGTGACATTATCATAATGTTGTTGTTGTTGCTGTTGTGATGATTGTAGTTGTTGTTGCTGCTGCTGTTGTTGTGTATGATAAATATTGTTATTCATGTTGTTCTGTAAGCCTGTTGTTGTCCCTGTGCTCCCCGTATGCTGTTTGTGCGTTTGTACATTACGTTTGGTAGAAGCTAATGTTCGTTGTTGTTGCAAGTAAGCGGAATCTTCACCTTCGATTGTTAGAAATATAAAGGAGCCTGAAAAACATAAATAAACGAAATAACCCATGATGAATCTGTATTTGTTCTTGGAAATGTCTAGTAAATGTAGAGCAGATAAACCACCAAGTGGCATCAGTTATGTATGTATATTTATTATTCTATACGAAGCGTTAATATTAATCATACGTCCAAGAGGGGGTCCTGGGAGGCTAATGGAAGATTAAT
Organism: Sarcophaga carnaria; assembly: GCA_958299815.1. Classification (NCBI taxonomy): domain Eukaryota; kingdom Metazoa; phylum Arthropoda; class Insecta; order Diptera; family Sarcophagidae; genus Sarcophaga; species Sarcophaga carnaria. The sequence goes on from OY283149.1 coordinate 3,108,277, forward strand.
CATGTGTCACACAACACACAAGATTAGAAATAATTTGTTTGTTGTATGGTTACATACATAGCAGGGGAAAGATGTGTACCACACACTACAAAGCTTTAATTTATATGGATTGCTACTTGATTTTTATAGAAAAGTTTAAGCAGGATATACGTACATACATATGTATGACTTGCTCATGAAAATAATAAGAAGGATTAAAGAAGCTTTTCTATTAGAATAAAATTACACCAAATTGGTTAACCTTTACTGTCAAAATTGCAAAAGATAACATTTTTCTTTCAAAATTTTTTAAAGTAAATGCCTAAATCGTAAAAAGTTTGCTTTTAATTTGCATTTATTAAAATTTTAGAAGAATTTTAAATCCAAAATTTATAAAAATATATAAATTTTAAAAAAAGGATATATGAACAACTAAGTTACAAATTTCAATTATTTTAAATACCTTTATATTTTCGAAAAACAAACATAATTTGGTGTCCGGTAAGCCATAATTCAAAACGAAAGTTTTATTTCTACACAAGAAATTTTTTGCTTCACTTTAAATTATTTAAAAATTAAAAATTCTTAAATTAAGTAAAACTATGAGGAAAGGATATATTTACAGCTTAGAGAACTAATAAAAATTTTCAAAAAATTTTATTTTATTTGAAAATAAAACAAAATTTTACGTACTGTATGCTGAAAATCGTTTTGAAAGTTTGTCCTTTCCAAAGAAAATGTTTAAGCAAACAAATATTTTTAGTTTTATTTAATAAACTTCATTAGTTTCTATAATTGGAAACTGTTTAAATTATTGTAAATTTTAATACTATGAAATTTTTGTAAAACTAAGAAAAAAGGATATATGGCCGAGTAGTCCAAAAATTGTATAATTTAAAAAACTTTTATATTTTTGAAAATTACACAAAATTATACGTTCCGTAAGCTAAAAAAATCTCTAAAATCTAAAAAAATTAAGCATGCTTTTTTTTTAAATTTTTTTGAAACAAATTTTTATAGTAAGAAATAGAACATTACAAAACATATTTTACAAATGAGTTTTTCATTTGTAATTTGTGCTAGTACATCCTGCTGACTTTCTTTGAAAGCAAATCTAAAGCAAGATATGAAAGCATTCTATTTTAGGGTTCCTTTTTTTTTACTATTTTTAGTACAACAACAAACGATGTTTTTCGTCCCTTGTAACTTTTATTGAAGATGCTGCTGTTGGTTGCTTTGTTTATTTGAAAATGTGATGATGACCACTGTGATGATGAGTATACTAATGGTGTGATTGTTGTTGCAGAGTACATACACATTTCCACAACTAGTTTGGTTATCTATGGCTTAACATCTATGCTTATTTGGCATTCCTTCTTCTTATAGTTACGAATAACTGACCTACAATTTTTAGTTCTTGGTTTTTACTGTGTATTTTCTTTTGCTGTTCAGTTTCTTTGCAATTTCTTTAGTTTCATTTATTTCTTGGTTGGTGGTTGGTTTGTTTTTCTTTCCTTGAAACACCATAAAGTCAAATGAGTTTTACTTTTCTTCGAATGTTTTTTTTTCGTTCCGTTCTATTGCTTCATGACATGACTTTCTGTATTTATGGGGTTTTCTGTGTTCAGTTATTTGTAGATTGTTAAGCTTTTTCCACCAAATGTACGTATCCTTGTTCTTTTTTTTATTATTTTTTTCCCCCTAGAGCATAATTACCAAGTATTCATTAACTTTTTTTAAAGCTACTTTTGTTTTTCAACAATAAACAAAAGTTGTTGGCTGTTTTTCTTTGTTCAGACAAATGGTTTTGCTGTGTAATACATGACGTTTTGCAATAGTAAATACTAACAAAATATATATTTCTATATGAGTTACATTTGTTTTTATACGTAAAACAATACAAAATAATTTTTTAAAAACAAATTTTTTTTTCAAATGAAATTTTTCCTTGAAATGAAAAGTTTTTCATAACTTTTTCTAGCTTACAGGGTGTAAAATTTAGTGTAGTTTTTGTAGTTATGAAAGTTCTGTAAAATTTTTTTAAATTTAATGTTAGTCATACATATATCCTTTTTTCGCATTTTAATTAAATCTTGAAATTTTAAAGTGTTAAATGGCTTTAAAACCTATAAATTTTAAATAGTTAAACACGTTTTGCAAAAATCTTGAAATAAGGCAAATTTGATGAAGATTTTTGTGTTGAAATTAGAAATTTTTATTACATCTCTATAACCACAAGACGTCAAATTGTATGTAGTTTTTGAAACTATAAAGATATTTTTAAATTTTTTGTTGTTTCGTATAGTTGGCCATATATCCTTTTTTAAACTCTTAACTAAATCTTAGAATTATAAAGTTTTAAATGACTTTAGCAATCATAATCTTCAAATATTTTAACAATTCTTAAATTATGAAAATTTGTTGAAGAATTCATTGTTAAAATAATAATTTTATGTTGATTTTTCTGGTATACAGGATGTGAAATTTTGTATAGATTTTGTAAATATAAAACTTTTTAAAAAACTTCTAAAATTTCATGTAGCTAACCATATATCCTTTTTTTCACATTTTAATAAAATCTTTAGATTTTAAAGTTTTGAATGTGTTTAGCAGCTGAACACTTTAAATAGTTAAATATGTTTTCAAAAATCCTTAAATTATTTTAAATTTTATGGAGAAATTTTTCTTATAATTCTTCTATTGCTAAGAAAAATTTCTTTCAGTTTAAACCGTATTTGTGTAAGTTATATATAATTCTAGTGCTTTTTATATTTCCTTTCATTGCAAGTGGTTTTAAATTATTTTGATTTCATATCCCTGTTTTGTTTTTCTACGTTTTCTTTTACTGAATTGGGGTTTGGATTTGGGCAGAGTAATTTTATTTGTTACAATAATATTTTTTTTGTATTTTTTTTTAACATTTTTTTTGCATTTTATTTTTCATCATGTTGTTGTTATTGTAGCTGTTTCACTTCATTCTCATTTAATATGATTTGAAATCTAATGAAAATAATTTGTGGTTACAGGCTTAAAAAGGATCTTTGTTTCGGTCTTATGCCACAGCTTATAGTCTAACAGACTCAATTTCAGTTTTTAGTCATTTTCTCTCCTCACTTTTTATCTCTCCTTTGTCTTCTTTTATTTTTATTTAACTCTCTGACACTAAGGGTTTCTAGCCAATTAAAATGAGAAATCCTTTGTGATTACTACCACACAAGCATAGCCTAGCCAGTATTACTCTTTCGTATGCTGTTTCCTACAGTTGACTTTCTCTCTCTTGCTCTCTCTATCTCTCCCGTTTCCCTTTCCCTGTCCCCTTCACTTACTGTGTAATAAAAAGAACCGTATTTTGCTTTATTTTCCTGCAAGCGCTTGGAGAGCCGAGCCCACAAAGTTGTTTATGTTGTTGATTCCTTTCCACAAAACTTATTTTTTATTGCTACAACTAATTAAAAATCCTTTTTATATTCCCCAGTTTTTTTCCATTTTTTTCAACCTCAAAAAAATTGTTGGATTTTTCCAAAAAAAAAAAAATGTACAGAAAGCCCATATATTTCTATTTAGTAACGAAAAAATATTTGTGCGGAAGGATGTAAAGGATTTCAATTTATATGCACGAGTTTTCTTTGTTTCAAGGCCATTACAAAACTGAAGTTGATGTTTTAATCTAAAGCCTTTGCTGGTTTTTGTTACAAAAGGATTTTAAGGACACGACTTTAAAATGTAATTTGAAATTTAAAGGGGCTTTAAATTCATTAACAAGCCATTAAGACCACAAAATCCTCTCTACTTAATGGCAGTAGAAATTAATTTTTAGGAAAAATAATCATTTTTCTAGATTAAAAGAAATTCACATTAAATTCACATTTCCACAAAAGGAAATTTTTATAATGTTTTTGGGAATTTATTATACTGTGTTTTAATTAAAATGTTACAAGTATTGCTAATGAAAGGAATTAGGGATCTATTAATACATTTTTTTATAAGGGATTTTTAAATTTCTTTTTTGCGAATCCAAGGGAAAGTATTGTTTTTGACTTGTAATTGAATAAGAAAAAATTATTTTAAATTCCCAATTATTTTTATAAAAATCCCCGACTGTATTATTATTATTTCTATGGTATTATTGCTGTAGAAACTGCACAACAACATATTTTCTGTAAACAATACAAATTATCGACAAATGTTCTACAGAAAATTTTTAATTTTATAGTTTTTGGAGAAAAATTTCTTAAAAAATTTATTTTTCTAAAAACTTTTCTTGGCCTACAGGACGTTTAATTTGCAGTATTTTATAAAATTTGAAGAATTCCTTAAATTGTATAATTTTTTTAGAAGTTGCCCGTATATCCTTTTTTGGGATTTGACAAATTTAATGTTTTTAAGTTTTCATTGTTTGAAAGTGATATTTGCATTTTATTTAATAATATATCTCCTTTCAAATTTGTTCTTTTATAAGCTTAAATTCTAGTTGAATTGCTTTAAAAACTGGAGCAAATATTGCATTTCAAAAAGTATAAAAACTAATTGTTTCTTTAACCTAAAAACCAATCAATTTACAAGTTAAGCTACTTAAATGGAAGCCCACAAAATAAAGCAAAAAAAAAACGAATAAAAGAAAGAAGAACAAATCCAAGTTTTTATCCAAAGATTTTAAACAATGAAAAGTATTTTGCAAATATTGTACTTAACAAAACTGCTTAAAAAAGTAAAGGTAATACAACCTTTTAATTCTTGGAAAAGTATCAAACCCAAAAGGCCACAAAATCCTGAAACGAATGCACATACATATACAAGAATAGTTTTAATGAAAACACGCCGAGAGTGTGTGTGTGTGCATATGTGGGTAGGAGTAATAAAATTTGCATGACCATTTTTAATCTTATTAAATTTCGAACAATTTTTCTCCTCAACAAACAAAACAAAACAACACAAAACAAAAAGTGTAAGTGGATGTGGTAGGAGAGGACAGACAGACTGTGTGTGTAAGGTCCTAGAACCTAAGACCTGTCTTTCAGAAACAATATTGATCTTTCTTGTTTCTTGTTGATGTCTATACAAATGTGTTGTTGCCTTAAAAGAAGCATAATTTATTTAAACTCATAGATTATTTACATAAAAAGTAAGACTGTGTGTGTGTGTGTGTGTATGTGTCATGTAACATACTCCTTTCTCCTAAACGTTGTGGGTTTAAGTGTGGTAAAATTTCAAGAAAAACAAAAAATAAGATGAAAAATTCAATTACATTATCCTTTATTGAGCTAAAGGCTATAAAATACATTTTCTTGGCATACTTTTAGGCGTAAACTTTGTGGGAAAAGTATGAAATTGTTTTTACGTCAACATGTGTATTTGTGTATTCATGGTACAGGTGTACATATTTATATTTGCTGTTTTGGTTATAACCTAAGGCTAGAATTATTATTTGCTTATGACATTTGCTGTCATTTTGTGTATTATGGGAAAGAAAAATTTGACGTTACATAGTAAAGTAAGCGTACATATACATACATATATCCTTAAACCTGTAAATTTAAGTTTAAAAAAATTTAAATACAATTTTCTCACAAACCACTTTTCGTTTACAATTTTAGGCTATTAAGTTATAAATTTATCTATAAAATGTATGCTTAAAGGATAGCATATTTTGCTTAGAGTTAATATATAAAAAGGTTTTTAAAAAAGTTTTTTTTTTCAACTAGTCAGCCGTATATCCTTTTTTGCAACATATATAAATCATAGTTGTTTTAATAATTATTGAAATAATTGATACTTTTGATTAAATGATAATCTTTTTGACATTTTTTTCTCTTTTATTTTTTTAGTTACAAATTTTATAAATAATTTCTAAACTACGGAACGAGATTTTTAAAGCAGTTTTCAAATATATAAAACTTTTGCAACATTCTGAATGTTTTGGATACCTGACCATATATCTTTTTTTGGTAAGTGCAAAAATCTTAATTTTATTAGTTTAAATAACCGTTTGTTTAGCTTTGAAGTTTAAAAACTGTTTTAAAGCTTAAATCCTTGTTACTACAGCTTCTAGTGAACTTTATACTTTCGAAAATTATACAAATATTTCATATGCTTGAAGAGTTTATTATGATGAGTTATATATATATTTCAAAATTCTTTAAATTTTTCACAATAATTTAAAAATTATTTTAAATATTTTTCTTCCTCTCATTTCCACTTCTCTAACAAATATTTTGTATTTTCATACAAATTAACATGAAAAATTGACATATTTCGCTGATGCTTGGTAATATTTTATCATATTTAAATTGGAAATATAATGATTTGGTAGTATGTTGCACTGTAACAGCCTTTTAATATTAAATATAAATGATTTAATATTTAATCCTTTAATTAAGAGTTAATGTTTTGTTATAAAATAATTATTTAAAGTCTTTTCCTTTGAAAATTTCATAAAAAATGTTAATTCTAATTGAAGTTATTAAAAAAAGTTACATATGTTTACGAATTAGCTGACTGCAGCTGCTAAATAACAGTATTGTGTTGTTTACACATACACATGCTGGTAATGTGACTAATGTTGATGATTATTATAATGATAACGACAGTTGCAAAAAACCAAAAACAAAAAAGGCGACAAACTTTAATAATTTGTAAAAATCAAACAACACTTACACATGCCGTTACAAAAGCAGACCAAAACCCATTTAACACACACACATGTGCTCTTGTCTTTTTTTGTTTTGTTCCACACACCGCACATACTACATACAAAACTATAAATAATTGTACAGCCATGTTTGTCGATAATGGATGTGATCTTTCACACATTTTAACATAAAAAAATAACAAATCACATACAAAGGCTGTCTTTATAATGCTATTTCTATCTCTCTGCTTGTGGTACACACAAACACACACTCTCATACACATATGTATGCACATTAAACTGTGGAACAAACTTTTAAAACTTGTTTTTCCTAGAATAATAATGCTAATGATGTTTTTTTGTTGTTGTTGTTTGTTTATGTTTTTAATTTATTGTTTACATTCTTATACACCCGCTCTCTCTCGCTCGCTCTCGTTTTTTCTTTCTATATTTATAACTGTGTTAATGTAAATGCTCTTAAATATTTATAAGAGCCCATAAAAACATACAAAAACGAATTCCTATACACCATGTTATTACAGAGTACACACACACACATTAAGAGTTATAGCAAGTATTTATTGAAAAGTATGTAAATATGTTTATGTTTGCCTATTCTTGAGTATTTATTTTACTATTTAACTATGTGTGCGTGTATGTGTAATAACTATGTACATATGTATCGGTGTATGTATTTATAATTAATTACATTTCTATGTATTTATTTAAGATTGATGTTATTATTGTAACAAAAATACTCAACTAATTGGTATTAAATACAAACAGGATATACGCTCATCAACTTAAACATGTTAGAAGACATAAAAGTTATTAAACAAAAAGAACACATACAATAATAAGAAGGAATAGATTAAAATAAAACAATTATATACAGAAAACAAAACAACATGATTTGTGTATAAAAAGGGATATTTAAACAGCCATACGAAGAAATTAAAATATTTGCAAATTTAAAGCATTTTTAATGTGTATAACAACTTTAACGTGCTATAGGATAAAAAAATAAAATATAATATAAAAAATAAAATATAATAAATAATAATAAAAAAGTATACTTTTAAAGACAAGATGATAGCGTGTAAGAAGAATATTAAATGAACTTATGTGATTTTAGAACAGCAAGCTTTCAAATTTATGAAAATACGAAATATTTTTAGTTTCAAAAAAGGTTACCATACTAATGTTTATAATCAGCATTTAAATTGACATCCTGCGAGCTAAAAAAACATATAAGAGCCTTAAAACACAAATATATTTATTATTTAAAGATAATTAACCAATTTAAGGATAAAACAAAACATAATTGTGTAACTTTAGAACACAAAATTTTAATATTCATTAAAAATACAAACATTTTAACTAATTAGGAAAAAGGATATATAGGCCACCATACAGAAAAATTATAATATTGAGAAAATACAAATATTTTCATGATCTGCATTTAATTTGACATCCTGTAAGCCAGAAAATATATTAAAAAATTTTAAAGTAAAATATAGTTTGTTTTTAGGGAGAGCATTATACACAAATTTGTATTTTTAGAATAGAAATCATATAACAAAATTATATATTAAAAAAACAAAAAAAAAAAATGCTTGATTTACAACAAATTTGACGTCTCAAAAGAAAAAAATTTTTAAAAACAAGAAAAACGACTAAATTTATAAATTTAACAAAACACAAGTTTTTTAATATAAATATTTTATGAATTTGTATAAACTATTCGAAACATTTAATTAATTTTAAATGAAACTCGAAAATTTTTAAATTTTACTTTAATTTAAAAAAAGGACATGCGAACAACTAAACGAAATTTTAAAAATTTTTCAAAAATACTTTTATTTTTAGAAACTATACATAATTTAATGTCCAAGAAAAATAAAAATTTTTTACTGAGAATGTTTTTTACTGAGAAACATTTTTACTTTTTTTTTAGCTTACATGATGCCAAATTTTATGTACATTTAGAAGTATAAAACTTTTTCAAAAATATTTATATTTGTGGTTAGCAGTTCATATATCCTTTTTTTAAAGTTTGAATAAAATTGATTATTTTGATTGTATTAAATACAATCAAAGAAATAGATTATGTTTTGCTACTGTTTTTGATAGTAGTTGTGCATGCATGTTTCATATAATTGAGAAAAAGGAAGACAAATATTAAAAAAATGCATGAAAGTGGAGAAATAAACAAATAGTAATTAAATGAATTTAATTGAAACAAACATTTATTTTCTTGAAATTTAAATTTCTAATTTGAGTTTATTTCTGTTTATAATAATAAAGCGATTAATTAAAATATTTTAACTGTTATATATTAAATAAAAACAGAAATTTTTCTAGCTTTTTAGAAACGAAATTTATTTATTTAAAATTGTATTAAAAAAAACAGTATACTTTTGGGAGTATTTGAAATTTTTATTTAATAACAATTCTTAAAACGATTTAAAAAACAAAAAACAAGAGCGTGTGTGATATTGTATAATAGTTATAAAATTAGGAGAGTTATAAAATTAGAATAAAAAAATAAACAAAACTAGGAAATCAACAGCAGCTTCTCACAAACAAAGCAGTATTTAATTCAAGACTGAAAGAAGTCTTCTTAACTAAACAAAAAAACCATAAAAGGAAGCACAATCAAAACATTTTTACAGTTGAAATAAAAACGGAGTAAAACTACGTAGAAAAATCTTTTAAAATCGTTAAATAAAAGACTGAAGTTGTTAGGTTTTAAAAAGCAAGAGTAAAACAGTATAATAAAGTACATAAAACTAGTGTTCAAATGACTTTAATAAATAGTATTAAAATAATTAATACTCCTTTTTATTCTACAACTAAAAAAGAGACTGCATTTACAGTTATCAAAAACATAAAAAAAAATTATAAGAAGCGACTTTAAAAATGAGAATAATAAAGACAATACTGCAGAGACAGTCAAACCTGTATATTCTGTTAATCATAAAATAGAAAACATCTCAAACTCATTGCAAAATCGCATGCATGCAAATAAGTGTAATCGATAAAGAGCGAGAGCGAGAGAGAGAGAGAGAGAGCGGTAGAGGATAAAAAACAAAGTAAACAGTACTTACTAGCAATGATATTGAAACACATGTAAATAACAAATACATATAAACGAGGAACATTTGTTAAGATGTTAAAAGAGAGCGTGTGATCTTATTTTCTCTTTTACTGTACATAAGCTCATACATTCGTTTATAAATGCATTCATTTTAAAATCCATACATACATACATATATGTATGTATGTATATGTGTGTATAGTACCCACAACCACAGTGTTTATCATTGTTTACCATGATTTTAAAATTTTTATTTTCTTCTAAATAACAGTGAAATTTCCTTAAAACAAACTCTTTAAAGAGAGCATAACAGTACAATCGAAAGAGTATTTCACTAAACATTTTACTGTATTCAGTAAGAGAGGAGTATTTATATGTTTTAATAGAAGTATTATCACTGTTCTACATGTGTTGGTAACAAACTTAAGCAAATATTTGTTTCTACTAAAGTTTTCCTTAATACAAAACCAATACAAAAGCTTGTAATTGGGCAAAAGAGAGATAGAGAGTGAAAATGTATATAAGTGTGTAAACGTATGCTAGTGTGCATTTATTACATACAGCAAAATGTTTAGGGGGGGTGTAAATACTTGTTGTTTATATGTGTATTTTATTTGTTATATTAGTTGTACTGTTTGTATAATTCTGTACACATACACATTACATATCTACATTGTACCATATTTTAAGAAATAATTCTACTAATAAATGTTTATTTAAATACTCTGTTATACAAAATGAGTACAATAGTGCAAGTATTTTTGTCTTGTGGGGTCATATCTCTGCTAATTTTTTTTATTTTTTTTCGTTTCGTTTTGTCCACAAAATTTTTTTTCCAATTCAAGAGGCAAACAAAAAGGAGATGGGTTGTTGTATTTTAAGGATTATTAAACAAATTCTTTTTATTTATTCAACTTTGTTGTCAGAATAATTGAGCAGTTCTTGTGGTAAAAAGTTATAAAATGTAATGAATTTTTTTTACAAAATTTAAAAAAATTTAAATTTTACGTAAAAAACTATTGTTTGCATTTTTGACTTTAGGTAAACTATTAGAGTGACATGGTTTTACAGCATTACATTGTTTCTGAATAATAAATTGAGAGAAAGTAAAATGTAAGGAAAAATAATAAGTATTTTTTTTTAAAATTGTTTACTCAAAGTAAACCATTAAAATAAACAATATTTAACGCAATTAAGTTGTTCAGTTAGGTAGTTAGTAAAATAATATTTACGTTATCCACTGCTTTTTTAAGTAATCTACATTAAATTTTCATAGCGACATGTATTGTGTACATTGTCTACATAATGTAAACTATTGCATATAAAAGATTTTTCATTTTCAAAATGAATTAAAATGTTTAAGGATTGATAATTTTGCCGTATGTAAACAATTGTTTATTTGTTTATATGTAAAGAATTCATTTTTTACGCAATCTGCAAATAAAACATATATTTAGTTCGAGACGTCTGTTTTAGATTATTTTTTGCTTTAATTTTGTAGTTTTTACATTGTTGACATAGCGTAAATCATTAAATAGCTCATTTGTATTACATAATAGCATTCGGTTTCTGGAAGCTGTTTGACTATTGTTTACATATTGGTAAACAATTTCATAAATTGAGATCGATTCGAATATCAATATTTTTTGTATTTATACAATGTTTACATTCTTTACCTAAGCTAAGTAATTGAATTACGCATTTGTAATCCAAAATAATAAAAATATTCCTTGAAATTCTGTTTCTAAAACTTTCTTCACTATTGCTTACACTGTTGGGTACATGTAAACAATTCATTCATTACCAAAATTTTATGTAAAACATAATTTTTCTTTTACAGTCGAGTTGAAAACTCAATATATTGTGAAATTATTTATTGTTTACATATTTTACATGAGGTAAATAACTTAATAAGTTCTTTATTCTCGACAGTAATAAAAATGTAGTTTGAAACCATATTCTAAATGGTTATTCCACTACATACATATATTTAGTTCGAGACGTCTGTTTTAGATTATTCTTTGCTTTAATTCCGTAGTTATTACATTGTTTACATAACGTAAATCATTAAATACCTCATTTGTATTACGTATGTAATAGCATTTGGTTTCTGTAAACTGTTTGACTATTGTTTACATATTGGTAAACAATTTCACAAATTCAGATCGCTTCGAATATCAATAATTTTTGTATTTATACAATGTTTACATTCTTTACCAAAGGTAAATAATTGAATTGCACATTTCTATTCCGAAATAATAAAACATTCTTTGAAATTCTGTTTCTAAAACTTTCTTTACTATTGCTTACACTGTTGGGTACATGTAAACAATTCATTCTTTACCAAAATTTTAGGTAAAACATGATTTTTCTTTTACAGTCGAGTTGAAAACTCAATATATTGTGAAATTAGTTATTGTTTACATTTTTTACATGAGGTAAATAACTAAATAAGTTCTTTATTCTCGACAGTAATAAAAATTTAATTTGAAACCGAATTCTAAATGGTTATTCCGATTGCATGTAAATAATTACCCGACTAAGAAATTTGTAAACGTTTAAATGTTTTCTTCTGCAGCTTAATTTCAAGGTCTTTGTTTTTAATAAGTACGTATTGTCTACATTCTTTTCTTAGGGTAAACAATTAAATATGTTATTAATTTTAAGAAGTAATTAAAATATTCCTGGTTTTCATGCCTTAAAACACATTCACATTTATTGTTTACACTCCTATTATGATGTAAACAATAGTTGGTGAAGCAATATTTTCGATAAATTTATCTCTTTTAACGTTGCCTTGGTTGGGTGGTCAATAACGATTTTTAATTAATAACTCTTTTGTCTTTAATGTCAAGTGTAAATATTTGCTGCATTGTAAATGCCTGGGGCGACAATTTCTTTGCCAAATATTTTGGCAAAAACTTTTTAATTTAATTTCACCATAAATTTGCCCATGACCAATTGCTTTTACTAGCCATTGTTTACATAGCAAGAAAATTGAAAATATTGAGCTTTAAGGCTATATTGTAGTCAAGCTAAAAGGAAGATGAAAGAGAGACAGAGAGAGAGAGAGAGAGAGAGAGGGAGGAGAGAACTTACCCAATAATGTGTAGGCCAGGAGTAGAGCACATATACCCAGATTGGTAAGCACAGCCGACCAAAATGTTTGACTGTTGTGACGACTATGGCGTCGTCCTTTCGTTTGCGTATAGCCCCCATGGGATTTCGTTGATAGCGATGATGATGATTTGTTGTTTGAGGAGTTGCGCCCCCGATTGTTATTGTTGCCACCACCGCCACCAAAACAAGCACAACATTTTGGAGAGGCGGGTCGGTTATGCAAATTATTTCTACTGCTCGTTTTGCTGGAATTGGCAGTTGTGCTGTGTAGATTTAAAGGCACTGTACTGCTGCTATTTGATGTTAAAGTTGTCGTTGCTATTGCTGTTGCCGTTGGATTGTTGCAATTATTTGTTATGGCCGCCACAATATTAGCTGCTGTGCTGTTAGAGACTTGAGCTGTTGTTACAGCTAAAGTGGCCGGCTGTTGTAACTTGGCAGAACTTTTCAAAGTGCCACATGTGGAGGCAACATCGCCCATTACCACCGTGGCAGAGGAAGCTGTAGAAGAGCCCAAGGATAAGTTATTTGGCGGTGGTGGCAAAGATGTTGAGGGTGTTGCCAGAGACAGCGACAGATGTGAGGGTGGTAATGGTGACTGGCAGCCGGTGTTCGATGGTGGGCCTGGTCCCATGCCACCCATATTCAAACTGCTACTAGAGGTCATGGGATATTTTAATATACCTGTGGGCAGATTTGTAGTCTGTGACGATGTAGCAAGTCCCACTTCTATGTCCTCCAGCGAGGGCATGGGCAGTAGAGGTGTCTTAAACGTAGAGGTGGTTGAACCAGATGTTGTTGATATGTTTTGTGATGCCATCACATTAGCCGCTGCCATTGTTAGCGTTGACGATGATGGTGGCGGTGGTTGTTGCGGCATCATGCCTATGGTCACATATGATGTGGGCACATTAACATACTCGCCGCTAGAGTTTAATGATGAAGCCATGCCCGCCGTCAGGCATGTTGAGGATGGTGGTGGCGGCACTATCGAATACTGTTCGTGTGGATCTTGCGTGTCCATATTCATGTTGCCAAACTATAAGTAATTGTTGTCATTTGTGAAGGATTTGCTAATATTTCTTTGTGTCATTTACTCAGCTACTCGTTTCGATTGTGAAATGGGATTTCTCCATTCAGTGCCATGTAAAGTGGACGTCACTGTGATATGCATTTGAAAGTAGAAAGCAAAGAAAAAATCTTAATTAGTTTATATTGCCAGGAGGGTAACACATTATTGGTGATTTTAAATATTACAAACAAAATTCAAAGTATACTTTTAGATGTAAGATTGTAAATTAAGGTTTGAAAGTAAATTTTGCGAAATAGTATTGCTTAATTTCAGGAGTTGAATGAAAATTGCAGTCTATACAATATTATTGTAAAAAATGTTGCCTACTTTAAGGATCTTTATTATTAGATTTACGTACAAATAGTCTCATCTTTTTAAAGGCCAAAGAAAAAATTATTTTATTTTGTTGGATTTAAGCTTTGCATTATTTTTTGATACTTTTTTACTTGCCCTTTAACTTAACATAGAACCCCCTAAGGTATGCTTTTGAAAATTCAGTTTCGCTAACAGCAAAATTCTAAACTAGACATGTTGGCTTATATTTTATAATTTATTACGCAAAAATAAACGAAAGCCTGTGTAAAAAAGAAAACATAAATGTTTCAAAATATATAAAAAAAAAACATTTGGTTTGTGCTACATTTTGTTGCATGGTTCTGTAGTTTTTGCTCTTTTTCCCCCTTGTTTTTTCAATTTTTTTTTGAGTTAGGTTTAGTTTTTGTTTTGAAAACTTTTTACTTTACAATGTTTATCACTCTGGGGCAGTAAAAGTGAAGGTAAAAACAGCAAAATAATAAACGTTTGCTGTTGCTGTTACATCTCAACTTGTCGCTGTTTTTTTTTTATATGATCAAGTATACTCTGTGCACTTGAAAAATCATCGCCAACAAAGGTATGAGAAAAAAGAAAACAAATAATGATAAAATATGCTGCTGTTAACTAATCCAGTTGCTAAGCCATGAAAGGGTGGAAATTGAGTGCTTTTTTATGCTCAAATTGTTCAAAATTGTTGTAAAGGTCACTTTACTTAAATTTTGTGAATTTAAGAGATACAAATTCAAGTAAAGTTTAGAAAAATTTAATAAAAATTGAACTTAGTTCTGTAAAATTATTAAAATTAAATTTAAAATGCCTAAAAGTATGATTTAAAAAGGAAGATACTCAGTTCAAGATTTGATAATAAATATGGTCAGATCTATAGAGCTGAGATCTTCCGCTGTGGAGATCTTTAGTTTTCAAGCCTTCGATGTTAAAACAACATTCCATCTTCTGCACTTAACAGTTATATAAGAGTCTCTAATACTTAGGCAAACTAGATTCTCCGCCGTAAACCTTTTATTAGAGGACTGCTGCAATTCAGCAGTTACGATACTTTTAGTAATTGGCGATTTATATCGCTTGAGAGATCTGTCGCACAGTTAAGGAGGCTAGCAACTGCATTCACAATTACCCAGAAAATGTTGTCAAACATAGTTTTCTAATTTGAGTCGACGGAGGGATCAAAATTCGAACTAATGAACCCTGCATTGTACATAAAAAGCTAAGATTTAATTAAAAATTATAATACAAAGGCCTAAAAGTATGCAACTAAAATGTAAAGATATGCTTCCAAAGTTCAAATGTATAGATTCGGAAAGAAATTATAAATGTTTTTCGTTCAACTTTTATGCATATTTTAATGTAAGCAAAAGCCAATAAAACGGCTTTAAAATATGACTTTAAATACCATATTTTATTTTTATTTTTCCCATTTTTTTCAAGCCTTTTTCCGTTGTACTACAAACCCTATTCATTTAAAAATGCTTGTTTTATGCCAATCAGCATGTATTATAAACTAAAAATGTACTCCATAAAATTTGCCTCCAGCTGCTTGTTAAGCACAAAAGTAGGCTACAAAAATTTATAATTTATTATTACTTGGAAAAGGAAAAAAAAATTAAACGAAACGATTGCAATAAAATATAATGCAATGAAATTGCCATTTGGTAATAATGTGTTTAAAAACGTTATACACAAAAATCATATAAAAATTCACAGTAAATTTTATATTTTGTAGTATACTTTTAGGATATTATAAAATGAAGCTGTCCTAAATGCTATAGTTTCGGCAATAATTAAAGTCTACTTCAACAGAAATAATAAATTTCAATTAAATTGTATTGACGTGACTTTTGTTTTAAATTGAAAAGCCCTTTTTTGTTGCCTGCTTTAAGGCATTTATATTTTGATTTTGTATTTGAAAACAATCTGTTGTTATTCTTTTCATATTATTAATTATGGAAAGGCATTGCCACTGGTATAAAGTGCTAAAAAAACAATAAAAAAATTCTCGAATTATTTACAGTAAATTGAACATTGTTATAGTATACTTTTAGGTTGTTATTAAGAAAATAAAAATTATAAACAGTTTCTCCAATAATTTTACAATATAAGAAACATTGTGGGTGTTATAATTTCTTGATTTAATTTTCATTGCCTACTTTAGGATATTATAAACTCCTCTGAAAGTTATGTACTATTTAATATGAATATTTTTAATGAGATGCTAGTGTAACAATGCTTTAAATAGTTTTGTTTTTTGTTAAAAAGTTTAATTTTTTATAGCCTAATTTCAGGCTGTTATAGGATCAAATTAAATTTATTAAATATTTTAAAATGTAAATTTAAGTGTCCTAATGTGGAAGTTAGTTTTGTTTAAAACATATATTATTTAAAACATATATATTATGGCCTACTTTGAGGCTTTTAAAAGATCATATTTTAAATAAATATTCTAAAATGTAAATTTAAGTGTCCTAATGTGGAAGTTAGTTTTGTTATGGCTTATTTAAAGATATATATTATTGCCTACTTTAGGGCTAATTCATTAAATATTTAAAATAAATATTCTAAAATGTAAATTTAAATGAAATTAAAGTGGAATAACATTTATAGCAGTTTCGTTAAAGTTTGTAGCAGAAATTATATTTTTGAAATCTACTTTTATGCTGTTCTTAGATCGTGTGTAACATTTGTGAAAAGTTTGTAGTCTACGATCTACGGTTTGGTGATTGGCTTTATAGAAAAGGAATCATTAAACTTGATTTGAGAGGATTATGAGGTGCTCTTAAGGCTACATCGTTCAAGAAATTGTTTACTATAAAAATAATAATTTTTGAAGCCTACTTTTAGGTTTCAACTATAAGATCATGTTTAAACTGTTAACATGGTGAAAAATTAAATTTTTTAAAGCACATTTTCTGTTCTGTAATTTTCTCTTTCTCTGATTGTTTAAAAGCTTTTTGTCAAATCAGTTTTAATTTACTTTTTCCAATACCTTAACATTCCTGTACAACTGTTGTAAAGGAAAGTAAAAAAAAGAAAATTGAAAAAGAAAAAATACCAAATAAACCCTGAACAATAAAAGCTTTATTAGTCGTTTGTAAAGAAAAAAAAGAGGATAAAAGATTCCATAGAAAATTACTGAAAATAGATAAAGAGGTATTGTTTCCCTCTTTCACTCTCTTACTGGATATTACAAACAATGACTAACAAATCAATTGAAGGTTGTTGTAGTGTTTTCACAAAACATTACGAAAACTGAATGTACAAACAAACAAACAGCATTTGTATACAGCCTAAAAGTATACTAACAAGTATGTTTTTAACTAATGAAAAAATCTCAAATTATGCAGGGATAAAATGAAAATCAAGCGCACACATACATACAATTTTATCTACACTTACTACACTACAACACACATGCATTTGTGTAGGCCGAACAACATTGAGGCAGCATAACATGTTCGTTACAGAACTATTGAGTTGAGAGGGAGAAAAAATAGTGCAGCGAGAGAGTGAGAGAGAGAGAGGCAGACAAGAGCCTAATACTAATCCCCATTTAGTGTTCATTTGAAGGTGAATGTAAACACAAAGAAAAAAACACAGAGTATGAGTCGGATTTTGAAGCCAAGTAGGCAATTGCCAAATACCCTACAGTAGTAGTTATGGGGAAACTACTGTAAAAACAATAATTATTGCCCCTTATCTGCCATGTAGGGTACGTTCAAACGGCATTTCTTGTAAACTTCAGAGGAATTTACTTGCCTGACTACCATAAGGCATGCACAGTTAAGTGCCTAAATTTCTCGCTCTCTCTCTCTCTCTCCTACTTGTTTGTTGTATTGTTGCTTGTTGAGTTTGAAAAATTTTTCTCTCTGCTTTGCTTAGCTGTAGTAGTAGAGTGTAGTTTGTTGTTTAATAAAGACAAACCAGTTTTTCTCTCGTTGTTGTTGTTGTACTTGTTGTTTTTTTCCTGTTTATTTGTTTTTACACAAGTACAGGTAGGAGTTGCTGTCGGTTTGTGTGTGTGTGTGTTTTTTTTTTTGAGTGAAGGAAAAAAAAATTAAAAATTCATTACAAGCACACACACAGGTTTTCTAAACTGCAGGGAAATTTTCAAATTTATTTTCTATGCTCCTAGATGTATGCTTTGAAAAATAGCAAAATTTATAGTTGCGTTTGTTGCCTTAACATCCTTACTTGGCTGTATGATGTGTTGATTATTTGAAGGAAGTGATATATTGTGGTTGGTTAGTGAAGGCCCACTATTTTTCTTTTCTTTTTTTTTTTTTTGCTGCCAGTGGCCCATGTGTATGATTATGAACATGACTCGGTAGTGTTGCCGTCGATGGTGTTGAAATGTGGTCCAGAAGCAAAAAAAAAAAAAAACTAAACTGATAGACTTGTTAGGAAATTTGTTTTAAAGTAAAAAAGAGTTTAAAAATGGTTAAAGATGCTGAAAATGGAAATGTTGTTTCAAAGTAGACAGATTAAAAGTGGAAAAATTTTTAAAAAATTTGCTTTTGCACTGAAAACAAACTATCCGGAAAACAGATAACTGCAAAGCAAACAGTTTGATTTAAAAACAGTTCTCTCTTCCAGAAATACTACTATTTCGACTCTACTCTGTATTGGCAGCAACGCGCTTTAATTAAGCTTTAGTAAACGTTTATATATGTTAGTGTGCAGGATCTGCAGTTTAATCCTGTAGGATAATGCTTAAACAGCGTTTATGGCTTGGCCATATCCGACTTCTAAATTTGGGCTCTTAAAATTTTTTTTGCTCGAATCTCCAGATAAAGTCCACCTAGTTTTGGCCTTCATGTGTAGCTTTGGCTTTGGATACATTATAGAGAAGTTACCGTACTCGAGTAGGATATCTGCTGCAAGCCTCTTTTAGTCTATTTGCTTAATATTTCATCCTATTTTTTGCTAATCAAAATTTTTAGTCTCTAAAATTTTCATTAAAAGCCTTTGGTAAAGATAATTAAAGTTAATTACCATATCTTTTTGTGTTTTTTTTACATAATTATCTTGTTTTACAAAGGAATTTACTTATCATACTTTTTTTTATTAAATCCCTGTTTTCTTTTAATGCTTTACTCTTTTTTTAAGCCTGAAAGTATACTTCATATTTATTTAAAAAAAATTCCATAATACTTATACACCATATACTCGTTTTCATTGGTTTTATGTGTGTGTGTGCGTATAAAAAACTTTCCTTAAAATATTCTTATTTTTATAAATATTTACTCTTTTTCTTTATACGATAATTGAAATTATTGTCAATTAAAACGATGTATTAAAAGGGAAAACAAGTAAAGATAAATAAAAGTAATACAGTGTACGTACATACACATATAATAAAATCCTAAAAGTATGCCAAAGAAGTTGCTCAAAATAAATATCAAATATTAATGAAACAATGTTTCAATGTAAAGAAAAAACAAGATATGTATAACATTAATCCACTGCAGCAAATACGCTGTAAAACATTTACTCAGTTAACACAACACCCGCTTTCCTCAAGCTTTTAATCCATATGGTTTTCTATTAAATATTACAAAAAAATTAAAAATAATTTCAATTTCGTTTAACAAATATTGAAACACATGAAATTTTTGTACACAAAATGCAAGAAAAACAACACTGATAGACACCAGTGAAAGCATACTTTAAGGGGGATTGAAGAAAAAAGTGATGGAGAAAAATTAAAGCATATTTTGAGGGGGGGGGACTAAAGTAAAAAAGTTTAAAAACGGAACGGTCCATTAAAATAAATAAATTTTTATTAAATTTCTTTGTATTTCTTTGTATTGCTTTGCATTTTTATTCAAATTATTTTAATTGCTAAGAGTTCCTATTATTTTTGCCTGCTACTGTATAATTTTACAGTGTTATTTGTAAAAAACACAAAAAACACATACAAAGACATTTATTCAGAGATTATTGTTGCGAATAAGAAATAAAAAATTAAATAAATGAGTATGACAGCCAAAGTTACATACATACATAGACAGAGAGGAAGAGAGCCAAAGAATGTGTGTAAATAAAAAGCGAAAAACAATGTTTACAAATATGCCATATTAACGTGCATTTAATTTGTTGGTGGCATATATAATATAATACACGAATAATGTGTATTTGTTATTGCTAGTGTTGTTGTTGCTGTAGTTGTTGCTTTTATACAATCACCATTATACAACAACAACACAATGTAACACAACCGTTATCATCAACATCAGTATTATAATGATTGTCATCAACATATTTTTGTATCTCTTACACAAACTCTCTTTTCTTCTCTCGCTGTCGGTCTTCTTCCCTTTCTCTTACTCCTGACTTTATTATTCACAGACTATATAGCACAAGTAGTTGTTACTTACACACGTACACACACAATCTGTAAGCCTTTGTTTGTTTGTGTGCATGTGTGTTCGTTGTATGGGTTTTATTCCTTGCTGTGTTCGTTTGTTTCCTTTCATATTTGTTTTTATTATAATTTTCATGTTAAAAGTTGCCTGTCAATTATAATGGCGGTTACATATACATATATATTCTAGGGGTATGTGGCTACATGTTTAAGAGTAAAATGTTTTGCTCTCCTCTCTCCTCTCTTTGCATTTCTCTGTCCCCCGTATATGTTATTTAAGAGCTTCATAATATGGCTGGCTACACTGTATTGGTTTGAGTGTTTGCGTTATTATAACATGTTTATCAACAAATGTAATGTAATGAATGTATGTTATGCATGTAATACAGTGGCAAACAAAATAAAAGAAACAAAACCAAATAAAATTTAATATTTAAAAATTTTCAAAGAAATGAAAGTGAATAAAAAATTATTTTATTTTTTTAATTTTCCCCCCATTTTTTTTTATTTTTTTTTCATTTCTTGCCCC
This sequence comes from Sarcophaga carnaria, assembly GCA_958299815.1. Lineage (NCBI taxonomy): Eukaryota > Metazoa > Arthropoda > Insecta > Diptera > Sarcophagidae > Sarcophaga > Sarcophaga carnaria. The sequence continues at coordinate 3,129,399 of OY283149.1, forward strand.
CTATTTTTTATTTATTTTATTTTGTTTTTTTTTTGTATTTTATTTTGTAACTGTTGCTTACGTGTACATTCTCTTCAATATGTGTACGTTTATGTGTTGGTATATAATTTGTACCTAAACATGCCAAACATTTTTTCCCTGCCTGTAATGTATGTGACATTTTTATATTTTGCCATAATGTTGACATTAATGTGTGGCATTATTTTCATTTTATTAAAAGCAAAAATGAAGGGACGTTTGCAGGCAGGCACAAGACAAGCTGTTAAAAACAAAAGTTGCCATAGCACTAAACGTGAAAAAGCATCCTTTCTCTTCTCTCTTCTTCTCTCTCTTACCTAAATGATGCTGCTGAAATACCTGAAATTATTTCGAGCAAATACTTTTGCTGTTGTTTTTGTCTGTGCTATTTACTTTTAAAATAAATGGCAAACAGAAATTTTGTACGCATCATTAAAGGGTTAGAAGTCTTTTGTGGTTTTTAATTCGATTTTAGAACTGTTGTTAGTTAAGGTTCATTAGTTTCCAAAACGTTTACACGTAATAGTGTTGTGAAAAATTCAATCTAGGAAAACCACCACAGAGTTTTACAAAGAACCCCTTTACCAGCATTGTTGTCCTTGATAGATGACGCCTTGTGGAAGCTAGAACTTTGAACCACTTGAAACATGTATTTCTCTGGCCTTTTCTGGCAATGGAAATAACCAAAACACATTTGACCTTTCCAACGGCCATAATTACGAGGCATTGTATGATTGCTTATGGAAGAAACTGTCAGAATGAGGGAAAACTTACGAAACTAGTAAATTTTGTCCGGTACCACGGTACCAGTTGTCACATGCAGATTTCACTTGGAACAAAAGTGACCTAATGTAGGGACTTTGTACAATATCCAGGATGCTCCGGCCTCCTCTTGCAAGTGTAGGGGCTTCATTGACTCTTTTCTAAAATTTAATAAGGCTACGAAAGGATGTAATTGTATACTCATTGGATAATACTTAGCACTTGGTTATGTGGTTATTGGTACAGAGAAAAATAAGAAAACGAAACGATTTTTCACCTACTATGTGTATTGTTGTCGCCGTGGTCTAGTAGGCAGTGTGTTGGCTTATTAGACGTAAAGCCATGGTTCAAACCCCAGGCTAGGCACCATAGAAAATACAAAAAGTATTTCTTCGGCGACTTCCCCTCAGCAGTTTTCTGGCAAAAACTCTAAGAGTAAATAAAATTGCCATGAAAAGTTTCTCAAAAATCTGTCGTTCGGAGTCGACTTTAAACTGTAGGTCCCGCCACTCATGTATAAAATTAACACACACAACATAAGTGGTGTGAGAAACTAGGTCTTAATCCTGACTGAAGGGTTGTAATGACCAATTATGTATGTATGTATGTGTTTTCGTACAAGGCCTGCTAAATTAAATTTTTCTTGTAGGGGTGCTAGAATACTACAACCATTATACTGCAACCATCTAACTCTCTCAATTCTTTTCACCAGAGAACTTATGGATGTTTTCCAGCATCAGTAAGGATAACTCCCTGGATAGTGCTTGATAAGCACGAGTGTAAAATTTACTTAATTGGTCATTACAATCCTTTGGTCAGGATTACAACCTAGCTTCTTACATCATCCATGTTGTGTGCGTGCTAATTTTATCCATGAGTGGTGGGCCCTCCTGTCTAATGTCGACGACTCCGTATGACAAAATTGAGTAATTATTCATGGCAATTTGATTTTGCTTTCTAAGTTTTTGCCAGAAGACTGCTGCGTAGTGGAATAGTCTTTCGTTGAGGAAATTTCCTCCTTGCAAATGGGACTGGTGTGACTTAAATGCAGCACTGACTTATAATCTCAAGCCCTCTTGAAATGATGCATTAAAGAAGCAGTTAAAATTTGTTTGTTGTCATTAGACAGAAAGATCCTTTGTATTATGACAACGGACCATGCTAGTGTACTTGTTTCCATCGATTCTATCGAGGGCAGTCACTTTTTATACGAACACCCTGTATTCAATAGTTCTACTATTTTACCATTGAAATTTCCTGTTATACATGACGTATGATTAATATCATATTATTACTTTCATTATAACAAATAAATATCAATCATACGCTTTGGTCGCACAAAAAAAAAAAAAAAAAAAACAGAAAATAAAATATTTCGATTTCAATAGAAAAGAAATCCATTAAAATAATTGCTGGTAATATTTTATCATTTCGAATGCCTTCGAAAATCAATTTCAAATAATTAAACCGCCAAAGGAAACCATCATTAATTTACAAAATGGAAATCAGGGGGAAAAAAGAAAGAAATTGAAACTATTCAAACGCTCTCTGCTGACCATGATTCAGGCTGAAATTATTATTCAAGGTAAAAAAAAGAAAAGAAAAGCGTATAGAAGAAGCACAGAAAAGAGTACAGAAAGAAGTTCAATTTAATTTAATTACAACTAAAAGCCACACACACACACACATAAGACACTATTGATGTACATTGAGTAGGAAATGAAGGAAAGTGTTATTAGACGTAGAAAACCCATAAACAAAATTAAAATTCTAGATTGTTAAGCTTCTTGCTCGTAGAAAAAAAGTAATCCTGCTTGTATATACAGCAGGATAAAACTCTTTCGAAAACAAATTTGTAATGAAAACTCAATACAATCAACCCAAACCCTTTAAAAATTGAGCCGTAGATTTAAGAAAAAAAAAAAAACCAACAACATTTAAAAGAAAAAAGAATATTTTTTTTGGTTTTCCAGAAAATTTAACCCACAGAAAAACACTTCAATGAGTTTGTTTTCCACTCTATAACCCGTAGTGTGTGCATTTCCGTTTCTCTTGTTTTTTCTGCATGTGTTCTCTCTTCTCTCTTTTTTTTTATTGACAATAAAACTTGACAAATCGAATTTTTCAGCTGATGCCCGCACCATTACCAAATGCCATTTGTTACTTTAAACTTCTAAAGGAATCGTTGGAAATTCGAAAAAACAAAAAATTCTAGAGGGAGTGAGTGAAAACTCAGAAAAAAAAAGAACGAAAAAAAAAGAGTTGAAAATAAACGAGTGGCTACAACTTACACATCCTGTGAATTACAATTTATCTAGACAATCAACTCGTTTGTTTTACGTAATTTCGTATAGTATGTATATGGAGGTTCTTCTTCTTCCTTTTTTTTGGCCATTTTATTTTACTGCGAATTACAATTTATTTAAGCAGCAAATAACAAAATTTAGTACTTTTTCTGTGGCATTCTCTACACTCCTACAGCATGGTTCTGATAAAAAAATTAATGTGTTGGAAATTGCAGAACATAACTGTTTTCTAATAATTACAAACATTTACTACGGTACACAAAAAAGTACTAAAGCACAAAAAAAAAGGTACCAACTGGTTCTATTTTTTAATTCTGGAAAAATATAAAATTTTAAAGAATATGTACTTTTAAAACATTGACCACAACCAAAAAGTACCAATTTATAGTATCAATCCATAACACTATAGCATTATTGTGTCCAAAAAATACTAAAAAATGAAAACAAAATTAATATATTAAAAAAAAGTAAATGTACCAAAAAGTAGTGAATGAAATGGTACCAAATTACCGAACATAACTGTTTTCTAATAATTTTAAACATTTGTTATGGTACACAAAAAAGTACCAAATGAGAAAAAAGTACCAACTGGTACTATATTTTATTTTTGAAAAAACTATAAAATTTAAAAGATTTTGGACTTTTGGTGCAAAAAATATCAAGTTTTAGAGTCATACCCATAAGAAAGTACCAGTTTTTGGTACCAAAAAATGCTAAAAATGAAAACATAATTAATGTGCTAAAAAAGGAAAATGTATTTAACCAAATGGTACCAAATTTACTATGGTATGAAAAAAGTACCGTGGCATGTGGCATCGCCTACAAGTGACCTTTTTATTTAACACAACTAGCACTCCTTCGTATTCTGTTCTGGGTTCGAATAGACTTTCAAGATTTTCTGATACTTTTTTTCTGGTACTATTCTATACAAAAAACGTGTTTTATGTATTGTTTTTAATCCAAAATGCTCTTTTAACTTGGTAGGGTGCCGAAAAAAAACGAAACAACAGCATGACAATTGTATCAGAAGCAGAAAAAACAAAAAAATTGTTGAAAATGAAGCAGCGGAAATAAAACTAAAACCAATGAACTATGAAGTGAATCAGGGTGTTAGTGTTAGTGCAGTGTGTGACTGACTGTTAATGTAACTGTGCATCAGATCATGCCCATTACTACGGTAACAATGGTTGGGAAAACGAAAATAGGAAATAGTGTTGCAAGCACGTAATTTAAAGTTCTCTTTAACTGAAAAATAATAAACGGCAATAGAGAGCATTACTATTTACAACAACAACAACAATAACACCAGAACAGAGTAACAGAGATGGAGAGAGAGAGCAAGTGAGAGACAAAATAAAAATCGTAAAGCAACTAAAACCATCGCAGAGGAGTAAATGATTGATATTTCAAATACATGTCATACACAAAACCACACGTACATACACACACATGCACATCGTGTTCATGTGCATGCATACAATCCGATATAAAAACCAATTTACTCTCTCTTTTCACTCTCATACAATACAAAATACTCCACTCCAATCAGAGATTTACCGTATGCTTACTGCTGTAAATATTATACATTATGTGCGACTGGGTATAAGAGAGTGTATGTACATATGTATATGTGGCTGTGTTGGTAAATAGAGTTTAAAAATCATCGTCATTATCATCAACATCATCAGCTTTTAGTGTATCGGTATTGCTGTTGAATTGAACAATTCGTTTAATGCTGTGTGTATATATCTGTGTGTGTATGTGTGCGTGTTTAGCATTTAAAAACGATTTCCGCCGGATAAGCGTTGACTGCTTTGTGCACGTGTATAAATTTTATAAAAATTTCTCTTTTGCCATCTCGTAATTCTTTTTCTCTAGGCCCTCCCATTGGCATTGGTTTGGTTTGGTTTGGTTAGCGAAACTATTTCTTTCTCTGAGTTTATTTTGAAATTGTTTCAGTGGCTAAACAACAGCTTTGGCCGAATTCTGTACATACATATGTATCTTTTTTTCATTGATTAAGTTTTTAAATTTGTTTTCTCGATAATCACACAAATGCTTTAAAAACAATCAAAAAACTTTGTGCTGATAAAACACTTGAAAAGAAAAAACTCAACGGAATCAATACAAACATTTTACACACTGACATTGTGGCTGTAACAGTAGTCTTGCACCATAAAGTCGTTTGTCAGAGTATGACCCCTCTTATGTTTAGTTTTCGATCTCTTCTGAAAGTCCATATTGTGCTTTTGGACTACACAGGACTCCGGGAGCGGATAAAGTAGTATGCCATACCAAATACCACAGTTGTCTGGCTCCTGGTTACATACACACCAGTAGTTAGGAGGAGGAAAAGGTGATATTCATTTTGACAAAACGCTTCCAAAATTTTAGGCTAATTAGTCTTACATCGTCTATGCTGAATACTTTTGTAAAAACTGTAAACATAAAAAAATATAGGGTACCACAATGAGTACCATTGAATTCTTGGCAGTACGCTTATAGGACGGTCTGATTGACAGAAACAACTTTTGTGGATGTGCAATTTACAACTCAATTTTTCTCACGGGGTCACAGAAAGAACTTTGAATAGTAGAAGTAGAGACTGTATAACTTATTACACCCGATTTGTGGAAATAAACATAGGCATCAGCTCAACCAAAAGTTGTCCATGAAAAGGACAACAACACTTAATGTTGTTGAAAATATGGGCATCAGTTCTTCTTGATGCTGGTAGGAGTACAGGGTCTCAGTTGATTATTTTCTCGAAGTTTCGCTAATCTGTTGATTTAGCATGATTAGGTGACTGTCATTGGAAAACGGTTATTCAAGGCACGTATTGAAATCGCCAATTGTTTTAATGCGACACTTGCTCCACTACTAGGTGCAGCCCTTGCGCTGACAAACTTCTTACCTTAGTTTGGTGAAACTCGATCAGTACAGGGACTGCGGCTATCTATAGAAGGCGCGCATTGAAAGCGCCAATTGTTTTAATGCGACACTTGCCCCACTACTAGGTGCAGCCCTTGCGCTGACAAACTTCTTCCCTTAGTTTGGTGAAACTCGATCAGTACTGTGACTGCGCTTACCTATGGCGTCACAACGGGCCTCTATACGTCTTCAAGTGAGCTTTGGCAATCAATGCTATCATTTTGACCTACCTGCTCCTCCACCATTCCAAATATTGTCGGCTTACAGAGCTTGTTAGAAACCCAGTGTTGCTCGGAAATCCTTCTAGACTTTCCAGTCAGAATCTCCCATTGTCTGCAACTGCAACAATAGATTCTTCACATATCCGTCAATAGTCGTTGACAAAGTCTTAATCAAATTGTCTAAGCTGAGCATTAACTGCCAAGGCTATGAATCATACAGACAGGCAAGTTTGAAAAAATCTTTGATGATATTCAAATTTTGGTATCGAGATTGCAAACCGCTTGTGTACATTAACGTTGTTAAACATTAATCCTAACGACACTGTCACTGTATCATTTAAGACTATCGTCTCTATACCTTCTTGAATTTTAAACTCTTTTCTAAGGAAATATTAAGAGCACACAGCATTATTTAAGCATAGCATTAAAGCCATATATGCCGTATTCACCACAATACCTTTAATGAACACCATGGTTTTGCATAAGAGAATCTGTTTTAGAAAGTCTTAAAATTAAAGCTTCTTTTAAAAAAAAACATTTGATGACCTTCAACAAAAGCATACTTTTTGCCAAATAAGACTTTCATTAGTGTATGGAAATTGAAAATTTTAATTCTAATTTGTAATTTAATTAATTTTGTAAATATTTATACAGAAATTTTCAATTACATTCTCCACTAAATGAACGTATAAAATCCTGTTCTGAACTGTCTCTGTGTCTGTTTCTGTTTCAGTTTTGGTTTTCATAAACATTGTAATAACAATACAGTGACACCATAACGTATGAGTAATTAAATAATATTTTAATTAAAATCACTCATACGTGAGGTTTTAAATAACACAACTCATATGCTTCTCACACACGCACACACATCCTCACATACATATGTTGTATAGAATATTGTGGTTAATTTGGTTTTATTTTACTAACGAAAGGAAGGTAATAGAGAGAGAGTATATGTGTATGTCTGCTTGTGTAGGTATTTGTAATAAATTTTAATTAAGGCCTCATGTGTGTTTACTGTAAAATTAACCATAAAATAAATACAATAAATAAGAAGGCAAAAAATATTGTAATATTTTAAATACTCTCTCTCTCTCTCCCTCTCTGCTTATCTCCTTTTTTGTTTGTTTTGTTTTGTTTTTTTTTTTGTGGCTAAAATATAAATCAAGAGATCAAAGCGAACAAAATAATTTTCAAAATGAAAGTTAAATACCCAAGAGAAAAATTTATGCAAAAAGGAGAAGAAAAAAAATGAAAATAAAATCCGAAATCAAGGTTAAAAATGTAATAAAATTTACATGTAATTTGCATAATTATAATATTTGTGTATGTTAGTCAGGTTTGTTTTTATTTAATTATGATTTAGAATTTCGTTAAAAAAGAGAGAAAAAAACGAAATTAAAAATTGTATTTAAGATGTGCAGATGCATTCGGAAAATAAATGACTTTAAGAAGGATTTTAAACATTAAATTTAAAGATTTATCTACTTTTCGGTTATAAAAGTAAAATTGGCTTTTATTTAGTAATAAATAAAGAAGCTATGATTTGGATCAAATTCGTATTTCATTATATTGCTTTGAAGGCTTGGAAATACAATGTTATCCAAATGGCCGCCTCTGGATTGATTGCAGAAGTTTTCAACCACATTTTTGTAGATTTCGAGCGGTATATTGGCGATAGGTTAGGTTAGGATAGGTGAGGTTAAGTTAGGTTAGGTTAGGTTAGGTTAGGTGAGATTAGGTTAGGTTAGGTTAAGTGAGGTTAGGTTAGGTGAGGTTAGATTAGGTCTTTTTTAGGATAGGTTAGGTTAATTTAGATTAGATTTGGTTTGGTTAGATATTGTGTCTAGGGTAGGAATAGGTGGAGTACTTCCTTGAAAAATTGACACTACTTGAGCCCCATTATGATACCACAATTAATTCTAACAACAACAACAACAACAAGGGTCAACAATTCCCTAGTGAAAATCAGCCCGAGTTCAAAATAAATCTTGCTAATGCAGCAATCTTTATATTAGAGAACATGGTCAAGGATATCAGAAAATGGATATCAGAAAATGAGAGGTCAGAAGCTTTCGTCTCTTTATGACAAGAGAAGGGCACTAACACATGAGATGAAAGACAGTGTCTTCCTCCTCCTCATACACATAGCTTCTGCAGAAATCATTGGCCGCAATGCCAAGTCTTTTGGCAAATCCAAAGGAATAAATCCCCATAAGAATCATTGGCCGATTTATACCCATGCAATTTAAAGACAGAAGTGATAGTCTTCTTCTTGTCCATACGTATCCAGCAGAGTCTAGGAATTTGTACATACCTTCCTAATACCAATGACGTTAAGCTTCTTCGTAAAACGAGTTGAAAATATCCAAATTAACCGAAGCAGTGGGAGAACCTATGCCCCGTAACATGTCGTAGATTGCTAGCTTCGCATCGGCACTGGCCTGTCAATTAGCAATGCAATTTCCAACGATAATTTCTTTCCTTTGCCCCGGAAGCCATATAAGAATTACCTTTGCATGTTTTGAAATTTCTCTAAGAAATCCTTGTCATTCATTGACATTGAAACGACGTTCGTTAGGGACTTAAGCGCAGCGTGGCTGTCTGAGTAAATCAATTGATTTTCATTGAAAATTCCACCAATCAACAATCATTGCGCGGCTTTTAAGCTAGCAATTGCCTTTTATAAAGCAGTTCAGCTATAAAGCCATTCAATAGTACTCAGATGCAAAGGAGGAGAGTACGCTTTTAGTAGCACTCCTCACGAATAGACATATCTATTGTAAATAGCAATTCCACTTCGATTGAGCATGGAATCTGCTGTGGGTATACTGCAAAGAGAAGAGTTATTAACAATGAGAATTCAAGCATAAATTCATCACAGCTAAGTAGCTTTGTTTGCTCATTTCTTTATTGCGTAATTCTATCGTTATCTTCTCCTACATTCATGCCACTCGAAATTGCTTTTGTTAATTAAATAAAAAAGAAAAGAAAAAAAAGAAATTAATTGAAATTCTTTTCTGTGCACCTTGACGTATGATTATTACATTTGTAAAGAAAAAAAATCCAATCAATCATACGCTTCCCTATACTATACATACATACATACATACTTAATACTATTATACCTAACATAATACAATCTAAAGCCTTTTCAGTTTTAGTTCATCATATCAATCATGCGCCTTCCCCTTACCCTTCCCCCCTCTATCATATTTACTTTTCTAATACCTTTTAATATCTCAGTTAATAAATTCGTTATTTATTTTGGCTGAAATTGTATGTTTGTTATTGTTTTTGTATGTGTTTATTTTTGGTCTATTAAATGCTATAATCACGTCTACAGTATGCTTTTTTGGGCCATTTATCATCATCATCATCGTGGCCATCATCATCAACTCGTTATATTTGTGGTGTTAATGGCCACTTTTATGGGACCATTTTCTTTCTGTTTTCTGTTTTTTTATTGTATTTGTGGGAACTTTTTAGCGTATGGCTGAACGGTTTTTAATACGATTTTATGATTGATTGATTTGCTTTAACAATGCACGTCTAATAATTGTGGCTTTAAAATAAAAGGTTATTATGGGAAATTTGTTGTCAGGGAAAACGAATTTTTTTTAAAGAAAATTTTAAATTTTATGTGGCAAAATAATGCAGAAATTCATTTCAAAAAGAATAATAATTAGCAAGTGTTTAAGGTGCACAAATTTTTTTTCTCACTCCTTTGCTAGACAAGGAATGGCTATAGGCCTGTAGATTTTTAATAGAAAAACCAGCTCTTATGAAAAGCATAGCCCTGCACTTCAATTAAAAGCTTATGATTTAATTATGATTTTACACGTTGGAAGGATGCTGTATCTTATCAAACTACATACATACATACATACATATATATGTACATTCATATATAATTTGTCATTACAACCCTTCAGTCAGGATTACGGCCTAGCTTACCACAGCACTCGTGTTGTGTGTGTTAATTTTATACATGAGGGGCGGGACCTACAGTTTAAAGTCAACTTTTCATGACAATTTTATTTATTCTCGAGAGTTTTTTTTGCCAGAAATCTGCTGAGAGGAAGTCACTGAAGAAATATTTTTCATATTTCGATCAGTTGGAGATGTCTGACCTGGGCCATGGCCTTACGACTAATAAGCCAACACACTACCTACTAGACTGCGGCAACTACAAACTACAAACGTATTACAAACTGTTTGATGCTTTGGTCTTCTTCTGTGACTTAAAACCACAGCAAAGTCTTTAAGGACACTGAAAACTGGGTTCTAAGAGCCAGAAAAAAATGGAACAAAGAATAAAGAAACGTTAGACAAAATTACTAGGACTGTCTGGTGTCTTATGCAGGACGTGACGAGAGGTGTTGGCCTATTAGACTGAGAATCTGTGGCTCGAACGCCAACTCAGACATCTCGAACAAGCCCAAATATGGAAAAAAATATTCTATTCGGCGACTTTTTGCAGCAGTCTTCTGGAAAAACTCTGAGAAATAAAATTGCCATGAGAAGTTTCTCAAAAATCTGTCATTCGAAGTCGACTTTAAACTGTAGGTCCCACCACTCATGGATAAAATTAACGCACACAACATTGGTGGTTTGAGAAACACGGTTTTAATCCTAACTAAATAAGACAATTATTACGACCATAATTCTCCGAAATTCGTTACGTTTCAATTCTTCGATTGTTAAAGGATTATGCTAGTAAATGGCAAAACTTTTACTAAATCAATGAAATGAAAGATGAAAGGATACCATTAATTGGATAACCTTGTATTTTATAAAAATGTTATTGGAAAATTATGAAAAGAAATCCTTTGTGTTCGAACCCTTTTCTAAAAGCCACTTTCTGTTCAAATATTTTATTGTTTTTCAAATAAAACTTTAAAAAGTTTAAAACTTCAACATTTTTTTTATTTGCTTTAAAAGTATCTTCCTCTCAAGTTAAATACTTATTTTTTTTCTCATATTTTTTGTTTTTATATTCCATTTTCCCCGTATGCCTTTAGTGCTTGCATCTGTTGTAGACTTGTATCCCTTTAAACCAAATATAAGTGTTTACTTGGGTACGAACTTAAGTAATCTGCTTCATCTTTACCCTCTAGTTCTTCCCTCGTATTTTTCTTTTTTTTATTTCAACAGTCTGCAGCAGAACTTTTACACATGTTTGCGATGTTTGGAAAAATACTTCGTTTTTTTTTCTGACTCCGTTTAGTATATACAGCTGCTGGAACTGCTGTGAAGCTGCTGTTGCTGCTTTTGCCAGTGCTGTTCTTAGTGTTGGTATGTTTACTTTGAGCAACGAAGTAAAAGTGCAAACAATACCAAAGAGTTTACAACTTCATATACAGATTCTGTACTTTTTTCTTTCTTCTTTTAAAAAAATTCTTTTTTTCTTTTCTTTTCAAAATGCTGCAGATTAAAATGCTTTTCTTTTATATGCGATATCTAACACTTTGTGGTGAAAGGAAAGGGTCCCTCTCTCTCTCTTTGTTATGTGTTCAGACAATAGAACTGTTTTTTGTTCTGCCTGCCTCTATTAAATGTGTACACACTTGTGTTCCATTTTTGCAACAAATGTTCCAACAAATAATTCAACAAATAACCTTAAGGTTAATTTCAGTAGTTCACAGTACATACATATTTCTATGAATGTTTGTTAAGTAGACCTCAGCTTACTTATATGTATGTTGCATGAATGATATGAGGAACAATATGTCGATTTAGTAGGTAAACAAGGATAATTATTTTTTCTTTATTTTTTTTCATACAAAACAAGAGTACAGCAAGCATTCTTTTATATTTTGGTGTATCCTTAAGAACTTAAAAGTTTTTCAAAACAATAGCCAGTTGAACGACCGGGGTTTTTTTTTATGGAAGCACCAATACTTTTATAACCTCAAGAAACTTACTTAATCGATCATTACAACCCATGTTGTGTGTGTTACGATTATCTATGATGAGTGCATACTTGTAGTTTTTTACGGATGAATGCTGAAAAGAAGACTCCGAAAGAAATATTTTTTTCATATTCTATTTGTTCGAGGTGTCTCAACACAGTACCTACTAGACTAAGGCGGTTTTCTCGTTAAACCTTAGGTTTCGCCGCTTGTGTTTAAAGTTAATATACACTGCATAGGTAGTATAAGAAGCTAGGTTGTTGTCTAGACTAAAGGGTTGTAATGGCCAAGTAAGTAAGATCACCAGATTCATGATTTGCCACCAAAGTGGGACGCAGAAGACCTTTTGGATCAAAAGAACTTCTATCGCACAATCTACTGTATACAGTATAATAATCCCTTGAATCCCTTATTAGTTACACATAGATTTGCGCGTTTGCTGTGCGGATTGATGGCAGAGTCAGCCATTTCGTCAGTAAAGCAGCTTTTTTTTAGACTGATATTAAGTTCTCTACGCAGTTTTAAAGCTTTTTAAATGAATTTTTATCTCCTTTTTTATCGTATTTCTTTAATAAATGGCCTCATTGCAATTAATTTGTGTTTATTCAACCCTTAAAGTCTGCCATGCCAGAATCAAGTGATGGCATACAATCACAGTATTAGGCAGTAAATACTTAAAGCCTTACACAGTGGTTAGAGAGTAAATTTTTTTTTCATTTTCGTAATCATTGTAGCGTTTAGAAAATTAACTAAAACAGTGAGATTTTAATGCCTATTTTACTATTACCATAGTGGTGGTATTTGTTTGTTTTCCTGCTTTTTTTTTGTTTTATTTTGGTGCTGCTAAGCGCCTAAACATAAGCTACAATAATCCTTCAAATAAAACTTATCATTTTCTCTCATGCAACTAATACTACGACATAAACTGGGCTTTAGTAAATAATGACAGTGAGAACTAGTGAAACTAAAGAGAATTTCTTATGAACTGAAAGCCTAATTTGTTATGAGTATGATTTAATATTTCCAAAGTCCTTATACAAAGGTTTCCACTGTGTTCTGTAGTTTAGTTTATAGGTTTTCTGTTTTGTTTGTGATTATTCTGTTAAAGATTATTTCGTTTATTGTGAAAAATAAAGTTCTGCGAACACAAATATCCTTTAACTCTGGGTTCAGCTACATACTCTGCATAAACATATGAACTGTAATGGATTTTTTTCACAAGAAAAAGGCCTTAAATTGAAAATTTTTAAATAAAATTTTCTGAAATAAATTAAGAAAATTCCTTAACAATCTTCTAAATTTTTGTAGAAATTTATTTGATTTTTATTTTAATTTGTTTTTACATTTTAACAATTGTCTCTTATGTCCTTTTTCCTAAAGATGATGCCGCTTGTTTTGTGTTGTTTACTATAATGTGTTGGGGATTTGCTTGATTTTTTTTCTCTCTCTTTGTATCACTCTGTTATTGTCATTTTTTTTTTCCAAACTAATAAGGCCGGGTGTAGAGGATGGTGGGGCTTATGGTATATGTTACCATACGCCGATATATTGTAAAAGTTTTTCTCATTTTCTCTATGTGTGATACTCTTTTTTTTTAATGTCTTGTATGGCTTTGGCTCATGTTTTTGGCTGAATGACAAAAAGATTTAAAGTGTTTTTAGTGAAGCGATAGTAAGAACAGAACAAAAAAACAACAGTTTTTGGCAAGAATATCTTTTTTTTATGTGATCCTAAGCAAACAGAAAAAAACAAAATATTTAAAAATAATAATGATTGAAAATTAAATGAATATTTAAATGTTTTATAGAATTTTTTTTGTGCGTTGAGGAATTTAAAAGGGTTAAATGATCTTTGATAACAACTTTAAAGGATTTTAGTTAGAGAGCCATTCATTGTCGAATCAAATCTTTTTATGAAAATTTCAACTTGAAGTTCTTAGAGCTATGGATACTTTATGCATTATCTCTATAAAGACCCTCATTGTTATGACCTTATGTGCCGTCACTAGCCTACTTACTTATTTACTTTAATTTGTCTTTACAACCCTTTAATCAAGCTTACAACATAGTTTTTCACTCAGCCTAGGTTGTGTGTGTTAATTTTAGTCATGAGTGATTGCAGATACTTTTCATGATAATTTTATTTACTTTCAGAATTTTTACTGTAAGACTGCTGAGGGGAAGTCGTCTACAGAAATACATTTTTTCGTTGTGTAGACTATAGTCTATTGGATACAAGTGCTGTCTCTCGTTGGTCTCGAAATATCAGAGTGAGTAGTACAAAATTTGAAAACATAGAACTTTACTTATTGTAGACATGTTAATAAACTGCCAAGCTAGAGGGAGTAGTAGTATATCGTTAGTTGGCTACAATTCGTTGTAGCCGAGTAACATCTCTCTCTCTCTCTCTCTCTTTGCATTCATAGTATCAGTATACGTAGTCTATGAACTGAAAATAGAGCACCACTGGCTATTTAAAAGATAAAACTTAAACAGAGTTGAATAAGGCATTTTAGAAGGGTAGAAATTACTGACAATGCATATGATGTTGTTCAAGTATGTAAATAATCCTAGTTGAGTTACAAAAACTCCTTTTAATTCTTCAATTTTTATTTCTTTAAATTCCTTAACAATAATTTTTCATACATTTAAAAAATATGAAATAAAACCAATGGTTTCTCTTATGCCATTTATTGTTAAAAATTTTCCTAAGCTTAAAATGCTAAAAAATGCTTTTTAAATATTTAAAAAAAATTGTTTTGCTTTTCAATTGTTTATTTAAAGCCCCTCCTTAAAGGAACTGTCTATATTTACCTTTAACAGCTCCTTAAAGTATGCTATAAAAAATGTAATATTTTTGTTTATTTACACATGCCATAAAAATATTATTTATAACGCAACTACAATTTCCTTTTCTTTTTTGTTTTCCTTTGTTCTTTATAACATAATAAGAGATAGAGAGTGAGAGGAAGAGAGTGAAGCTGGTAAAAGTTTTTATAGCATTTTTAATGATTTGCATATTTTATGAGCCTTTCTGTCTGCACCTACTTTTCTTTGTTCTTTTCTTTATTTTGTTGTGTTTTATTCTTTAACAGAATATTCTTTTTTTTCTTGATTTTTCTTTTGAAATATTTAAAATATTACACATCAAAAGTTTCTAAAGACAGCAAAAGATAAATAATGGAAAATATAACATAATTTAAGGCATTTAAAATAAATGACGGGGGTGGTACAGGTACCCTAGAAGTAGGCTTTATAAATATTATATTTCCTTAGCGAGTTATTCTTTTTGTAATTAAAAATAAAAAGCAAAATATTTTATATTTTCGAAAAATATTTATAAAATTTAAAAGCTGTAGCCTACATTTAGGATAGCAAATAAATAAACAAAATTAAACTATCGGACAGTATAGTTGATTATAGTCTTGAAGTTTAGCTGTGAGAAAACATGGTTGAATGTGTGACATGTTCACTGACTGCGGTTAGTGGACAATCTGGTATGAGTAGCTGCATTGCAGATGTGGACGATATCTGGGTACAGAGTTTCCTTTCAAATGCTAACGGACTTCGGTTTTTATAGCATTTTTAATGATTTGCATATTTTATGAGCCTTTCTGTCTGCACCTACTTTTCTTTGTTCTTTTCTTTATTTTGTTGTGTTTTATTCTTTAACAAAATATTCTTTTTTTTTCTTGATTTTTCTTTTGAAATATTTAAAATATTACACATCAAAAGTTTCTAAAGACAGCAAGAAGATAAATAATGGAAAATATAACATAATTTAAGGCATTTAAAATAAATGACGGGGGTGGTACAGGTACCCTAGAAGTAGGCTTTATAAATATTATATTTCCTTAGCGAGTTATTCTTTTTGTAATTAAAAATAAAAAGCAAAATATGTTATATTTTCGAAAAATATTTATAAAATTTAAAAGCTGTAGCCTACATTTAGGATAGTAAATAAAAAAAATTAAACTGTCGGACAGTATACTTGAGTGTAGTCTGACATGTTAGATGAAGTAGCTTCATTGCAGATGGGAACGATGTCTGGGTACAGAATTTCCTTTCAAATGCTAACGCACTTGAAGATTAGGATCGCGCTCTATTAGTGATATGGTTGTTGGCCATAATCCTCCAAGGACTCGTAGGTAACTGGATCAGGAGATAGAAAAGAGACACTGGCAGATTAAGTCTGTTACCCACAAGACCGTGAAGGTTCGCTACTTTTTCTTTTACTGTCTATTTCGTAAAATGAAAAGTCTAGTGGTTGACCGATGCATTATATTGTGTGCTTAGATCATATTGTGAAAACAGTTTTAAAAAAATACGTCAAATTATTTAAAAATTAAATTTCATGTAATTGTCTTGCCATTCGAATTCTGTCTCTTTAAACAATTCCTTTTAGCTGACGACCTCTTATTATAAGTATATTGATTGATTTTCTGAAGAAGATCGAAAAATAAAATGCATTTGCAATGAATTTCATTCGTTTTTCTTTAACAAATAAAACGAAAATTTTTTTTCAAATTCATTCCATACCCTACACCTACGAACGTTTTGTTATACTGAATATACTCTTCCCTGAATTCGTACATATTCTTTTACATACTCTTGCCGCCGGTGTGTGACCACATATTCTCTCTTTTTAACTTAAACATATCCTGGCATTTTTCTAAATGCGTTTTCTGAGTATTCGAATGTACATGTGTGTGTTAGTGTATGTAAATGTATTTCTCTAAGCCAAATACACTTATGGTAATAAGATTATTTTGGCAGATACAGTTTTTTCCCCACTTCTTTTGAACGAGTAACGAAATTTTTCTAGTCTAGAACAGCAAAAAAGAAAAAAAGGAGAAAGGAGTGTAGAGAGCAGGGTAGAGACATTATCTAAACAGGAAAACTGAATTTTACTAATGGTTTTCAAATTATCCTAATAGAGTTCGCAAAGTCTTTAAAATTATTTCCTTTTTTTGCTTTTCTTAACAAATAGTTTTTCAATTTCATTAATTTAATACGTCGAAATGCTTTCGATTTTATGTCCTGGAAAAAAATGAAGTGAATAATGAAATTGAATTGAAAGGAAAAATTACAAAAAATTGTTTTGAAATATCGTATGAGATACGCCTATTTCAGCTGAGATTTGAAAATCTCTAAACCTTATCTACGCCTTGTGAAATTGGTTTCTCGCTGAACTTCTTGCAGTAACTGAATGAACGTGCTAAGCAGCTTGCCTTTAGAACTGCTGAGTTTATACAACCTTATTCCTTGGCACCGATTGTTTATATTTTTCTCTATAACCATTTGAACTAGAGCTTAGACACCCTTATCCCAAGCACAACTACTGGAAAGAGAAATCAGATCCTCCTCCAAGTACTCTAGAAATATACATCGAAGCCTCGAAATAAAAAGATAAGTCGGGCATGACGTATATATCGATTACAGGATCCCTGATCATTGCTTAATAGCAAAATATTGCCTGAGAATATGCTGACTTTTTGGGCAACCAAGCTGCCATGAAGCACCTGCTGAACTTCAAAAATTATCCATGAATGTCGCATATTTTTCCGGGCAACTTCAGATGAAGTGTAACCTTAACTGTGTTACGGTGGAAATAGCGTAAACGGGTGCTAGGCTACAATAAAGCAAAAAATCGGGAATACAGTTCACTCCATCCAGTCCACGCAACTCAAATATTCTTCTCCTGATTATTCAATTCTTGGTCTTCTTCCTTTCCGACACACTGCCTATTAGGGACGCTTACTTACATGCTTAACTGCTTAACTGGTCATTACAACTCAATCTAGCTTTTCACATCACCCATGTTGTGTGTGCTAATTTTATTCATGAATGGTGGGACTTACAGTTTAACGTCCACTGCAAGCGAAAGATTTTTGGGAGTGACTACGTAGAGCTTGTTTTTTACTTAATGTTGTGATGCCCAACACTTGCTCTAAAGCTTCTCCGTAATGGATTTACGAGTATCTGTTCCTTTGAAATTTCTACGAAAATGTTCACGACACTTTGCAAGCTATAGTCCTTCCTTACTTATTTTATTGTCAGTGACAGAGTATTTTATATCGTGACAGAATAACTTCATAAATAGGCCTCGTACTGACTGAATTTCTATTCACACAAAATGGTTTTCTTTAAAAACCTCTTTTCAAAGCATATTCTTAAGCAATAATAGTGCATGGAAGTCCTCTGTCTTTTATTAACATTTTTATTTGCTTTTAAACCCTTTACACTGTAACGATTCCTTTCTTGGCCTTTCTCTTTATAATAATTTTTTCTAATTTCCCTTTAATGGCTAATGGTGTAAGCTTTAGTTACGTTTACCATATGCTGGTTGGTTGGTTTGTTGAAAGGCAACCATTTGGCACGTTCCTGCTGTTCATATTTTGTCGCCTGCTATGCCTAGTACTCTTTACAATTATTGGCTTAAGACTCAGCCATAAAACAATTGGTTTTGCCAGCGGCAATTTAACCTTTTTGGCTGAATGAAGCGGCAATGTTTACCCAGGGCTGGCTACGGTTAGTTCACTGACTTATAGCACTAACCTTTTTAACACCAAGAAAATATGAAAAAAAGGAACAAAACAACAAAAGAAAATATATAAAATAGGGTAACCCTTATTAAAAAAATGAAATTTCCTTCAGTTTTATTTGAAATTTAAACACATTTTCTTACTGTTTACCCTAAGCCCAACACAAGCAGCAAACATTAAACAACACTAGTCAAGCTTGAAAAAATTGGCAGAATTTCATATTTTTGTAAGCCATGGCATAAATAAATCACAGGAAATTTCTCTGGGGTCATATCGCCATTATATAAAGCCTTTAAAGTCTTCATATACATATACTCTGCCATATTATACAATGCATGTAAAGTATGTGTATGCAGAGGATATGCCATGTATGTCTATAGTTGAGTTATATGTGTGTTCTATGGACCCTATATTGATTTAACATTATGGTGACATTTTTGTTTTCATCCTTTTTTGTCTTCCTTCCTTCTTTATTTTCATATAAAGTTTGTGCCTTTTCTGTCCATATTTTAATGGTTTTACTTTAATGGCAATAAATAGCAGTTTTTCTGGTTTTTGTTTTCGAATTTTCGTAAAATATGTAGCACACTGTAACTATTAGCCTTAATTTAGGCAATGTTATGTGTCAAAATTATTAATTTGTGGTAAAATAAAGTTTGGAAAATGAAAAAATAAAAGTTTGTTTTCACTAAGTAATGTAATCTAATATTTTCCAAATCTTCTCAGATTATTTTCTTTAAAAAAACATGAAGAAAACATTATTAATAAAAGCCTAAAATTATACAATATTTACGTTGTATTATCCACACTTATTTCACGTTGTTATAACAAGGCAATCTGTGGAATGACGTACATCTTCTATTACCACTGCTTCAGAAAAGGAAAGCTCTCGACAAATTAAACCATAAAACTATAAGAAAATAATCTCAACCACAGTGGCCATGCTTACAGGTCATTGCGTTATGGGTAGACACGCGGAAAGGAAGCGGCTCCCATTTAACGACTTCTGCCGTGGGTGCAGGACCGCTGAGGAAGAGGAAACTGTTATCCACTTTTTCTGTCAGTGCCCGTCTCTTGCTAGGTGCCGATACAGGTTATTTGGCTCTCCATTTCTTGTTAGCTTGACGGAGCTATCATCTATTGACATCAAGGATATAGCTTAGTTTCTAAAACTGGCTGGGTTTCCAGCGCTGACCAACTTCTTCTTCCCTGGTTTCGGTAGAGCTTGGTCGGTACAGGGACTGCGTGGCGCCACAAGGGGCCGCTATGCGTGCTTAAGTGACCTTTGTGATATCAGAGCTACCGCTCCGACCTAACCTAACTATAAGAAGTACACGCACTTAGATATTGTTAGCCTTTACCAAAACTTTACACCACTTGCCATAATGCTAAACAGTTGAATAAAAGCGATTACAGGTGACTGACAGAGCTAAGTCATTATTTTACAGACCATTCGAAAACAGAATGTGTTTGAATGAAGGCATTTCACTGCAGAAGGGCAAGGGAATAAAGTAATTGTATGGGACCATGGAATACAGTCCTTTGTTACACCTCAGGATAATTCAAATTTTTGTCAACTGATGTGAATGTAGCGAATAGTTCGAATAAACTCTGTCAGCAATACTTAACTCAGGTCAAAAACGAGCCAGACACGAGTTAAATCGAGATAGAGGTGTAGGTGGAAACGTTTTGAATCAACTCCCGTAATGCTTGTTAGCGTAAATGTGTTGTACTACCTTTTGATATATGCCCCAAAAGTATGCTTTATTTTTGTTAATTTATTTAATAACCTAAAAGAATGCTTCATATTTTCAATAAACCTTGTTATTATTGCTGTATGCAATATTATTTTTTAAGTACGTTTAATACTCAATCCTTAAAATATGCTTCAATTGCTTTTATGCTTACAATATACTTCATTTTTTTTGGCATAAAAATAAGTTCCTTTTATAACAAAAGGGATTTTAAACCTTTTTAGTGGATTTGAAAAGAAATTTTTTATTCCCGGTTTTGCTTTTTTTTCAATTTATTATTGATAAAGTTTTTGCATTTAAAAAATTTTTATTGATTTTTTTTTTCATAACAATTTTGTCTCCTTGACTTTATGCTGCTTATTTTTTGTTGCTATTATTTTTATTATTGTTGTTTGGAAGCCCTTTATGTTAGAAGCTACAACCACTACAACTCTAACGTCCAATTCTGTTTATATTGAATAGTGATGGTGGAAAATTATAAAAAAAATCCAAAAAATACCTGACGCCTTATGTTATGCTCAATAAAATTTTTCCTTTTTTATTTTTTATTTTTTATATTTTTGTATGCAATACAATAGTTATTTTACCATGGCAACCGTAAAGCTATCATAAAAATTGTTTGCATACTTTCAGGTGACAACCAAATTAAGTTCTCTTTCATATTGAATTTTATTCATATTTTTCGTATTGGTAGATGGCTGGCTGACAGAAATTTATTCCTTACGACTACAGTTGTCTGCTCAGATTTTTCATGAACTTTGATTGTACGAATGAGTTTTTCATATTTTCATATTTTCTCTTTCCATTTTCATTTCTTTTTTTTCCTGGATGTTTCAACATTAATATGAAAAATTGTCATATAATGTTATGACAACAAATTGCTGCAAATTGAAAGCATACCAGAAGGCGACCCAACAAAAAAAAGAAAGAAAAAACTTGAAATAAATGAAAAGAAAATGATGGGGAAAAACAGAAAAATAAGAAATATTGAATGTTGATTTCAAATTATATATTTTTCATTGATTTATTCGATTTTGCTTTCCCCCAAAAAATAAAAAATATATCCTTAATAAACCAATGTTGACATAACAAGCTCTTGACATTATGAAATTGTCAAAAAAAAAATAAAAGAATAACAAACGAGGAAAATATATATTTACTTAACAAATCTATAGCCTACTCTAAGGCTGAATCTATGTACATAGTATTGTGTATACTGAGAAGGAAACGTAGATGATTTCATTGAATTTCATATTATATTTTAACATGTTATTTATTTTGACGTTTCATTACAAATTATTGCTTTTTATTTTAGACAAATGTATTCGTCAAAAATTTCAATGAAATTGGCTTAAGGGTGAAAAGAATTTTTTTATTCTCCCTTATTTTTCTTCCATTTTTTCGTTCGTTATTTTTTGTATAATAATTTCATATTTATATTATATAATGATTTATGTTTGCGTAATGAATTCGTTATTAGCAACAGAAAAAAATCTGTATATCTGCTCTGCTATAGCTAAGAGCTTGGCAAACTTTTTAATAATTTTATAAATAATTCATAAAATATGGCAAAAATTCTTTAAAGAACTTTTTTCTGTTTTATCAAAATTAGCTAAAAATCTTGATTTAAAACGTGTTTTTCTATTTACGTTTTATAAAAAAGTAATTGAATTATTTTCACTGCCCCTAAAGGTATTATTCGTATATCATAATCAATCAAAAACGTTAAAAAGTTTCATAAATATTGAATATTATAATAAAAAAATATGTTATACAACCTAAAAGTATGCTTCACAATGATAAACCCCAAAAAAATAAAAACACTTCTTATTTTATGCAATATTTTTTTGCATCAAAGCATTTTTTTTATATTTTTTTTGACCCTGAAGGTATGCTTAATTTTTTAATATGATAATCACTTAAAATTTATCATTGAATGCTTATGAAAAAATGCATAAAAGTTAATTTTTGTATGGAAAACATAGTAAAAAAAGCCTAAAAGTATGCCACATTTCAATGGTTTGGTTTATCTCATAGCTTTTTTAAGTGAATTTTATAATTAATGAAAAACCAATTTATTAATTAATTTACGTGCCTAAAGTTAAATCAACATTTTTTGTTTTAAGAGATTATTTAACGGGCGAAGAACTATGCATTAAAAATGGGGTTGGGACTGATATGCGACGTGTGTTTGATATAATGTCGTAGTCCTTGGTTGTGGCCCCCCTAGCCTAGTAGGTGGTGCAATGGCTTATTAGGCGATAGCCTGTGTGTCAACCCCTAGCACAGACATATCGACGACTTCTCACCAGTCTTTTGACAAAAACTCTGGGAGTAAATAAAATCATAGAATATATGAAAGCATTCTGAAAGCATACATTTTTAATAAGGCGCTTAAATATTAGTGTCATTGATAAATTTGCCTAAAAGTATGCATTATATTTCCTTTTTGTGCTTAAAAAATAAGGGTATAATTAAAAACGCACTATAAACATACGGAGTATTTTTACTTGAATTAATTGCAAAGTATGCTTCAAATTGGTTTTTTTAGAAAAGTTTTTTTTTTATATCATCTCTTATATATTACCATGGCAGTATTTGGCGTGTACTACTTACTTTTTTGTTGTTACAATAATTCTGTATTTGGCCTTCGAATCTGGAAAAAATTAAAAAGAGAAAACCGTTGAAAAGTATGCAAGTTTTTTTAATTTAATTTTTTTTAAAGGAATTAGTAACATTACTCAGTTATAAATATTATTGTATTTATATATTTTAAATCAGTGTTTTAAGTCCTTAATGCATACTTTATTTTTTTCCAGTTCGTTTTTAAAACTAATTTCATACAATTTTTTTTAACAGTGAAAGTATTCTTTACCTTGAAAAATTAGTTTTTTAAATCGTAAATGTACGCTTTACATTTGGTATTTTAATTTTTTCAAATCCTAAAACTATTCTATACTTACATACATATGTATATGAAATATGTCTTCAATACATTTCGGGTTTTTGTTATTGATAAATTGACTTACTTAACTTTTTTAATATATAAACTGTTTATTGATTTCATCCACTTTCTTGTGTTTTTAATATTTTTAAAATTTAATAACTTTCTAGTGCAAAAGTTTAACAAAAGTTTTCACTTTTAACTGGAGACTATTTTTTTTTTTCTTTTTTGGGTAATGTTATCAATTTTCTTTGTGTATGTTTATAAGTTTTGCTGCTCTAGTTTAGTTACTTTTAGCTTAAACTCCCAAAAGTATGCAATAATTATCATGTAATGACTTTCAATTCTTTTTTGCTTGAGAACTTTGTATTGGTCTTTATTATATTTTATTTTTATTTTATTTATCATGTAGCAAAACTTTTGCGTTAGTATATCCTTTTGACTACAAAAAAAAAAGAGAAAAGTAGAAAACTTTTGCTTTAGAGACTGTAAGAGAGCGTCGTTTAAGCGTAAACACCCCTGATAATATGCAGTTGCTGTTGAAATACAATATTTTTTGTATTTTATTTCCTATACGTAAAGTTTTGAATTTCGGTTCTATTTTTTTTTCGTACTATTTGGGTGAAAAAACTTTGTTTTTCGAAAAAAAAATTTAAGCCAAAATAACAGGAAAGAGCAATGGTTTGTAGAAAACTAAAATAAAATGAAATATATGGGTTAAAATACTATAGATTTTTGCCTCTCTTTTTTTATTTTTTTGGTGAAGTATAATGTATTACATTTGGAAAACATTTATTAACAAGAATTTACATTTGTATAAAGCCATATACAATCTACAAAAAAGAAGGAAACTAATATTGCATAAAAATAGGCGAAAAAATAAAGTGAGGGAACATAACGATATATACTGATTTTTCGTTGTAAACAATGGCGGAAAATAATCCATTTCTGCATAAAAAAACTTATTTTACAATACAAAGAACCCTTTGCAACACACAAAAAGACAAAAAAAGAAACTGAATAAAAATTAAACCTAAAAGTATGCTTTCATTTGTTATAAAAATAAAGTAAAAAAATCAAAACAGTATTATTTCCTGTTGTAGTAAATGTTATACAAAGATATTATTTTAGTTTTCAAAATATTTTTTTTTATCAAGTTTAAATTTTGTAGAAACCAACATTCGAATTGATTTCTTCATTGTTACAAAAATATTTGCAAAAAATATTATTCAAAATAAAAGAAAAAACTTTAAAGAGAATTTTCTCTTCCAAATACAAACGTAATATAGTAAACTTAAATACTACATGAAATTCTATGGCTGTAAATTTAACGAATTTGCAAGTTATCCAACCTACCTGGTCATCGACCATAATCTTCTTCATTTTTTGAGATACTTTTCATGGCAATCAGGACCTGTCAGTGAATTCAAGTGAGCTTTTATTTAACAGATTTGCAGAACAAGGTTAAACTCGATGTTTGATGCTAGTTCCTTTTGATGTAGTTCCTTACTAGTAGGTTGACTGCAGGCGGTACCTCTTCTAATACTAATAAGCCATGACTATCATAGAATCAACCAGTGCATTAGGGTCACATCTGCTATATATACGTATGATGTCCTGAGTAAAGTGTTCTTCAAAATATTTGCTTCTAGGGGCCTACAATTGTTCGTAAAATACTGTTTAGACTTCTCTTCTTATTTGTTTAGCCAAATGCTTTTAAGGTATTTTTTGTATTTATTATGACGACCACCTTACAATAGATTTCCGTCAAAAGCTTCGAAATTGCCATGGAAAATCTAGCATTTAGAACCTTTAATTTTAGGTAAAATAATGGATTTCTACTTACTACACCTTTATCTGTGCTTAAATAACAAAAGTTTATCTATCCAAAGTTTTATTTTTTTCCGCTTATAAATACCTTTTTAATTTTCTCAAAAGTTTATTAAATGTGCATAAAAATAGGCTTATTTTGAGTATGCCTCAAAGTAGACTTTAATTATGCTTAAATACTTCAGCAATTGTTCCTTTTTTTGTATTTAATAGTCCTTAGAATTTATTTAAATGTTAAAACAATAGCCATAATGAAAATTCAATTTTGTAACACCTAAAAGTATACTTAATATTTCAGAAAAAAGTTTTCCTTCATAAACAAAATAAAAAAGAGGGTAAAAATGAATAATGTAAGGAATTAAATGTAATGCCTTAAGATAGACTACAGGATATTGTTTATTAAAAAAGTTAAATTAAATGGAAAAACAATAGCTGTAATGAAATTTTAATTTTTTAACACCTGAAAGTATACTTTATATTTTAAACAAGTTTTTGGAAAAGTAGAGAATAAAGAGAGTAAAAATAAATGTGTTGAGGAAAATAAATAGAAAGGAAATGGAAATTATAAACAATTTAATCTTATGCCTTAAAGTAGGCCACACTTTTTCATTAAAAAGTTGCGCTTGGAATACTTTATAACAGCAAAATTTAAAAATAGTTTATAAAGCTTGCGATAAAAGTTGCTTTGAAGTTTAGTTATTAAAATGTGTTTTAAATATTTATAAAACCCTTAAAGTATGCACAGTATTATTAGAAAGCTTTAAACACAGGTAAATAAAGAAGGGAAAATTAAAGATTTAAGTTGTTTAGTATGGTAGATAGTGTCGCTTTGATGTAGAATTTCATTTCCTTTAATGGAAGCCTTGTAGTATGCTTTAAATATTTAAAAATATTGACACCAAAAACTATGCTTTCCTTTTTAAAGTATTTTTTTTATTATATCCTCCACTGTTAAGCCTGTAATTATGCTTTAAATATTTAACTATATTAAACCTTAAGTTTAGATAATAAGAAAACCCCAAAAATAGGCCAGTTTTTTTCTATTAACTTTTAAAACTTTCATTTTTTTACACCCTAAAGCTTGAAACAAAAACAAAATTTGTAACAATTTAGGTTTTACAAATTATTTAAAACAATAAAAACAAGAAAACAACAACAAGAGCACTAAAAACTAAACATCGTGTACAACATGTTGCAAGAATGATGGTACTGTCGATGAAAGGTAATATTTTTTTAGGCTTCCCTTGCCTCAACCAACCTAACACTGATGCTAGCTAGCATTACTTGCAGAAACAAAAGCCTGGTTGTAGTTGAAAAAAAAAAGTTTAGCCCAGTGGTGGTGTTAAAGAGCACAACAGAACAGTTGCTAGTGGTGCTCTGCTCTGCTGCTGTGATACTTAAATGTGTGATGATAACACTTTAGGGCGACATTTTCATTCGCCAACTAAATATTTTCATTTTCATTGTTTTTTCTTTGTTTTCTTCTTTGTTTTTCAACAGTAACAAAATTGTTTTCAACCCCTTTTTCAATTTGAACTGGCGAGAATATTTTGTTTGTGTTGTTTTTGTAATGGCTTACTGAAGTAGACCACTATCTAAAATGCTCAACACAACAGCAACAACAATGGGTTTATTTACATAAACAAGAGTGACCTAAAAATATGCAATCAAAAGCATTTTCTTTCTGTTGCCATAGAGGTGTGCGTGTGATTTTTCTATTAAAAAAACAACAACAAGAACAACAAAAAAGTTAAAAGCGAAAAATATTTTTCCATTTAGTAATCCAACAATATTTTCTGTAACAATTTTTTTGTTGTTGTATTTATATTTCCATGCTTTTAAGCCAAAAGAAAAAAAGCAACAACTAAAGTGTAACACACAGCAGGGGTAGAACATTAAATATTTTATGGAGAAAGAAATAAAATGGCACAGGATTTTAGCCGTGGGAATTCAGTAAAAAACCCTTTGAAAGGCAAATGGAATCGATAAAAATTCGTTGGTAATTGCACAGGAAAAATAATGCAATTCTTTTAGAAAAAATAATCGTTTAACAAAAACGAAAAGGAAAATCAATTAACGATAAATAAAAATTATCGTTAAAAATGGTTCAACATATAGTAATTAAAGTTAATGGGAATAGAAGTTTAATCCCGGCTTTATTAACTCAATTTTAATTCAATCAAAGGCCAAGTCTTTTGAGAAGAAAAATCTTAACAACATGACCTCTTCACATCCATCCCACTTGCGATGTTTGGGGTACATAGTGCCTTGGCGTAATGATTGATGCGAGGCTTCTTGGCCCTTAGCCGAGATAGTCACTTAGTGCAAGAATTTGGAGAAGATACTCATGAAACTGAAGTGCATGGAATCTTATACGCTACATATGACCAAATCGGGTCATAACAAATGGCCATCTGAGTATGTGAGTTAAAGCCCCATGCCATCTCCTTCAATGTGAATAACATCCAAATCATGTCTGTCAAAATTTCTAGTTTCATTATTATTCATTGCATAAATAAGGGAGGGGGGCCTTACCCGAATTGTTGAAACTGTAAAAAAATAAATCAAAATCAAAATTTATTTTAAAATAATAAATGAAATTGCGCAATAGCTAAAGCGTTTGAGGGTTTTAGATTTCTATTACCATTGCCATTAACCATTTTTATTGCTTCACTTAACTAATAAATTGAATTTTTTAAAGCATACTTATCCATTTTTTTTTGTTATTTTATTTGAATACAACGCAGTAGAGTTTTAAGCGTTATGTGCTATACACTTCTCGCCTAAATGTATGCAATAGATTTTTTAAATTAAACAACCATTTTTCAAAAAGCATTAAAATCTAATGTAAAACAAAATTGTTGCATACTTTTAGGCACTGATTTGATTTTTATATTATGCTAACGTATAAAATTTAAATTTGTAAAGAATCATAGTATACTTTTAGGCTTTGAGGCTATTTTTCATGTATTAATAATGTATAAAATCAAAATTTAATTATAAAAGAAATCAAAATTCATGCTGGGAACTTACAAATGTTCTGACGGTTGAATAAGCTTCAACGGGATGTTGTGTTTATTACTCCCTTGTTGACTTTTAAAGTAGTGGTTGCTATGCCTGATTGTTTTATTAACCACAGAAAGAATGACGAAAAAAACCTGATAAAAACTTAATCATAAGTTAAATTATAATGTATGAGTAGAAAATGAAGTATGCATGCTCCTCTCCACTCAATTGCTAAGGATTTTAGTTTCAAACATGTGTTATGAATTATTCATTAGTTATGTTATCCAAACCTGGCAAATGTACACACACACACAATGTGTGCGTTTGGGAGTGAGAAAAGTGTGGTGAGAAAAAAGTGTGGGGTTTTCTTAAACATTATTACATATTAACTGATGAATTTATAAATTTTTTTCCTGTATGCCATAATGAAATCTACTTGAATATGCACAGGTGAAAGGGAAAAATTATATTCAGAAAATATTATCAAAATCTACTCTCAAGTTCATACAATGTATGCACATGGAATTTATTAAAAAAGGACGAAGAAAAAGAAAAAATGGAGTAGAAAAACAAAATTCATGCAAGAAAAACGAATACGATACGAAAAATGAAACTGAATAAGAAATATTACTGTATAGTATTATATTAAATTACTTTTAGACATTTTACCAGTTCTACTGTGTTATAAATTTGTATAAAATTACTGGAGTATTATAGTACAGAAGTACAGACTTTTATCATATTAAATAAGTCAAGTCAAAATATGTAAAACAAATGAAAAGAAAACTAAGAAATCATGCACATGATAAAATTCATAATAATTTTGAAGTATTTTTTGTCTTAAACATACAAGACCATGGTTACCAGACATATCTTGTAACTGCTTGGAATGATATTGAAAAAAGAAAAATGAAAGCATACTTTTAGGTAAATCAATTTAGACTTAAGTTATTTCATCATTTCTCACATCAAGTGAAGGCTGTGCTCTTATTATTATTCTTGTTGTGTGGAGGTGTCCCCGCCAATCCTATACCTTCAAACTTTAGTATATTGTTCAGTATCAGTAAGTGTAACTCTCCCTCTAGTACTTGATACGCGTTCACATTGTTTTCAAGTTTAATTTTTAATGCTTTATTCTCTTTATTGCAGAATCTATATACTGAGGTCGAGACGATCCCCATTCTGCACATGTGTTCTTGCCGGTTACTAACCACTGGCTAACTATAGTCGGATGTATGACTCCACTCTCATCTAAACTTAATACATTCTTCTACGTAGAGCGGAACAATAAACAATAACAACAAATTTATAAGAACAGAAACAAACAAAGATCAGACTACAGCAGAAAAAAATTAAAAAAATAACAACAAATTTATAAGAACAGAAGCAAACAAAGATCAAATTACAGCAGAAAAAAATTAGGTGAGTCTCATCATTATTTTCTTTATTGTAATAAAATTGTAGCATACATTTAGGCACTTTACATAAAAATTTATCTATTCCATATGCTACGCGAAATTACGTGTTGTTTCTTTGCTATCCTGTTATAATTTAACCATAATTTAATCAAGTTAAAAATTAAAGCATACCTTTAGGCATTCAAACTATTGAAGGGTTATACAATTTATTTTTAATAATACAATTTCCACAAAAAGTTTTATGTTTTCTATGTCTTTAAGTTAGGGAAATTTGAAAACAAAAAAATAAAAAATCATAGCATACCTCAGGTGTTACAAGTGTTTGCTGACATAATAATTGAAAAAAGAGAAGTTATAATTTTCCAAAAATACACATTTTAAGTAATTAAGGAAGTGATTATTTTGTGTATATAGATTATTAGTTTAATTAAATTTAATAATTAGTAGGCTTCTTGCTTTTAATGCTACAAAAAACCAAAGCATACTTTGAGGCCTTAGGGAAATCTGTCGCATAATCATTTGTGATTGGAAACAGAACATAAGAGAAAATTTAGGAAATTCTACATTTAATTACTATATTAAGTTAATTAAATTAGAAAATTTTTAAAGCATATTTTCAGGTGTTAAACCTATTTACTGCTGTGTTGACATAGAAATATTATGGGGAAAATATCACATTAAATGTAAAGAGAAATAGCTTCGTTTTTATAGCGTCATTTTCATTCATAGTCATATTGTCTTTTTAAGCAAATTGTGGTATACTTTTAGGCGTTTAAAACAAATGTAATTATGCCTATACTTTTTATATATTATTTTTCATTTATGAAATTTATACGCAAAGAAACAATTTGCAAATTTGATATGATACTTAAATAGTGTAGTTGGTTTTTAGGAGTTTACTGACTGTTTCTTATAACAAGAAATAAATGAATCTATAAATTTTCTTTATACAACACTTGACTTAAATTGCATTTCATTTTTTTGTATGAAATATTATAATATTTTATTGAATTAATTGACAATAAATAAATAAATTTTCTTTTGATTTCCAAGAACATAAATAATTGTCTGAGAATGCCTCTTGCTTGTATTGGCATAATTTAAAGTGACATTTTTTCGATTACTTTTTTGTTGTTGTTGCTGTTTTTCCTGTTATTTATGGTTTTTTTTAATAAAGTGTTGATTCTATTATAAATCTTAGGTATTTTATTTGTTTCTGTTGTTAATTTAACACTTTAATTTACACATTGTCAGAGTCATTAAAATACAACAAAAGGTTTTGTGAAAGCCTGTTCATTTTCTAGTCTTTCTTTTTCTTTTTTTTGCAAAAGATTTATTATTTTTGAATATCTTATAAAACTATTGTAGATTTATAAATATTATATTGGCTTTATAACATGTTGTTGTTGTTGACGATGATGATGTTGTTATTGTAGTTTGTTTTTTTCTACAAAATTAATTTTACTCCAGATATTTGAAATATGCCCCCAATCAATACTTAAATTTATGGCATAAATTATTTCTAATCATTTGCCATGATTTGATTTTGTAACTTTCAACTGCAGCTTCAGTTTCGTTTTCGTTTTCATCTTCAGTTTCTCAGCTTTGGCTTTGGCTTTAACTGGGTTTATTTAGTTAGAAATAAATTTTGGTAGTGGAAAGTGTGTGCATAAATACTACGTATGTATGTATGTTACGAATGTATTTCGTATCATCTGTCTGTTTTATATTATTCATTAGTTTTTAGTCTGTACAGCATATCTTAAGCAGTTGTTTGCTGTTTGCTTGGCTTTTCAATCCAGAATTCTGCTCTCTCTCTCTGTCTTTTGTCTTCTTACTGAGCTTTAAATCTTATGTTATAATATTTTTGATTTATTTGTTCAACAGTTCAACAGAAAGTACAAAATTATACACACACAGAGAGTGATAACAAGCTCAGGTGATTATTTATGCAGTCAAGTTAAGTACGAAAGGCGAAAGGAATGAGTACAGTTCGGGCATAATAAAGTTTCCCAAAGGAAATCCAAACCGGATTATTACAAAATATTTCCAAATAACTTTAGGTTTGAATAAATGAATAATGGAAATATTTTTCTATGTATTCGTTAAGGAGATAAGAATGAAAAAATGCTAAAATATGTGTGATCAAAAAAGATAAAAAAGAAAGACTTTTAAAGGACACAGGTCACCCATATTTTTTCTTAAGTCACAAATCGATGAAAATTGCTTTTTTTAAGTGCTTTTTTAACAACATGTTAGTCTAGGCAATACCATAAGCCAAGATATAAACCGAATCCGAGATCCAATGCCCACAGGACATTTCGTAATACTTTTCTCTTTTGTACAGTTCAGTCAAATAGGACTGGCAATGAGAGTCCTTGGTTTTTTTTGTCAAAGCTAATCGCTGAGACGTAAATAAAATGTCCTTTTACACGGATCAATAGTTCCTGCAGTAGTTTTATGAGGTAATACTGAGTCCATGAACATGCCTCTTAATGCAGCAATGGCCTGGGGAAACTGATATAGTACGGTGGAAGGTCATACGATATAAGGAAATTGGAAAATTAATCTGTTTTTTATCCAAGTCGGTTTTGTTGTCAGTCGAGCTGCTCCGAGCGCCATTGCGTCCTTACTTAATTGGTCATTATATTACTATTTAGTAAGGATTACAACCTAACTTCTCACACCATCCTCACAGTGTGTTAATTTTGTCCATAAGTAGCGGGATCTGCAGTTTAAAGTCTACTCCGTACGACAGATTTTTTTACAAACTTTTCATGGGTATTTTATCTTTTGCTTAGAGTTTTTGCCAGCAAAATGCTGAGAGAAAGTCGGCGAAAGAAATATATTTTTTTCATATTTGGTGTTATTTGAGATGTATGGGCTGGGGTTTGAACTGCAAGCTCCCGTTTAGAAGTCCAACACACTACCTACTAGACAACGATGACTTAATTTTCGATTTTAAATCATTAGGGTTACGACAGAGACCATATATACATTTGCTCTTCAAGCATTTGTAAATCAATATTCGTCAAGTCATCTCCAAGATACCGCCTGAAAGTTGCTAAAAAGATGTTGAATTCTACACCAAAAGACTGCTAGAACCCTTCTATTCGGTACATAATGCTACGGTTTAGGCATTAAAATGATATACAATTTTCACCGAAATCTCAGCTTTATGTGTGTTTCAATATTTAATTTTATCTACACTTGGCTGTTTTGTTCCTTGAGAAACTTTTTAATCCTTTAAATTATCTGTCCTTAATGCTTCTTCTTATTTCAGATAAATTTAAAATCTTTGTTTTCAACATTTTCTTTATATTTTTTGCCTCGTTTTTTTTCTGTTGTTGTAGCCGACTTCCGCTTTAAACTTGTTGTTTACAAATCCATTTATAAAACGAAAAGAAAAACGAATACAAAAACTTTCCTTAACTGATTTAACTCATGGTCAGAAAGGAAAAATAAGTAAAAGTTGTTTGAGTACGTACTACCAGCAGCACTTTTACTTTTTAGTTTCAGCTTGTAAAAAGTAAGAAAAAAAAAGAACGAGAGAACCCAACCACTACAATAACAATACATAACACTTAAGTGGCTCGAAGCAAGCTAAGGCAGGACGATTCAAAAAATGAACAAGTCCTTACAACCTTACAACGACCACAAAGGAAATGTAAAGAATCATGATAAATGATAAACGGAAATAAGAAACGAAATAAATACACCCAAGGTTAAATACTAAAAGAGCGAAACTCGGTGCTAGCATTGTAAAGCAAAATAAATCAAAGGATTTTTGATAAGTTTTAATACGAAAAATAAAAAAAAACAATTTTTGTTAAAGAAAACTTATTTATAAAGGATGGACCTTGAAGTAAAAGTGATGAATAGAATAGAAGAGTTATTGTAAATCAAAGAAAAAAAGGTCTAAAGAAATATAGTGTGAATAAAGGAAATGACTAGAATTTTTGATTTTAAGGCCACTGTACTCACAGCTAACTTTTTATATGTTATTTCACATACAACAGAAATAAGCTTAAGTGTGTGTTCATTTATCAATTTTAAGGCCTATCTAAAAGGATTTCCTTCTTTAATATTGATAAGAGAACCCCACTTTAGAGATTTTTTATGGGCCTTTTGCTGGTTTTCCTTTAAATTTACGATTATTTTTCCCCTTTAAATCGCTTTCGTAAAACTCTTTTTTTTTGGTGAAATGATTTCTTAACGTTACTTTTTATATTCAAAAACAAAAAATTGAAAAGAGAGAGAGAGAGAGTGTTGAATAAAACTAATAGATCAAACAGATTTCCTTTTTTATTATTCTGTTTGGGTTTTTATGTGTCGCTCGAACGATATAAAAACCAGGACATTATTTGCTGAAACAAAACAGATACTGATACGGATACTTCCTTTTGTATACAACGTTGTCATATCGTTTGATAAATCCAGTGTCAGTGGTAGTGGTTATGCTTTTAACACTAAGAACCTTAACTATACTGGTGCTCTGCTGTTGCTGTTGCTACTGGTTCATGTCATTTTATTTAAGTTTTATTATATGGTGGCCATAATCTATTTTTATTTATAGTGGCAATGATTTGGCCAACGAAATTTGGAAAATATTTTCATTTTTGCCACACCAAATAACAGTGTAACACAAAATATTTAAATGTTCAATTAAAACAAAAAGAATTTTTAAAAAAAGTTATCAGATGAAGCTTTTCCAAAACCAAACCTCGGAGATATTATTGTTGTGAAGAGGTGTTTTAATATTGCCACAATTTAATACCTACTCCAAGTCTATTACCATGCCAATAATGACAATTGCCCGTTTGGCACTTGATAGCCACTTAAAATCTTTCTTCTTGGGATGCTTTAATGTTCCATAGGTCCTAGAAATGTGTTTGAATGAGTGATTCCCATCGTCACAAAATCTACATGTTGGGCTCGGCACAAACCCCATTTTGAATAAGTGTACCCTGTCAAAGTACTGTTTACCAACCTCAGTTCATTCCTGACTCAGATCTTCTTTTATTGTAATTTCCCAACAAAAGTTTTGCTTGCCGTAAATCCACTTGCTTCGAAAAGAGTCTGCTTCTTTTCATCTTCTCTTTTGTTGGGCATACCTCTTTCTTAACATCCGCTCCTACTTCACAGAACAGTTCTGGTCTCATCAATAGCTTCTCTCTTCGCAAGCTTGTCTACTTGCTCATTGCCGAGATTTCCCAGCAGAAAGTAACCTTAGTTTCCCCACCGATTCAGCTTCCCCAGACAGTCTCTTACTATCTTAGATGTAATCTCTTTTAACACGTTGACTGCCGACTACGAGATAACTCGTAGATTGCGTTCCCTTCTAGGGCGCCAAACTACGAGTTATCTCGTACTCACTAATGTGAAAAAATCAAATTGTCGTTTTTGGCAAGTTTTCTGAAAATTGCCGTTGCAGTCAACGTGTTAACAGCAAACTGCTTGTTTTTTATACTTCATAAGTACCTGCCATTATATTTTTCCACATGCCATAATGACAGTGACAAAATATCCATTTAGAAGACGTCTAAGAACACTATTCCAGCATGCTTACTAACTCGCTTATCTAAGCACATACATATACAGCTCATACAGAGTGACAGGATATCTACAAGCAAAGCCTGAGGCCAATGTGTCATTCGGTGTCATTCATATTGCTTCTGGGATACTGAAGATGGTAGTCAAAGAATTAAGAACCACCTGCTACTATCCAACTTAAGTCTCAGTAGTTTATATAAGGTTTTATCGTAAATACGTGATGTGTTAATTTTATACATGAGTGGCGGGACCTACAGTTTAAAGCCGATTCCGAACGACATATTTTTGAGAAACTTTTCATGGCAATTTTATTTACTCTCAGAGTTTTTGCCAGAAATCTGCTGAGAGGAAGTCGCCGAAGAAATACTTTTTGTATTTTATTTTGATGTCTGGCCTGGGGCTCGAACCCTGGCTTTTCATCTAATAAGCCAACACACTACCTACTAGACCACGGCGACTTTATCGTAAATATTATCAGAAAACACTGTAGAAACTGAAAAGGAATCTTGCCAATCAATCTCTCTTCTTAGCCTTCCTTAAAGTCCAGGGAATCACAATGAAATTTGAAGCGTTGTTGCTTGCAAATGTGATGCAGCAAATTCTTATGCTTATTCCAGCTTTTTATAGGGACTCTTAAGTGTTATATACTATAACGAGCTGATCAGCAGCTTTCGCATTGCGTGAGGTATTAGTCTGGGATGAAATTTATCTTCTTCTCTTCTCTCGGACAGAAAGATGTCTTTGAAGACTGCTCAATAAATTACTCGGGACCCTAGTATATGCAAATAAAATATGTTTCTTATTATATAATCGTCGACTAATGTCAGCTGAAGTCGCCATCGTCTAGTAGGCAGTGTGTTGGCTTATTAGTCGAGAACCTAGGATTCTCTACAGCACACAAATCTCATGCTTAGTTGGAATAGCAAGGGTTAACGAAACGAAAACAAGGCTGAAATGCTCCCAGGATCTCCATAAAACTCCTCCTAAATCGAGGTAATGTATGCTATTGCCACTACCTTTGAATAGCTTTCGTTTTTGGCATAAAATCCATTCCAAATGGCTGATTTTGTATTTATAAATTTAAATTAAATTAAAATTAAAAAAAACTTGAAATATTTTTCATATTTATGGTGGAAATTGTTACACTGTTTGAGAGTCGCTATCAAATGTTGAAATGGTAGTTTTATTATTTTATTTCTGTTGTTGTTGTTGTATATTTTGGCTTAAAGTCCTGGCCATTTCAGTCCATATTTATAGCTCTGCATTATATTAACTCCATAAAAACTGAAATACTCTGTTCTTACAATCAACATGAAACAAAAACTACAACAATATCGTGGTAAAATCACTGTTTTTACAGATTTACTCTACGACCCCTTTTGTTCAGGCATACAAAACAAAAAAAAAACAAACAAAAATAACTTATTGTGTTGTAAGTAGACAGAGGAGCAGCAGAGATAAATTAAAAATGATGGATTTATACACGCGAACACACAACTGAATAACAACAGAGAGAGAGAAGAGCATAATCTCTTACAGTTAGAGTAGCATTTAAATCTCCTGCACCCTAAAACATTAAATTTTAAAATAAATTTTTAATAAGCGTATCAAAACGGGGGAGGAAAAAAAGTTCATCCATTATTTTTATAAAATTGAGGTTTACAATCGGTTTGTATTATGAAAAGTTTGTGCTGTTGTTGGTAATGGATGGCTATGATTATGATTTTACAATTTTTATAATTTTATTATAATATTTTATGACAACGAATTGACCACAATGGAGTGTAATTAATAAATTTGTTTATTTATGATGATGGCGTGCTGTTTGAATGCGGTAATTCATTGAAAAATATTAAAACGTTTGACACTTAATTATGGTTGATTAAAAAAGAGAGAAAAACACACAAGAAAAAAAAATCAAAAATTAAAAATAAAAAACTTTTCTGTTGTCATGATTTCCATAAAGAAAAATAAAATTGTTAAATCAAAAAAAAAAAAAAAATCATTTAATGAAAGCTTGAATCTTGGCTTCAATTCACCTTAATACAGCTTTAAATCCTTTGCCAAGCAAAAGAGTTTTGTATGTCAATCATCGTTATACCAGGTACATAATACATGATCAATTAAACAACTGTCTCTGCATTAGGTTGCGCTTCGGATATTTCTGAGTTAATTTTCGATCACTTTCGGGCCGCAAGGTACCGACAAGGTACGGTATCGTGGCAAGTGTTAATTTTCAAATACTCTAAGGTTAGATGCCTATTCGAGTATATCTAGTCTTTAACGTAGTGCTACAAAATCACATAATCTAGCAATATAGATTATCCTATATCTAGCAATATAGCCAAAATCCATATTGTTGTGTGGCTCGTCGCTGTACTGTCCTATTCATAATCTTTGATGAACGATTGAAAAAAAGTCAGTTATCCTGCCGCCATAGCGTTCTGGATTGATGGTTGCGTCTCTTTCTGAAAACTCCTCATGTAAAAAAGGCAAAAATCAGTCGTGTTGTGTGTCTTATCGTTCCATCTTTTTGAAACCCTATCCTGACTATTCATGACGGCGAAAAAGGCCAAAAATTTATGGCAGCAGCTTTTCAAGATTCAATTTCTAAAAGACTACGGTCCAAAGACATCTCTCCAAAGCCTCATGGTCTACACAGTCCAAACATTTTGCCAGATGCAATGGTTTTTCCACTTCTAGATTTTCGATGTCCTATATGCACATCGAAAAACTACATAATAAGTCCGCGAAAGTAAAAAATGGAAAATAGAAACAATAACAAAACGACAGTGAGACTCTAGAAATGCCAGACCAAAATTGCCAGTGAGTAGTAGCAAAAAAGCTTTATAATTGTGAAGTTTGGCTTTTCTCTTTAGAATAATAATAACAATAACGACCATAATCACTTTTGAATCACCACTTTTGTGGCCTACTTTAACTAATTTAATGCGTTCGTTGTACTTTAAACGATCCATATACGCAAATGGCAAGTCATTCACTCAATAATTGGCAATTCGAATGAAAGATACTCAGTAACTGACATGGAAATTAAAATTTTCTTCTTTTTAATACAATATGCCTGCTTGATATCCTTTAAGAGAGAAACATGTGCCATTGAATATAATTTTTCTACTCATGAAAGAGCCATACCCATGAGTGTTAAATTGATACAAGCCAACTGGTAAGCCAACCAGTAGAAGGTACTGGGAACTAAATATTATTGGAATTGTTTAAGAAAAAGTAACAGAAAAATTGATACTGAAAAAAGCATCTTTTGTTAAAATATTCTATGCGAAAATGCCCTAGAGGCTTGAGCATGTTACTTGATATCATGTTCGAACTTATTTTAGTTTTCTCTCACACTTGAAATGTTTTCTTCTAGCATTTCTGACATGTAAGGAGGAGGTTCATCCCTTGGAATTAAGCATGTTACAGTAATTGGTAGCTTGGTATCGAAACAATTGAAAGGAAGGTTGAAGGGAAATTAAAAGAATGGCAAGGCGTTTTATTCTTTGGGTTTATATAACTAATGAGCCTTATAAATAAAGACACGACACATAGACATACTAGTCTAATAAGTGTCGTAATTTTTTATAAGGAATTGCTTTCATTTTTTTTTCTCACTTCACTTCCTCTTTTTTTGTATTTTTAATAATCCACTCTACACATCAACTTGATCATCATTAACATAATCGTTATGATAGGAGTTGTTGCCATCATTATCTTCTGAGGATGATGGTGTCAATGGGATGTGAAACAAAAAATATAATGACACGTACATTTGAACTAATAACAAAAGAAAATGTACACAAAGAGAAAATTGTATGAAAATCAGAAAATTTCTAAAAAAATTCTGGCAGCAAAAAAAATTGAAAAGAAACACTTAAGTTTTTTAGTAATTTAATGGGTAAAGTCAAGCCTGATAGCCTGAAATCTTAGCTTTAAAATGCCTTTTAAATTTTCCAAATCCATTGAAAATTACGAGCAATACAGCGATTTAAAAAAATTTGTTGCGAATTAATATCAATCATACGTCCTGTATGGCATATAAAAGAAATCATTTTTAAAGCAGAACTAGCACACATTACAGGATTATTTTAAAGGATTATTAAGCTATTTTTTAAGCAATCTTTCTCAGTGTATTTGTTGTTTATTGTTGTTATAACTTTTGTATCCTTTTTTTCTCTCTCCATACTTTGTATTGAGATAAGAATTTATGTTTGTTGCCACACAACACAATACAACGCAGCACCACCGCACAGCACAGCATCCAACACATAATCAACAATAAAATTGTCACATAATTTTTTGTTTCTTTTGCTTATTTCTTGTTTCTTCTAATTTAAGCACTAGGGAACTAAAAAGTTTTACCGCCTAGGAACATAAGAAAACCCGGAAGACTTTGTTAATGTTCTGTTGTGTTTTTGTTTTTCTCTTGCAGAAAGACAACTTTGTCTCACGTCGTTTTAATATTGAAGAGACTAAAAAACTTAAACAATTTTCTTAAAGTTTTGTTTACGAAACTCCCATATATTGTGAAGGATTTAAAGGAGTTTGTATTTAAAACATAAGAAAAGTGAAGCATACCATTGGGAGACTGTATTTGTTAAGCAAGTTATTCTTGTAGAAAGAAACAATGTTTAGTTAGAAAACTATTAACAATTGAACAGATTCAAGTATGCTTACGACTGGCGTATAATTGATAGTAATTATTGCTGTTTCCGGTTTAAACTGCTGTAACTTTTCTAACTTTTATGGATTTGAAAAGATTCTTGGTATCTTCTATTTTACTCAGATTATCAGTGTCCTCAGATAACACTAATAGGTGCCCATAGGGGTTAATATGCTAGCGTGACAGTTCATTCAATCACTTTGTGTCAAGAGACGCCTATTCTTTGGCCAGTAATCTTGAAGATGGAAGCCAATAAAGCATATCAAAGTTGGCCTTTGCAGAGAGTCATAATCTGTACCGCAATAGACCTCTGCTTTTTATAGTCTTACATTGGAATTTGAATTGAGATCAGTTCCCTAGCAGGCAATTCCATTGAGAAGATTAGGTTCTATAACCATCGAACTGATTTTTTTAAAAAAAAACAAGACGAGGTAAAGGCAACAGCCTTTATGCTTTACGTAACATCTGAGCGTGTAGCGTCTTCTAATATCAGACTTAATAGATCCACTGATGCTTGTTGAGTGTCGTTCAATTAGAGTGCGTTTATTATCTGCCAAGATTCTACTGTAAAAGTAATTGCCAAGATTCTACAGTAAAAGTAATCTGTTTCGTATTAGCAACAAGACGCTAATAAAGTCCTGTTGTCTTATAAATTGATTTTATAAGACGGTGAAATACTTGTCGGTTACCTTTTACTAGATATCTAGACATGATATGAGCTATTCTTTAACTCAAAAGCTGGCGAGATGCAATGATAGTGTATAGACTATAAGATCACCACAGGATAGAGAAACTATCTATCGTAAGAAAAGTAGTATCTAGCACCTACGTTCTGAGGACGAAAGATTTCAATCCGCTTTGTCCAGACTGTCTCTGATCTAAGGGACATAGTATATTGAATACAAACTAGTCACAGATGTTTAGATAGACATGTTATATTGAAATAAATGTGCACACATTTTTTTTAAATATTTCAATGCGATATTTCTCTTATTTGTAGAGTTTTATTGAAGAAGAGAGATATTGAAGATTATTGAAGAAGAGAGATAGAAATATAGAGGATTTAAGCTGCTTTGCCAAACTGTACACAATTTTTTATGCGTTGTCTTTTCGACAGCAATTTTCAATGGCAATTGATTTTGTATTCCGTTGTCTTTTTTTCAAACATGAAATGAAACTTTATCGTTCTCTTCTTTGTCACCACTCGTTTGCCTTAGTTTTGCTTTTCTTTTTATTTAATTTTCATTTACTACACAGTCTGTATTATTTTCTTTTAGAACAGCATGTTGAAACGTGCCTGGCATTTGTTTAATTGCCGAGAAAAGGCAACCAACTTTTCCATTTTAAAATTTTAAGTAATACCTCTGACGTTTTAAAATATATTTCAGGAAAATTTCAAGTGTTATTTTGACAAGAGGTTTAAATATATTAAGAAATTTCATGTTTTTCAAGAGATTGAAAAGTCTTTAATCATTCAGCTTTTAAAACTTTAATTTGTCTTTAAAATCAAAAAAGTTATCGAATATTTAAATTCTTCGAAAATAATTAATATTACTCATACGCCTTCATATGAAAAAAAAACCTGTTTTATGTATTATAACATAGGACTAGTAGACCTTTCCCTTTTTCTATTCTTTACTTCTTAGAAATCTAATCACTTTTATTTAACTTTTAAATAAATATCGTTACAAAGAATACATAATTCCACCCTAATGTCCTTGTTTAGTTTTATGAATGCTTAGAGAATGAAAGCCTTACAAACAAACTTGTTATTATTATTACTTTCTCTTCAGTTCTTATTTTTTTTTTGGCAAACAATACAAAAACCAAACTAATAATGCCAAACGAGAAAGAACAACGAACGCCTGGCAAACCACCTCTTAAAAAAGAACCATTAAAGAATGACAATAATATTCTTTAAATATTACCAACAAGAGAATAAAAAAGGACATAAAATGTCAGGAAAAAAAAACAACATAAAGGAAACAAAAAACTTGATACAATATTCATAAGAATGTTGCTGCTGTTGTTGGTTTTAAACCATAACTAAAATGAAATGAGCCGAGTGTATGTACAACTAAACAAAACGGAAAATTTTTGCATAAAGAAATGACACCTGAGCTCATCAAAAAAACAAAAAGAAATTCTCAGTTTTTGTTTTGCTCAAGAACTTTTTTTTCTTTGTATTTAGAATTTTATTAAATTTCCATTTTTTTGTGTGTCTTTTGGCTTGGTTTGTTGTTGTCTATAAAAATTATAAAAAATGAAAAAAAAAAAAAAAAAATTTTATTTAATTTTTTTTTTGTTCTTCAGAGCAATTTTATTATGTTTTCTGCTTGATTTAATTTATTAAGGAAATTAGAAATGTATTTTAAAGATAAAATACATACAGAAATAAACCAAATAATTGCTTTTATTTAAATAAACATCAACTCAAAATAATTGGAAAACTTTATTAAATAGAAATTTTTAAGTAAATTTGATGAAATATTTGAATGCAAAGTATTTAACACCTAAAAATAGGTTGTAATAATTAGTAATACAAACGATACTAATGGTATTAAAATATAACACACTTACAAGTCGTGTTTGCTTTCAAAATTTCATCAAAAATGTTAATTTTTATTTTGTATGGAAAAAGGACATTCGTAGAGGTTCTATATTTTTCCAACGAAAACAACAAAATTTTCTGGAGATATTAACAGTTCAATACTACATTCGTCTACCAAGTTTCATTAAAATTGCTTGGAGTTTGTAGAAACTATAGTAACTAGATAATATATTTTTCTTCAAAAAATTTTTTTAAGTCTTTCCCTTTGAATGCACTTAAATATGTTTTTATTGAAATGTGCGTCCGTTTAATTAGAACGCATTATTAAATAAAAATGTTAAAGATATAAAAAAAAATTATGAATGCCATAAATTCAATATCTAAATATAGGCATTAATTACTTGTAACATAAACAAGATTAAGGTTCTTGTTATTTTAGAACACTTGAAAATCGCCAAATATAGGGAGTGGAAAAAAGGACATTCGTTGAGGTTCTGTATTTTTCAAACAAATGCAATGAAATTTTGTGGGACTATTAACAATATAATGCTACGTTCATTTATTGAAACAATAATTAGAAAAAGTTTTTTTGCCAGCTTTTTTTTAAATATTTTTTTATATTGAAAGCTATTCAGTTTTATTTATTTGCAATATATCTTCTAACGATTTTTTTATGATGCTGGCAAATAAAACAAAATTACCAGAATTCAGATTTAAACTAGTATTATCCATTCTTTTTTTGTTTAACTTTTTTAATTTCTTTTTATTTAATTTATTAGTTTTATCTTTGGGTATTATAATTCATTGTTTATTTAATAGGAAACATGTGTATTTACTCTCTAATCCTTAGTGACCTAAAATATTAATTTTTTTTTTGCAAAACTTTTCTTTCTCTCTCTTCTCTCTCTGTGTTATTTTCCTTTTTAGACCGGAAAGGTTTTTTGCTTGTGTTTACCATAGAAATCAATTTATTTTATAAACTTTATTACCTTATTTTTTATTTTTCTGTTTTCTTTTATTGTTGCTGTATCTATAATATCATATTTTTTATCCTGTGCATATACGATACAATAGCATGTACTAAATAAATAAACAAAAATCGTAAACACGTATTTAAATAATAAAACATGAAAAGAAAAATTAAAAATGAAAAATAAAAACCTGATAGGATGAGCATATAAAAACAGGATCATAAAATAACCATTAAATTGAAAATATAAACTGCTCATAAATCCAAGCAAACTGACACAGGATAAATTATTGCATTTTTTTCTCTCTCTTTTCTGTGTGGTTTTTTTTTGTGAAAATAAAATTTTAATTTGAAAAGCTACACCTGTTATCCTTTCTCTTTTTTCATATCTTTTTTTGGGAGAATAGAAGAATTATTTATTGGCACCACTTGAAAATTGATGCAAATTTTGTTGATTACAATTAAAAAGGTATTAAATGTTGTTATTGTCCATATACATGTGTGTGTGTCAAGGATATGAAGAGCAGTTTTACTGAGGAAAAGAGAAGAATTGTGTTTCTATTGAAGTGTATTGGAAAATTTAATTCGAGATTTTATTTAATTTTATGTGAGGATGTGGAGAAAGGGGTAGACGGGATAGATGGGGTAGCAACTTGTTAAGTTTATGTTATCAGAAAATCAATTACGAAGAAAAAAGAAGGATAGAGAGAAATAGAATCATCTTACATCCCAGCCAGGGCTAAGAATCTCAGTGCCAGAAATTCTATCAGAAACTGAAGAAGCCACACCTAAGAATCCTAAATCTTCAACTAAGTATGTCTGGAAGAGACGCAGATTGTGCTCACCAGACTCTGCTTCCCCATTTTCACATACTAGTCCTTGTCTTTAAGGCGCACTGTCCTGTCAAGAAACCCAAAAAGATCCTAAAAGATTCCTTCGTCAGTTTCAGAACCAATTCCGTAAAAGAATTAACCCAAGAAGAATAAGATTCTGTAATCTCTTTTGTTTTGTCATGAAAACTCTACTCTGAATCTGATCACCTGATCAATAAGTCCAAAGATGTTTACGACATATTCTCCTATAAGCTTCCCGCCTTATTAGCAGCCTCATTACCCTACATGTCACCATGTCTACGGAAGCCAATACAGTATCGCCTTGTAATAGTCATGAGAAGGGTCTTCCTGTAGACTGAAATCAATCTCGGGCTAATCTCCCCTATTCCCCTTATGAAGAGCCCACTTTTCGTCTGATTACTAGAACGATCAAATAGAAGAAGTGTCCTAGGTGAGGTCAACAGCTTCTAAGTTCACTACCTTTGCCGCATCTTGTCTTATCAGTTTATCTGCAAACTTTACTTAACGTATCTTCGTCCCGAAACCCAACCAAACCCAGTGCCGCCCCAAAATTGTTCAGAAGCTTGGAAAGGGTCTTTCTAGAGGCTAAAATCAAGTACGAGGTAACATAGTGTCCAGGCAGTTTGCTCTAAATAGCTTAACTAGTGTACATGTCCAGAAG
The DNA here is from genome assembly GCA_958299815.1 of Sarcophaga carnaria. Taxonomy (NCBI): domain Eukaryota; kingdom Metazoa; phylum Arthropoda; class Insecta; order Diptera; family Sarcophagidae; genus Sarcophaga; species Sarcophaga carnaria. The sequence continues at coordinate 3,174,315 of OY283149.1, forward strand.
CATTAGGAGGGTCTTCCTGCAGATTGAAACCAGAACTGCAATAGTGCCCAGTCAATATCCTCAAGATTGCTTCACTATCCTTATATAACCATAGATGTCTACTGCTGCTTGCATTCATAAGAGAACCAATAAGGCTGCTTAAAGCACTTTTCGAAATAGACTGACCCCAATATCAGCCTCCATCTCCGATTAATCCGCAAAGTATGCATGACCGTCAAAACCATTACCACGCCATTGCGTGGTAAAAACCGAATTTGGTATACCCAAGTTGACAACCCTCCAAATTCATGGCAACTTCACACTAACCTATCCTACCAAGACCCCCTATGTGATCGCATGTCCCTTCACTGCCAGAAATATAAACAGCAGCCAGCAACATCATTGCCTGACAGCATTAGTATGCATTGAGCCCCTTCTTCATTCTCTCTAAAGTAGTCTTCTTTCAGGATACCAAGATATCTCTCTTCGTTTGCATAAAATTTTAATGAAAAATTTTACTACATTCCATTGCTTCAAATAAAGGGCTTTCAAAGAAATCTGAAAACTTTCGTTTAGTAAGGATATTCCGTAAAATATTACAGGAAATCTTTTTGCTTTTACAAATATTTCCTTAAAAATTTTTCTTTTAATTTAAGTTGCCAAGCACTTTACTTTTATTCATTTTATATATATCCTGTATTAAATGAAGAACTTTGAAGAGTTATTAATACTTGTTCTCTTTTCTTTTATATCCTTTTCAAGGATAAATTATTCTTCTATATAATATAACTGCCATCACTAATGCTTTACTTATCAAAAGTTTGCAGAGAAAAATACGAAGAAAAAAGAGAAAAAAACAAAACTCGATTATAATTCACCGTCTTAATGGCATTTGTTTCAGTTGAGATAAATCAAAAGGCATGCCAGGCATCTTAAGAGAACGTGATATTTGCCATGGCGATACAATTACCGTTTTAAATGCATATTAATTACAAATTAGAACGCAAAGGAGAGCAATTAAACATTCAAATTAAAGAGAAAAAGAAGTTTAAACTGAAACCTTGAAGTATTAAAAAATTTTAATATTTTTCGTTTTTAAATTTTAGTCCCAAAAAAAGGACATTTGCAGACTTATGCTAATTTTCCCTTTAAAGCTTTAAAATTTTGCCTTCGTGAGAATACTACTGTGCTACATTCATATATGAATTTATCATAAAATATTTTAAACATTTCTAAGGGTTGCCATATTTTTAAAAAATGTTTTTTGAATTTTAAAATATTTTTTTGTTTTGAAAATTGAATTGTTTTGAGAATTGAAATTGGACATTTCATTGTAGAATGAAGGTAGAGAAAGCCAAGCATTCTGGGGAAATCACTTCCTGAATATATTTGCACGCCTAAGATGCCTTTGATAACACTTACTATCGATCTATAGAAAGAGCTTTATTGACATGTATTTGGACACTTTGTCTGCAGCGTATTAAAGGTGGATATTAGGAGTAATACAAGGAGGTATCATCTTCTATAAGATCATCTATTTAATCTTTGGTCTTTGGATAATATTCCTTTAAAGCAGCACACATTTCACTGTGTGGTATCTTATTATGTTCCTTAAAATTAATTTTTTTGTTAAATATATAAAAAAGGACATTCAAGTGGTAACCCTAAGCCACAAACCGTTGCTATTAAATGTTGTTATAAGATTAAGAATATTAAATAACGTTCATTTATAATTCTCTTGCACTAAAATAAACTGTATTTATTTTATTATGGACATAAATGATTTTTGATGAGTATATATTTGTGCGCACAAATAAGGAATATTGTGCATGAATTTATGCTGAAAATTATTATCAATAAACAAACGGAAATTAACGAGTACAGTCTTGATGGCATACTTTGTTTTCCAATTTTTTGTTTTTTTCTGTTTCCCATAGTGTATTAATCGCAATATGATAGGCACGTACATAGTATATGACCGACCACACTATCATTTATATAAATATGGAAAAACAACAAACCAAATATTTACCATTATTGTATGGTAAATTAATAATAAATCATACAGAAAAAATATCATATTAATCAATACGTATGTGTATACATTTTATGGCCATGAAAAAGAGATTAAATTGTATGATACATAAAAAAGGATAACATTTCTGAATGTCGTATATTTTTAAAAGCAGGAATTAAAAAGAAAAATGGGTCATATAATATGTTAATATTTGTTATATCCATCAATTGATTGCACTCTATGATGGGTATGTTAAGAGGCTAATAAATTATGTTGAACATGATTTCAAGAATACCTAAAATTAAGCTACATTTGTAGTTTAAATATTCCCCAAAGTTATGTTTTAGTTTATTTCTTTCAATTTCAAATTTTTTTTCTAAAGGAAACATCCACATATACAATTTTTTATATTATTTAAAAAAAGGACATTCGTGGAGCTTTTTTGTTTTCTAAGCAAAATGATTGAAATTTTAGGAGTACACTTAGAAAATAATTCTGCATTCATTTTGATAATATGGTTTTGATTCTTACAGTTTTGTAAAAGTTACAGCCAATTAAAAACATTTTTTTTAAATTTTTTTGAAAATTTATGCAAAAATAAATAACAATTTCGTTTGTTTTGGTATAACAAAGCATGCTATCTCATCATCAATGTAAAATAATAATTATTTAAACAGTCAAGGACCTGAAAATAATGTCCTTATGCTACAATAAATTTCCTTAACAAATTTGTAGCACTGAATATAACTTAATTTTATCTTATTTGTTTAGAATTAAAACTGGCAAGACATTTTGTTAAAACAAAATTTGTGAATTTTTTTAAATCAATATTTAAAGTCTACTGTTAGGAGCTACAAGCATGTAATGCTTGCTTTTTTTTTGTTTGCTTTTCTTCTTGCCTTCTCCCTGTCATTTATGTTATTTTTCCATTATATTATTTAATAAATAATTCATTTGAAACATTTTATCTACTCTACATATTTGATTGCATATTTAAACAATTTACTCATGGTATTTTTGTCAGCTCCTTTTTTCATGCTTCAACATTTTTATGTTTCCACACACATATGTACATGTAGCCAAAAAATAAAAAAGAAATACTTTTGAAAGGGGGACAATGTGGAGGTTTTTGTTATATTGTTGTATACAGGCTGCCAAAAAACAATATATCCTTTTGGAAAAATATAAAAATCCATAAAAATAGCTTTGTTTTCCTTTTGTTTCTTTCCCCTCTCTCTTTTTTTGTTGGGATGTATAAAATACAAAATTTTTTTCCACAATATAAGCATGTAAATGCTGTGACAGGTTGTTGACTTTTTGGGTTTTCGCTGTAAATTCAAATCAACATACATGCTTTGAATATCATGAAGTGTTATGCTATAGAAAATTAAAACAAAACACCAGAAAAATATGGGAGGTGGGGGCTGGGAAGAGCGACACATAAATAACAATATGATATATTCCCTTTTGTTAGGTTTTCCTTCCGTCTTATGTATACAATAAACATAGCGAGCATACGTCATTCATATGACAGCTTAATGTAAATTCTTAAAACAGAAGTACAGTAACAGCATAATAGAATGCAATTAACCTACTTTGGTCGTCTTTAAAATCAACACAATTTAAATAAGTTTTAGCAACTCAACCTCCTCGCCAAAAAAAGGACACTCATGGCAACTCATTATTATGTTGTGGCAATTATAATGCTTAGTTTTATTAAATTTCCTGTAGAATTAAAAAACTTTTAGGGTTAAAAGAATTTAATTGTTTTCTATGCAAGTAAATCTAAAGGCCTTTGGCTACTTTTCTTTTTTTTATTTATACTGCAAAAAAGGACATTCGTAGGGCTTCACTATTTTTCGTACAAAATGAACACAATTTGTTGAGCATGACAACAACATTATGCCACATTCATTTGCTTAATTTCTTTACGTTTTTTTTTTTTACAAAAGAAAGAGAAATATAATATAAAAAAAAATCTCGAATACTTCCATCATATTGAATGCTGCTGATTGTGTACCACATCCCTAATAAGATTAGCATACCTTCTTTTCTTCTAGGCGTATTAATGCCGCCCAGTTTCCAATTCGAATTCATTCTCATGATCACTTAATCCATATGCTTAGCTCGAAATAAGCCTGAAAAAGCTTTCTTACTGACCCAAGATTATTCCTTATTGGTATGATGTATGGATCATATCTTCTCTTATTGTAATTTCCAAATAAAGATTTTGATTGTCTTGTTCACAGACCTTCCAGCTTTGCTGGCTTCCCTTACCCCTGTTATACCAAGACGCGGTAATCTTCGTATCTTGTCCAACCCCAATTGTGCTATTGTCAGATTTGTTTTATTTTCGATACAGAGAGCTAGTGAGTTTCACGGTCTTTATCTGAATCAAATTGAATATGGAATGTACTTTTTTCCCCACCCTACCCATACGTCCCCAAACTTTGTGAAATATTATAAAATTTAATTAAAATTTTGTATGTTTATTGGGTAGTAATTCCTGTATTATTTCAATTCAATTTTATAACCCGCCACCTGAAAGAAAAGCGATTAAAAGAAGATTTAATACAGAAAATTTATATATTTGTAGCCATAAATAATTCTCTTCTTACGCATTACCATTTATAAGTTTTGTTTTTTTTTTTTGTTTAAATTTTATTCACTAACATCGACACAAAGGCACAAATACAAACACAGAACATTATTTCCATACATATTGAAGTGCCACCACCATAACTCTACAACTTGATGTCAAATAAGGAATTGCGTGTGTGTTCTGCATGTTAATTACTTTACATAACTGTTTTGTACTCTACTGTTTTGGAAGCTGTACGTACTATAACCTATTAAACATGCAGTGGAAAGTGTCAGGGTGGGCAGGGGCGGTAGTTAGGTGATGGTAACGTTGCTCATATGGTTTTGTGAATTTTTAAACAAATTGTATACATTGTTTAAAAGTTTTTTCTTTTCGTTCTCATTTTTTTTTTATTTTATTTTATTTTATTTTATTTTATTTTTTTGTATATTTTTCTCATTCTCGTTCACGTTTTTATTATTGTTTCTGTTTCTGTTTTATTTTTGTTTTCGCAATTTTTTCATTATTTTTTTTCGCCTGACTTTGTTGGCGTACCGTAAAACGAGAAGAATTTATTTAAAAAAAATGTTTAATTTATTTAGAAAACGTGCTTTTGGCTACGTATAATACACCACTTATATATTAAAGGATACGTCAGTTGGGTTTGAGTTGGTTGGTTGGTTGTGTTTTATTTTTTTCGTTTTGCAATTTACGCCAACAAATAAATTAAAAAAAAAAGAAACAGAAATAAAAAAGTATTTAATTTGGGTTACAGAAGAATTAAATTCCTGGGCAGTGAGAAATTTGTTGTAATGGTTTTCAGAAAAAGAAATTTATCGATTTTCAGCCAGATTAAATGAAAACTAAGTAATGCCTGTTCAAATAGCGAAATAAAATCAAGGTAAACTAATGTACAGCAAAATAGAGCAGATGTTGTAAAGTTTAAAAAAAACTTTTGGCAACATGTTCAGAGAACATAAATTATTTTAAAATTCATTTAAAATTGAATACATTGACTTAAAAAATATTTTAAGTCTCTGTAGATCAGATAGAACAATTAGAGCAAATTTTACATCGAATAGAGTTCTGAAGATAAAAACTCATTACGAGTATTTCCTTTACATTACATTACCCATTACTTACAAGTAGTTTTCCTTTCAAAATATCAATAAAAATGTTAATTTTTTTACTCTGAGTAAAAAAAGGACATTCGTGCAGGTTCTGTATTTTTCAAACCACAGCAACGAAATTTTGTAAGGATATTAACAGTTAAATGCTACATTCGTTAACCAAATTTCATTACAATTCCTTAGGGCAATTAGAAAATATTGAACAAAATGTTTTTCAATTTAAAAATAATTATTTTTTTAAAATGTACGAAATCTTGTTTGTATTCAAGTATATGTCATTTGAAGTAATTACAGTTCATTATTTAATGAAAATATTTAAAACAATTTGAAAAAAATGTATGAGTGCCATAAATACGATGTCCAAATGTAGTCCTTAATTATTTGTGACAGAAAGGACACTAAAGGTATTACTATTACATACACCTGAAAATTGATTTTCTTTCTTTCTTTTCATCAAAAATAATACTTTTTATTTTGCTTGTGATAAAAAGGGCATCCGTAGAGGTTAACTATTTTTCGAACAACAGCAAGAAAATTGTATGCAAATATTAACATTATAACGCTACACTAGTTTTACGCGGAATTGCACAGATGTACCAAAGATTTAAGATTATTGAATCATATTTGAACAATAATTCATTATAGTAATACAAATTAGTATAGGTCAGTCTATCATATAAATATACCTCTAAATATGTTCTCTAGAACACTAATGCCTAAGCCCCTTAAGCCATGCTTTACATTTATTAATTTGTAGTGCATTTTTAGGCATTCAAATTTCGAATTATACATTTTAATAAGTTTTGAAATAATTGTTTTAAATACCCTATGAAATACATAAAATTATTTCCTATAAATTAGTTTATATTAAATAAAAGCATACTTTATGGCTTTAATTCAATATCCTCTTTGCTGAGTCTATAATTAGGGATCAGCAGATGTGTTTTATTTTAAAGTATTTTCTCTAACTGAAATTCCTTTTGAGAAATCATCTACAAAACAATGACAAATCATCAACCATTTTTCAAAATGTATTGCATACATTAAGGCTGTAGAAAATTCAAAAGAATAATTATTTGCCATCCTTTTTCCTTAAGAAACTGTACTTATTGGTTGAAAAAATCCTTGTTATTGTGAGATTTACTTTAAGTTCTTACATTTTAAATACTTAAAGACTCTAACAGCCTATTTATGGCTGGCAGCCAAGGACATTCGTAGATGAGAGAAGTGGTTATAAGAAGACGTTAACAGAGGATAATATGATTGTAGCGGCTGTGTGCAAGAAATGGTAGAGTAAAGTAGAGTAGAGTAGAGAGTTGGAATACAGTGTGGTAAATCATTTATGTGCAAAAGCCATAAAGAATATTAAACGCAGCTTATTAACATATTCCCGGGCCTCAAAGGATGCAAATGAGCACAAGAAAAGCAAGCAATTGGCCAAGCATTATATACACACACACATACTTATGTATGAATAAACCAAGTATCACAGGACATGAAAAATAGAGGGGCAATAAAGAAAACAGAAATAACCAACAACAGAGAATGAAAGAAAATAAATGTACAATTAAACAGATGTGATTATTAATTAAATAAATGAATTTATAGTGCAAAATAAACGAAAAGGGAATTAAATTCCTTATTAAAGGAATCCTTTTTAAATTCAATAAATAAATAAATTCTTAAACTAGCTACCAATCTTGCTGTTTTAGACTCTATATAAGCTAATAAATATATAAGTGTTAAATGATGCTTTAATAATGGCGTCAATGACTTTTTCCGTCCACATAATTTTCACACTTTTTGCACTTTCAATTTAAGGGGAAACATCATCATTATTATTTTCCTTAAGAAAAGAAAAAATGAAATTTAAATGACCCTTAAAGTTTGCTTTAGAAATTTTGTGAATTGACTCCTAATGGCAGACTTCAATTATTCAACATACTTCTTTTTAATAAGGTTGAAAAGAATGAGTGGTCATTCTTTGCAATCCTAAGAACAATTGAGGTGGAAAATTATAAAAGGAAATTGGGAATTTTATTTCAGTTAGAAATAATTTGCATTTTATACTTATCCCTAAGGTTATGCAATATTTTTATTACTTTACTTATGCTTTAATATTTATTATATTATATTATTATATTATTGTTTAAAGATGAGATTTAACATTTAAAATTTTATTTAAATTTCACCTAAAAATATGCTTTAATTTTTTTTTGTTATTTCGTAACATATTGAATTTGAAGAAAAACTTTTATTGTTGGCTTCCTTTTCTTTTGCCAGGTAAATAATGGCAAGTGTTTTAGCCAAAAAAAAAAAGACAAACAAAAAACCGTTAGAAATAATTTCCCCCAAGACAGTGACAAAAGTTTTACATGCTGGTTGTAAGCAGAATATCCTTTGCCTGCCTTATATGCTGGTATATGCAGAGTTTTTTTTCTACTTTAAAGTGTTCTGTTGTTTTCAAAATGCATTTTAGTTCAGCGTCTTTTTGTCTTTGTGAAGAAAAAGTAACATGTTCTAGAAAAGTTTTAAATAAAGTGCCTGTTAAGAGCAGAGATTTTTCTTTTTCATGTGGCACCATTGAAACATGACTGAGAAGTAAGATAAGTTTTCTGCAACGACTCCTTTTCAAGATACAATTTCATTTCCATTGTTATTTAATGTTTTTGTTTCTTGTGTGTTTTTTTTCACTTCTTTTCTTATTTGTTGGGTTTGTTTTGGTTTGTTTGTTGCCAATATAAGATGGATGGAGTTCTGGTATCTGTCTTGTGTATATGGTTTGAAAAGGAAAATTTAAGCCCATTAATCTTTGTGCCACATCAATGTTTGTCAAGGAAATTACAATTTGTGCAGCATATTTGTTGTCGTATTGCCACACCACACCACACACAACATCAATGCCAATACCAACACCAACACTTTGACACCATCCATCGTCAATTGTATGGAATTCTATTTTTAAATAAAGATTTAAGATATAAATTTCTATTATTATTTAAAAAAAAACAGGGTGGCACTTATATAGAAAATTTCTTTGATTTTTATATGAAAAATCCTTTTTTTTTCCCACACTCTAAGGGCCTACCCTCTTGCATTTAAACCTCGATATTCTCTTACTTATTTAAACATTAAAACTGTCGAATAAATTTTACAATCCATCCGTACTCCCCCATATGTAGCAAATTTGGTTTCCCTTTCCTCATCGATTGTTGAAATTTTTTAAAATTTCTTTTTTATTTTTATTTTTTACTTTTTGTTTTAAAGTTTTAGTATTTTTTTTGTTTTTTGTTACCACTTTCTCTGCTTCTGCTCTGTGTGGTTAACATATTTGGCTGACATGCCAAAAGCCAATTCGTTTCTTTTGTTTTATAACTTTTGCTCGTTTCGTAGTTTACCAGAGTGAAATTTCCGTTCAAACAAAAACAAAAAAACAGAAAAAAAAACTCGTCGTGGTATGAAATTAACTTTTGTGAGAGTGAAAACCGAATGAAATTTATGATATTTTCGATAACTTTGCTCTCGGTAATACCAATTCTATGCATACACACACTTGCATAATATGGGGAAGCCAATGAAAGTGTCACAAATTAAGTTAAAAAACAAATAAATTCTCGTCTAATGCCAGTAAAAATTAGGAAAATAATATGAAAAGTTCAGACGTAGCATGGTTTGACGTATAGGGTAAGCCATTTCGTGGTTTTGGTTTGGCAAGGTTGTCTGCGGTAAGATATCTGGAGTAGGGATCGTATAACAACCAATGAACGCATAAAAACTGTACAAATTCCCCAATACATTACGGATTCGATCGACACCGCTCTCCGAGTATTACGGAGAGATTATCGTAGTCATGATCGACCTATTGGGCAAGGAATTATTATAAAGAAATTAGAAGAGAATGGAAGCGATATATTTGTTGTCAGGGGTGTAAATCTTGAATCAATTTTAATCCATCACAACAATTCTTTAGGCAGGATTTCAATCTAGTTTGGCACATCATATATGTTGTATCCATACAGTTTCACGTCGACTCCGAACCGAAGATTTGAGCAACTTTTCATGGCAATTTTATATTACTCTCAGAGTTTTTGACAGAAGACTGCATAGAGGAAACCGCCGAAAGGAATATGTTTTTCGTAAAGGGTCCGCCAAATAACTTTTTTTTTTTGAAAATGCTTTAAAAAAGAAAACTACTGAATATTTTCTCAAATTTCTTTTTTTATTTGAGAGTACATTCATTCAAATGGCTGCCTCGGCTGGCCATGCAGTAGCCTACACCAGAAGATGCCGGTTTTGGCAAAAAAAAATCATCTTTTCAGATGAAGCTCATTTTGATCTTGGCGGGTATGTAGTAAACAAGCAAAATTGTCGCATTTGGGGCACAGAAAACCCGCACGCATACATTGAAAAGCCGACGCACCCAAAACGAGTCACTGTTTGGTGCGGATTTTGGCCCAGAGGCATAATTGGGCAATTTTTCTTCGCAAATGAGCAAGGAGTGGCCGTTACAGTCAATGGCGATCGTTATCGGGCCATGTTGAACGAATTTTTGTTCACAAAAATTGAAGAGGAGCATATTGGCAACATTAGGTTTCAACAGGACGGCGCTACGTGCCACTCAGCCGAAGCTACACTCGATGTTTTGCGCCCTGTTTTTGAAGATCGCATCATCAGCCGCAGAGCTGATGTCGTTTGGCCACCTCGGAGCTACGATTTGACACCGCGGGCTATTATTTGTGGGGTGCCGTCAAAGATAAGTGTTGCGCCGACAAGCCAGAGACAATTGGCGCTTTAAAGGACAATATTCGTAAAGCCATTGGTGAAATACAGCTGCACGCAATCGATAATGTGCTTAAAAATTGGACCGATCGTGTAGGCTGCTGCATGGCCGCCGAGGCAGCCATTTGAATGAAATTATTTTCCATTATTAACCAGAAGGATTGTACTTTCAAATAAAAAAAAGAAATTTGAGAAAATATTCAGTAGTTTTTTAAAGCATTTAAAAAAAAGGTATTTGGCGGACCCTTTATTTGGTTCGAGATTTCAAAGCTAGATTTTGAACCACAGCCTCATATAACTAACTAGACTACGGCGCCTTTTTTCACAAAAAATTTAAGTTAAAATTTAAATGTCATACAGATCTTTGTAAAGTATTGTGTGGTTACCTTCAACCAAGTCTAAATAATAGTTACAGTTTTTCCTTCAATTTTCTAAAATTGTTCTAAATTCTCATTTTAATTTGTTACTTAAAATATCAGCGAAAATTGCTTTCTTTTTTTCTTTTTCAATTTGAGTGTACGGCCTTAACTTTCATTTTTTATTTTCCAGTTTTTATTATTTCCTTAACAGTTTTCTTTTGCAATATTTTCTTTAGCATTTTTTTCTCTCGTTTGACTACTTAATTTAATTGTTATTTCTGGCATTGGGCCTAGTAGCATACTTCTAGGCTACTTGTAAATAAAACATGTTGAAAGCCTAGAAATGTTAAAATACAAATACAAACAAATTGCTTTCGTTTAAGTTACAAGGTTATAAATTCTGTTATTTATTTATTTGTGTTTGTTTGTTTGTTTATTTTACTTATTTTTTGCTTCACAGCCTTTAAATAGGCTTTATTTTTTCAATTTTTTTTGTATTTCACATTGCTTAGCATACTTTCGGTTGTTTGTTGAAAGGAAACAAAAAAACTGAAGCTGAAAATTTAAAACATTTTTCCTTTTGCTGGAAAATAAAATTGTGATTTATTAACTAAGCAAAAACGAAAATAAAATGAAGAGAGGCACAAAGGCGGATAATTTGTAAAGGAAAGCATAAATATATATTCTTATTTGATAACTGTATTTTGTAGCTCGTTAAATCTCATTGATATGCAAGTGTTTATATACACATAACGATAAATGGTGTAAAACCAGGGAACAACAACTTCTTATTTTGTGTTTTACAGCCTAATTTAAGGCAATAAAATTTAATCACAAAAGCTCATAAAATTATGTTTTATTAAATATTAAAAACGTATGGTTTTTTAAACATAATTTCTCTTTGTTTGAATTTAAATGTATAAGGTACTATACACAAATAAAGTGTTGCCTACTTTTAGTAGTCTGTATTGAAATATGCAAATATTGCCAAAAACTTAGGCAAATACATTTTGCTTCCAATAGACGGTTCAATTTTCTTACATAGATCAGTGCATTAGCTAGTGGAAGTGTCATCCTATCGATGAACTGACTAACAAATTGACCGCAATACGATATCAAATAAGTGACGAACTTCATTATTAGACGTACTTAATCGCTGGAGTGCTGAATAGCAAGTAACCATCACCTACAGGTTGCGGAGATGGATATCAAGACTGCTTTGTTTAGATATAATAACAATAAGAGTATAGCTTGTCAACATAACGAAACAGAGAAACACGACAATCGGATCTTCGCTCCGGAAGTAACGACCCGGTCCAGCGAAAGCTGCATCAACCGGAAGTTTTTTCCCATGGGGGATACCTCCGCAGACAACAGCAGAACTGTTACAACAACAACAACGAAGTTGATGGATCTCTGATGAGACATGTCGTGTGATTAAACTGCTCAAACAAGCGAAACCAGATCTCAACAATGCAAGGACTCTCAAAGCAAACAGGAAAGAACTCAAATTGGCGAAGAGGCAGAAATAGCTACCGGGATTTTCTGAACAGAAGAAATTTATAAATTAGTGAGAAGGATGCTGAATACAGGATATAGTGTTGGTTAATCAAAGATTTATATTCTGAGGGAATGAAAAAGCCAAAAGATTTTTAAATGGTTCAGTGATTTCAATCGACCTCGTGTGACATGTTTGCAGTTTTTCTAAGGATAAATCTATATTACCTTCTTGGATAACATTATTATCTATGTTGGTGATTTCTTTCTTGTTCATTTCTAATTTACTCTTAATTTAAAACTAAATTTAGCACGTGGGGAAATTTTTAAGAAAATTAAAACATTTTAAATAAATGTTACCTGCTTGTAGGTATAATTATTTACTGAATATTAAAAATATAAATCGAAAGTTTTATTAAAAAATTGTTGCATACTATTGGGCAAAATTATTTTTTGTTGCATATTTTTAGGCTTTTTACTATTTAAACTTTTTTTATAGCAAATATCTCCGATTTCAGGGGCCAGTGTTTGGCCATTCTTATTCATTCAAAAAACTCATATATTTCATAAAAACGATAGCATACTTTATGGCTTACAAATTTGTAAATAAAATAAAGCGTTAAAGTAAATGTAAAAAATATCACAGTATAAGGAATCGCTACTCCAGCTTATAAAAGCCTATTTTTTAGGCTTCTTTGAGACATTATACAGTAACACCAACAACAATAACAGAAAATAATAATGTTTCTGGCTTTTTTTTTATTATTTTCTTTTTTTATTTATTTGTAACCGACTTTAATGAATTAAATTATTTGTAAACGACAAAATAATAATAAAAAAGAGAAGAAAATTCACTCGCAGCCACCATGACAATTGTGAAGAACGAAATAAAATATTTTTTCATATGTTTTTTGTTCTTGTAGAAATTTATTGTGTAGCATATGTTAAGGTTAACATAAGAGGTTTATTGCTATGACAACTGAGAGCAAGTAAGGCTGTAAATTGCGGGTCTATAACAAAGGAAACCAGGTTTAAGGTTATACTGTTTCAGGCATAAAATTTAAATTTTTTTTCTTGCGTTTTTATCCAACAACTCCGTTTTATATACGGAGGATAGAATGAGAGCGTATAGGCAAGTGTATGATTCTGTAGAAAAATGTTGAATAAATCAAAAAAAAGAGAAAAAAATAAAAACAATATTGCTATTGTGTTCATCTGCCATAACATTGAATGTAAAAGTAGAATCCTTTGCACGTCTGGATGGAATGTTTTTTTTTTTGCTTCTTTGGCGCGCTTGGCAATATGAATAAAGCGTTTGTTTATGAGGAATGAGAATGGTTGGCGCAAAAAAGCAGGAAAATGGTTATAAATCAAGCTTAATAGGGGACTATGGAAGTTTTCGTATCTGTGATATACGGTATGAGGAAAAGCGTTGGAATTTGTTGGAATACAGAGGTTTAGAAACAGTTGATGATACTGGAACGTTTGTTTTGTTATCGATATTAATAAAGTTCGATCACTTATCTTATAAAAAAAGTACTGACTTGTTTATTTCTAGTTGTTTAGACAAATAGATTTTTATCTTTGTTTTGAATACTTATTCAAACTCTGAATCCTTCTACTTCATAAGTTATGGAGATGAATTTGTGTTATACTATCTCTGTAACACTACTAAATATCATCAGCTTAAAGTGGCTTCTGGAATCATATCCTATAACGTTCTTTTTTTCATTAAAGACACATTCTTTTCATTCAACCGGTAGGCTTTATTGAGAACAGTGGAATAATCCCTTTTACGTTTACTGTGCCACAAAGTAACTCTCATCTTATTCATCATCATTCATTTTCATAATAATCAATTGAAATGAGTTTTCTACAACAGAAATTATTCTTTAAAGGCAGCTCCTGCGGATACCTAGTGCAGATTACGACAGGCTATTATACTCACTAGGTATTGGTTGAATTCTCTTAGCCTGGAACGGGCCACTCATAATATGGAATTGCTGTTACTCGACAGATGATATTATTTAATCGAGAAGGAGTAGCATTTAGCCGATTTAGTTATCGAACTGAGTTATCGATCGAATTCACTGATTTTAGACCAGATTTAAAGCAAAGCAGCCAGTATGACAACACAACTAAGTTGGCTAATGGAAAACGCCAGTAGACCTCTTCCAATCGAAAGAAAGCTACTGATGGCGGTTGATAAGTGTGTAGTCCTCTATTAATCTAAAATATGGGCTTTCTCTCTCTGAAAATAAGCCCCACGGCAAGTATTTTCCATACTTCTCACAAAATATGTAGTATAGTTGGTAGCAGAGGTCAGCAATGAGTATTCAAAACGATGAGTAGATTCGAATCATACTTATAATTTCTGATTCTTATACGCATTCATACTTATTTTAATGTCATATTCATACTACTCATATTCAAAGTTTGAAATACTCATGGCACTCATACTTAACAATACGCATGATGTTATTGATTTGGACTCTCCATGACTCATCGTATACACGAATCACAAAATAAGTATGATTCGCGTACGAACACTACAATACTCACACGAAGGTTGAGTATTTGCTCTGCTTGCTGTCTTCGTCTTTTTTATTTCTGTGTCTTTCTTCTTTCTTTGTAAATGCAACAACAACTAAGACTATAAATTTTGACGAATGATTCGAATCACTCGAATCATTTATAAGTATTATAAGTATTTATCTAAACTTATGAATCTGAATGAGTAGGCGTATGAATCAAACATAGTTCGAATGTTATGAGTTTGATGTCAACGTTGTACTCATACTCATTGCAACTTGTACTTATAAATCAATGTTGTACTGAGTAAGAATGAATCAGAGTAGATGGATTACAATACTGTTGACTCACTCATACTCAAAATTTCATGAGTACTTCTGAGTAGCGAAAAAGCGATTCATTGCTGATCTCTGGTTGGTAGCTTGTAAGTTTAAAACGTGTCGCTGACATTACGAATAAAAAAGGAATATTTTTTCGACGATCTTTCTTTAGTAGTCTTTTAGTAAACGTTTTTGGGTGTAATAATTGCCAAGGGAAATCTAATAATCTATCTTTTGGAGTCCTGCCATCCGTGGATAAAGTTAACCCACACAATGGGTGATGGAAGAAGCAAGGTTGCAAGCCTGTCTAAAGGGTTGCAATGACCAATAAAGTAAGCAATAATTGATATTAGCTTGGTATGAGGCCTGGACTATGAGATTTGCAGGCTGTTGTGGTAATCTTAAAGCTTCGGAAGTGATAAAGTGAGTGGGCAGGCAAAGATCTGATTAAACACAACTGATGGTTGTTAGTCAATTCAAATAAGGACAGTGTAGGTTCGGGTTGATAGTTTGGTTATCTCTTTCGGATATTGAGTGTGTAACTGGTGGACGGTTATTATCACTTAAAAATTTTTGAATACCATAAAAAATCTTATTCAACGAACCAGAGCTGGCTGGTCATTACAGAACATTGTCTAATAGCAACGCATGCGGAAAAAACTGGGTCTTTTACTATGATATGTGGAAGAGCACAGCTTTTTATTGATGAATTTCTTGTAAACTATACTACACCATATTGTTATCATTTTGAATTCGTTGCCTAACCCAGACACTTTCAATAGGTCAATAGCCTTGCCGTGATGCTGTTCATGCATAATAAATTTGCGAACTAACTAAACTAAGAAAGCATCTAGCAATTGTCAAATAAGTGCTCATGTTATCCTTTAAAAATACTTTCGATTACTTTAAAAATTAAAAATATTGGAGCAGGAGACAAATTTAAGATTTTCGAGAGCTTTATTTTCCCCGTGAATTTAATTTTTCTTTGCCAATCATCCCATTTGTGTTAAGAAAGCCTTTTATTTGTGATTATCTTTTAAAGGATACGCCAAATGAATGGCCAACAATTGTATTTATTTTGTTCGTCACTGAAAATGACATTTCACAAGCCCAATAATAAACTAGTGGTGACAAGAAAGAAATCCAAACAATTTCATCAATAATTTAAGCAAAAAAAATAAGATTTGGTTTGATATATAACCCGACTTAACAGCAAAGGATTACCATACACTTCGTCTATTCACAATAAAAGAATCGTACTAATATACTTACAAAGAGACAGACAGAGAAAGAGTGAAAGAGAAAAGGAGCTAGAGAGAGGGGAAAAGGAAAAGAAATCTCCTTAGGATTTAACTAAACAAATTATTTACGAGCACAAATAAAAATGAAATCCTTTGCATTTCTTTTTCTATTTTTCAACAAGCCAATGGACATTTGTAATAGAAACGCCTAAAGGTTATTTACAAGAGTGACAAAAATGTCATTGCAAATGTCACACAAACACACTTAACGAAACAAAGTCTTAAACTTGGCCAACACATATAAACAGTTTTGGTTATATATACGTAACAATATGTGTTCGTCTGTTTTTACTTTACATAGCCAAACATAAAAAAAGAAAATGTAACGACTGACAGTAGTAGTAGTAGCTTAAGGCAAAAGGACATTATTTTCATGTACAATTTTTATTTGTATTTATAAGCATTGTCCTCTTATCCTTAATATCTTCTGTTATATGTATGTATGTACGTACGTGTATATGCTTAAAGCTTTCAAAAAGTCCAAATTTTTTTACGAGGTTTCAGTATATTTTTTTGTCCTCTTAAGGCCTTGTGTATTTCGCAATTTAGTAGATTTACAGCAAGTGCGTGTTTCCTTAGGCAAATTACTGGGGTGTTGTTGTTGTCGTTGAGTCGCCGTCTTTTGTATATTAAAATGGGGTATAAAAGCATGCATTTAAATACTCCATTACACGTGTCACAAAATGATTATTTATATTTCTAATAACAGCTCAATGTACGTGAGGTTTTTAGCTAATTTTTATGGCAGAGAAGAAGAAAAAAAATTACACTTCTTTCAGATTAACAAAGAATAACAACCGGGCGTTGTAGCTGTTATTGAAAACAAAAGCATATGTTAAGGCATTTTAAAGTAAAGCATTTTTTAGACGCCTAAATTACATATCCTTTCACCATAAATCATTTGGAAAATATGCATGAAAACAACAATTTCTGTAAAAGACATGCCAGTGAGGGCAGACAAATCATGACATATTCATAATCAGCATATTCTTGCAGTACAAATCATCTTGAAAATCTCCAAGGATTAAACAGAAGACTTACGTTATATTAAAGCCAACTCTTCCAGGTGAAGAGAGCAGCAAGAATTGAATCAAACAACATTAAACAATCACCACGCAAACAATAAGTCAAAGTTAAACGAACCAATAGGGACGAAACAGATGAAAAATTGTATGTAGGATATTAAACTCCTAACCAGTAATAGAAAACTGACCTGGAATCACTTTGAAAAACAAGAAAACATAGCAGTCGATTGCCATTACGTCATGGAGATAGCAAACTTAAACTATTCTCTGCCTGACTCCAATCGACCTGTACGCCTGAGGAAATTTGACTGATGAGGACCATATTCAGAACATATTTTTTCCAAAAGTGAGAAATGGACTTTTTGATCGAAACCAAGGCTAAATGATGATGTTCCTATTTGAACTGAGAATTCTACTTCTGTGTTCTGTGGGACGGCGGCAAGCTCCCAAAGCGGGCTGGTACATCGATCTTGACAAAGGATTCCAAACTGGACTTGAATTTTTCGATCAACCAACCAACTAACTGGTGATATTCCTCTCAGGGTTGAGAATTCTGATTTTGGTTCCTGTAGGACGGTGGAAAATTCTGAAAACTTGCTAATTAACCCGTCTTCATCGATGATCCTAAACCGGATGTAGACACGGGTGCTGATGTCTTTTGTAAGGTTCTCATATTGAAGATCCATTATAAATTTGACGGCAATTGCAGTGTCTTTCAGGCGCAGACATTTATTCTTATAAAAGAGCTTCAGCCCCTAGCAGGCTGCATTTGTTTTCAAATACGGATTCTATGTGATCTTGGTTCACACTCGGGTTAACCTGAGGGTCTGCTGTAAGTCACGACTAGTTCGTGGCTCTAAAAACTCTATAAGGGCCTTTGTAGGGCTGGATCGCAACTGTCTCTGTTGGGTTATAAGGGGATAGCTGAAAACGAGTTGGCTAAAACTCTTCCTAAACTAGGATCTCATCCTGTAGTTGACACACTAGTTCTCCAATATGCTACTTCTATGGGCTCAGCGGAAGATGGGGTTATTTTACACTCAAAGAATATTTGTGCAAAAAAGGAACCCAGTTGGAAATTTCTCAACTGGGTGCTTCTAAATAGAGGAAAAAGAGTTATACTTACTACCACCGGATACTAACACCGGTGTTTGTTTAGGCAACGCAGTGGAAGCAAGCGTAGTAGGGATTTAAAAAATCTACAGCTTTAAGCTGCTGGCCTAAGTCCATAATCTTGGTTGGGAAGGTGTCCACCATCAGAACAATGACAGAAGGTGATGTAAAAACCTTGAAAATGTGTTTGTAAAAAAAAATACTTCTCCAAATAATAAAGGTGCCCTTGAATATACTTTTCTATTGTTTTTTCTATTGTAATTATAAAGTCCTTTCTATTCCTTTATATTTTCTTGTATTCTTTGTATTTTTTTTTTGTTGTTTTAAGAATTCATTATAATTTTCAAATAATTACAGTCAAATTCAATTAAAATGCCATCCACTTTTTCATTTTTAATCGAAAATCATAAAGAAAAATGTCCTTTTTTAAACAATATCAAACCAACAACAACAACTCTAACACTCCATACAATTCAATAATTACTCGTATTTCAATTATTTTTTAATATTTTTCCTCCTTTTATTCCAGCAATTCTGCCATTAACACGTATTTTCCTGAAGTGTCCTCGTTTGTGGCTTAATTGTCGCTTTGTTGGCCTTTTTTGTTTTTGTTTTCTCACAGTAGGCTGGTATTGTTAAAAGATTTCGTTTTTTTTTTGTAGACTGACATTTCCAGAAGTTTTAATAATTCGTGTAATTTGTTTACGTCTCTTTCAATAACGCAGGACAACATAATAAATGGGAAAATCAATATAACGTTTGTATGCTCACTTATGACCTTGAATTTTGGCTTTCTTTGAGAAGAAAAGGAAGGTCCTGGTTTTTATGTTCATTTGTATGCGAAGGTCTTTAAAGCATGCAAATGCCATGGAAATTTGTTACTTTTTAACAAATGAACACAATTTGTCATTCGTTTTTCTTTTTTGGGTGAGGTTTTCAAAAACAGAAGCAATTGTAAAGATATGTTTTGAAGTCAAAATCTTATTCATAAATTTGAAATATTCATAAATCATAATGTATGTGAAAATAAATTCGAATTAAACTAGCAAAGAGATGAAACTTGTGGAGGAAATTGACCTAGATCCAATAGCCATGGTATCAAGGATTCCAAAATAGGTGTCCTAACGGTCGGGTGTTCCTTGGGACCAGAGATATAGGCGCCGAAGCTAATTCTTTTCTTCAAATGACCATAAAAAAACGTATTTTGTATAAATGGTGCTAAATCGGATAAAAAATGGATCTAGTGGGTTGGATAGCCATTAGTCAGGTATATAGATGCCAAACCTAATTGTTTTCTTCAAATGATCATAAAGAAGTACCCTATATAAATGGGGTGCAATCGTAAAGAAATTGGACTTGGGGGGAAAATGGACTTAGTGGGTTTGATAGCCATGGCCTCAAGAATTCCAATACAGGTTTCCTTACTGTCATCCGTTACTTGGGACCAGAGATATAGGCTAAATCTTTTTATATAAGCAAAAAAGAGGAAATTAACTTAAAAATTTTAATAATTCTCATAGAGTTAATATGTATTTATATAAATAGACCCCAAAATATGGTGTATTTTTTGCAAGTTGCAATTCTTTAGTAGGCGACTTGATTCTTTTTCTGATTAGTGACTTGCATGTTTTGGTCGATGACTTGCATCTTTTTGGTTGATGACATGCATTTTTTTGGGCCTATGACTTGCAGCTTTTGTCGCTGACTTGCAGTTTTTGATCGATGACTTGCATTTTTTTTTGGTCGATGATTTGCTTTTTTTGGGTCTATGACTTGCATTTTTTGGTCGATGACTTGCATTTCTTAGTTGATGACTACCATTTTTTTTTTTTTTGAAGACGACTTGCAATTTTTGGTCGATGTTTGTACTTTTTTAAGGAAAATAATTATTTTTGCTGAAAACTTACATAACATACATACGTATTTGGCCATTACAACCCTTCAGCTAGGATTACGGCCTAGCTCTCACACCACTCATGTTGTGTGTGTTAAATTTATACATGAGTGGCGAGATCTATAGTTTAAAGTCGACTCCGAACTACAGATTTTTGAGAAACTATTCATGACAATTTTTATTTACTCTCAGAGTTTTTGCCAGAAATCTGCTAAGAGGAAGTCGCCGAAGAAATACTTTTTTGTATTTTATTTTGATGTCTGACCTGGTGTTTGAACCGTATCCTTACGTCTAATAAGCCAACACACTACCTTATTTTATTTAATTCAGCTTTTATTTTGAATTTTTTCTCAGTGAATATCGTTTTTTTTCCCTAGAAATTGTTGACATAGACTAACTACTAGCAAACGTTCACAAGGGAAAACGAATTTAATTTAATGAGGATAATAAATTTTAACTCCATGAACATTGAAAACTTCAAAAGAATTCTCTTTAAAATTTCTTTTCAATTGCTTTAATGTTGATAAATAGGCCTGTAATTACAAAACTTATAAAAAATTATCAGGCATTAGGAGGCCATTTTAAAAACAAAATCTTTTTATCAACATTATTTAATTTATAAAACGTTTGTTTTGCTTCTATCTTTCAGCAGTGAAGACATGACTTCTATAACAACAGATATTGCGGCCTTCAGTATTGACTTTCATCGAGCTACAAGGCGTATGACTAAAAGTAATTGCGCCCCATCTGATCCAGTAAAAATCTCATCATAATATCAAGAGCAGCAAATTAAACAATGAATGGGGTGAGTCTGCCTTTAATTTTATTTTAAATAATATATAATATAGTGTGTACTATGGGTGAAACGTATATATACGTCATGATCCTTAATTACAAGTATAATATTGCTTCGAGCAATATTTATTACAATATCGCAATCTCTGAGGAGTATTCCTTCTCAAATCGTAGGAATAGAGTCTTGTCTCATGATAGGTGGTTGGATAAAGTTGGTCGATTAGAATCTTTAGAATAACAATTGTGATCTCAATGATGCCTCCTCTTGCAAAGTAGATCGAGTTGCCTGTCTACCCAAGAAGAAGTTGAATAGACATACTTAGGCCACATTAGGCCCATTGTGATATCAGAGTTCTACATTTTTCCCTAGCCCCTGAACCTTTCTTGAACTTCTGATGCAGCGTTTCAAACTGTCAATGTCCATGCATGGCAGTTCGTTTAGATCGCCTATTTGGTTGACACCTCGATGTTCTCAATTGATAAACAACAGTTTGCTCGTCTTCCTCAACTTTACAACTTCTGAAGAACTCGTTTGCCAAGTGACAAAGACAATAGTGACTCACATTAGCCCATAATGCAATGTCCAGTAATGACTTTAATGAGTTTAAACAGGCTTTTCGTGCTCCTATATAAAGAATCTTTAGTGTTCTGTATAAGCACATGTCGCGAATCGCAATTGTTTTCCTTTTTTTAAGTGTTCTCTGTTAAAAAATATTTTCAAATCGAAAGGTTACATTGAATTTTATCTAAGTGTTCTGGCTGTTTAAAATTATGAACATAATAAGGATTTAAACCATGTTGCGAATCACAGAATACAAAAATTCTGGTCTACTTCAAGGCATTAATAATGGAGAAGAAGTCAGAAAATACTTTTTGACTTTGACATTTGACAGGAGTAACCAACAAAATCGAAAAGCAGAGAATGAATAGCTTCGTCCATTTTTTTCTTTGTTTTATACACTTTCTTTCATTGTCCTTTCTTCTACATGGTCTACTTAAATTCCTGCCTTATGTTGTTTGTTTTGTGTCATCCTACAAGGGGTATTTGTCAGTCGACAAGTATTAAGATTTCAAATGTCCTTTTCTCTTTTTGGTCCTTTTTTTACGCGCTTGTAATCTGATTAACTGCGACAGCTGGTGTACATTTCTTATGTTTCCATTTCCTTCGTTTGGTCAATATCCTTGTTAGAATTTATTAAATTTATTTTCTTCTCTCTTTTTTTTGTTTTCTTACTTTGCTTTGATTGGCATAAATTAGCACTTGTGTTCAGCTGATTTTGCTACTGACAGGCAAACTGTGTTCGTAACCCTTCTCAGTTTTAAAAGAATTTTCTAATTGCCCATGTTTTTGATTACTTTTTAATTTGTTATCCTTTATCTAAATGTCTAGGGTATGTTTATGATGAAATCTCAAAACTTTGCTTGTTACTTGATTATCCTTTATATCAATAGACATTTAAGTGATTTCATTTGCATAAATATGGCATAAATTAACACTTGTTGTCTGAGTTTAAGGAAAATAATTAAATTTTAATAAAATAAACACACAAATTGTTGAATACTTTGGAATATTTTTAAATAAAATGTGTTTAGAGTTTATAAAATTCTTCAAATTTTCATATTTAAACTGTTTTACAAACCTATAATTTCGTCTTTCATTATTTTATAGTTAATTCACATATTTTTTCCCAAAAAATTATTGAGAATAATAAAAGTAAATCAAATTTGAAATATTAAAATACTTTTTTTCTTGGAGAAATAGCAAATTCTCTTAAATTTTCCAAGTTAGAGGTGTTAAAAATACGTGAAATTGTCCAAACTTTTCGTTTTTATATATTTGGCGAAGATCTACTTATGTTTAGCGAGGTCCTGCCATATATCCTTTTTTCATATTTTATTAAATTTAGAAAAATATTTAAAATTTCCAATTTTTTCGTTTAAAGATATGTAAAGAAGATGTATTATAAAGTTAATATTTCATAAATTTGCAAATATTTTAAAAATTAACAAAAATTTTAATAATTCTTGAAAGTATTTGCGTAATAACAGGCGTTAAAAATTAGTAGAATCGCCTTAGGTGCAGTTTTTAAAAATTTTTGAGTGAATATTTCCACGTTGACTAACATCCTGCCATATATCCTTTTTATGGTTTTTGAAAAAATTTATTTAATTATTTTCCATTTTATTATTTATCAATTTAAACATGTATTTCCTGTGCGGTTTATTTTTAATTCCTGGCTTAATTACCAATGAAAAACATTTAGCTTCAAATACATATCCTGCTGATTCATTAAAAATATTGTGTACATTTTATAAAATATGTTAAAAATGCAAATTTTTCTGAATATAAAATATGTTTTTAAAGTTTTTTTCCACTCATTTCATGTGGTAAAAATTTAAAAATTTTAATTTATTTCGGATTTTTTTTTCTTCGTTACAACAAACAGTTTTTACCTCAATATCCTGGCTGTCATATTGATGTTTGTATGAATTTTTAATATTGTTTAATTTTTGGAAAATTTTAATTTGAAAATATTCTCCTTTGAATTTAATTGCTTTCGTGTGTTAAACATGCTGAGCGTTAGGCATTGTGTATGTGTGTGTCATTTTAATTTAATTAACTTACTGTCCTTTTTGATTATATGTATTATACTCAAAGTGTCAGGCCAAAATGTAGAATGTGCCAACATGACAATGTCTTTAAAGGACATACATACATATGAGATAACGATTTGTTCACCTAATTAATGGATATATTTATCTCAAAGCTTAAGAAACTTTCTCATGTAGAATAATATTTGAAGTTATACAAGGATATTCACAATATCCTTTTTAATGTTTTAAATATTTTAGGATTCTTAAATTTCTGTAATGCATTAGATTTATAGCAAAGCAAGAAAATTTTATGTTAATTTTTCTAAAATGGTATTTGATTTATGAAATGTAATGCTAGGATATGAGAAAAGCTATACGAAATATCAGATATTTTTTTTATTATATATTTATATATAATATATATATATTATATATTTTTATTTTCAAGAAACAAGTAGTATTATTTAGACCTTAAGAATATTGAAAAAAGTATTTGTTAGTTTGAAGGTTAGCATTTTTTCCAAAATCACGAAAACTTATTATATACAAGATTTTTTGCTGCTCCTGGAAAATTTTTTACAACTCTTTTTAAAACTTTGAGTACATAAAAGAACGTACAAAGTGCTGTGTTACACAAATACTTAAACAAAATTTAAATAGCTTTTAAATTTTAAAAGTTCTCCATATATCCTTTTTTTCAAAAATATAAATTTTCCATTTTCAATCAATTGTTTTGTTATAAATTTAAATTTAAATGGCATAAATTGCTTTTGCTATACAATTCTCCTGTTGAAAAGTATGCTTAGCATTAATTTTTTTGGTATAAATATGTTAAAGGATGTGAGAAAGTGTGAATTTGAAGAATACATAAAGAAATTTTAATCACCACTTAAATTGAACGACGTAGTCACATATAATTTTTTCATAATTTAATTATTTTTAGCAGTTTCTGTTAATATTTTTTTTAAATTTAAAAGTTTTGGGGATATCATTTAATTAAAGTCATAATTTAAATTATTAAAAAAAAAATATTCTCTGTTTCTATGAGCTACTTTAGCAAATTTCCTTTTTTTATCATTAGATATCTCAAGGGTCGTGGAAGAGACTGTATTTAAAGTACGTTTCTCATTTTCTTGCATAACTTTAGAAGTTTTTTAGTCTCTCATATATCCTTTTTTAAGAGTATTTGTTCTTTTTTAAAAGAATTTTAGTAGTGCACATAAATTTTTTGTATACTTTTTTAATTAAACTCATAAACTAAAGGTTTTTATGTGCAAATTTTCTTTGCTTTTATATGTATGCTTGAAAAATAATTTTTAAACTTTCATGCATGTTAAAGGACATGAATAAGCTTGTTTTTTCAGAATATTTTCAAATTTTTGAGAAAACTTAAGAAATAACTGAGTCAGTCATATATCCTTTTTTCTTTGTTTTAATATTTTCAGTGAATTTTCTTTAATGAGATGCATAATTACTGAATTTTTTGTTCACAATTTTTCTCTATCTAAACATTTGCGTTAAGCAGTGTTCCTTGGGATCAAAAGGGATGTAAAAATAGTGTTTTATGAACAATTTTTTTATACAAAATTTACCAGGTTCTTAACATATCCTTTTTCAACAATTATTCGTTTTGGACTAGCACCCAAACTTTACTAATTAAAATTAAATTTTTCGTAAATTTTCTAAAATTTTAACATGAATTAAATTTTTCCCAAATATTTCTTTGCTTTAGCATTTATGTTAAATTAATTTTCCTTTTTAAAGTTTCAAATAATGAAAAGCATGTGAAGAAGTGTGTTTTATAAGAATACTTCAAAATATTTCTTTTAGTTATATTATTAACCAAGTCCTTCATATATCCTTTTTCTCTACACTTGTTTTTTTTTGTAATTTTTCCAACAGAATTTTTGCTATAAATTGAAAATATTTGTGTATTTTTCTTATGATATTTTTTACACTTTTGTCTTTGTTATGACATTCTTTTGATGCAATTTTTTTTCAGGGTTGAAGTATGCAAAAAGTAACAAAAAACTGTGGAATTTATCTACATTTTTCTGAGCTTCAATATTTTTTTTTTTGATAAATTATATTTGTAAACAGAGTGAATGCACAAGACTAAAAAAATATTTTCAACTTTTTAAATATATAACAGTGAGGGACCTTCATATATCGTTTTTTCCAAAAATAAAATTGTGATTTAAAAGTGTTTGTTTACTTTAATTAAATTTTTAACGGCAATTTGTCACAGTTTTTGTTTGCTTTAAAATTTTTAACAAATATGCAATGCAAAAGGATGCAAAATAACTACTTTCTGTAAGAGTATTGAAAAAAAAAATTTTTAAATTTTATATAATATGAGTTCCTCATATATCCTTTTTTTTGAAGATAAATATTTACGTGGCCAAATATAACTTCAAACTAAATTTTGTTGTTTGTTTGACTTTTTTGAATTTAAATTTTTATTTTCAATTTGTCACAATTTTTGTTTGCTTTAATTTATTTATTTTGGTCAATAAGGTAATTTTTATTTATTGATTGAGTATATGAAAGGATACAAAAAACTGTTCAGTGCAGTAATATATTGAAATAAAATTTTTAAATATCAAATTTTTAGAGTCCTTCATATATCCTTTTTTGAAAAGGAACATATTTTTGCGGTAATTTTGCTTTAATTTAAAATTTAAATATATTTTGCAATTTTAATTAATTTGGTAAAAATAGTAAAAAGTAAAAGAATATGAGTGTATTAAAGGATGTGAAAATTTGTGCACTGCATGAATATATTAACATTAATTTCTTAAATTCAATATTCTGGGACTCCGCCATATATCCTTTTTTCAAAAGAATTCTTTTTGTTGCAAATTGTTTGAAATTTTATGTTAATTATCGTAAATATTGGTTTTATATTAGTATTTTTGTTTTCATTAATTAAATTGACTTTCTTTCCAATTTTCTAGTGCATCCTTTACTTTATCTTTTATACTGTATATTAATTATTATTTTAGAATTTTTTTTTTTTTTTTGATAATGTTAGCAGGTTTTATATAATTTTCTATTATGATTTGTTTTTTTGTATTTTTTTTTGTTGATTAAAAAAGTCAATCATTTTGATGATTTAAGGATGTACATACATATGCATTCCAATTTAATAGATTTTTTTATTTTTTTTGTAGAATTTTCTATTTGTTTTCTTTCAATTAATTTAGTTAGTTTTTTTTAGTTTCATTTTTCCAATTTAGTTTTGCCTGATTAAATTTAATTCCTGTTTTTAATCCTGTTTTTTCAGCAGCAGCATGTTTTTGTTTAAAAAATTTATTTGTTTTATAAACAAATTCTATGCAATTTGATATTATTTTTAGGAATTTTTTTTCTGCCGTTTATTTTTAATTTATTTGTTCTGTTTGGTTGGTATACAGTCATTATTGAGCACGATTAAATTTTAAATTTTTTCGTTTATAAAAGAAATACAATTTTTTTGTATTTTATTTTCATTTGTATTTCTTGTTGTTGTTTTTAGAAACAATGCAACATTATTTTTCCATTAGTTGTTTCATTTTTCTCTATTAAATATTAAAACGCCATTATACTGTGCTGCTGTATAAACGCATTCACAAATACTCACAAACAATTTCTCTTTCGCTCCCACTCTCACTCATTCTCTCGATCTCTTTTCTTTTTTGCGTTCCTTTTGCCATTTTTTTTATTTTATTTCGCAAAACAAATGAAATAAAAGTGTTGTTTATTTTTACATTATATCGCCATTAGAGTGCAATGTTGTTTGTTTGTTGTTTTTTTCTGTTATCATTATTATTATTGTAGACTATTATACAGTATCGTATATTATCCTTGCTTTTAACGCTTTAAATGTTGATGACTATAAGATGTTTGTACATATATTGTGCTTAGAATATTCTGTGATTTAAATTTTAAATTTAAAAGTTTAAATTCTTGTGCATTCATGCCGTTTATTCATTCATTTACAAGCTTTTTAAATATTCATACTCTTGGCCCCATTTTTATAAATAAATTTTACTTTTGCGGTTTCGCCTTGGTTTAGTGGTTTACTGTAATGGTCTTTTTATTTTATTTAAATTTATTTATGCATTCACTTGTTGCTTCTTTTTTAATTTATTTGTCCTGGTTTATGAGCACATTCTACTTTTTCCTCTTCTCTCCATTCGTTCTTCTTTACATATAAAAAACTTAATTAAGTTTTTTAAATCCATTAATTTAATGCTTAAATTAGTCAAATTAATGATTTTATATATTGTGTGCATCGACTGCAACAGTAATTTTAATTGGGTTTAAACAAATTAAAAAAAAAAAATTGTTTGGAAGAAATTTTTTAACTCAATTAGGCTTAGAACAGTTTTGGACATGTAAATGCTTTTTATTTCTGAATAGCTTACAGGACATGGAATCAAGTATTGTTTATTAAACTATTAAGAAAACTAAAAAATGTTTTAAATTAAAGATGTTTCCCATATATCCTTTTTTTAGAAACGAATATATTTTTATTTTTGTAACATTTGTGAATAACCCAAAAGCTTAAAGTAAGTAATTTTGTTAGAATTTAAGGAAGATTCCTGAAATTGAGGAACTTTTCGTATATCTTTGTTTCCTTATATCCTGTCTTATACCCGAAAAGTATTTATCCACTTAAAGAGTTTGTAGCCTACCTAGAAGCATAATTTTTTTTTTTTTTTTTTTTTTTTTTTTCTCATTAAATTCTCATTTATTAATTATTACAACTAGTTATTATAACTAACAAGTAATTTACTTCCAACATTTAAATAAACATAAACTTTAATTTAATATATATTTATGATGATATTATGATGATCATCAAGCCAAAAGAGAGCTTCTAATTAGGTCGGATGGCTTCCTTCTTTTAAGTCTGCGTTCCAAACCAATGGGATCAGCAAGAGATGATGCTTCTGAATTTACGTGGTCTCTGAGTCGGATGTTATGTTTTGTTGCAATGTTTTCAATCTCTTTTTTAACAGTATTTACACCAAGGTCACGATGTAAATCACTTGTGCGTATATAGAAGCATAATGGAAATATATTTCTCTATATTTGAAGAGTCTGTAAAAATATCTTTAAGATGCTTGCATTTATCGAAACCCCACATATCCTTTTTATATTAAAAAAAAGGGTACGGTTTGAAGCCGCCGTGGTCTAGTAGGTAGTGTGTTATTAGGCGTGAGGCCTCGGTTCAAATCCCAGGCCAGGCATCTCCAACTAAACGAAATACGAAAAAATATTTCTTTGGCGACTTCCTCTCAGCAGATTTCTGGCAAAAACTCTGAGAGTAAATAAAATCGCCATGAAAAGTTTCTCAAAAATCTATCGTTCGGAGTCGACTTTAAACTGTAGGTTCCGACACTAATGTATAAAAATTAACGCACACAACATAAGTGGTGTGAGAAGCTAGGTCGTAATCCTGACTAAAGGGTTGTAATGACCAATTGTGTTATGTATGTATGGTACGGTTTGTTTATTTTATGCAATATAAGCGTAAAATTTTCTTCTATAAAGAAGATTCTTTTTTAAGGAAGTCGTTTTCTTCTTCGTAAAAAACGATTTAATGTACATTTTATAAGTCCTAACATTTTTATGGTGGCCAATAGTTTAAAGGACGAAAAATTGTGTGCATTTTAAATATTTACCACAATATTAAATAATATCTCAAAGATTTTCATAGCTCTCTATATTTCCTTTTTTTTTTTTTTTTTTTTTTTTTAGCAAATTTTAAACCTTAAAAAATACTTAAATATATTTGAGTTGGAGTTGTTTACACAAATTTAACAAAAATTAAAAATTCTTCAACAAAGCTTAAAGGAGCAGCTTTGTTTAATTTCTTTCTATATATGTATGTAAATATACATATTCTTCAGAAAATCTGCCTAAAAAACTAGGTATTTGTAAAGAACGTTTAATAATATGTATTTTAGAAATACATTTAAATTTTAATTGTAACTTAAAAATTTCTAATGTTCGCCATATATCCTTTTTCTCAATATCATAAATTTTGATATATTTTTAACGATATATTATATACATTTTGTTATATATAATATAATTAAATTGAATGTGTATCAAAAACCTCCATACTTTGCATTGAATTTTAATACTTTTTACACCAACTAGTGGAGTCCTTAATTTCATTTTCCTTGAATTCAATGGTTCAATGGTTTCTAAATCCAGCAATTTTTCATTCATCCTCTAAAGCCTGAAAGTCAATATTTACCCTTTTTCACCAAAACTAATTTAAAATTTCATTAAATTCATGGAAATTTTTCAAAATCCTGCCATATATCCTTTTTGAAAGAATAACAATTTTCAGCCATTTTTCACATTTTGTTTTTTAACCGTTACCGAAAATTTTGGTGAAAAGCAATTAAAAATTTTCCAAAACATAACAACATACGGCATATTCTATGGGCTTGTTTTACACATGAAAAATTTCGTTAACAGAAATTTTCGTTTTATGTGGCGAAAACTAAAAGAAAAAAGAATGGATTTAAAAAAAAATTAGGGTATTAAACGTAAACACAGTTTATATTTTAAGCTTAAGTTCGATTTAAAAAAGAAAATTTTTCTTTTTCGGTAAACTTTTAAGGTCCTGCCATATATCCTTTTTTTAAAATACTCTATAATATCCAAATATTGTTTAACAACAAATGTTTTCATATGAATTTTTTTTGGAAATTTTATTACATTTTAGATATTTTTAACCTGTTAATCCTTTTTTAGGCATTTGTGTAACCTTTTTCAAGAAAAGTAATGTTTTTTATTCCATGAAAGGTTGTAGTATCTTGTGTCTTATTATACTTCAGTTAAATTTTTATTGTTTTTTAAATATTTGTTATAGCCTGCCATATATCCTTTTTCTAGATTACAATTTTTTATTGCTTTTTTGCTTAGTATTTTATGATTACCAAGACTTTAACATGTGATATTATGTTTTATGGGATTTTGAGGGTTATTTGCTATCATTTTATTATTCTATTTCATATTTTCTTAAGTAAATATTTAATTTTTCTATGATTTAAGGATTAATACTCACATTTGATTTTTTTGTGTTCTATTTATTTATCCTTGTATTGCTTTATAAATGAGTGTTTTTGAATATCCTGTTGAAATTTATTTCACTTAGTGATGGTTTTTTGTTTTTGGGTACTAAAACTTGGTTTAGTTTGTATGATTTGTAGAGGTCTGGCACTATTTTATGTAAATTTTTCATTTAAAATTTGATTTTTGGTTTGTTAATGACCTTTAAACTCTTTTAGACTTCCATTTTATTTCAATATTGTTACAAAATTTCTTTGGAAAGCGCTTCTCTTTATTTCATATATTTCTAATTTATATTTTGGCATTCAGATCATATTTTTCCTTCAAAACAAATAGTTTTTAGAGGATATCTAGCAAAAAGAACGTAGTTTTATGTCTATTATGCAATTTAATATTAAACTTTAATGTGCCGTTCTTATTTTGTGTTCCTGGCGTATATCCTTTTTTTTCCAAAAAATTCATAAAAACTTGTTGAAAGGAATTTAGTTTTGTGTAAATTTGGGTTATATTTAAAATTTTCTATTTTTTTTGTTCGGTTTTATGTTTACCATATATCCTTGTTTCCATGAAATGATTTTTAGTTTAGTTTTAGTTTTTTTTAGTTTAGGATTTGTGGTTTTACGTTATTTAATAAAATCTGAAAAAAAATTTGCAATATCTGTTATGCTTTACGACTTTGCTATATATCCTTTTTTCAATTTATGGGTTTTTAAACGAATATTTATAGTAATAATTTATATTTAACTATTTTAATAAAAAATTTACAATTTTTTATATTCTTTTTAGTTTTTAATTTTTATTATTAAGAAGGAACACTATATGGTTTTTAGATTTATTTTTTACTATGATCTTGTAGTTATTACCAGAAAATTCACTTGAAGTTTCACATTATTTCACAACGTATTATTTAATAGACTTCCATTGCTTCTGCCAATTTATTCAAACTTTTGGTATATTATTGTTATAATTTGCTATTGGCCATATACATACATACATACATATACCACTTTTTTCGAATGTACAGGAAATTAAATTTCTCTTGACTATACGGTCGTTATTTTGAATTATTTAACGAAATTCTTCACAACTTTTAAAAAATCAGGGCTTAATTTTATACTTCTGCATATATCCTTTTTTCAGAAAAGACATGTTTGTGTTTCAAATTATTAAATCGAACGCAGTTTTAGTTACTTAAGTGAAATCGTTGAACACTTTTCAAATTTTCTTACTATTTTACCACAAAGTCGAATATCCTTTTTTGTAAATAGACTGTATTTTTATGAAATTTGTAAAGCGAATGTACTGTCTGACTTTTAAGTTGTATCTTTTAACATTGCTCAAATGCAGTGTCTATTTTGCCGCCCTGTCGTATATCCTTTTTTAGTTTGCATTGTTTAGACATGTAAAATTGAAAATTAGTTTTATTTTTTATAACCCAATAACTGAATTTTTAAATATTGGAAAGTGATTATATATGCATTACACCATATTTCCTTCTTTTAAAAGTATGCATTGTTCTTGTCAAAACTGTAAAACGAAAAAGTGAAATCTTCAAATATTTTCTCAAAAAGGTGGCCTATTTTACCACTTGGCCATGTATCCTTTTTTGCGGTTACCTTTAAAGTTAGTAAATATGCTTATAATTTTGTTTTTGTTTGTTTAACTGATTTTTTCGTTCGAATTTTAAAAAATTTATTTTTAATTTCATATTACAACGTACATCCTTTCTTGAGAATAAATAATATTTGGATTTATTTTACGAAACGAATGTAGTTTTTTGTGCTTTTTTGGAATCTTTAAACATTTTTTGTAATACTTGTTTTATTTAAGCAGCTGGCTATATATACTTTTTTACAATTTCTGTATATTGTTACCAAATTCACTTATAATTTGTAAAACGTACTAAGTTTTCTTTTATTCTTTTGAATTATTCAAATTTTTGAAAGATTTTTGCTTAACTTTATCATTCACTTTTTATCCTTTTTTGGTAAATAAAAAAAATTTTGTCCGTTAATTTGTTAAACGAACGTAGTATTATGTGCTTTATTAGATTAATCAAACTGTTTTTAAATATATAGTTTATTTTTGCATCTGGCCATATATCCTTTTTTTGTACAAATTTTTAAGTTTTTTAATTTTAAAATATTTAAAATTATTATGTTTTTTGGTTTAATTAAGTTTTTTTTTAGAATTTGTTTGTTAATACAAATTTTTACTTCTTTTGTATGTCCTCTTTCAGGACATTTCTAGACAATTAGGTTTCAGTTTTACAAAACGAATGCTGATTCACATTTTGTATGCAAATCCCTAAGGATTTTTTAGTAATCATTATACCTTCATACTCCACCATATATCCTTTTTTTCTGTTTGCAGAATAATTTTCCTTTTTTCTTTTTAATAGAACTGCATTTTAGGTTTTTTAACTTAATCCCTAAGGATTTTTATAAAAATCGTTTTCATTTCATTTCGGGCCATATATCCTTTTTTATAGCTTGTGCTTATACAGTGCTTTAGTTTGGCAAAACGAATGTAATTTTTTGTTGTTTATCGGAATTATTTAACTTTTTTTGTGTAATTTTCAGTATTTTAAAGCTTTACCGAAAGTCCTTTTTTTGTAATATTTTGTTAAACTATGGTTTTAACTTAATTTTGCCTTTTTATTTAGTTTAACTTATGAATTATTAATTCTTTTTTGTTTATACGTTGAATGTATACACGTTTAGTGGCATGAATTTTATCCGTTGCGAGCACTCACGAGTGAACCGTGTCCGACGTTCATTGCAAGACTAACAACATGCTGTTGTACGCATCAGGGCGCTGTTTTGTTTATGGTAATGTGTTATAGCAACTCTCTTTGGTATGGCAATGAGAGTCTGAAATTCTCTCTTTAACGATTTTGTTTTGCTCTTTGTTATCTCTTGTATTTTTGCAAAGCAAGAAGAGAGCATTTATTATTGATGTGTTGAAACAGAAGTGCTAAAACGACCTTGTCAATGCATGTTGGGAGCTGAATTTTTAAAAACTTAATCCGTGTCCAGACAAAGGGTGCCTACATTGTAAATCATTTCATAGGAATTTGAAGGGACTCTTTTAAATCGGACTTTTTTCATTTAGTGTCCTAGGACTTCAAACAAATATTTTTGAAAAAACATGCAAGCTGCAGGTTTTAAAAGTATTTTATTGTTAAAATATTGCTACTTAACATCCTTCCTTTGCTGTAGCTGGCATCTTCTATATTGTTCAATATATTGTGGGCCTTGTTTTCCGATTACAGCCTTTACAATATGCAAATAAAGATTGCACTATAATATTTATATGTCTTAACATGTGGTTGTTTACATGAGAAAACATGTACAAATTTTAAAAGGGAAATGAGCTACAAAAGGATCAGCATTATGACACAAATGATTCTTTAGCTCTGAACAATTTTTACTGGCTTTTGAATGCTTTCAGCATTTAAATTTAAAGACAGAAAACCGTACCTTCACTTCGTTGTTATCCTTTCACAATATCACTTTTAGTTTTTATTCATTTATTATTCATCATCGTCATCATCATCATAACAACAATAATTTTTGAATATTTCATGTTTCAAGCCATGCATCCTTATTTATACAAGAGACAATTACTGCAATATTTTGTATGTTTTTCTTTCTCTCTCTTTCTCTCTCTCCATCTCTTATTGTAGTATTGTATTGTATGGAATTGATGAATATTAATACTTAGGGGGAGAGTTTATATTGTCTGATTTTGTCATAGCACCATTACTACTCATATATGTATATCACAGATACATATATTTACATGCTGTGTCCTTGTTACCATCAAAAAAATTGGTATTGTTGCAGTGGCAAAAACATGTAATTATAATTACAACAACCTTTATCCTTGACATGTTTGATAACAATAAATATTATTAATGAAATATTTTAAAGTGAAGTTTTTCATTCCATTTTTTTGGTTAATAATCACAATATTTTAAACTATTGTAAAAACAATATTTAAAGTTGATAACAACATATGAAAATCTATCAATTTTTGTGAAACATTAATTTTTTTACAAATTTCGTGAAATTTGACATGTCCTGCCATATATCCTTTTTTTAAAATTTGGCAAAAATCATTTGAAGACAGGTTTTTCATAATAATTTGCTTAATAAATATATAAATGAGAGAAGAGTAAAAAAATTGGTTATGTATTAAGAATTTTAAGCAAACTTTTTAAATTTGTATTCAAACCTAATTCAAAGTTGATAACAACATGTGAGTATGCGTTAATTTTTGTGCAACATTAAAGTTTTTAAAAATATCCTTTAATTTTTCATGTCCTGCCATATATCCTTTTTCTAAAATTTGCAAAAATTTAAATTTCTTTTGCTTTAAACCCGTTATTTAAAGAAATCTTCCATATAAAACAGGTTTTTATCCTCAGGCCCTGGTTTTTTCACTATTTTATTCATTAGTCAGAATATTTTAACAGTTTCCGCATGCATATGTCCTGTAAAAGAATTGTAATAAATATATAAAGAAATTTATATATTTTATTCATTCTGTAGCACCTTTTTGGTAGAAGGCTGTGTTGTTGTTATAGTATTTTTCTCTGCTTTTTTTCTTGCATACAGTCCGAATGCTAACCATGTGAATAAAATTGAAATTTTTCTTGTTGTTGTCCTCAGATTGAAAAGGTCGCCACTTGCTTTTATTCTCACACGTTGTCATCGAAGTGTGAAATACATTCTGATGGAAATTCTATTTGTGCAGAGCATAACAATAACACAAAATGAAAAAAAAGAAAAAAAATAATCATGGCATTCCAAAAAAGAAATTGTTAAAATGACTTTCGAGTTTGGATTCATAATAAAGGAATTTGTATATGGACTAAAAGAATTTTATTGTTTATTAAAGGAAGAGACAGAGAGGAAGAAAAAGGAAAAGAAATTTTCGATAAAGGATAGGAAAAGGAAAATCAGAAACAATTTTTATCTATAATTTAAACACAACTTGAAGAGGAGCTTAAATTTAGAAAATTTAATTCCATAAAGTAGTTCTACACTCTGTGTCTTTATAATTTTGGGATCTTTATAATAGAGTGTTTGGTGCCTTTTTTCTAATAATTGTGGTCCCTTAAGTGTCGGTTTGGGTATGAATATTGTTAAGTTTTATGACAAAAGCCTTTACAATTCCTTATCCCTAGTAAAAGGACTTCATATAATAAATTACGTACACAATACTTTATACTCCAACACGGCTTAACAATAAATGACCTTCACATTAAAAACACTTAGTCATTTACTATATTACAACCACACTATACCACACATATCAAATATCCTGTGCCTTTTTAATCTTCCCTTCTATACTTTCCTGTTTCCTTTTTGTGTTTCAGTCTACAATCCATTTCTGTGAGCAAGTGTTACAAAAAAAAAATATTCAATGCTCTTGCCTAAAAACATGCTTTAACAATTATATGCTGTAAACCCCTATAAGTATGCTACATGTTGTCTAGCAACAAAAAAATCTGTAGTTGTTTCTAACAGGAAAGAACAAGTCAAAGAACTCTAAGTGCTAAACAAAGAAAGGGTTTAAGCATGTGTCCTTTATAATTGAAATACTCCAAAACATGAGTGGTATTCACTGTTGAATATTTTTACCAAACCCTAACAATAGTCTATGGAAAAACGTAAATGTCAAGGAGTACAATTCCTACAGTCTAGACTACAATTAATTAGTTAAACAGAAAAAATGTAACAAAATATTTAATATTTTGGGGTATATTAAAAACATTTGTTTATTTTTTGCTTTTCTTTAATAATTTCGGAACCATTTTAAAATTAATTTTGGCTTATTTTTAATTTTAATAAAAGGTTTAGTTTTTGCTTAACCTATTAGTACTCACGAAACTTTTTCTGTTATTCTCAGACTGCAAGATTGTCATCATATGTCCTTTTTTACTAATGAAAAGAAATTAATTTTTTTTATATTAATTTCAAAGTGCTATGTCTGTTAATAGATTTGGTACTCATAGTATATAGCGGCATAGCTAATCTATTGCTACGGTATTGAAGGACTATAATAACATCTATATATTAAAATGAGAGAGGTCTGACCGTTGTCCCGATGCTCAATAAATTTGTTTTTATATCTGCTCTTAGCGCATGAATAATTGTAGTGTTTGTGAAATTTTGTATATCCAAAATTGTATGCATTTGTCGATGGTCAATAGTATCAATAAAAAATTTTTTTTGATAAATATTTTTTTTAATTTTTTCAAAATTCTTTTTAAAATTTAAATATTTTCTTTTATAAAAGGACGTGTAATATTGTCCGCTATTAATATATATTAAAAATTTTCAATTATCCTCCATATAAAACATTCTTGCCATATATCCTTTTTTGTCATAAATCTAAAATTTTGATATTTTCAAAATTTCACATTGTAAAACTGATCACAGACTAGTTTTATATATTGAAATGCATATAGTAAGCTATAATTTATACAAAGAAATACCGGTTTCTGTCTTTAAAACTTTATATGACATCATTAATTTTTTGTTCAACTACACATTCATTGGAATTTAATAACCATTTAAAACAAATAAATGCAAAAGAAAAACACTTTCTAAATCCCCTATCCCTATGGCTATGTGACTGCAATTTCAACTGCTGCAAATATTCTTGCAAATATTTAAAAATCTTTAAACAACATCATCATAACCCCTAGCATTTTGACTCATCATAACCATAGAAAACTCTATAGAAAGCAGCAAAAAAGAAAAAAAAAGAAATCCATTTAAAAATGATGATGTCATGCAAAACCTAAAGAAATATAATGCCACAGCATAATATTATGCCAGCTTTACTAACAAAACATAAAAGAAGAAGCAGGTTTCAGAAAAAACTTCAATTTATTTTAAAGTCTTAAGCATTACATTACAATGCAATGCCACCAGGTTGCAGCATAAAGTACGGGTAAAAGTCTAGAAGAGTAAAAATACAAAATAAAGTTGAATACACTTTAAATGCTAACAACCATAAAGGTATGAAACTTTATACAGCTATTGCACAGCAATCTATTGCAAGAAAAATGGAAGAAAAAAAACTCCCTGAAATATCTTTACTCTTCTAACAACACCTTTAAAATTCACACAAGCTACTATACAATATGAAAACCTATACTTATACTCTCATACATCTTTGAACAATAATACATCGTGTGGATTTTACACATATGTACACACGCTTAGCTGTAGAATATATGTACATATGTATGGTATATGTGTGTTGACAGACAATATAATACAGGTGGTTTTCTTGTACATAGAATTTGACATTTACTGACAACTAGATAATGCCAGTTGTGGTTAAGGAACAGCTGTTGTTATGCTCATACTGGTATAAATATAATGAAATTATCATGTTTTTTTCACTCCCAAAAATTCAAACTCTATCTATGGTGGTTAATATAAAATTTACGAAAAATTTAAAACATATTTTTAGGAAATTTTTTAAAACGAAAGCATAGTTTAAGGAAATTTTAAATTTTATTTTCTTGTATTCAAAATAATTTTCTTTGATATTTTAAAGCTTATTTAGAGGCTAATTTTGTTCTACAAAATACTTTCATGTATAATCAGTTTTCTGCTGCTCAGCTTCCTAGTAGATCTGTATGGGCCTTAGACTGCTGTACATTTCAGATACTAATTGCTTCTGCTCAAGGGTGTTTATCCTTAGGAGGGATAGTTTGTTTGCGACAGAACCATGAAAAAGTGATTTGCAGCTTCCGCCTCTCCTCCCAACTACAGTCGAGAGAGTCTCATCAGGTTATGCTGTATGATGTTGAGGATAGCAGTTCAGTAGTATTTCCTACATCGCCCATGGTAGGGCATTATTTTTACTATGTTATCTGAATGTTATCTGGGTAAATCGCAAAAAACTCTTGGGTGCTCTAGGTTTCAGTTTCTGAGATTGAAAGCTGAAGTTGGTTAAGCTTCGAATAAATTAGTGGGCATGCTTCCTGAAGAATAAAGGGTCCGACTTAAACAAAAGTTTACGCCCATTTGTGATACTAGAACCAAGATCAAAAAGTTCCTTCGAAAAACTTTTTGAATGCCGAGTCAATCTTTCTCTGCCGTTATCCTAATTTTGGAGGATCCAGTCAAATCAAAGAGAAGATGACAGCTGAAGTACATCTAAGAGCATATTCACTAACATACATGCATATGAGGTGAGTGATGATCTTCTCCTACTCTTCAGAGCGCTTCTGTAGATGTCATGGGAAGAAAAGTCAAGAGCATATGCAGTGACATATGTGATGAGTCCGCTCCTATTCTTCAGACTGTTTCTATGGAAGTCGTGAAAGAAAATGGCAAGTCTTTTAGCATTATTTTCAATTTGATAGAGACCTTTAGTAATCACAATACTTCGTTGAAAATTAAAAAAGTCTATAGCCAGTGATCTGGGCTTAAAATGACACAGTTGGCCTTTTTTTACTCTCTTTTAAAGACTTCTTAGCTGTCATATGGCCCTTGTATAAAAAATAATAACAGAGATATGACGTATGTTTCTTGTCTCTTTAAGTAGTCTTATGTTACTTTCCTAAGCTGATATAATCAGTAAGCAATATGAGTGATTTCATTTGTTTTTTTTTTTATTTCTTTTCAATTTTTATTTAATATTTCTTCTGAACGTATGATTAATT
Source organism: Sarcophaga carnaria (assembly GCA_958299815.1). Taxonomy (NCBI): domain Eukaryota; kingdom Metazoa; phylum Arthropoda; class Insecta; order Diptera; family Sarcophagidae; genus Sarcophaga; species Sarcophaga carnaria. Next base: position 3,214,007 of record OY283149.1, read on the forward strand.
TCTAATTACCTCGTTACTCATACGTTTGTTCGTTTGGTCGTTTGTTGAGTTTTCTTTTATTGTTCGTTGTTCGTTGTTCTTGTTTTTTGTTTTTGTTTTTTGTTTTCCTTACTTGAAGTTGCATTATAAGACCCTGTGGTAATATAAAGAAAAACGAAAATCTCTGTCTTAAAAACTTGATGTTGTAGTTGTTGTTGTTATATTTCTTGTGCCAGATACTTTGGCATAAACAAAACATGAGGGGGAAAGAAAAAACTAGAAATGAAAACTAAAAATTGATTGCTTAAAACCAGCAGTAGCACAAGCAGCAGCAGCAGCAGTTTCTTGAAGAGAAACAACACATGTTTCGTATTTCATGCTTAAGTTTTACTTAAATTTGTTGTTTGTTTGTTTGTTGCATCATGATGTTGCAAGTGTGCTACTCCCCCATTTTGATGTTGCATTTAAAGCTTAACATAAGAGGCAGAAGTAGAAAGAAGGAAAAGTTTAGAATGCTTTTTATACTTCACAGCACATTTTTAGCTTAAAAAGCAATAAAAGTTTATAAGAATTTTGTTTTTTTTGTGTTTTTGGTTGTCTTTGTTTTTGTTTAAATTTTCGTTTTTTTTTGTTTTTTTTTTTGTTTTTTTTTATTTATTTTATTTAAGAAACAAGAAAAACCTTGCGACTTGCTTGGCTCATGCATAGATCGTTTGGCTATGCAGGATTTTATTACGTTATGTATGGCACAAGTTCTATAAATCTTGTAATAATACTGGTAGTTTGACATCATTGGCTAAAAAAATTTTAAACATTTTTCCTTTACCCTTTGCAAGCTGTTGTTGTTGTAGTTTTTTCTTTAATTTTCCTTTTTTCCTTGGGTTTAAATGCCTTGCCATTAAACTGGCTTATGAAGAAACGTGTTAAAGACTTTTGTTGACTTGACTGGCAGGCAAACAAGCAAGCAAGCAAGCAAAGGAATTTTGGTAAGCATTTCCTTTATAATAGACATTCAGGCTTTTATAATGAGTTTCTTAATTTAACTTAAAGGCCACAACAAACAGACCAACTATTTAAGCAAACCACCATCTCCTCAAACCACCTGAAAGCCATACAACCAACATAAACAATATTTTGGCCAAGTAGCTGGCTTTTCTTCTTCTTCTCTTTCAGTCTCTTGTGCTGTTGGAAAACCAAAATATTTTGCCTTAAAAAAAAGAGAGAAGAAAAGCTAAAGTGTCTTGCCATGTATTATAATTGACTTTTATGATTTCATAACTGCTACCTACAATTTACAAGTGTGTGTGCGTGTGTGTGTGTGTTTGTATTTCTTATAAAGCAAAGGAAGAGTAACAACCACCCCCATTCCCCCTTAGTATTCTAAGTCATTAAGTCCTGAATAGTGTTATTATTAACAATAAATTTTCTAAGTTTTTCGTTCATAAAGCTGGCCTTTTGCATTTTCTCTCATAGAAATCTCCTCCCTCCCTCTTTTGAAAGTATTGTACAGTTGTGGTTACATATTCTATTTTATAAAGTCTTATGGTCTTATGGTTTTAAGTTTTTTTTTCCTTTTTTGCATTTGTACATGAGGTTTCTATAATAGCACCTTTGGCGCACAGTGTTAGCAGTGTTAGAGTGTACTACTACATATTTGCTTAAGCAATAGTTTGTGGCAAATACTAGGTGGATGGGTGGGTGAGTGTTTGAAAAAGGACATCATAATTTATGCACATTTAATTCCAACATCATTTATTATGATGCTCAAATTGTGAAACTTATACTCATTTTAAGGCGTTTAAAATTAAAATTTTCTTGAAAATACAGAACATACGAAGGCGTATTAGTTATAAAACTAAATAAATATTGATCATACGTCCTCATATGTTCACGTATACATAGGGGTTGGGCGCTGTAAGTTTTCTTAAAAAATCATGGAAGTTTTTAGTTTTCCATGTCAGTCTCTGTGTGTGTTTGTTTTTAAGGTTTTATAAATATTGTGTTAGAAAATGTAAGGATAATTAAATTTTCGTATTATTTAAACAAAAATTAAATATTAATCATACGCCTTCATATGTAAAATAATAGTCAGCAGTTTTGTATGCAATATTTTAAAAGTTTACGTCTTGGGCACCCACTTCTGGTTATTTAAATCAAAATTCTTTTAAATTAGTTGATATACTCTGGTGTTTATCCTAAATAAGAATAGAATTCCATAAGAGGATTTCCAATAATGTCTCACAAAAAGTCTTAAACGATTAGCTTCTAGCTGGTCTCCTCCTAGGACTTTGACGAACTTTTGCTAAGCCTTTCCTTGGTTATAAACTCGAAAGATAAAAGTCAACATTCTCTTAATCTGTAAACACGGCACTGAAAACTATCATCAAAAAGCAATTTCTTCTGCACTTTCCAAGGCTATGGAAAGTATAATTAAGCATCAACAATTTGATTACCAACAGGAAACAGGGTTTTTGTAACACCCGTTCTACAGATGGCCTGTCGTCCTTACTTTCAGAAAAATTAAACCAATCCTAGTAGAAGTAAGGCTTTTGTCTTATGTAGAATAAATTTGCCTCAGTGTAATACGAGTTGTGATGACTTAAAAGACTAGAGTCCGTGTTTCAAACCTTTGCTCAGACATCTAAAATAAAACCGAGAGAGGGCGACTTCCTCAGCAGTCTTCTGGCAAAAATTGTGAGAGTAAATAAAATTGCCATGAAAAGTTTCTAAAATCTGTTGTTCGGAGTCATGGGACTATGAACGGCATTCCGGTAAGTACAGATAGTGACAGTATTTGCAATTATAAACAAACGTACGAGCCATACCTACACACACCTACTATTTTGTATCAAATTTCATATCAAATTTTATTTCTCGTAAAAAAAAAAAACGACAAAAACAATCATAAAAATTCCTTAAAAACCGGATAATTTATCATTTTAACACTTATTTAAGAGCAGCACATAATTTTATTTTCAAATTCACTCAATTGTAAAATTCAATTTCATTGTCTGTGTAAGGAAATCATATTTCTGTGTGCATATGTATGTAGATTTTTAAAGCATTTTTCTAAACATTAACTAAGGAAATGCTGTAACATAAGTATTCCCATAAATCATCATAAAGAAAAAAAAAAACTGTTACTCTTGAAGGCAAGGCAAGCTGAGTTGTATTGCTTCTACCCTTTATGTATTGTATGTCATATATTTTCCACTTATGCAAGTATTACTATAATTTAATATCATACATTGTACATACATACATACATACATATATATATACTCTAGAATATATGTATATTTTTCAATTTCGTTTTTCTTTATATTTCTTTGCTTTCTTCTTAACATATGAGTTTCCTTTCCCTTGAAAAGGAAAAACTGTGTAACTGTTTGCATATTTGTCAGTGCATTTCCTTTGTGAAGGCAAAATGCAATCTTCTTGCTGGGGTTTTTAGAAAATAATGGAAACGGTGATGGTACTTCAAAATACCATTTTAACAATTCACCTTGTAAGAAAAGCAAAATGTAGGACTGCTTTTATGCTAAGGCAAAAAACTACTTTTTTTCACTTTCTTTTTATTCTATATTTACTTTTCTTTTTAATACATTTTTTAACGTTTACAAATAAAATTCAATAGAGTCCTTATATATTTTATATTATCAAATGCTTTAAACATTTATTTGTTGTTGGAGAAAAAAAAAATTATCATAATATATTCTTGAATTCAATTCAATTTATTAATACTAAGAAATTAATTTTCTTTTGTAAACTCTTTAAATTATTATCCCCAACGGAGTTTCCTCTCTCAAACTTTTTAAATTTTTCCAAAAGCTTTAGAGTTATGAACGATTTTCTAATTGTAGTCCGTAATTAATATTAATCATACGCTCTCATATACAAAAATTTTAAATCTTTAAAAAAACTGTGATTTCTTCAGTTAAGGAATTGTAAAGCATAAGAGTACTCTGTGACATTCATATTGAATTTTCCATTTCTTTTCCACGAATTGTCGAAAAGAGAAATAAAAACAATTTTGAATTCATCGAAATTTGTTCCTTTGAGTGTAAATCTATACCTTTCTAGTATGGTCTTCGGTGAGGTTTGCCTAGGGTGCATTAAATAAGACTTTTCATTTAAAAATTGGTGTCTTTCTGTTATCATCTGCTTCAATACTTTTGACCACAGATTGTTGAAGCTGCTAAAAATCATATAAAGTTACGATTACTGAAGAAAATGTCTGGAGAAAGATCTTGATACTAAATGACAGTGTTTGAAAAACGGTACGAAGGCAACAGTCTTCCTGTGGCTACGAAATTATTATGCTTTCGTACTCTTGGAGGTAGAATTAAAATAGAATTGAATCTACTCAGTGATAGTCAAGCTTATCTTGATCTCGACTGATGTTTGGTAGGATGTGAACCTCTTATTACTATTGTCGTGAAGAGGTACCTTAATACTGCGACCAATTTATAAATTGTTCTACTCCCCCAACTTTATAGGGTATCTGCATAATATCTCCTCCAAACCTATTGCCCTGATTAATATCGGAATGATGTTTTGACTTCAACAATGACAATTACCTGCCTACCACGTAATACACACCCAGTTGTTTATTCTTGGGATACATTAGTACCCCATATGTTCCAAGAATGTGTTCCGATTTATTCTTATCATCACAGAATCTACATATTGGGTCCTCAAGTAACCCTAAGTTTACAGAGCCCTGTCAAAAGACTGAACAACAGGATCTCTTATTGGAGTTTTCCAACAAAAGTCTCGCTTGTCTTAAATCCACTTGGTTAGAGAAAAGCCTTTGACTTGGGCATACCATTCCCAACATTCGCTCTCACTCCACAGAAGGGTTATTGTTTCATCAGGGGCGTGGAAGCTCCCCTTCTTGCAAGCTCATCCCATTTGACCTGGGAATTTAGCTCTCAGAGATACAGATTGATGCCACACTATGGGTTCCTAGGGAAGCCCAGTAGTTCCATGTAGGCACAGATTAATTACAACACTTTAATCCCCTGTTGTGTGTGTTATTTTCATCCATGAATGCCGGGATCTATAGTCTAAAGTAAACTTTTCGTGGCAATTTTATTACATTCAGAGTTTCTGCCAGACGACTGTTAAGAGGAAGTTGCCGAAAAAAATAGTTGTTCATGTTTCATTTTGTTCGAGACATCTGGGCTGGGATTTGAACCAAGGGCCATTGCCTAATAAGTCAGTAGATTACCTTTTAGACTACGGCTACTTCCAGCTTGAGTGAGGCCACGATATCCCATAGTAGGTACGAAAAATGTGTCAAGGACCAAAGTCTCCAAAGAATCAATGAATGCAGCACAATGGGTTGTGATTTCTACGTTCTCTACGAGTATTATTTAAATGCAAGTGATAATGATACAGGTTTTATACTTCTCTTACTCGCACCTTGTATCCTTTTTTATAAATTTTCGATTCTTTAAAGAATAGAGTCTACCAATAGTAACATTTTTATAATTCAAAAAAACTTATATTTTTATACTCTTTTCCTCTCTCTCTATGAAACCTGCCTTATTTGATTTTGAAAAAGTCATAACTTTATCTATAAGTGTGTACATAAAAAGCATTATTTTTGACATTAAGTGTGTGGGTGTGAGTGTGTATATTATTTTGGAAAAATTTTCGATTTTCTTCTTCCTTTTCATGGAGTCGACAATATTCAGGAGTAAATAACTGTGCCAAATGCGATACTATAATGTTATTATTAATGGCATTTTGATTTCAAATTGTAGTTTATTTATCAGGATAATGCTCTCAAGCAGAGAGAGAGAGAGAGGGAGAGAGAGAGAGCGAAAAAGAGACAGTGAAAGAATAAAATCCATAAAGTAATCTGAAGTTCGTAGAAACACACATCAAAATGAAAAAACGTTTAAGCTTTTAAGAGATTTGAATTGAGGAAATATAAAGAGGAATAAAGAAATCAAAATTGATTTATTCTGTATCGAACGATATTGAAAAACTTAAAAAAATTTATTAAAATTATTTAATATTGAACAGTTAAAACTAAGCTATAGAAATTATTTTAAATGGAAACAAAATTTCAGGTATTGCTCTTCCAGCATAGATAGGAAATATTTTAATTTTAAAAGATTTGTTGTTTATAAAGATCAATAAAATGTAATAGTTTTGAATAAAAAAACAAATAAAATATAATAAAAAAATGCAAATACCTGTGTCTATCTGACAATTACAATCGCCGTAGTCCAGTGGGTATTGCGTTGGCCTGTTACACGAGGGTCCAAGACTCAAATCCTGGCTCAGGGATCTCAAACAAAACGACGACTGTCTCTCATTTGCCTTTTGGCAAACTCTAAGAGTAAAATAAAATCTCCGTGATAAGTTTCTCAAAAATCTGTGCCTCAGACTCGAGTTTAAACTACAGATCCCGCCACTCAGATATAAAATTAAGACACACAACATTAGTGGTGTAAGAAGCTTGGTTGTAATGATTATCTCGTTCTCCATTCAATAGCTTGCATATTTTTCTGAAGAATTTTAGGATAGAGACTGATTGGTATCGATTTCCTAAATCTGAGGCAATTAATTCGGGTATTTGATTTTCCATATATCTGCTTGAAGACGCAATATCGGGTTGGTTCTGCAGTATTTCACAGTCCCTAAAAATTTCCCTTGGGAGTTTGTAAAGCGACCAGCTTTTGGTGGTGACATGTCATCATTTGACACTCAAACGTCCTATAATATCTCCATTTTTAAATCCATAACAGTAGAAAGATCTTCTCTTTTGGTCAGGAGTAGAAGTCGTAAGGGAAATTAACTCTATAGCATTGGCGTTTAGCAAATGTTTGCTTAGATTCTTAAAGCTGCAGGCTATTTCATTTAAATAACTATTCTTGAAGCGCACAGGTCATGTCTCTCACTTTAAAGGCGATAAAATATATTTAAGAAAATTTTCGATGAGTAATCGATCAAATTGAAATAAAACTTCCCTCAAATGATGCTAGTGATTGTTTCTTTCAATAGTGATGTGAGGATAAATGACAGATATTTGCTCTACAAAAGCCATACAAACGTATTTCTGTTTTAAAAAATTTTATAGATCTCGTGTCCCTATTTTACGTCCCTAAAAGCAGTGAAATAATTTACATGTTTATGAAGCCTAAAAGTATACATATTTTTTAATTTAATTTAAACAGAATTTATTTTAATTTTCTCATGAAATATTTTAACTTGTAACAGAAATCTTCCCCTAATTCAACGCCTTAACTTAGGCATACTGTATGTTGTAAATAAAAACAACGCCTTAATATATGCTTTACTGTTGTAAAAATTTTAATTTCAAAAAGCTTTTTAACACATTAAATAATTTCCTGTTAATGTTGTATGACACATAAATTATGTTTTTATTTTAAAGTTTATGTTTTTTGAGGGGGAGTCCACAAAATCCTTTTTCGCTTGACATTAATGTTCAGGCCGATGCATGTTTATGTTTAATTAAAAAAAAATATAGTTTATGTGCTTAAATATTAACTTTGTTTTCTTTTGAGGAGAGAAAGAGCGAGAGACCACAGTGTGTTTAGATAAAATGTGATAAAATTTATGTTCTTGCCAGGTGCTATGGCAACTAACAAGAGTTGTTATTACTTCAGGGAGTTTATGAGAACCACGACCATAAAAGGATTTCAAGAAAATAATTACAAAATGTGTGAGAGAAATAACAAACCATGGAAGATTTAAAATCGAAATAAAACTGTTTGTTAGCAAGGCTAAGAACCCACATTAGTTCCACTCAAAACTAAACGTTCCAAATCAGTAGATAAAGCCACATTGCGAACACGGCCATATCCAGTATAATTTTTCTTTTAACTTTTGCTCTTGTTGACCTGACTCTATTTCGCATCATTAATACACAGATACTCTCACACACACACACACGCACAAATAGATATTCTGCCACAAAAGCAGAATATCTTTGAAAAAAGGCCATTTGGTTTGCCAAAAGCAAAAAAATACTCAAACGATAGTGAAATCTAATTCGCAGTTTTTGTTTGATGGCCGGTACCCCATTAGCCTGCTTCAGACAGCATTGACTGTTGTTATTGTTCCTTTTGCTGACAAATGATTTTTGGTTTTTTCGCTTGTGACATTTTTTTTGTTTCGCTGTTTATCGCTATTTCAGTGATGGCATTCTTTCTTTTCAGTGGCGGCTATTGTCCGAAACGTTTTCCTAAATGAGTGAGTTTCTTGACGTGACGTTTTAACCAATTTGTGTTGATGTTTTTCGTTCACTCCCAACAACATTTTTTTTTGTCATTGTTGTTGTCTATGCTTTACACGTTTTCGTATTTCCTTGCATATTTTTGGGCGTTGTGGTGTTTTTTCCCTCAAGTTTTAACTGAGTTAGCCGGGCTTTTATGCAAATACAGTCATTTATAGTGTGTTTGGCACACGCACAGGGAAAATCAATCATTTTGAATTGCTAATGTGGGCGTGTTTTTGTTTGAGATAAGCTAGAGAAAATATTTTTAGCATACCATTAGGCTTGTAATTAATGAATTATGGATCCAAAACGGTTGGCAATAAAAGTGAAGTTAATTAAAAGCATTAAGAATTTTAAGTTAGGTGGTATGGTGCTTTCACCCTCTTCTGGCGCCAAATTTCTTTGAATTGGAAGCGGAATGTTTATCAAAGAATGGAGAAGTACTGAATGCATTGATCAAAGCTGCAATTTAATTGTTAAGGATTGGAGACTCCCTCCCAAGGTCAATTGTTGGTCCTACCGGTTATAATGCATGACTGTTTTCTGTCGTAGAGTCTCTTTGATAAGAGTTTTCAGCAGGAGATCTTTAATAAGGTTTAGAAAACTGTCTCTTTAAGTGCTAACGAAGTAGGAAGTAGGTGCTGCTCTTGTCATTATTCCCGCCCTGATTCGATTGGATCTATATGTCAAACGACAGAGCGATCGTAGTGCCATACGCCTGTCGAAAACGAGCTACCGGCAACAGCGTCTGAGCGGTTACTTTGGTGTTCTGAACGTGCCTTCACCAACAAAGCAGAACGAACGTCTCAATCTCAATTCTCACTGGATTAAGAACGCGAACTGTTACAGTGATCTTCATAGAGAATTCGTAACTGGATGCAGGCACAGGTGCAGGGGTGAAAAGATCGGGAACTGGAATACTGTCAGATATTGAACGACTACTGTAAAGCCTCCTAGGCGGACGTATCTGCTGTTTGTAAGAGATTTTAGATTATAACCTGCCCCACTTTTTCACTTGCGGAATCGTTCCTGATTTTCAGCAGCCTTGTGTTGGGATATGGGCGGTCTGGTAGAAGCCATGAGTGGTTCGGAACTTGAACCCTTTTGGGTTGCAAGGCGCTGCGTGAACAACATGTCTTATACTTTATCTAGACATGTAGCCATTCTGTGGGTTATTTGATGATAGGTTCTCATACAAGAGGCCTTGGCTCTTCTATTCTCTCTACAGCTATCATTGTATTCCTTATCCTTTCTTACCTTTCGTCTCTAATATAAGCATAATGGGTCCAATGACCTCCATGTATATTTTATTTGCCATATGGTAGGCACACGTCCTCAAACCAAGCAACCAAATCTTCTCCATTTTACGGTTTAATTTTCCGGTTGTTGTACTCCAGCCTAAGTACCAACTGTTTCTAATGTAATGACTTTTATTTCGTTTAAATAATTCATTTTCGAGTCCATTAATTAAAACGTGAACAAAAATAAATCGTATTCAACGCCTGTATGTAGGCAACAAAAAAAAAAAAAGGAATAATTACAATTCCTGTGTAATATTTTATCGCAATAGAATTTTAAAATATTGTAATTTGAACAATCATTTGATTAGTTTAGAGAGATAGAAGAGGAACAAAAAAAAAACATGGGCGTTAAAAGCTTTAAGCTGTGATATGTAAATTATTGACAGGATAACAATAATAACAATAGGATTTAGACACACGCACGCATACATACACAGCATTTACACTTACATGCTTTGTTTTATAAAATAACACATATGGACTAACATAAAAACAGGCCATATTAGCCATGAATGCAGTTGTTAATAATGACCAGAACAGAACGATTGTTGGTAGTGGTAATGGCGGTGTTTATTTAACACCGACGAACTACAAACAAATTGACAAGTACTGCTTCCACTACAACTAAAATGACTGCAAATGACTGGCAATTTCGACACTCTCTATTGTACATTGATTGTCATAATGATGGCGGTTGCTATTGGTGTTAGTTTATGTCCATCTGTATGAGTATGTACATTTGTGTGCACAGACGGGTATTTATGTCTAAATTAAAATGAGTTGCAAATTAATTGATTTTCGGAATTACAACATCAGCATTTGCCACAAATTCTATTCAAGGGATTGTTTTTTGTTTCGAAATTAATTTGCATAACATAACAGTGGTTTGTGCGGCAAAGGAATCGTAAAATTTGACAGACAAAGGAATTTGAAGTTTAAAGCCAAATTATACGACCAACTAATTGCGCAAGATATGCCTTATAATTTGAAATAAAAAGTTTGGTTTTGTTTTTATCAAATCATTTCACTCTATAACAAAAATAGAATTCCTTTCATAGACAATAGAAACAGATAAAGTTATAAAAGTTTCTAGTCTATACAGCACTGTTACCCATAAAATATAAATCTTTATGCCTTAAATCCTACAATAAAAATTTTACATTTAATTTTCAATATATCTTTAAAGTCATAAAACATTAAACATTAGTTAATTATTGTCAAAAACATTAATAAACAATCAAAATTATTTTCAGTATCATAGGAATATTTTCAGCTCTTTATTGGCCTTAAAATATGCCATAAAAACTATGATTTAGTAATTTCTATTATTAGTAAACAAAAGAGCTTAATAAGGCTTATAGTTTAGCTGTCAATTAAAAGTAAGTGTTGAACATAAAATATCTTTTGGAATAAATTGAATTTGTGTAATTAAAATGCCTTTAAATAGGCTTTAAATTAATTATTACTATTTTCTATATAAAATTTATTATTAAATCTTGTTTCTAAAATCTGTTTTATGACTGATTTATGTTATGAGATCATATTGAAAATTAATTGGCATCAATTTTATGTGGATATAATAATATACTGAATGTTTGCCTTAAGGTAGTCTACAAAATGTGGGATTTATTTGAATATATGGGGAGACAGCTTAATACTGAAGACAAAATTGTTCTTCTGCCTTTGTGAAATGGCAAATCTAATATAAATCAAGATTATAGAGATCTCCAGAACTTGGTTATAGTTTCAGCCACCTATTCACTCGCTAATTATAGTCTTGGACACCTATACTTTCAGTCTAATATTTTTGTGCTTAAACAGTAATGAGGCTCCACCATTTTATTTAACGGATGATTAGTTTTCTTTGTTTTTTTTTTTCTGGATATTACTGCTAATTATACTATGCAGAAAAGACAAGGATACACGTATTACACCCATAAGCCCGGTAGTAATTAATTAATTAATAAAAAAATAAATATATTTGTATTAATTACCATTAAGACCTGTTTGTCACCTCCTAAATGTATGCTTTGTAAATATTTTATTACAATTTGTGTAAACACGAGTATTAAAACTGTTGCCTATTTATTAGGCTGTGTTTGTAGTTACCATAAGTATGCTTGGATTTTTGTTAAGTAACATAACATATTACCTAAAAGTAGGCTACATTTATAAAATATGTAAAACTAACAAAAAGTATGCACAAAACAAAACAAAGAAAATAGATAAGCAATGAAAGCTTAAAAGCAATATATTCGAAAGCATAATTTAAGGCACTCTATAGTAATAATTTTTTGTTTTCCAAGTATTTTAATAATCCTTTAAAGCTACTTAGACTTTTTTAAGTTTTAAATTATCTTGCAGTTGCTATTGTAGTGATAGTAGTAGTTGAGGCAAGTTTATCCCTTAATACCTTATTATCATTCTCATCATTAAACACACTTGTGCTCGTTCAGTGGCTCTCAAGAAAGTTTTTCGTTTAGCCTTTATTTATATTTTAAAAGAGATTCTTACAAAAGATAAGAGAGCACAGAAAGAGTAACAATAACAGACGGTTTTAATGAAATTAAGATGTTGGGACATGCAGAACTGGTAGCTTTTAATTTTTTTTTCCTTTCTAAGGCGTATGAGTAATATTAATTCGAGTTTTCTTAGGAAAATAATTAATAAGTTGAGATCCAAAACAGATATTTTTTTTAATATAAAAAAGGTTTTAAAAACTAAGAAATACGAGCACTTTATGAAATTATATTTTGAATTATTTATTGTTTCTTATTTTGGAAAAAAAATGACTGAGTTTCTAATACACTTTCCTTTAATTTAAAGTGATTATGTGGAGTTCTTTATTTCGTATTCAAAAAGTTTTACTACTGCTTTGTTGCTTTCCTTTGTTTTTATGCTTGTAAAGCCTATAATCTAAAAACAACTTGCAAATCTTAAATATATTCCAACAACAAGTTAAAGAACAAGAAAAAAAAACGAAAGAAAAGAAAATATAGAAAGGAACAGAATCTTCTAATCTGTCTTGTCTTGTTGTCTTGTGTAAAGACAGACATACATACATACATACACTATTATCTCTCTTGTTAGAGGACAGTTTAAATATGTAAATGTCTAAGCACTTAAAGGATCAACTGTTAAACTATAAAACATTTTCTTAACAACAATGCCCTGGTATTTAGCAAACAAAGGGATTTCAACATAAACTATATACAGATAAGCGTAGATTTTTTTTAAAAAATTTTATTTTATTATCTTAAGGAATTTTATTTATCTTTTTTTAAGCAATTTTAATTCGTACTTTAACAAGCATGAAAGGATATTTACGGAATTATTTTTTTCTTTTTGTTCGGTGATGTATGATTAATTTTAATTCCAAGTTATATTTTAGAAAATATGGAATTCGACTGAAACCGAGGGACCGTATCTGGTCATTCTTTTTCTTTTAATTATAAGGTATATTTTATACTTGATATAACAATTAAAAGAAGTACAGTGGAGAGTAGTTTAGGCATAATTTTGTTGCATATTATTGGCCACTGATACAGCGCTTTAAGTCTCAAGCACATCAACTCCTTTGTGTTTGAATTAAACTTACTTTCTTTAGTGCGTGTTCTTTATATAAAGATAAGTACCAAAGGTAGTTCGATTACTATCTTATTTCCTTAACTGGTTACTACCCCTTAGTCAATATTAAAACCTAGCTTCTCATGCCACCCATGTTGTGTGTATTAGCACGTTCAGCGCCACGATTAATTAGAAAAATTTTCACATGGGCCACGGTGACTATTAGATAATTTAGTTAAAAATTTATCAAGGAAACTTAATGTATCAGAGAAAAAAAATTTTTTTTTTTGCCAAAATTCGCAAATTTTTACTATTTTTTATGTCACGCATACATATATGACTCACACGGCCCTATATTAAAACTTTTTTCTCGCCAAGCCGTGTCAGTCTTATATATCTGAGGCATTCAAACAAGATACAAAAAGTATTAACCTGTTGTTTTGAACACAGCGTCGTTTGCGTCGGACATCTGTGATTTACCAAATCGCGTACGTTACACACATATGACTGACATGGCTCATGTAGAGCTTCTTAGCGTCAGACACATATGACTGATATGGCGATGAACGTATTAATTTTATCGAACGTCAGAAACTTTTCATGGCGACTTTATTTATAGTCAGAATTTTTGTCTGAAGATTGCTGAGAGAAAGATAGGTTAGCGGGTAGCTTGCCGTTCACAGGCATGTTCACTCGGTGGCCATAGGGCGCATTGTGTTACCCTGTATGAGATAAACCCCCCTTGTCATGATCCGTTAGGGGTAAGTTTCAACCACCCCGAGTTTCGGATAAAATCGTCCTGTTTCCTTAGTGGCACATTCGCCACAATGCCCAGATGTATAAACGTTCTATCACCCAAAAACCTATGACATCTGTTCTGAAGTGCAGGCAACTAGCATAAAAGGTTTGGCATCGATTCCATTTCCTCTACATCAAAACAACTTCTGCAGTAATCCTGGTGGGGCAGAGCGAGTAGCGAGCTTTTCGGTTAGTATTCCTGTTAGAGTGCGAACCGTTCTTTTGGTTTTCCTGCTGTCCACTGCTGGACACAGTAATTCTGAATTTCAGCTATCAGGTATGTTGCACCTACTTCCTCTTCATTTTCCTATTCCTTCCTTTTTAAGGACGTTATGTACAATGGGTCCATTCGACCTCCGGGTACTGTACTTGTCTTAATTGACAAGTACACGTCCTCTAACCAAATCTAACCTAACCTATGTTGCACCACCCTAGATTTGTTGAACTCCATGCTACTTTTTCCAATTTGGAAAAGTATTCCTGTAGAGGCACATATGTGTATTATCTCTACCGTCTGTTGTTGAGAGGAAGTCGCCAAACAAATATTTCTTTATATTTCGTTTTGTTCGAGATATCTGATTTGGGGTTTGAACCACAGGCTCTCGTCTAAAAAGTTAACAATACTAGACTACGGCGCCAGTGTAAATTACAATCACTTAATGCGGATGGGTTTTTGGTATTAAAGCTGAGTGTATGGTATTAAAGTTTGCCTACCTTTTCCTTCTATTTGTCCCACTGTTTATGTGTCTTTATTTGCATTCAATATCCATATTTAAAACAATTGTTTTTTTTTTGTATTTATTTTCAAATATTTTTCCACAAATTCTAAACTAAAACTTTCTTTATTCTGAAGTGCATCTTGGGATATTTTCCAAATATTTTTCCTCTTATTTAGGAATTTGTTATCGAATATTTTTTTTCTGTTTTTTTTTTTCAATTATTGTTCTACGTTTTGCAATTGCAAAACAGTTTAAATTCATATGGAAATTGTTACGAAACAAAAGAGAAAAAATATGTAACAAAAGAAAGGGAAAAGTAAAATAGAAATGTACAAGAGAAACATATGCAGGGAAAATATTTTATTGCCAGGAATGTAGAGAATATTTGTTATTTATTTAAAGGAAACTTTTATAATATCCAACGAATAGATTACGTGCCTTTGCAAAATACTTATTGGCAATATGTACTGCTGATAACGTAAGGGATGGAGGGGGAAAATGAGAAAAAGCATTTGAATCTACACAAAAATAATGAGAAGTATTCTAAGAATGAAAATATTCAAAAATGTATTAAATTTTAATATTTTCTTTACTTTAATAATATTTTCTTTAATTAAAAATAATTGGGAAGCATAAGAATTAGGCCTTAATTACGAATTATTTTTTAGAAGATTAAAGAAAAATTTATTTTCAAAATTCATTGGAATTTGTTACGTTTTCAATGCTTTCAACCAACCTCCTTGAGGAATTAAAATTTTTTAATAAAAAAAAATAATAATAATGTACTCGGCTTATGATCTAATGCAAGCAGTGAGTGTTATTTTGTTTTGGAATAGATTTGGAAACAGGAGAAAAGAGGAATTAGTGTTTGTGTATACTCGTATTTGATTTGAATATACTTGTAATGAAATCTCTACAGAAAGGATATGTATTCATACATACACAATCGGTCATTACAAGCCTTCTGTCAGGATTACAACCACACCACTTATGTTGTGTGTATTAATTTTATCCATGAGTGGCGGGACCTAGAATTTAAAGTCGACTCCTAACGACAGATTTTTGAGAAACTTTTCATGGCAATTTTATTTACTCTCACAGTTTTTGCCAGAAATCTGCTGAGAGGAAGTCGCCGAAAAAATATTTTTGATATTTCGTTATGTTCGAGATGGTCTGACCTGGGGTTTGAACCTACGGCAACTTCATGGAAATGTAATATGTAATATTTTCTGTATTCCACTGGCTACGTGACCACAAAATAAATGTGTCCTGCCAGACAGCACCCCCACAAAAAACTATGGAATTTGTATTTCAGTGGACATTGCTCCTTGGAAGTATCGAAAGAACAGTAATATACTGGGCATAAAAAGAAAGGTTTTAAAGAGTCAGTTAAATATCGGACTCAATAATCAGCAAAGGACACTTTTGCTCTTGAGCAGTGTTGCAATTACGAGGAGCTATCTTCAGATTTCTCTTCGAGGATTTCTGAGAGAGTAGACATTTTTGTTGGTGGTAAAACTGTTGGCGTTGGGACTGCATAACTTCAACATGAGACTGCTAACAGGTTTACAGATTTTGTGGTGGTACAGATTTTTTGAAGGTTTTGACTCTTTATCGCGAGCTGGTATCAATTATTTCCTGGGTTATACTGTGAAATTACTTTGAGAAAGAGATAAGGAAAGATTGGGATTTGTTCCAGACCTTTATCAGCGACCTAAATGGAGGCCCAAGAGGACCTTGGGGACGAAATATTACTATCTATCTTTCCAAAGTTTACGGTTCCTCTCTCTAAATCATTTCCCGATCATCATTGAGATTGGACCTCCCGATAAGTACATTAAAAAGGATTAGGTGGGTCATGAAACTTAAAAGGGGAGATTCGCTCCGGTTAAAAGGTTCGTACTAGATCGACTCTTTTGTCATTAGAGTAGCGTTCCTGTTGAGGTATTATCGCCACTCTTTTTGTTAAAGGGCGTTCTGTTAGAAACTTCTTCTTCCAGCATAAACCAAATTTCAAACTCTCTATGAGCAACGGAAATTTTGAAGTTATAAAGGAATGAACTTAGAAGTTTTGTGGTTGTTGAAGTATAAATTCTAAAAAGAGTCATTGTCACAAAATATTTACGTTTTTCAGGTTAAAAGTTGAGACATTTTTAAAAAAACTAAACTTTTTTTTTCTTAATATCTTAAAATAATCCTTCCATCTTACTAAACTTTATTGCATCTTTTCATTTGAAGTTTTCTTAAATTCAGTTTTCTCGTGTTTATTTTATGCTTTTGCATGTTCTTCTTCTTCTTCTTTTTTATTATAATTTTAATTAAATTTTCTATTATTTTTTTAATTTTATTTAATTTTTTTCCTATGTGTGTGAGAAATTTATATAAAAAAAAACTTGATAATACAACACGAATGGTGGTAGCATGTGCATGTTCAACTAATTGTATGCGGACTTGTTTTTTTTTGTTTTATAAAAAAAAAACTGCAGGTTCTTTTTTGTATATGAAATGAAGTACACATCTCCAGCATTTTATAAAAAAAAATTTAAACAAAATAACATGTGCAGCTGAAGGTTATTTATTGTTAAAACAGCTTTAAGAATACAGGAAAAAATAAAACAAAAAACAAACAAAAAATTGATGGAAAGAAATAATAAAAAAAGAGAATTTTCTTTTGAAAACTTGCTTATAGATTTTCTTTGTACGAATAAAAAACGGAAAAAAACACTTCATAAACAACTACTTTGAGGAAAAACAATGAATACTAGAGTGAGTGAAAAGGAACAAAAAAAAAAATAATAAATCTTTGAAAAGAAATTAATAGAAGAGCAACAATAATTTGCAAAAAATTTCTTTAAACAAAAAACACTTAAAATGAACAACACTTGTTCACATTAAATGTTAAAAAGATCATCATCATTTTTATAAAGAAAGAAAAACACTCAGAAACTAAGTAAAAAAGTAAAAAATACTTTTAAAAATTATATTCTTTTTATTAAAGGAATTCAAATTAAATATTTCGATTCCAATTAGGCCTTAAAGTTCTGTAAAACAAACCAAGTCCATATTAATCGGCACTGATAATCATCATTAAAAGCTTTGTATCCTGCCTAATAAAGCAACATTTTTCCTCTGTCCACGATTTGTCAGTAGCCAATTCCATTTCCTAATAGATAGGCTAACAGAAGCTAGAAGTATTCGTGTATAGAACGCTATTCAGTAGAGCGTGTTTGTGTCCTAAGGAGTTCATTAGCTACACGATTATCTGGCATATTTCACGCCACCTGTAACCCATATTATACTGACAGAAGGCTACCGCGATCGATCAATCGATTGCTATATTATGTCAACTAGTTTAGATCCAATGGTTATACCCGAAAGTGATTTCATTATTGTGTGACTGTTGCACAATATGAAAATACTAGCAGAATGAGATCCCTTACTCGGAATCAGTTGTGTGGCACGATTTATGATCATTATCACGGCCTGAGGCATACTACAGTAATCAGGGAGGTGGAAATATATCATAAAATTAAATTCTTCAAAGAAAATTTCTTAGCCTGCCTTTAGTTTAGAACCTACATTAGACTTAAGGTTCTAGGAACCATCCCTAAAAAATATTTCTTTCATATTTTGTTTCGTTCGATATGCCTTATCTGGGGTTGAAGCCTCAGGCTCTTGTTTAATAAGGCAACACACTACCTTCTAGACTACGGAGGCTTTATGCTTTGCACTCTGATATGAAATTTCTCATCAACGCTAAGCTCAAGCGAGCCACCGCCAGATAAGATAGAAGAGTCTCCAGAGGGAATATTATGCTACATTTAAATCGAATAGAATTGGATTTATTGAATTTTTAATTTCGATTATTCTCCATTACTGTCTAGACGACAGCTTTCCATGTTAAGCTTAGGTTCTTAATAATTTCCAATTAATATTTATCATACGCCCTTGAGTACAAAAATTTATTAAAATTTCATAAGCTTTTAAAGTAAATTTTGCTCAATGTTTCCAAACATAAAGAGCCAACCTAATGAGCCCTATTAATTTAAAAACATTTATTTTTGTAGACAAATCTTTTCAAATCTTTTCCTTTTCATTCATAATTTTCCATTTCCATTTTGACATTGTAAACGTAAACGTGAACGTCTTTAAAGTCTTTAGTTTTTCTTTCATATTTAATGTCTTGGACGAAAAATTCAATTTCCTTTCTGTAGCTGCCGTAATTTATGCAGACGTCTTTGTGTTTAAATATATTGTGTATTTTTGCCTTAAAGTATGCTTCATTATTCTATTTACTTTAGTTTTATGCTACATTTTGTTACCAACGTTGAACGAAGGGAAAGAAAGAAAAGTCAATGGTTTTACAACTAAAAATATGCAAATTCTGGCAGAGAGAGAGAGAGATAAATGTCTAGACCAGACATAAAATCATGCTCATGATTTCTGCTCTCTTTTTCATTTTCAATTATTATATTTTTTCTTCTCTGACAGAATATTTGTTTATAAAATCATGTTATGCTTTAAACACAAATTTTATTTCCATAATAAATTTAAACTTTACAAATTAAATAAATTTTTTTTTGGCATTTCAGAAGATTTGAATAAAAAATCGTTTGAAATTTTTTCTACCATTTAAACTTTGATAAAATTTTATTGTATTGTGAAGTAAAATATTAAATTTGAAACAAGAAAAATTAAATTTACTGGTAGTCGATGGTTGTTTTTGTTTTGTGTACTGATAGAGTATTAAAAAAATGTGGTCAAATAAACTGCGCTACACAAGCGACAGGGGATATTTAAGTTTGAGGAAGAAAAGGTAATTTCCATTGGAAAAAAAAAAATCAATCGCTCAAGCGATAACTACGAACAGTATAATGCTTGGAACTTCACGCTATTGTAGTGGGAAGTGTGTTGGCCTGTGGTTTAAGCACGAGCATAAACAATTCAAAGAAAATGCAGACTGGATATCTGAGTATTTCAGAATATTCTCAGAGAGTGTCTCAGTAAAGATCTGCCATTTAATCTCCATGAGTATGACCATGACTTATGCATGGATGATACAGCATGGATGATCCATTTTCTGTATGAGTTTCTCATATCCAAGTCCTCTACACAACACATCTCATATTCCCATCCAATTTTAAGTCGTCTCCAAAGCATTCGGAGTTGTTCTATATTTAGGATGACGATATATATCTAGGCACCTATATAGATACAGTCGAACTTCTATAAATTGAATCACCATTATCCAGAAAAAAACTTAAATTTATAGAAACTTCAACTTTGGGAAGTAAATTTACAAATGATCTGGATGCTGTAGCCACGACATGTGTTTCAACTTATAGAAACTTCAAGTAATAGAAGTTCAAATTATAGAAGTTCGACTGTAGTTGTAGAGGACCATATAAGCAACTGGTACCAAAGAATAACTGACTATAAATTCATCATGAAAGCAAGTAGTTTACCGAGTTCTACATGATTGCTTCAAGAATTATCTGTTAATCTAAGATAAGCTTGGTGAAAACTCAACAAAGAATTACCTAAACATCCCTGGTTGGTTTTGGCATCGGATAAGGGTAGTATTGCCGGTTAAACTATTGCCTTGTACAACCATGATATCACCTTTTGACAATAACCTCTTAATAACGTCTTAATAAAGTCTTAATAATCTTTTAATAACTCCTTAATACCCCCTTAATATATGCTTTAACTTTCTAAAAAGTAGTGGGTTTCTCTAGATCTTTAACACTCAACTTTTTATTTTCATTTCCCTCACTCGTTCTGCGTTTTATTTCATTTTATTTTATTTTTTTGCTGGCATTATTTTTTTATTATTAAGTTTTACAAACTCTGTGGAATAATAAATGGTTGTGGTAATTTATAAAAATGTTACTGAATTTATGGACACTGCAAAAGCGAGATTGACATGTTTCGCTCACATATAAAAATTTGTTGCCTTTTTTCACATTTGTCTCGATTTGTTTGTAACAGTTTCTTCCCTTTCTCTCACTCTCTCTTTTGCTACTATTTTATCATTTTTAGTTCATAAAAATATATCGTTTATGGACCAGCAGCAACTAAAATAAATAGTTTTTTTGGTTAACAGAACAGTAGCAAAAAAAAAATTTTGAAACTCAATAAATTTTTAGATTGAGTGAAAAAGTTTTTTTTTATTGCAGCAAAACCCCCCAAATGCTATACAATACATTTATTAAAGAGTAATAAAAATATTTTCACTTTTTTCCCTCCATTTTTATGTTTTTCAAACTAAAAACTTATGGTCATAAAAGTAACAAAAATAAACAACAAAAAATATATTAATTTGATAAGGATATGAAGAGCCTTTTTTTAGGCTAAAATAATATCATAAATGGAAAACAGCAATTAATCTACTTACCACCTAAAAGTATGCTTCTAAAATTTCAATTTTAGTTTCTAAATGTTGCCTCTATTTATTTAACAAACAAGATCTTGCCTTAATTAAAAACAAAACCACACACTATATTTAATACTTTGTGGTTTGGACCATACGTATCCTTTTTATGATATTCTACTCTCATACCTTTCATTGGATATTTGTTTAAAGAGATAAATTTCTAAATACAAAAAACAAAAGGGATCACTACCCCTATCTGCTGCTGGCCGTTAGAGGCCGTTTAATGTGTTTTATAAACACAAAACCACAGGAAACTTTCAAGTTTTTAGTGTCAATATTTGTTGGGTGCAAATTGTTGCTAATAGCGTTCGTATCCCTAAAAGTATGCTAAACAGCTTAATTGTTGATATTAAAAGCCAAAAAAGGATATTAACAGCCTAAAAGTGAGCCAAAAACCGAGATAAAGCAATAAACAAGCATACTTAGAGGAGGAAAAACATTTAAGAGACTGAAATTTAAATTTAAGCCATTGTCGAGTAACTTTTTTTGTTATGTGATGTTAGTCCAAATTATTTCATTTTTAAAAAGGATTCATGGCATGTGGTATAGGCTTTAATTTTCCTATTAAAATTTTTTTATCAATAATTGAACGTTTTCTGTGACATGTATTGAAGTGCTGTAAAGGCTTAAAAATTAATTTTCCTCCTCCAGTGCTATTGTATTAATTTCAAAGTTAATATTTCTTTGCTGTTAATAAAATATACGTGGCCTACTTTCTTAGGGCTATTAAAAGAAATTTCAATTGAGATTCTTTGTTAAATATTTACAACTTTTTCAATTTCCTTTTACATAATTCGACTCTTAAGAAAGATAAAAAATTTTATTCTTGCTTAACCCAATTATAAGGAAATAATTTTCAATTCAACCACAATCTGCCGCCGCTATATCCTTTAACAATTATCTTTATTTCCCTTATTATAGCTGTGATGAGTTAAGATTGTTCTTTTTCTTTTCCGTTCTTATTCATCTTCTTCTTGCTCTTGC
Source organism: Sarcophaga carnaria (assembly GCA_958299815.1). Taxonomy (NCBI): domain Eukaryota; kingdom Metazoa; phylum Arthropoda; class Insecta; order Diptera; family Sarcophagidae; genus Sarcophaga; species Sarcophaga carnaria. The sequence goes on from OY283149.1 coordinate 3,236,048, forward strand.
TCTTGTTCTTGTTCTTTTGATTATTATTATGCAAATACTTTTAATTATTTACTCCAGCCAGTTGTGGCCCTAGAATAAAATTTCATGAAGAAATGCCAGCTTATTACCATTCAAATAAAAGTTACGAAAAAAAATTCTTTCTTTTTATTATAATTCGGGGTAATATCAATTCAGAAAAGGGGTGGAGGGGTGAACGGGCTAAAAGTGTTGGCTGAATAAAAGAAAATGATGCCAATATTGGCCTACTTTTAGGCAAAATGGAATAAATATTAAATTTTAATTAAATTTAATTAAAAAGGTTGATTGTATAAATTTTGTGCCATATTGTTGTCATTAAATAGAAATAATTAAAATAGAAATAAAAAAGAAGATATTTTCATTAAAAAAAAAAGAAAAAAAAAATTAAATCATAAAAATATGAAGCATATTTTCAGGGGTTATAAAAATATTTTGTTGAAATTTATTATGTATATGCCATAGGAAAGATTTGCTAACTACAAGGTATAATTCACCAACGTACAGCTCAAATGAATCAAGCCAGACACTTTAATTTAAGACTATTGGTGCCCATCATAGAGCGTTCGTTCATAGAGTTTCATTTCCGGAATTATTGCCCGGTTAATAAGGTAAAAATGTTAAAAACAATGAAATCATAAACAGTAAATTTTTAGAACTTATAGCAATCGCAATCACTTCAAGTATCGACAAGTTTGTATTCTTTCTCGAGTAATATTTCTGTGCTACGAACAAGGGCTGATTAAAGGGTTGTAATGGCTACTAATATTACGAAAGCTTTCTCTGTACATTGAAATGCTGTTCAGTTTTAGTATAGGGGGTTAATTAACTCATTATTCTCTACATAATTAAGGTCTTTACAATTGCCGTAATGGGTAGGACCTAGTTTTCTGGAATGGTGGTGGAATTCTGGGCAGAACATGGGATCTCTTTTCTTTTTAAGGGTGTAAAGCAGTCGAAGTTGCCGGGTCTAGAATGACTTGTTAGAAACGAGAGCTCGTAGTTCAACTCTTGTCCTAGACATCTGGAACGAAATGAAATATGAAAAAAAAAAATTTAATTTTTGGCGTGTTCCTTCCCATCAGTCTTCAGGCAAAAACTCTAGGAATAAATGAAATTGCCATGAAAAGCTTTCTCAAATATCTGTCATTCGTAGTCCTCTCTAAACTGTCCATTCCGCAACTCATGGATACAATTAAGGTACTCTTTTGTCTGTATTTTCTATATACTTAGCAACCACCAAAAGCTGCCGTCATTAATTAAAAATCACGCGAGGAGATCTCAATCAAAACTCTCTTAAGGAGCTCTGTGTAGCTCCGTTACATTTTTTAAATTGTAAAAGTTTTTACTTAATTTTATTGTATTTTACTTTCCTGGTTTGGTTTCAATTTCTCAAATGAACAATTTGTTAAAAAATATTGAAATGAACAGCAATTGTGGTAACCAGGATAATAAAAATAACACCAGTGGGAAGCACAATACTAGCATGGAAGTGAACCACAGAGCTAAATAATTCAATTGTCCTTATATTTCTCTATATGGTCACATATTTGATAAAAAAAAAATATACTGAAGCAAAATCAATGATATCGTATGCAGTAACATCAAGGACAATACCAAGATTTTCACAAAACTTTTTTATGATCACAAATAAAAATGTTTAAAATCTTTTTTTAGTATTTGAAAATAATGAAAGTATTTCAAAAGGCACTTAGTTTTTGTACTCCATTTGGATTTAAATGAATAGTTTTTAATTACTAGATTTTTATTTTCTCATATACTGCTGTCATCCATTAAAATCTTTTATTTTAAAATCTTTTACTTCATTACTTCAATTATATCACATCACTTTTACTGCATTTTTATAGTTTCTTACTGACATTTTGTTGGCATCATAACGATTCATGACAAGGACACCACAGCTCTATAGTTTTAATGCAAGACTTCCTTTCAGTTGTATAACAGTCATAAGAGCTAACATATTTACTCACTTGAACTATAAATAAATCGTAAAAATGAAAATTTTAATTAAAAACAATAAACGACAGCTTTATTGCTATTTATCGATAACATAAAATCTTTTGTTTCATATGAATTGCTAAATAATATTTTTAGTTTTTAATGACATTAAATCGTTTAATAATTGAGATTTAGAAAATAATTAAAAATTTAAATAAATAAAAATGACTTATTTGATAAATTTTAGATTTAGAAAATAATTTATAAAAACGATTTTCTTCCATAAAATCGAGCTGTAAATACGTTATCGATAGCCGATAATTTTTCATAAAGTTAATTAATGAACCAATAATTTCACAAAACTTTTCAATGCATAATAAAACTATGTAAGTTCAATAGAGTTTTTTCTTAAAAATTATCGATAACACAAAATTTTTCCCATAAAATATTTGATAATGAAAATTTCTTTTATTGATAACAGAGATTTTATCTTATAGAAAATTATCAGTATTATCAGGAGAATTTTTCAATAAAATTTTTAATAATAGGGAGTTTTTGTTATTATAAAAGTTATCGATAACATGAATTATTAAAAAATATCGATTATAGGGAAAAATCGACAAGACAGAAAATTGACGATTAAATTGAATTCTTTTTTTTTTATAAAATTATCGTAAACAAACGGTTTTTTTTCTTTTTCTTAAAAAATTGTAGATTACAGAGGTTTGCTTCCATATTGTTTTCCATCGGGCCTTTCATTAAGCGTTTCCTCTCTCTTAAATTTAACCGTTTGACTGCTACGCGGCGCATTTGCGCTGCGAATTTTAGTGTAAAAATTTAGTCAAAAAGCAAAAATAAAATTAAAAGACGAAATACAGGGTCTTCTCTTTATACATAGGTTATTAGAATTTTGTAGATTTTTTTATTATAATAATTAATTGTAGTTTTCGAGCAGTTTTCGAACGTTCTCACCAGAATCGCTTAGCAGTCAAACGGTTAAATAAAACAACGTATGTATATGATGCGTAATGTGTATCAGTCGTCAAAATCTAGTAGGTAGTGTGTTGGCATATTAAACGAAAGCCAGTCATTCAAACCCCAGCTGTGTGAAATACTCTCTGACAATACTGACTGGACCTTATAAGTGCGACTTTAAATTAAAAAAAATTTAGAATCCATACCACATAGTGACTATTTCGATATGCTTAGGATGCTCTTGGATCTCATAAGGATTGGTATCAATAATTTTGTTTCTTCACGTACCCATTCATACAGAAATGGGTCTCATCATTGACGATAGTTCTTCGAGCACTCTTTCATTGAACACGTACTGCTTTAGTTTAATATTAGCTGATCTCCTTCCTATCTCCAAATTTGTAATTATTTTTGAACAACAATTTTTATTTGCATCAGATAAAGTTTTTCTTTTGTTTGTTCAATTGCCTATACTGCTTATGGCCTATAATTTTTAACTTTTTATTTGAAATTAAAAATTTCCATTTTTCATGTGGCATGTAATTTAAGATCCATTGAAATTGCCACGTTCATTGTGGCAACTATTCATACAAACATGTAGTACAGCCAGTACCAAGTATTATTCTAATATTTTTTAATTCATTTTTTTTCTTGTTTTTTTTTTTTGATGCAATTGCGTTAAGCCAATTTATTTTGCAACAAAATGTTGTACAGTATCTATTTAAATTTAGTTGTTGTTGTTGTTATTATTATTATTGTTATTCGCATTTGCAGCAAAACAAAATGAAAATTTTGTAAATTCAACTAGAAGTTGTCACCAAAAAACAAAAAAAAAGCGATGCAACAGTATTGTGAATAACATGATTGTGTATGTTTGTGTGTGTATATTTGTCATTTAGTTTATATGTATTAGTTTGATAATATTTGTATGTGTGTAGTACATAAGCGGGTGTATATACATGAGTGCGTGTATATATGTGTGTGTGTGTGCCAGGACATTGTTTATGCAAAATATTATTGTCTAAACAAATGCACAGCACGCTTTGACTTTAGTTGATTACCCCAGCAACAATAACAAATTATAAAAACAACAACAACAATAATAATACCAACAATACAATACAATACAATAAAAAAATAAAATAAATAGAAGAACTATAAAAATGTAAATTACTAGTCCTGCGGCGATTGTAAAGTTGTGTTATTGTTGTAATAAAACTGCGAGTATTGGTTATGGTTGACCCCTTTGCCTGTGTATGCAAATGAATAGGTATTATGGGAGGAATTCTAGAAAGAAATTTTTAATAAAATTTTAAAATAAATTTTTTTCAAATGCTGATGATATAAAGCAACTACATCTGGTATATCGGGTCTGTGGTTATAGTAAAAATTTTTAGATCAAAATATTATGCAACTAGCCTGAGATATGGATCTACTTTTTAAGACACAAATTCAAATCTACACTAGCTTATCGATCTAAATTTGATAGATTTATTCCGTCATCCGGTACTTATAGTTTTCTCAACTAAATCAAGCATAGGATCACTCCTGCCAACGGGTGCTAGGCAATTGAGTAGCAGAGACCTCTCTCGTACAATGACACTTATACTCTACAAGTCGCTTATTCTTCCCGTGTTTTTTATGGTGCAGAAGCAAGAAAACTATTAAGCACCGACACATCGGCCTTGAGAGTATTTGTTAGAAACGATCAATGTAAGATTTTCACATCCGATCCAATAAATAACTGTATGAACTCTTCAACGATGTGGTGGTTGTGCAGCGGATTAACGTCCAACGGTTGCGTTGGCTCATATTGTTCGCATGTTAGATAAAGTTCCGGTAAGATGGGCGTTTGATGTGGAGATTAGCGGAAGTTGGCCAGCCAAATCTTTGAACTCTGTAGTGTATTGTTGTTCGTTGAAGAATGATTCAATAAATATCGGCAATATCGGGACTTCCAGGAGCATTGCATCTTGAGGGCAAGGACTAGTAAGTTGAACAGGGGCATCACTTCTTTCTACTTGTTTTATGTTAATATGAGTTAACCGGGGACCAGTGGAGAGGAGAAGCTTAAAGATTTGGTACAAGGTTTCTTCAATGGCCTTAGAAAATTGGTATTTGCTAAAGTATCTGACAGTAAGAGTTTCATTTGACATTAGCTGGCTTGTGAGATGAGTTTGTTTCTTTCCTTCTATTTGCCTTCCTTTTTACTTTCGCTTTCACTTTTAGATCAACTATCCCTTATTTTTTCTATTTCTTTCCACAATGAACCATTTCTGGCTCCCGGGTGGAGCTGATTCATCTACCTTTTTTACATAATCTAGCCTAACATATATTATAAAGAAATATTGAAATGACTTCTTTGGCCTCAAAGGTTTTTCATTTCTTCAACGATCTGGCCCTATCTACACTACATTACGTACGCGTGACTTGAAAAACCACATCTTAAGCAAATTTGTTTCACTTTTCTAAAGCCACTTCAATTTGTTTTGCTCTATTTGCTGCTGTTAGCATACCTTCCCTTACACAATAAATTCTACTTAGAAAATAACAAACTTTTCGCTAAAAAAACCATGTTTTTATGCCTTTTCAATAATAACAGGCCGATTCATTTCACAATAAGAAATATGGCGAAAAGCTATTGTCATACTATTTACCACACTCGTGTGATTCACCAGCATTTGTGGACCGCCAAACTAAGAGAAACTAAAGTGGAAAAGTTTTCTGTTAATGTGTGACAGATATTGTGTGTGTTTGGAAAACTTTTTAAGATTTATTAAAGCCGATAATAGTTTTTAAACAATGACATGCAAACAGGGATTGGCTTGTAAAAAGATTATCTTCTCAAAAGGAATAGTTTTCTTGGAATATTCAAAGAAAACTTGCTTACAAAGGGAAGATTAGAACAAAGCTTTTGTTTAAAATGATTTTATTGGCTTGGAATTCCATGAAATATTTGAAGAAATCGTAACAATGCAGGCTAAAACAATGTATTTGTTGAAGAAAATTATAACTCGTGGATATCACATGGCATACAGTATTCCTTTATACTTTACTCACACAACGAATGTTTTAAAAACTAATTTTTTACTTTGCTTGGTGGGAAAAAAAATGTTCGAACGAGGCGTATAAGTGTATATCGTGTTACCCACTCTTTTAGAAGAAGGACCTTTCTGTGACAACTGGTAGGTCACGAAAAGTTAATGGAACCGGAACCGATGTGTCCGGTCCAAGAGCAAAACTTTCGAAAACCACGTGGAAACAAAGCTAAATCAGCTGAAGCAAGGCAATCGGGTCACTTCGCACTGGATTCTATGTCATTTGGAAATTCACAGCAATGAGCAGGTAAATGACAGACTCAAAATCACAGACTTTTCTCAAGTCAAACGGTTTTGCGACATTCTAAACGTTTGTTCGATAAATAAAAGAAACTTGGATATTTGAATGCAGTAGCCTAAGGATACTAACTTGTCTTTCGACACAAGGAACAAATGTTCAAAACGAGATCGCTTAAAACCTTATACTTAGAGCTAACTGAAGTGATAGGTATTTCAAGAAGTTCTGTACATTACAGGTTGACCTACAATTTGGGCATTACAAAGATGGACGCGATGTTTGTTTCAAATAGAATGAAAACTGTGTCGTAAAGGATTTTTATACAGTGTTGGGCGATATTTCTTCTCAACATAACCAACTTTAAGCATAATTCTGGATGCGAAACTTAGAACTAAAACTGAGGGTTGAACAGCACAAAAGACTGTATTAAGAGAATAAAGAAAGGGCAATTCCATCTTCTGGCCAGGTTCTGGCATCTGTTGTGGAAAAGTGTGATATAATTTTATTAATTTGCCTGACTTTGCAAAAGGAAAACAAACCAGCATTTTACACACATTGCTAACTTAAAGAATAATTAAGCAAACATTTAGTCAAAAGGAAAGTGTACTTTTATTCATAAAATGCATTCATTTATGTCATTTTAATTTCTGTAAAAAATCACTACAATAGCATTACTTTAAAATGAGTGGATTACCCTTCAATTTTATATGTTCCTTTGGTACTCAAAATGTTAATAAAACATTGCTTGCTCCTGCTTACTTTTGCTTTTACGCTCTCACTTATGTTAGGACTTTGAGTGATTATAGGATTTGTCTACCTACCCTAAGAGGAGAAAATTTTATTATTGGTTAACAGAAAAGTTTTTTCATTGTATGTAAAAGCAAAAAGAGTGAAGTCTCTCATTTTCTGTTAAGCACAAGGGTAAGAGCAGTTGTATTCAAGTTCTATGGACCATATTATTATTTAATGCCGGTATTATGGTGAAATTGGTATGTTATTTTTAAATTAGAATGTAATACGATGTTCTTAAAAATGTTTTCTATTCCATCTACTGTTCCAAAGACTGGTTTAAAAAATGTGAAAAAATTTATTTAAAAAGTTATCAAAATATTAGTTTTGTTTTTGTTTTGTATTGTTTAACTACTTACTCGTACTCCTTTACTAATATTCAGAGCATTTGCATTGTTTGTTTACATTGCAATGAAGTGAGTGAATTTTGTTTTTATAATAACTGAATACCGTTGTTATTTTGGTTTCTTATAGGAGTATTGTTTAACATGCACACTCACACATCTAAAGTAAGTACTTACGGACTATTTATTGGGTATTGATGGTGAAAATATTCATCGTTTGTTTACACTGTAAAGAAATAAGTGTTTTATTTTTGTGTAGAACAACAACAGACTTCTGTTGTCTGCCAGCAGTTAGAATCCTATTGTCTGTGAGAAGTCAGACTCTTGTTGTCTGTTAGCAGTCTGTTGTTGTTTTGTGTTTTTATGGAAGTAAACTGTATAGAGAATAATTTACGTGGAGTGCTTTCTCTCTCATGTACTGTTTGTTAAAGGAGTAGGAATAGTTGTGTGTGAAATACTCTTTTCGTAAAACAGACTTCTGTTATATGTTTTGGTACATTTCTCCTTCATTGTATTTAGAGAGCCCCTTCGCTATAAATCTAACATATTTTTTTGCTTCCTAATAATGGGTAAATTTTGTTTTTGTGCACAAAACAACAGACTGCTGTTACTATTTCGGTTTATTACATGGGTAATCTGTATAAAGAGTCATTTGAACAGAGTGTTTTCTCTGCCTTTTTAAACTGTTTGATTAATGAGTAAGTATAGTTTATTAGTACATATAAAACCCAGTTAAGCAATACTAAACTTGCTTATAAAACTCTAATAAGTATGTATATGTGGAATATAAATTCAACATGTTTCTTTTTACATTACAGGCTATATAATGGACTTTGTCACTTTTGTGTTGTATAATAACAGACTGCTGTTGTCCTTTCGAGCTATTCCAGGAGTGAATTGGATGAAGAATACTATGTAAAGAGTAAGTACATGTTGTTCTATATTTAAGAAACCGAATACTGTTGTTATTTCTAGCTATTATTTGAATATTTTTTATTTACTCTCACTCTTTAATTACTACACAACGTGTTTATAATGTAAATTTCCAACTCTTGTTTATTTTGCCAAAAAGTCACTGAATTATTGTGCTGTTTCTATAAGACCAATGGTTTCAGACGAGTGGTTTTGTTGGTGTTTTCCATAGACACAGACGTTCTTCTGGAACAATTCGTCTTAGAGAAACAATACATATGTTTTTGTGTGGTTGAATAACAGCCCGCTGTGTTGTGTTGGGCTATTATCTGTTTATTGCTAATTTACTTATACACTCGTACACATAACAATTATTTACAGAATATTTACAAAGACAATTTTATACTTCTTTACATTGCAAATGAGTGAATTTTATTTCTGCATTGAATAATAGCAGACTACTGTTACTGCTCCACGCTATTAGTTGAGTGAACGAGTTAGTGATACATCGATGGCAAGGATTACTTTCTCTCCTTCTCTCTTTTGCTGTTTATTAAAAGAGAAGGAACAGTTGTGTTTAAATTTAACACATACTGTTTTATAAACAGTGTTGGAATACAGGATTTGTGGTGAATAGGGTGTGTTTAACTTAAATTAGAGACTGATTTCTTAGCATTTGTGGGAATTGTGGTAAAATATTATTTGTTTTGATAATTTCTTTATGTTATGGGGTTCAAATATAAAATTTCAGATATTTTTGGTTTGATTTTGAATAAAGTAATCAAACTTTTGAAAAACTTGTCTTATAAGAATTTGTAGAATTGTTTTTAACTTCAATTGCCTATAATTGATTTAGAAGGCGGCATAAATGTAGGTGATGGGAAGTCTTGATTTTGTTTTGACCATTTGAGTAAATGATAGAACAGAAATTAGGCGAGTGCTTCAAAACGTTACCACTTGAAACAATAAAAAACGATAAATTGTTTCTCCTTGCATATCAAAACGACATTAGTTCCTAATGAGACACTGAGACCTGACATGGTTAGACAACACATGAAATCCCTTCGTTAAAATCTGGTTTGCTATGCTTGTTTAGCACCTACAAGTGTGGGTGACTAAAAACTACATCAAGCCCAACAATTCAGAGTGAGTAAAGCCGCCAATTTTGTCAATAAATGATGGATCGTTAACAAATTGTAGGCAACAATGCAGATTCTATTTGAACAATATAAGTTCCTGATGTAGCTGGAGAGTATATACGATATTCCAAACATACTCTAAAATATGGCATCGGTTGTTGCAATTTTGAATTTTATTGCTGTAAAAGCAACAACTATAGTGTTTAAGATTTTATTTCTTCATGCCAAAACATGAAAAACATGTGGTTTTATCTAAAAATTTTGTGCATTGTCATGCAAATGGTCATTTTGCAGTCTCAACCATTGTAACCCAGTCACAGTCTGTTGTCTCGATTAATTCTCTGTTTTGCTAACTCAAAACTTTTGTGTGTCTTATCTCGGTTTGGCTTATTTTGATATTTATCTGTGCTTTTGTGGTCTTGTACGTTTTCTCGTTGCGATATCTGTGTGTTATTTGTGTGTAGTTTTTAATGCTTGTGCTTATTATAGATTTTGCAACCACTTCCCGTTTATCTATTGGCCGGTTGTCTACCTCTCTCTCAATCTCTCTCTCTGTTTGCCTATTAACTACAGTGTTTTTTTTTTTGGCAATTTCTCTCTGTTTAACTATCCGCTAGACTTCCTAGTTATCTGGCATTCATGTTGTCTGATAAATAACACAAGGCCTTCCTGTTTTACCAATGTCTTGTACTAGCCAACCACATGCCTTTTTCTAATTTATAATGCTTGTTCAAGGTATTCTGTATTAGAGTGTGCAATTGTTTAGTAATTATTATGCATTATTAATACGGTTTTAATGCATTATTTTGTTTACTTGACTTGTAAATAAATGAACCACATGAGGGCAATTTAAAATCAAACACTCAATAATTAATTGCTTGTGGCGACAGTCCACTAAAGTGTAGACTAATAACGGCATGAGCGCCTGTTACTGGTTGGTACCTTCATGAGTTGACAGAAAACAAAACATAAAAGATGGGACATCTGGCAACAAAGACACAACAAAAGCAAATTCTGCCGGGCAATATGCTACAAATAGAGAAAAAAACATTAAATCTTCTCATGATCAATATTTTAATGACGTGTGTGTGCCATGATTTACAAATTGAGTGTGCAGTTCTTTACTTAAAATATGGAAATGAATTGTAGAGCGTGTGATAATGATAATGATGATGGTTTGGTTGATTGTTTGTTTGTTTGTTTGATTTGGTGTGAATCTTTCCACTGAAACACAAAAATTAATCCCCAGGGAGGACTCGCACATCGCTTATATATTCTGTTATACTTAATTGGGTTTTTAAATTAAAATAGTCATTGGGATTTGGTTTTTTCTCCTTTTTCTTCTTCTTGTTTCATGCTGTATTATTGATTGATAATTATTTCGTTTTTGTTTTTAAACGCAATTATTTGATAAAAAAAAAAATATTAAAAAAACATGACAAGATCAAATAACGAAATTCAGTTGAATTTCAACAGTTTTGATGGAAAGTGTTACAGTTCAGTGACTAAAAAGATCATCATTCATCTTGGAAAACAAAAAATTCGGGTTTTTTAAATAATTTCGGAGAAAATTGATAAATTAAAACAAAAAATAGAACACACACAGAATTAAAGTTTAAGCCTTAATAAATACCCACAACTCCAGGCAACAAGTGTTTATTTCAAGCGCACACTCTCAGTGCTAAACACTTATCGTGTGATGGATTTCTTTGCGGATGGTGGTTTTCAACAGTTATTTTGTGATTTAAATGAACAAATCGAACAGGATTATCACTCTTGTTCATATCACACCGTCAACGACAAATCCATTTCCTATGGCCAGGAACAGGGAATATACAACACCAACCTAACTGAACATCAACAACTAGCGTACAGCCCTCCTGAAATAATGGATTTAAATGAGAAACAATTGCAAAACAGTTTGGATTACTTACTTAACAACAGCTCGGATTTTTTGGAAGACAACGATTTAACCTTCACCTCCAGCATTAATCAAGAACTATCCGATTGGGAATATAAATTCCTGGACAATTACATTGAAATACCAGAACTGGTAGACTTTCTGCCGGAGAAAACCCCCTTATGTACAGACAACTGCAATCATTTCCTACAAGAAAGTGCTGAAAAACTTAAATTACTGCCTTCCCCTCCAAATTCTCCCTTGCAAGCAGAGAAATCATATCCCTGCACATTTGGTGAATGCCGTAAAATATATGCCAAGCCTGCACATTTAAAAGCCCATCTTAGACGCCATTTGGGTGAGAAGCCCTATGTATGTAATTGGCCAAATTGTTCTTGGCGATTCTCACGTTCAGATGAATTGGCCCGTCATAGACGTTCCCATTCGGGTATCAAGCCATACAAATGTGATTACTGTAGTAAATGTTTTGCCCGTTCCGATCATTTAACGAAACATCGTAAGGTCCATGAACGGCGTTTATTGGCTGCCAGTAGGGCTGGCAAAACTTTAGTGAATGGTGAACTACCAGATTCAGTGTTGACTGTAAGGCCGGGTAGAAAGAGGAAAAATCAATTGTGACTCTAAAAGGAAAAAAAAATTTAATTTAAGTTAAAATTGTAGGAAAATTGTATTTAAAAATGTAATCGTAATGTAATCATAGATTAAATTTTGTTGTAAAACTGCTGGTCTCAGGAAGGCGGCTTAGATTGTAAATTTTAGTTTATGCTTGTAAAATAAGATTAAAAACTACTTTATTGTTTAAATTATAATTGTTTTCTTATTTAAAAAAAGTTATTAAAACCAGAATATTTCCCTTTATGAACCGTGTGAACCATCCATCAGTTAGTGGCCTCCAGCTTTCGCGATGTGTTGTTAACTCTTCCAGCTCTTCGATGTTGTCTAAGTTTTGTTCTATGCCGGCCAATATCGAATTTAATTATTTTTGGTCGCTCTTCTTATCTGCTATACCAGGGTATGAGAACGTATTCATGTCACCTGGTACGGGTTTAGGCGAAAATTTTGCAGAATATTTTAAAAATTTCACTATTCATCAGTAGAGTCCAGGGATTTTAGTCAGTTGCTTGATTTGAAGGATCCTATAACATTATTTTTATTGTTGTTGTACATCAACAAGCATACTATTTGCTGTCTTACTTCAATCAATGTGGTATATCGCTACAAAGTTTCTCTCAATCCTATTGCTTTGCCAAACTTTAGAATTTCGATCGGTGTTTTGTAAAGATAACTCTTTGTCTTGTATGTAAAATACACCCAGGTGTTCTCTTTCATTTTTGTTCTTCAAATATGTATTCTTTCAGTATGTTACAGAATCTTCCATCATCTGACAGAATCTACGGCTTGAAGAATACCATTTTAAAGCAGTGTTGTCTGAATGCTCCGTCAAAAGGCCAATAAATATCTTCACGTTGCTTCTGGATAGTGTAATGCATGGCTCCAATCTCTTATTGTAATTACCCAGCAAAAGTTTAGATTGCCTTAAACTTTTTTGGCCTATCCATGTTCCCATTCGAAGAGTATACCCTTTCAAACAGCGCTTTCCATTCCTCAAAGTGGTTCTCGTCCTATCAGTGACGTGAAAGCTCCCCTATGCTCAGGGTTGTCTGGATTAAATTCCACATGATTTGGGATCCAATAGAAAGAGACCCTATTTGTCCTGTCTAGATGATACAGTCTACGCAGGCAGTTTCATAATATTTTCGTCAGATAGCATTACTATGTCCCGTCTTTTGTATTTCCTGTCCCAGCTAAAATTGAGCATATTAATCGACTGTGTAGACTTCAGTTTGGCAGATATTCACGAATTTTCTCATGGCTTCAGAATATTTCATTAGGAACCGAACATCCTGTCATAATAGATTAGCCTTTGACTTGCTTTACAGGATAAGGCATAGTTAAGTAACTCTGGCTTATGCCTGATATAACGTTTCAGACACAGATGCTGTCTGATTGAACAGTTTCGGGTAACAAAAAAGAGAATCGTTTCTGCACTTTCTGCGTGAATATCCGACTCACAGAAAAGGTTTTATCGGAAATTCGATACTGAATCGAATCTGAATAAGTTCCTGATTAGGTCCTTATTTTCTGTCTGAAGACAATCTTTACATCACTTTCTGTGTGACTGACCGATTCTTTGGTAAACAACAGCACTTCGGTGCTAATAATTTTCATAGACAAGGTTTTAGCGGAAATTCGACACTGAATCGCATCTGAATAAGTTCCTGATTAGGTCCTTAGGAGATCAGATAAGAAATATATGAGTTTGTATTGGAAAGGTGGAAACCCAACCAAGCGTTGAAAGGAGTTTGTTTGAAGAAAGTAATCGTAATCGTAAACCTGCGTGGCCATTCTTCTAGATTAGGTTAGCGGGTAGCTTTGCGTTCACAGGCAAGTTACCTCGGTGGCCATATGGCCAATTTTGTTACCCAGTATGAGTTATTACACAACTGAAGGAGCCTAAGCCTGTACACAACACGTAAACTTTTTTTTCGAAGTACAAAATCTATTCTGTTGCTCGCTCTAATCATTATTAACCTCAATTATGTAAAAGCGTCAGTTATAAACTCTCTCTCACTCTCTCTCTCTTTCTCTCTGTCTGCCAGTTACAGTTAATCGCACTGCTCCATGCATTTGTTTATTTTCTGTAATTTTTTTTTACGAATCATTCAATCAATTTCATCTTTACTTGGAGAACGTTTGGTTTTTGTCTCTCCCAACTTTAATTAAAACATTCACAGCCAATAATCGTATAGCGCGCGCGTGTGTGTGTGTTTACTTTTGGTAGAGAATGAATTTATAGTTTAAAGTTCTTTTTCTATTTATTTTTGTTTGATTCTTTTTTCTCTTTGTTTTTGTTGTTTTTAATTTTTAATAAATTTTTATCTGACTGGCTGTGTTATCAGTGTGGTGACAGTCAACTGCTGACACAGTGTGGATAAAACCTACAAAAAATTATTAAAAAACAACAGATGAGAAATAAAAAAAAAACAAAATAGAAAAAGAAACGAGAGAGAAGATTGTTAAACAATAACAACAACAACAAATAGAGTAACACCAACAGATATGTACGTTTGTAAAAGTAAAATAAATCTTTATTCATACAGATGTAAATTTAACCAATGGACAGACAGACACATAGCCATACATACATTCACACTAGTGATGGCAAAAAGGTACATTTTTTAAATTGTATTTTACAAAGTACTCAGTCTATATGGACAAGATATTGTTTTTAATTAAATTATTAAACGAAAAACCTTTGTAAGAAAAATACTTCGTAGAATTCTGAAACTTGTTGGATCATCCTAAAAGAGATCACACCTAAATTCTCATAAAATTGATTCAAAAATTTAATCATTAAAACAAAATTGTAGTCCTGTAAGGATTTCTGTACCAATGTACGAAGTTCTTCGTAGACAGGATTTCATCGATACGTGCTGCATTTCCATTTTATATTTAGAAATCGAATGTATCCTGTTGTTACACGAGTAACGATGAATATATTCGGTCAGACACACTTGAGCTACTGAGAACTTATCTCATCGGTCGTTAGGGTTCCAAATAGGATGGCCTATGATATACCAAACATACTGAGCTTAGAACATTCCATTGGATGGACAGTGAAGAGCTTTTATTTTTCAAATTTTCCGCTCTGGCGGGATCTTACAGATGGTCAGAGATATCTTCGAGTCACAACTTTCAATAATCTTCAGAGTATGCTTACGTTTATATCATGTGCCTTCAGACTGAACAGCTTACAAGATTCAAATTAACGCCTTAAGACAACTGGATATTAATCCTATAGATACAGGCTTGTCGAATCTATTTTGAACATCCCGCCTTTGTTTTGGAAATTCAGGAAACATCCAGATGCCGTCTTGAATACATAGACGTTGACGGTAACAATATAGCTGAGGCACTTGCAAAGGCTTGTACACCGATTATTCAATCGAATTCACAAGAGATTGGCATCTCTGCATAATAGCAAGCAGGAAGCAAATAATCAATCCCATAAAATTATACTAGTCTAGAAACTAAACGAAACTGGCTCTCTATTGGTATAAATATAATAAAATTTTCTTAAAACCTAACCAGAGAGTCTATCCCAGGAACCTGTTGGCAGTCATTATGGTACACTGGTCGCTGGGTACACACGTCTGGAGGCGGGAAATGTCTCCCAACAGCTTCTGCAGCAGGTGTAATGACAAGAACAGACATCTTCACTGTCATTCTCAGAGCCAAGAAATCTAGGATATTTATTGAAAGAATACTTTAGTAAAAATGGATGTCAGGATGTCTATCAGAAGTTACAGTTGATTGACGAAATAGGTACTAAAGACCTTGCTTACAAAGGGACCTCAAAAAGCCTAAGAAAACTATGCTTTTTGAGGTGATATTTGGTGCAATACCTTTAGTCTACTATCTTGAGTTCATTGACTATGTTACCCATCCAATTACATTTGTCGCACAACGCTTGAGTTATCAAAATTATTCTTGGTGACGTATTTGGTTGATCGAATACTGATCGCTTTTACAGGGAGTGATTACGTCCAGTGATGATTTTTGTATATTTTCCTTTGCAGAATCAGTGTCCACGTAGCGAGGCCTATCAATTGTATCCTATTCTTGTCCTTGAAACCCGGTTTTTTGTTTAGTGACGCTAATGAAAACATTTTTGACGGCTGACATTACCAGCTAGTGAGTGTAGTTTGGCCGTAATAATATGATCAGAATATTTTCTCTAATCTAATACGGATGGGTTTGCTTGTTTCATTAATAAAATGCCAAAGCCACTTAAACTGTGCAGATTACTTGCACATTTTCCTCTTCTATAACCTCCTCCTGTGCCTTTGACTAGATTCTTCCATCTCTGTTTAATGAAATATTTTCATTTGATTTGTTTTTATTTTTATTTTTATTTTCTGTACATGTTTTCTTTATTTTCGAATGTGTGAATGTGTGAGAGAGTATCCATTGAGCATTGTTGTTACTATTTCCATATCCCATAACGAATTTATTTGTTACAAAAATTTCTTTTATTTGTTCAATATTTATTTCTGTGCGAATATTTGAATGTTTTTTACATTTTTTTTTTATTTTTTATTCTTTCATCATCAGTATGTTTTGAGTGCCAGTAGTTTTGATAAAATGAACAGCAATCTGTAGGTGATATTCTCTTAGGATTTTCCATTCAATTGGAGAATGAAGACAACAAGCGTTATGAATATTTCATGCAATTGTTAAAAAAAATAATAAAAATATGAAATTTATTTAAAAGTTTCAGATTTTTGTTGTTGTTGTTATGAGAGAATACTTCATTCAATAAAGAATTCAATAAGAAATACTTTCAAAGTTGCCGTAGTCTGGTAGGTAGTCTGTTGGCTTAATAGACTTGAGATCAGGGTTTAAACCCCAGTTACGACATCTTGAACAAATCGAAATCTGAAGAATATTTCTGTGGCAACTTGCAGTCAAAAAAAATTTCGTTTAAAATTTTCAAAAATGTGTCGTTCGGAGGCAACTTTTAAAGTGGAGGTCCCGATACTCGGATAAAATTAATACATACAACATATGTATGTGATGTGAGAAGATAGTTTGCAATACTGACTAAAGGGTGGCGACTTCCTCTCGGCAGTAGCAGTAGAAGTAAATAAAATTGCCATGAAAAGTTTCTCAAAAATCTATAGTTTGGAATCGACGTTTAAACTTTAAAATTTAAAATTAATACACATAACATAGGTGGTGTGAGAAGCTAAGTTGTGATCTTGACTAAAGGGTGGCGACTTTCTCCCAGCAGTCTTCTGGCAAAAACTCTGAGAATAAAATAAAATTGGCATGAAAATTTTCTCAAGTAGGCCTCGCCACACACAACATGAATGCTTTTGGAAGCTAGGTTGTTGTAATCTTAACTAAAGGGTTGCTTTAAAATGTATACTTTTCCAGGTAACTATCACGATTTCATAGAGAAATACCACATTGTTACCCCTGGTAGTAGTTTTAGGTTAAAGGGATAAAATTTTCTTCAACTTCAACTGCAGAACAGAAGTCTGGGGTACTTCTGCTGCAAGGGCACTGGGTCATTTATATGTATTGCTGGATAGATACTATGAAACATTCTTT
This sequence comes from Sarcophaga carnaria, assembly GCA_958299815.1. Classification (NCBI taxonomy): domain Eukaryota; kingdom Metazoa; phylum Arthropoda; class Insecta; order Diptera; family Sarcophagidae; genus Sarcophaga; species Sarcophaga carnaria. The sequence continues at coordinate 3,253,615 of OY283149.1, forward strand.
GAAGAAAACTTAAATGTTCAGGGTATTTAACTACAGTTTTCATTACAATTTTCCAAACATTTTCTTTTTTCTCATTTCTTTTGTTTTCTGTAACATTTTTTCTTGTACTTTTTTTTGTTAAACATTTCTTGTTGTGTTCTTGCCACACATAATGTCCTTAATTTAGTCAGGTTACTATAGAAAGTCTTCAAACAAAAGACCTCTTGACCCAAATAACATAAATAAGCCACCTTTTGTTGACTTAAGTATGCCACAACAAGCACTTTTGGTGGCTTTAGGTAAGGAACAGGCAAACTTTGTGAAAATAAAACATTTCAATTCAATTTTAAATTAAAACAATTATTGTTTTTAATCTGATTTTCTTTTTTCTTTTCCATTTCTAATCCATTTGCCCACAGAAACGGAAAAACCATTTTATAGCCTAGCCTGTCATGTTGTCAGAGTCCTCAGCAGCCACTTGTGTTTTTCTCTTTCTTTTTTTTGTTAATTTTTATTTGAAAATAAATCCATTAGTCCTCATTCTAGTTGGTCAATCCATCTAAAGCTCTTCATTCACATTTATATGACGTCTGTCCATCTAATGGTCCTCCACCCTTAACCGCGAATAGTTTGTCTGACCACAAAATGTTGTGTGCGATGATTCCGCATCATCCTCTTCTGTTGATAATTGTTTCAATGACATTTTCAACAATTAAATCAATAAAAAATTTTTTGACAGAATTTGTAAAAGCCATTTACCACCCCCACGCCCCCCACTAAGCGTGCCATTGCAATTGTGGTCTGAGAGATTTAGAATTTGAATTTGGAATTTGGAATTGGAGGAAATGTTTTTATTTGCGTTTTTAGAAAAACATGATGTTTTATGAGTTTAAGTAGAAAATGTTGTTTGTGTGTGCTGTGGGGTTTAGGATAAAAGCGGAAAAACAAAGTTAAATGAGAATGAAAATTCCATTAAAGCTAGAAAGTGGAACAGAGACAAAAAAATAAAAAAAATACGGCTTAAGTGTTGTAGCGAGAAAAACTGTTTTAGCAACCCAAATCAGTTTAAAAACAAAACATGAAAACTTTTTTTATTTTATCGGCTTAGTGATGGACGGGAATACGCAAAGAAAATCATATCTGGAACACGGAAATCAGGAAGGTTTATTTATACCGGACCAGATCTATCCTGTGGATTATTTACCACATTTTTCATTTGGATCTGGTGGACGCCAGGAATAGCATGATTCAATTCAATGAGCAGCTTGTGCAGAATTTGTCATCTAACTTCAGTGAAGTTGAGGCAGTAACATCCAACGCGAAACCATTAATGGCATTGCGCTCTGATGCTGATGCCAAAAAAGTTAGGTCAGATAGTGCCAGAAAAGTATAAAGAACCTCAGTTTGGCAATTGTTTGTCTGAAATCAAATAGACCAGCCCATATAAACCAACAGCTGCTTTTTTTCCATTTGCGAAGGTTTTGAGGTCTCTCCTTCTTCCATCCCTGAAGGAAAATTGAAACTTAGTTGCTCACCAGCACTTATGGAAATTAACCCACACATTGCTTGGGGCCTCAGCAAAAGGGCACCATGTGAATCGGCTGTTATCGTTTCCCTGAACTGTCAATAGTTAACGATGCTAATACGAGAAATTATGAATTCAATCCTATCTAATGATAAGTAACTACGGTTGGGCAACTATCTCAGTAGCAGGATATATAATTTAGGGGTCAGAAATGGAAGTTTAGAAAACTTAAGATAGGCTTTCCACAGGATAGAATTCCGCTTCTAATACTGTTTAACTTCCAACGTTACTTTAACCACCTGGCAAACTTCATAGATGGTCGCATTAATATATAGTGATTCTATTCATCTCCTTGACAAGTAAAAGTACAATTGAATTTCGACATTGTTATTGGAAATCGGGCTATGCAAACTTCCGGTATCCCTTGATTTCAAGGGTTTTACCTCTAATAGCATTTCGTACTTCTCGAAACATGCAACCTCTTATCAAAAAAGGGTTACAAGATTGTTTACGTACAAGCCTATGGTAAGATCAGCCGTAAATTATGGAAATGCCTTCAGAGAGTCCTGAACAAAGTACTGGTTTCTGTGAATAAATGGGTTAATAATGGTGAATTCTGTGAATTATTATTCGATCCACTGCCAATATCAATTGATGGAATGCTCACAGTTCGAGAACATGCTGAAGACGTAGATGGCGCCGAATTATGATCAATGAACTTTGCGGAATTAATTACAGTTGGAACAGATGAGTTGCTCAAGGATGAAATTTCCTGTATTTATTTACATCACAAAAGGTAGGATCTTTGATCGTTGCTTTTCAAGTAATTTTAATGGCATGCCTTCATGCTCACTACCTCAAAAATTACATCCTATGGGTTAATCTCCCTCAGTAACATATTCGCTAAGATATCTACTGGTATCTACTTATTAAGCAACCAAGACCGAGTACACTCCACTTCAATCATAATTTCCAACGCCAAACGCCATAAAATCTAATTTCTGTTGGAAGCTCAATTGGCCAACTTTACTCTGTATCGAGTCCTAAACATGAGGTAGAGTCATGAGTTTGCCGATAGCATGAAGCAGGTCCCAATACAGATAAAAGGAACTCTTCTGTAACTCGGTATAGAATCAGTGGGATCGTACGTTTAAATGAACTAAGCTACGACGTATGCTGTTGCTTGAACGTAAATGTAGTTGGGATGTATTATTGTTCAAGGTACCTGACAAATGCATTAACTTTAGCTACAGCCTAATTGGGGTCTCCTGAACAATTAGGCGTCGCATGTATTTTTTTTATTTTTCGCGCGGTTTAAACTTTTCAAAAAGTCTTTTTAATCGTGTTTCTCCTTCATATTTAAAACACTTCTTAATCTGCCTTAAAGAGTAGATTTAAAAGTTTTCAATTGCCCTCTGATATTTTTTTTTTCGTTAACCAGGCATTGCCTGCTTATTTATCAGGTTGACATTTTATTTCTTTCTTTTTTTTCAAAGTTTTCTCTTCTGTTTTTCTATAATTTCAAAGAAAAACTTTTTATTTACCTTTTCAATTGCAAGCCTTATGTGTTAATTAAAAGAAAAACGAAAAACGCAGAACGAAAAAAGTTATTGTATTGTAATCAATTTGTAACAATCTATTCTCACGCTATACTCACTTCTTACTTCATGCAGCCACTTTTTATTCATTTAACAGCAAAAAGTTTTCACGTGTGTTTAAAGTTTCATTTGTTAGGTTCCGAAGTGGGTTTACAAAATCCCAGTAAGTATTACCCATGCTGTGTTTGTTATTCTGTCCTTCTACTCTTTAATTTTCTCTCCTTTCTCTCACTCTCTTTCTCTATCTTAATATGTTTCTGTTGTGCTACAATTTGTTTATATTTTACCCGAAACTAATTTTGAAAAATTCCATTTCCTCTGTTACCAAACAAAACAACAAAAATTTTCCTTTTTCTCTGATTACTATAAACGAGAGAGACCGAGAGTAAAGTTAGATATTGTATGTGTGTGCATACATATATGAGTATACAATTGCATGTTAAAGTGCAGTTAATTTACAATTGTTGCTCATTTATTTGTTTTCTTTTTCTGCTCCTCTTTTTCTCTCTCTCTCTCTGCACCACATTACTAAAGGAATTCCCTTTTGCACCAAACAACAACAACAATAAGCACAACAATGGCGTGTGTTCTCTTCACAGTGTACTGTTTTGTAAACATTCATTAGATTCTTGTTATAGTTTTCGTTTTACTCCATGCTTGCTTTCTTTGTTGCATTTCTAGAGAACGCAAAAGAGAGAGAGAGAAAGGGAAAAGAGAAAAACCTAGTAAAACTTGCATGATTGCATAAGTAAGTTGCTGTTTTGTTGTTATTGTCGTTGGCTATAGTAACAGTTGTTGCCTTCGTTTTGCTGCAATTGTAGTTGTTTTGTTGGGTGTTTCCATGTTCCATGTTGTGCAGGAAACCGAAATCAAAACTTAGTTGTAGTTTGAAACCGACAAAATCCTTCACCACCTATGGGATATTTAATGAGATTTCTTGATGTGGTAAGTGGTAAACAAATAGTTGAACTCATATTTACTTACATACATACACACATACAAATGTAAACACTTTGAACATTAAATATTTAAAGGCGGTAAACGGAAGAATATAAATAACGTAACAAGTAGCCGGACAAGGACTACAATGTGGAATAGAAAAAACGAAGAAAAAAACTTTTTATACCAGGAAATAAGCTTGTAAGGAAAATTGAAATTAAATTAGGCAATTGGAACTAAATTGAAGAAGAGGACACATACATAAATTGCTACTGCACAACACACTTTTCTTTTGGACGCCTGAAGGGAAAAACAATGACACAATTTATGGCGATTTTACTGACAATTCTTTCAAGTTATCTAGGAAGCCAGAAACGAAATCATTTGCTCGTTTTCGTTCTAGTAATTTTGATTTACTTTCGTGATAAAAATACAGAAAGGTTTTCAGATAAATGCTGTGGAGGTTGTTAGTTAACTAGGCATTTATCATCAAACAATTGTTAGCCATATGGAGAAAGCTGAATACAGTAAGAAGTCGCTTTAGTCCAATCGATAGTGTGTTGGTTTCTTAAACGAGGGCCCGTAGTTCGCAATCCAGCTCAGACATCTCAAACATCAAAATTGTTCCACATTGAAGAAGAACTACGATTTCTACCTTCTTTCATTAAGTCAAGTCAAGTTCGTCTGTGTGCCTAAAAATGTTTATAAGAGAAAACAGTATACAGGTTGCACTCTGAAAGTCGGTTTGTCAATTCTAGCAGTCTTATTTGATTTTAAGGAATCTATTGCTTTAGCAATTTCTGTGATAACTGGGAATTCAATAAAAATTTCTTTCCTTATTGCAAAGCAATCGCTAGTACATATGTTTTGGTGATTGAAAATTGTGTGGGAATAATAAACTGTTTGACACTTCTAGTTGCTGCTATTATTAAACTCTCTTCCTAACTTTTCAATTAATTTTTAATGATTTCTCCCAGAGAGCTTTTTAGTGGTACTCTACAGGTTCTTTGGCCAATGATCGGTTAAATCCTTTATGCTGCAACAGAACAAAAGTTGATTATACCAGGTTCTTCTGCACATATTGAGTATGTGCATAATTTTAGCTGCGAGTTGTGGTTGCGTTTATTTTTTCCTTGAGGTACTTATGGTCAAGAATGAAATTTCAGTTGTCATCTGAATTGTTATGGATTCTCTTAGGAACTGTAACGCGAATGTGTGCTTTTGGAATATCTATCTTGGGTCATCTTATCCCATGTATTTTAATAAAGATTTATTATTGTGATCAAGCTTTTATGTGAGAGACGTAACAAAGTAACGAGACATTAACGAAGTAAGCCTTCCTTAAGCAAAAGATTTTTCATTTTTATTAACCAGACTCTATTGGCGTAAACCAACCTTTAATTCCTCTTTTTTCATTTTAATTTCTCTTTTTTTCTTTCATTATAAGCCTGATGGTGGTATTTCCTTGCTGTGAATACCAGAAAAACTCTGTTTATCTTGAAATGCTAAATAGGATAGACAATCTTATCTATCTCATCCTCTTTTTCACACAATCCATCATTATTTCAATCAATCTTCTTGTCACCTTGGTAACGATACGATATTTGTTTTTGCTCGATTTTATTTGTCTTTTTCGTTTTGGTGTGTGTTTATTTTCCCTTTTATTTAGTCATTCATTCATTAATTTATTTATCTCTTTCGTATTGTACTTTAGTTTTGTTCATTTGACTGAACTATTTGTATTCTTTATTTAACACTCTCCTCTCAAAATGTGTTGCTTTGAAGGATGAAAAAATATTTCACTCTGTGTAGCACTCCAGTATATTTTATTGAGTAACGGGATCCATGTGTATATAAGAAAGTATTTGTATTTGTGTATGCATTAGTGTAAGAGTTTTTGTTATTTGTTTGTGTTAATGACACCCACCCGTAGTTGTTTTAATGTAAGTGATGAAGAGACTTTGTAAACAATATTGGAACTCTTTTTATCCAAAACGGGGATATTCTTATCAAATTCTTTTCCATTTTGTTGTTGTTGTTGTTGTGTTACAAACTAGAGAAGAAAAGACAAAAGAATTCCTCCAAGGAGCAGATAATCCCAGTAAATTCCGGGGAGTAGAAATAGTTACGAGGTAGTTAAAGGAAAACAAAAAATATTAGGTGTTGAAAAGAGAAAATTGCTTTCTAGAGTAAGAGACCTCTTCATAAATATAAAGTTGCCTTCTATTTTGTTTCATATAAGAAAAATAAGGACTTAATTTAGTTTCTGCGAAATTTTCTTATGATTTCACCAAATCTTCTTTCAATCTTGGCCTCATAGTTTGTTATTAACCCCTAATACAACTACCTTTACATTGACATTAACGACAAACGTTAGGAAAAGAAGTTTTGCGAGTGTTTATCTACTCAATGTCATTGAGCGCGCAAAGCTATAAATGACAACAGCATTGCCTTTGTTTTTCTTTACTTTGTGTTTCCATTTTATTGTTCTTTTTTTTTTGTTTTATTTTCCATTTGTTGATACTCCATTTTCATTAGTTTTCTTTACTTTTTTGTCGTTTTAAGTCGTTTTTCTTTTTTCTCCTCTACTGGAAAGACAATTTAATTCAATTACCGTGGTATTAAGAGCGAAGTAAAGAAACAGCTTAAAACTAGTTAATCAGACTAAAATTTATTGGATTTAAAACTTAATTGAAACGAAAGAAAAGGCCCTTGTTTTTCTTAGACAGCTTGGGCTAATAAGAGGCATTTAGCAAGATATTCCAGGCTGCTAGAAGAAGCCAAGCATATAGAAACTTGGCATTGGTTTTCGCGTTCTTTGCATACAAAGTTTATATGCAATGTTAATATTGAGTCAATTTTCCTTTACTGCAGGTCCAATTGTTGGTAAATAAAGATCTTCACAGGATCTTTCGAATATTCTGACTGAGGGTTGTGTCTCACAACAGAATTCGTAAACAATTCAGTGAAAAACTCGTAATTACAGAACCAAAAAAGAAGTAAATGGCAGTGAATTAGAAGGACATATCGACGCCTCCGTTGTATAACATTCTAAGTCGAAAAAGTGTGTTTTGACTTATGAGCTCTCAAAGTTTTCACGCGATATACGACTATATGTGTATTCTAAGTATCCCTATAACTTCGGAACGGATCGCCGCATCTTAACCAAATTTTGACAGTATTTAAGTTAGAGAACGTAGAATTTAAAAATGCAAAAACATTAAAAACATTCTAAATAGCCTTAGAACGTTATAGAATGGAGGCGTCGATATAGCGACATGAGAAGGAAGAAGAATGTAGTACAGTTTTATCCCACTAGGCACTAGGCGGCACTGCCTGACCGTCATGTGATCTTAGCCTTCTTCCATTTCCAGAGGGTAAGGGTTTTGTATTGCATTTTTTTTTTAATTTAATTTTAAAATTCGAACTTGAAATTTTGGGCCTGTTGACGATTTCTTTGGTCGAAAACTATCTCAAAAAGATTGATTGTGGCAGTCATTTATATGAAATTGTATTCTGCTCATAAGCGTAATGGATTGGATCGTAATGAAATAGAAATTTCACTGAAATATTATCCTCATGTACTCCTCTCTTAGATAGACAGCCATCTCTGTCTACCTATCTACCTACCTAGCCTCCTATGCGTTTTTGCTTGCAAAGGAAAAATAAATGAAATTTTTCTTTTCCAAGATGTTTGAAACATAATTTCTGCGGCATTTCTTTAAAAACGTTGGAATTATCAGCAATCCTTTGCATATATTTTATGCTAACAACAGCATTTTTTTTTTAGCAAATCACAGAAGCTGAAAAGCTGTTAAATTCACTAATCATTTGGAATTTCTCTCTGCTTTTTTGTACTGAAATTCATTTTTTGTTTTATTTTTCGAATATTTCTAAATGAATGTGTCAATAGCTGTGAATGTTTTATTTTATCATTGTGTGTGTGTGTCTTAATTGCATCCTGTCTATACAGACATTTTCTAACTCCTACTCTATCAACCAAATAGCATGGACTTAAGCCCCTGCGCTGCGTTTGCAGATTGCTGTCGTCTAAAGCAATTAAAACTCAATTTAGTTGCAAACTTTTGTGCTGCTTTACTACAGCGAAAAGAGATAGCAAAATAGGAAAGGAGGATAAGTAAATGAAAAATTCTAGCCACCAAAAAGGAAGCGGAAACTCACAACGTAATTTTAAATACAGAATAAAATAATCGAATGAAAAACAGGAAAAAAATACAAAAATATCATATGAAGACAGAGAGAGAGAGTTAAAGGATAAAAGAATAAAAAGGATTTCATAAAGGATTTCATTACTTAGATTTTAATTTTTTGTTCATATTTTTTTCTACTTTTTTTTAGCAGAGTTAAGTTTGTTAATACAGTGAAGTAAAGTTAATTTAGTTTGTAATGATTTGTGTTTTACAAGCATTACTGGCAAGCATTTAAAGCATGAACCACAACTACAAAATCAAACTGTCAATTAAAAATATTGCAAATGAATACGGGAATGAAAGAGAATCAAAGGGTTCAACCCTATTCAGCTGTATAAGCCCACAGTTAACATCAAATATTTCTTTATTCCTTCTGTCGTCCTCCTTTATGCTGCCATAATATTCAGCCACAAGATGCAGTCAAATGTAATGAAATTTTTAAAAAAAAATTCTCGCTTGTGCATCATTTTCCATTAATTTATCGCTGAGCGCAGTAAATGTAAGAAACGAAATAAAAGCAGCATTAGTACAGCAAATGGATTTTGCAAAGTTAAGCAATAAATTTTCGATAAAAATACTGTAGCGTTATCAAAGGCTAAAGGAAAATCAAATCAAACAAAAGAGCAGCAGAATAATTTCAACATGTTTTTATGTCTGATAAGAAGAAGAACATGAAATAGGCCATTGGATCTAAAGATATACAACAGGTAGGGACTTTAAATGTCTTTAAGGCTTAGAAAACAGTTAAATTTTCTCATCGACTAAGTGTTTCATTGATCATACATTCATACATACATAATTGGTCATTACAACCCTTCAGTCAGGATTACGACCTAGCTTCTCACATCCCCTATGTTGATCTCTTTGAGATACTTTACATGGCAATTTTATTTCCTCTCAGAGTTTTTGCCAAAAATCTGATGCGAGGAAGCCGGCGAAGAAATATTTTTTCATATTTCGTTTTGTTAGAGATGTCTGACCTGTGGTTAGAACCAAGGCCTCACGTCTAATAAGCCAACACACTACCTACTAGACTACGGCGACTTATAGACTTAATGGATCATGTACTTGCTTAATCAAGCCACTCTGGTTTTACGATACTTGCGTTTGGTGGGCAGTTTGCAAATGCTAATCTCACTGCAGACTGATTAGCAGATTGCAAAAGCTGTGCACTCTGCTCTACTCGGACTATACAGTTATTTGCCATACTTTGTTGATTTTACCTTAAATCTTCTATAAAAGCACAAGGCGAAGGTGGTGGTAGCTGGGTTCAATGCGGTTAAACAGTTGGGCTCCCTTTAATCTTCTTTAAAAACAGAGTGTTAAGCTGTAGGTAGTTAGGCTCAATGCGGTTAAATACTAGCCCAAGCTGAACTGTTGACATGCTGCAATACTGAGGGGCCATAGACATAATCGTGAACACTTTCAAGTGTTTGCTGAAGTCTATCGATTGATACACAATTCTGTGTCAAGTCATAAATCGGGGTCAGTCGAGATATTTCCAATAAAATAGATACTCCAAGTCCGCTTAAGCCAGGCAGCATCTTTTAAAGGCGAAAATTAAGGAGGCTGTGTTTTCCCATTTCATTGTGTACCACCAGGACTCTTTCCCCTAGCGATTTATGTCTTATTGACATTCATTTTATATATGTTTTGACATCCGATAGGTTCTTTGAATTTTTCGCTACCTTGCATATTTATTTTGTGTGATTTTTTCTTTGGTTAGAAATTAAGGATAATAATAAATAAACATTTGGACAATATATTAGCCTACAAACAGACACACACACATACAAAAATAACAAAAAAAAATTGTTTTTGAATCCCAAATTCCCTTTTGTGGTGCTGGTATATAAAATTGAAATTTTTGTTTTTAATAGAACCAAACAAGTTGGAAATCAACAAACGTGCCATAATAATGAAATAAATTTCGCAACACTGCAGAAGTTTGTCTTCATACCGGCAAAGACGTGACAAATTTTGACAAACAGTTTGAAAACAAATCCTTATTTGAATACCCGTAATAAATTTAGAGAAAACCGAAAGAAAAAAAAACTAAAACATAAAAATCTACCTAAGCAAACATTTATTTACCGTAAAAGAGGGGAGGGGGGCTCCCCTTTAAAGGTAGGCACACGGTATAAAGTTTTAAATTAATTTTAAACACAAAAAAAGGAATGAAATTATTTTAAAAGTTGAGATTGTATTTGAAAAATAAATTGCGGTTGTAAATGGCAGTTCTTCTCCTTCCGTATAAAAAAAAAAACTTTATTTTATTCAAACAGTTGTAACAGAGAAGGTAAAGTAATGAGGCATTGAATTGAATTAGAAAACTGAAGGCATTTATTTGAAACAAATTTTTTTTTTATTTTTTCTTCTTAAAGAACAATAGAATGACACATCCACACAATATTGTGGACCAATTAGTCACTTTTTCCGAATTTAATGGCTTTTCCGTGATAATTTCGGTTTGGAAGAGTACGTTTTAAGGAAATATTTTAAAATAATTTTATGGAAAGAGATTTGTATTCCATTTATCTTAAACCATTAATTAGAAAGAATACTCAACCTAATCTTCTGTGTTTTTATTACAGTTTCACGGCAAAAAATTTTGATTTAAGGCTCCCATTATGTTAAACAGATGAACAATCTCCGCCTGATATTCAAGAAATTCTTTCATTATCATATTGTCTGCATCACATTATCATCTCATCAACATCCCATCATCATCATCTTTACAAAGACTCCCACAATTACCACGACTATTGCTATTAAAACTCAACATCCAGCCATTGTTTGTTGTGCTACCAGCAAAGAGGCCACCACTTTTCGTTTCACATTTCACAACAGACTTTTGCCTTGATGGCCGAAAAGGACATCAGCAAGGAGTAAACGTTGAAAATGGAAAACAAAACAAAGAATGCAAGAATGCTCATACAACTGTTGTGTTGAACCAGGGAAGAACTGATAATTGTTGTTTGTATGCCAGACGATGTAATTATTTTTTTTATAGTTGCTGCCTGCCAGTATTTCATTTCCTGTTTTCTATGCGTTAGCGGATCTGACATTTACTGCTGACGTGGCTGAATTGGTTGTCATTGTTATCAGGTAAGTCTAGTAGTTTATTTGCATTTTAATTGTTGTTGATATTTGCTGATTTCATTTTGAGTTGCGTTAGATTTGTTGTTAATGATGACATTAATTGCTCCATAATTAGTTAAACGATGTTTAAAGAGCTAATGAAGGAAGGAATAATCTTATGGCCCAGCTAAACTTGTAGAAGGGTTGTCAGTGAAGATTTAAAAAGTCAAAGAACAGAATCTTTAGTTACAAATATTACACAAATACATGGGTTTTAAATCAATTTTTTTATACTTTTAATAATCAAACGTGTTTTAAATGCAAAGTATTCAGGCATTTTAAATACCCTTAAAGTTGATATTCTTTCTTTGCTCTCTTTCGCTATATTTCCTCTTTGATTTTGTATCCTTTGTGTCCTTTATCTAAGACACAATCAAATGCCTGTTTTATTTTAAATTAGTTTCCTCGTTAGCCTTTTTTACGGACAAGGCTTTCTTATCTATTGTTTGACAAAAGCGAATGAAGAAAAACTCCAGAAAGAGAGAGAGAAAAAATTCAAATACAAATGCTCCTGTCTCTGCATTCCTTGAGGCAAGAATATAATTAGAAGAAATGACATTTTGTTTCTTGTATTTTAGCAAATTAATGTAGAAATATCGTGAAAGATTATCAAGACCATTAAAGAAAATAAAAAAAAATATCAACAGAATAGACTTCTTAATAAGAAATTTAAATTTTTCTAAAAACAAGCTGGAAGGAGCTTCAGCTGTAATAAAATAATTGAGAAATCAAGGACTAGACTCTTCTATAAAAATTGGAGTTCTTCAGATACAGGTTTATCTCTTATAAATTTGAAAATCTCTGTCCTTACTACATTTTTTCCTGATATATCGTGCTTGCGAAATCTGGGCAATGAGATAAAAAGTTTCCAATTGTATTCGTATTCGCTGTGTTCTCGACATACCCTGTATTTATCACCTTCCACCATGCCAACACGTTTCAAGCATACGAGTAAGGCAAGGTATCCGTCAGTACGCTTATAAGTGACTTAATTCAGTCTTAATATGCTTAGGATTTCCCTCCCGTTGGGATAGCCACAGAGGATGTTTGCAATTCTTCCCACTCTAGTCAATTCAGCTTTCTGCACGCTTTTTCAAGGGTTTATTTGACCAAGAATCTCGATCTGGTATCAGAGTAATACAATTGGTTGTAATGGAAATGTTAGGCTCTGGTTAATCCATTCCCTCATAGCCTGGATACGAGAAGCCGTAAGTGTCGCCTCATATAGAGACTGTATGTCTATCGGTTGAATAAAGATTATTATTTTCAGTATCCTTGTAGATGATTTTCTCACCTCACTATCTCATTTATCCTTAGACTGCACGTCCTTCTCAATTATTGTCATGCAGCATTTCCTTTCCATCCATATCCACTACACAACTGAAGCATAAGTTAGTATCGGTCTAAATATGCTACTCTAGAGCCTTGGAATTAGGCTTCATTTGGAACCCCAGGGTCTCCTAAATATGAAACAACCATCTGTGTGCCGTTGCTATCCTATGTTGTCTTCATTTCAATTTCCTTTTCAGTATAACACGCAACTATTGCACCTGACAGAATATTTGGATCCGTTTATCAAGAAAGCGTGGACTAGTATAGAAGCAATCTTCATTTTCCTTTAAAATAAGTATATTTCGGTCTATCGAGAGTCACATTCTGGCCCCGTGGTCGTGACCAATAGTATGTTACGTTCACAATGTATTCTGCCTTCAAGTATAGTTGTCTTAGCCGTCTGACGTATTAACTCGTCATTCGTGTAGCATACTGGCTCAAGCCCCATTAAAGGACAGGTTGTTCTCTGTAAGAGTACTAAGTATTATCTACAAATGATACAAAAAATTAATGTTTTTCTTTTGATTTAAGCTTATTTAGCACGATATATGTTTATCAATTAAAAATCAACTAATATTGCCCAATAAAATATGGCGAATGATTAATATTGATTGCCTTCTTATGTATACTCCTGTAAAGTAAAGCTAAAGCTTGCGAATGTAGAGTTTATTGGAAACCGCTTTTATTTGTTCTTGACCGTTTTGATAACTTCTTTGTTTATTGTTTACCTACTTGTCTCTCCTCCTCTCCTTGTTATTTGATTGTCTACTGGAGTCAAAATTTGATTAACTTTTGTAAACACAAGCAATCCATTCATTATTCACATGGCCAGTGTTGTCATAGTAAGTTTAATTGTTTGTATACCACGAAACCGCTTCTTTAGCTCCCTGTGTTTATGAAGACTGTCTTACAAACCAAATAATTTATTCAACTAAACAAGCATTCACACCACAGGGATATCAAGATATCAATATTGCTGTGATTAAATTAAAATTAGAACTCAGCAGCTGAAATCATATTTTGTTGAGAGAGACACAATACTTAGAGAGACGTAAGGTTCTACAGGAACATGGAATAAAAAAATTCATTGTCCTTATATCATATCATATAATATTTTAGTCCTTTCATCCTTTCAAAAATGATTTTTGCGAGTCATTTTTTTCATGATGTTCTCTTTAGCTTTTGTCTGTTTTCCTTTTAAGCCAAAAATGATTGATTTATTGTGAAGTTTTTTTAAAGAAATCTGCTTCCACATCAATATAAGAAAACATTTTATCAAGTCATTAGTGTAAGAAAATTCCGTGATAAATTTCCATTAAACAGGACATTCTTTAGTTATATTAACGGCTTTGTTAACAATAAATAATTGTAAAGAAGGTTTTAAAAAATATACAAAAATTCATGATAATATCCCTGAAGTATTTCTTACTTGCACTCTTTGGGGTGCATATTTTAATCGAGGCCTTAGGCATGGTTATTCAAATTTAAAAAAGTTAAAGAAAATCAAATCAAATATTGCAAGTCTAGATTAGATTAGGTTAGGTGGCGGACACCTTTGAAGAAATAGCTCTCACTTATGGCAGCATTTAGGCTCATTGCGATACCAATTCTACCAGCAATTGAATTTCCAGCGATATTTATATGTTCCGGAATACATTTAATTGATGCGAAATTTTTCTGAGAAATCTTTCGCATTCATGGCCAACGACCAACATTAAAACTACGTTTTTGGGGGTCTTAATTGCAGCCTGACAGTCCGAGTAAATCAACAGATTTTCAAAGATTATCCCGCCACTAAACAATCATTGGCTTTCCAAATTGCCATGACCTTTGCTTGGATAACACTAAAGTGGTCAGGCAGCCTATAAGAAAGTTTAACAGAACCTTTAATAAAAATACCATAGTCCACCCCTTCACTCATATGTGAGCCATTTGTGTAAATCCCAAGCTCTTTAAAAAGGAGTCCCATGTGGAAATTCAAAAATTGAATGTTCTATTCAGAGACCTAGTGAGTCTACGTCTTCCCAGAACAGTAGCATGTCCATAGTCCAGCTTGGGCCAGGATTTGATTGTATTGAGTCTTATAGCCACCAATTCAGCCTTTTGCTTTAATAAGCATAAATATTTCAATCTAAATGATAAAATATAACTCAGTTCATTTAAAGCTTATGAATAATTTCATATGTTCCTTTATTAATAAATATTTTTCATTCATTTTGATATTTCTTTGCATTGCTTAACAATTGATTATTATTTCAGTTGTATTTCCAGTAAAAGAATTAAAAAAAAAAACTCCTTTATTTAGAAATAAAACAGCATATATGGTATGAAACAATTGTTTCTCTTTAACAATGCCGGGGCGAAATATATGTTCTCTCAACATATTTCCATTATTTTATAATTTTCCGTCTTGTTAGCCCCACCACCCACATAGATGTGCTAATTCTGTGAAAGAATTTGTATGTGCAGCAAAATTTTATTTCGATTTTCAACATCAAAAACTGTTTTCCACCATTACATCACAATTATTGCTTCAGCCATCAGTTTTATTTTTTATGGTTGAATGAATTTCATATTTTGAGCAGTTTTATCTTTGAAAAACGTATGTGTGTAGTGCACAGCTCAGAAATAAAATTTAAAAGGGGATATTCTTGACAAATGGAATAATGTTTGACTCCCTGGATGAGATAATATAAATAGAAAATGGTGGTAAATATTTAAAAATAACACTGGAACATAAATATACATTGAGGGCTTATATAGAAAGCATCGCGGGAAATGCCAAACATGTGCATGGCTGTAATCATCAAGATCATTACTGATTGGCTCTCATTTTTTTCAAAAAGTAAAGCTATCTGGCATTTAATTTGTTTTTGTTTTCTCCTGTAAGCAAGTACTTGGAACACTTGTACTTATGCCATCTATTTAGAAACGTACGATAACTTTTTATCTATAAAAACCTTTCATTAACAGACAGTCCATTCTACATTTTAAGAAGTATTGATTTTCAATTCCTTTCCATTTTCTTAGACTTTCCTTGTTCATTCACTTCTCAAAATAAGGTTCTCTTACAACTCAAAACTTGTACAAATTTATACGAATCGAATGCAATCAACAACTTTTAATTGAAATGTTATGATTACATTGAACACAATGTAGGCCGGCCTGTATATAAAGCAACACAAACTGTTGCATACACTGAGTCCTTGAAGTATGCTCTTGTGTGTGTTGTGTTGATAGCAACACATACTAACAACAACAGCTTATGGCTTTAGTAGTACAAAATATGATTTTAATTGAAAATGTTCATTCGCCTTTATGCTAATGAAACTTGAGTTAACAGTTATTATTGACATCATTCATACATACACACATACTCTTTTGCTCTTTCTCTCTCTCTATAACAGTAAGTTTATTACAAACAACTGTTTGAGTTCTTATTTATTTGCGCATAGCAGCACACCTTCTTTGCAACGGGAAAAAGTTTAATTATGGTGGGAGTGGAAGCAAGAGAAAAAATTTAATAAACTTTAGCGACGAGTATCATAAACAAAATATAGTACAAGTGGGAGTAAAGTGTAGTGGCAGTAGTAGTAGAGTAGAGTTGCTGATTAATTTGCACTTTAAACATGAAGTGTGTGTTTAACAACACACTAGCTAAAGAACTTATTGAATGAATGAATTGGCCTTCCAATGTTGTTTGTACTTAATTAAGTCCTTCAACCCCTATCAGCTGCATCAAGAGCTCATTAAAACAAAACAAAAAAAGAGAGAAAAAAGAATTTAAGAAAGTATGACATGAATGGGTAATAAACCACGAAAATTAGGTCAATTTGATATTGAAATAAAGTCTTAAATTTTTGTTTTTACATTCCTTAAATGAATTAAAGTTGGAAATAAAAAAGAAATACTCTCTCTTGAAAATGCCAGTTACCACCCACTTTAAGTTTTAATAAATTTCTACACAGTAATTTTAAAATAATTTTTGACTATACAGGCCAATGATAGAGGAGGAAGTACTATCCTCGTCCTTTTTTTGAATTACTGTGACTTCTGTAAAAATCTACATGTGAAAAACCCACTATAGTGACCAGTAGTGAGTCCAATTACCAGAAATAAGTAGTCTTTCTACACATCAACACAGATCTACTTACTTATTTAATTGGTCAATACAACCCATAAGTCAGGATTACTACTTCGTTTTTAACACCACCAATCTTGTGTGTCAATTTTCCCCATGAGTGGCGTTATCTGTAGTATCTGTTGACTATACTACTACTACCACTGTTACTACTACGCTAGTACCACTATTATTATTACTACTACTATTACTGCTACTACCACTGCCACTACTACAGTTAGTAGTAGCATTAGTCGTATAGTATTAGCAGCAGTATTAGCAGTAGTAATAGCAATAGTAGTATCAGCTGTAGCTCTAGTAGTAGCAGCAGTATTAGCAGTAGTAGTAGCAGTAGTAGCTGGCTACCCGCGCACCAGGATAGCTGGGTAGCTGGTTAGTATAGCTGGCTATCTAGGTAGCTGGTTAGTATAGCTGACTATCTAGGTAGCTGGCTATCTAGGTAGCTGGGAAGCTGGCGAGCTAGGTAGCTGGCTAATATATACTAATATACAGACATGTTTTTATTATTTTATTTAAACTTTATTTGTTTTATTTATACATATTATAAATGATAGAATAAATTAATTAAATATATATTATAACAATAGTATGCATTAGCATTAAATAAATATATAAGAAAATTCTAAAAAATACGATATTATTTCAGTTTTTTACGAAATAAGGAAAAATATTAAATTTCTTACTACCTACAACCAACGCACAAAGTTTTTTTCTGCTGTGGCTCGCTATGAAATTAATTCAGCTTTAAACGTGCACAAATTACCAGGCGAACAGAAATTTCAGAAGGCCACTATAAAAAATTAAAACTAAATATGAAATATTGCGATCACCCTGTTATATACGTAAATCACAATAAGAATAGAAACAAGGCGAATTCATAAGAATTCTAATACGACTCTAAGAGAAAGCTAACCACACTTTTTAATCATACCGACGCGCTTGTTGAACGCATAAAAAGCAAAGGAAGAAAATCTTTAGGCAGCTTATCCAGAATATTGTAACGGAAAGACATCATTAACACGTGTTTACAAAGGCAAAATAATGTTTTAAGTGAAAATATTGTGTTGAAAAGGTAAAAGGAAAAGTAAAAAGACAGACACTTTTGATTTGGTCAGTATGATCAGAAAACTTCCAAAACGAAAAGAAAGTTTTCGCCACATTAGAATGGAAGTAGGCGATGCAACAGTTATGACAGAGCCCCAGCTGAGGATGAAACTATACTTGCTGGTCGTGGCGTAGACAATAAAGTGCTCGACATCGATCGAAAATTAAATTCGATAAAGAAGAGCCTCTCGGAGACACCTTTCAAACTGGTGGTGCCGGGCTCCGAAAACGAAAAGGAGGAGGAGGATGAAGGTGATGGTTTCAGCACAGCGGCGATACGACGTAAGTTGTTATCGATGCCTTTGGAAGAGTATTAAGCGACAAAAGACGTTCTGGGAGAATATAAGGAGGTTGCAATAAAAGGAAAACGTCCTGAGGTGTGTCTCTCTGGTTACGAAGAGTGCGTTTTAGGATTTGATGAGTTGAACAGCGAGGCCGAATTGGTAAAGGCTGATGTGCCTAACGATTCTACAGATAAACATGTGGCGTATAGCAACACGAAGCTATTGATGTAGGAGTACCCTCTAAAACTTAGTTCTCCGAAAGTCCTCTTTATCCTCCTAAAATATCTAAAAAGGTAGTATTTTAAAAACCAATATTATTTGAAATATCTTTTCCAAAAATTCTCACCTATTTTAGTTTTTCCAACAATAAAAATTACATCGCCTTTAAACCTAGGACGCCTCCTTTGGAAAATAATTCGCTTTCGAAATGTGCTCTGAAGTCTCCACCTAAACGTGGCAGTATCTTCAGTGCAGCCAAACGTTCAATCTTTACAAACACCAGCTGAGAAACCTATATCTCCAAAGGATGACTTACAAGAAACCCTTTGAATATGGTTGGAGCCGTAAACTGGTATGGCACGATAATTTGTAATTGAGTAAAGACAAGGCTGATGTCTATTTTATATCGCTTGCCGAAAAAAAGTTAACAACGCGGATTGAAATCATACCTTTACTGGAGAGTGATTTGATCATCGAGCATTTTCTTTTTACCCGTGAGCCGTTGGGAGTGAGTCCGGAGCTAGAGACAGCAAGAAGTGCAACTCCTTCGGTAAGAGCTTCGGTTATAGCTGCGACATTAGCTGCCGCACCTAATCCTCCCAATATTTGCAAACGTGTTTCAAAACCCAAAGGTCCTAAAGGTATTAATCCTCCGCCACAAGGGTGTACCCCAAACAGGGCTTTAAAAGTCAATAATGCCGCTTTACTTAGCAGTACGGGTGGTGCTGCTTGCTGCTTGGTACACCACCAAGCACGATAATAATCTAGATGCCAACACTACTCATTCCGCCAAGAATTCGAAAATGAAAAAGTAAGTTTAAAATGTTGCAATTACTTGTATATTTATTTAGTTGTATTGAAATCTATGTTAATTAGTAATCCATTTGGATTTTTGAGTTTTAAAATCGTAGCTCGCTCAGTTTAAATTTGTTTGTCCAACACAAATTGTTTTTGTTTAACACATATTTTTTCGTTCATAGATCTCCTGGGGCTAAATTGATGAATGGTGCTGCAGTTATTTAAAAGATTCCGAAGAATCATGATACGAAAGATCCTCGCACTATGATCTGTTTAATACCCCAAGGCCAAGTACCCCAGTTACATCGCTCCAAATTTTAATGTCTTCACCACCATGAATGTGTGGGATTCAATCAGTACAGCTCAGAATATCGCACAGTAAGCAATAGTCGAGGGAAGCAGTATATAATGCCAGGTATTTAGAAGAAAATTGCGAAAAGAATATAATTTTTAAATTAAAAACTTTTTTCACTTTAATTTTAAGGCTTGTGTACCAAAATCGCTACAAAAGTCTGCATCAGTTTCTAACATGTGATCACCATCATCAATCCACGTTACATGTTGACGACAACAGGAGGCCAGAAAAACCTTAGCGGTGATGACAGGAAGGAAATACGTAATGGTGGCTAAACCTCTAGGACTGCCCAGCAGGTGAGTTTTGTAAAGTATTGAGCAAAATGGAATGATTATAGCCACAAATCATTTTTTTCGGTGAGCGAGCTTAACTATTTGCCTATAATTCCTTACAATTTCCATCTGTCCTGGTTCTAATTTTGAATTTTATTGTATTTTTTCCAGATTTTGAGAATGATTTGGAACAGATTAACGAGAGTATGTGCAAAAATCGGAAACAATCAAATAATTCATTGGATGACTCATATACGGCACATAATTCACACAATTCTCAAGCGGTGGAACATTCGAATAAGTTATTTGCCACAAATTTTCTTTGCCAATGTTTCATATGCCTACGATTCGTTGTTGTGTTATTGTAAAGTATTTAAAAATGCATGTAAGTATCCGCAATCAACGAAAATAGTATTAAAAAGGTGTTGAATTTATTTGTTTTGTTAAAATAGGAATGTCCTTGTGCTGCTGCCGTTTGGAAGTTATGAAATCTGGCTGCTAAGGACACATCATTTTGGGATGTGGTGCGTATGAGAAATTGCAAAGTCTGCAGTTGGTCTCGTTTTGCAGGCGATTTGCATCGTGGATTTGATGTCTAGTGGTCGCAGTGAAGACATGTGAAATGATTTCTGTGCAAATATAAGAACTGTATACCTGCCAGCTAGCCAGATTCCCATCTATACTAGCCAGCTACCATGCTATACTACTAGTCAGCTTCCCCAGATATACTATCCAGCTTCCCCGCGATGCGTTTAGAGAAAAATTCGAAAAGATATTGCCTTATAATGTTAATTTGCAAAAAAATATCGTTCTGTTTTTATTTTTTAAACTTTTATTTGCTTTATTTATATTATAAATGATAGAATAAATGAATTAAATATGTAATATTGTAACAATAGTAAGCATTAGAATTAAATAAAAATATGAAAGAAATGTTGCCTACTTTTCTGCTGTATGCTATTTAAAATGATTCAAGTCTGAGTTGAATTTCCAGTGCATGTAAAACTATACTGAGTCTTGTATTTTAGATTGAGATGTGATATCTAATGTAATTCTCATTCAGTTGATTACAATTTTTAAATAAGTAAAAAGAAATTTCATGGGAAGGCGGGTGGGTATTTATATGAGAATACCGACTATTTGAGAATCAGAATCATTAGGCCACGATTCTCACACAAGCTTGAACTTCTACCAAACATCCCAATCCTCTACAATTATTGAGAATCTTCTAGTCCCAGAAATTATTTTCAAATTCTATTCATCAATTAGACTATGTGGAGGACGCTCGAATACAGTTGATTTAGTGGCGTATCCTCATATAATACCCACCCACCGTCCCCATAAAATTTCTTTTTACTTATTCAAAACTTTTAATGAACTAAATGAGAATTACTTTAGATATCACTCAGAAATAATTTTTCAAATTCTATTCATCATCAATTAGACTATATTGCCACTTGTCCAAATGAGCTCTCTAGTGGAACCCCAATTAGTGGTTTATCACAGAAACCCACATACATATGAAACTATTTTTATGCAAGCATCAGCATGCGACAAAATACATAAGAGAAAGCACAATAAAACTTTGGAATTTGAAGCATATTGCTTAGGACAAATAAAAAACTATAATTATTAATATTAATTAATAAATATATTGCCAATTAGGAATAGCTGGCTACATTCATTGGTAGCTGGTTAACCGGGATCCTGTGGCTAGTTTAGCTGTGAGCTGGCTAGTATAGCTGGTTGCCCGGAAAGCTGTGTAGCTGTTTAACCAGGAAGCTGCCTAGTATATCTGGGAGCTGGCTAGCTGACTAGTATAGATGGGAGCTGGCTATCTAACTAGTATAGCTGATTATCTGGGAGCTGGCTAGCTGGTGAACCACGAATCTGGGTAGCTGGTTAACCACAAAGCTGGCTGGCTGGCTGGCTGACTAGTGTATCTGCTTACCTGGGTAGCTGGTTCATACAGTTCTTATATTTGAACAGAAATCACTGCAACCACTAGACAACATTTTACGTAAATCTACGATGCAAAGCGGCCGCAAAACCAGAGCAACTGAAGGCTAGAATTTTTCATACGCACTGTATGCCAAAATGATGTGTCCTTAGCAGCCAGATTTCATAATTTCCAAACAGCAGCAGTACGAAGACGTTCCTATTTTAACAAAACAAATAAATTCAACACCTTTTTAATACTATTTCGTTGATTTTGGATACTTACATGAATTTTTAAATATTTTAAAATATACAACAACGAATCGTAGGGAATTGTGTGAATTATATGCCGGATATGAGCCATCCAATGAATTATTTGACTTTTACCGATTTTTGCGTATACTCTCGTTAATCTGTTTCAAATCGCTGACGTGTCTGAAAAAATACAACAAAATTCAAAATTAGAACCAGGACAGATGGAAATAGTATGGAATTATATTATAGGCAAATAGTTAAGCTCGCTCTCTTAAAAAAATGATTTGTCGATGTAATCATTCTATTTTGCTCACTACTTTACAAAACTCACCTGCTGGGCAGTGCTAGAGGTTTAGCCAGCATTACGTATTTCCTTCCTGTCGCCAACGCAATGGCTTGAGGGAATTTATTTGCTGACCTCTTGGGCTTGTGTAGTGCGGTTTGTTAAGGTTAATGATGATATTGATGACATGTTAGAAACTTATTCAGACTTTTGTAGCGATTTGGGTACACAAGCCTTAAAATTAAAGTGAAAAAAGTTTTTAATTTAAAAATTGTATTCTTTTCGAAATTTTCTTTTAAATACCTGGCATTATACTGCTTCCCTCGACTATTGCTTACTGTGCGATATTCTGAGCTGTACTGATTGAATCCCTCACATTCATTGTGGTGAAGGCATTAACATTTGGAGCACTGTAACTGAGGTACTTGGCCCTGGGCTTTTAAACAGGTTATAGTGCAAGGATCATCGGAATATTTTGAATAGCTGCAGCACCAACAGATTTAGCCCCAGAAGATCTACGAACGAAAAATATGTGTCAAATAAAACTGATAACAATTTGTGTTGGACAAACAAATTTAAAGAGCGAGCTACGATTTTAAAATTTAAAAATCTAAATGGACTACTAATTAATCTACATTTCAATAGAACCAAAGAAATATACAAGTAATAGCAACGTTTTAAACTTGGTTTTTCATTTTCAATTTCTTGGCGAAATGCACCCGTACTGTTAAGTAAAGCGGAGGACCAGCACCTTTAGGACGTTTAGGTTTTGAAACACGTTTCCTAATGTCACAGCTCTAACCGAAGCTCTCGACGAAGGCGTTGCACTTCTCGCTGTCTCTAGCTCCTAACCCACTCCCAACGGCTCACTGGTAAAACAAAAATGTCGATGGTCAAATCACCTTTCAGCAAAGGTATGATTTCATTCGTCGCTCTTACTTTTTATTGGCCGGTGATATAAAATAGACATCAGCCTAGTCTTTGCTCTGTTCAAAATTAGCGCGCCTTACCAGTTCACGCCTCCAACCATATTCAAAGGGTGTCTTGTAAGTCATCCTTTGGAGATATAGGTTTCTCAGTTGGTGTTTGTAAAGATTGAACTTTTGACTTTACTGAAGACACGCCACGCCATTTGTATCCTCATATGTGGTTTAGGAGGGGACTTCAGAACAGACTTTGAAAGCGAATTATTTTCCAAAGGAGGCGTCCGAGGTTTTAAGGCTTTCGGTGATTTTTGAAGAGGGTCTTGCGGCTTGTAAAGCAGTTGATGTGACTTTTGCTGTTGGAAAAGACTAAAATAGGTGAGAATTTTTGGAAAAGTTATTTTAAACAATATTTGTTTTTAAAATACTACCTCTTTAGATATTTTAGGAGAACTAAGGGGACTCGGAGAAGTCTCTTAGTCTCTTCAAGGCTTTTAGAGGGCTCTACTACATCTTCAACAGCTTCGTCTGCTACAGCTACATGTTGATCCGTAGAATCGTTAGTCACGTCAGCCTTTAACAATTCTACCTCGCCGCTCAACTCATCAAAGCAGTCATCGTAACCAGAGAGACACACCTTAATTTCTCCCAGAACGTCTTTTGTCGCTTAATACTCTTCTAAAGGCGTCGAGAACAACTTACGTTGTATGGCCGCTGTGCTCAAACCATCACCTTCATCCTCCTCCTCTTCGTTTTCGGAGCCCGGCACCACCAGTTTGAAAGGTGTCTGCCGAGAGGCTCTTCTTTATCGAATTTAATTTTCGATCGACGTCGACCACTTTATCGTCTACGCCACGACCAGCAAGTATAGTTTCATCCTCAGCTGGGGCTCTGTCATAACTGTTGCATCGCCTACTTCCTTTCTAATGTGCCGAAAACTTTCTTTTCGTTTTGCAAGTTTTCTAAACATACTGACCAAATCAAAAGTGTCTGTCTTTTTACTTTTCCTTTTTCAACACAATATTTTCACTTAAAACAATCTTTTGCTTTTGTAAACACTTGTTAATGATGTTTTTCCGTTACAATGTTCTGGATAAGCTGCCTAAAGATTTTCTTCCTTTGCTTTTTATGCGGTCAATACGCGCGTCGTTATGCTTTTCGTCCATGCGGTAAAAAGTGTGGTTAGCTTTCTATTAGAGTCGTATTAGAATTCTTATGAATTCGCCTTGTTTCTATTCTTATTGTGATATACGTATACAACAGGGTGATCGCAATATTTCATATTTAGTTTTAATTTTTTATAGTGGCCTTCTGAAATTTCTGTTCGCCTGGTAATTTGTGCGGATTTAAAACAGCATTGAAAAAAAAAAGAAATATTGGGTAAATAGGCGTAGCTGCCAGATGAGTAAGCCATCGTCAAATAAATACAAAATACTAAACTAAATAAAATGTTTTTCTTTTAAATTATTTTCATTGTAGTAAACTGTAAAAAGCTAATTCACTGCACATATTTTAGTTTTATAAATTAGTTAAAAATCAAATATGTATAAGGGAAAAATTTGGCAAGTCCTTTTGACATTTTAAATTTAAAATACAAGTATTTGTATATAAAATATTTGTATGTTTTAGCAGAACTATGTAGGAGGGCAACCAGCTATACTAGGTGTACTGTTCGCCTGGTATCTGAGAAAATATGTATGTTGCTGGTAACATTTCGACGTGAGATGTCATTTCTTATATATACATACATACATGGACATGTACTCTTCAGTTAGGAAATTAATTCTTTACAATTGCATCCAAAATCAAAAGAAGGCGTGGCATCAGTATCACATAAAAGCCAGAATTCTATTGGAACCCATGGTACACAGATTTCTTCAAGCCCCTTGAAACAGCCAAGTTATAGCCGTAAAACCACAATCATTTTTAAGAAAACCAAATCCTACACAGTTCTGTTCGCCTGGTGTCTGAGAACAAATGTCGCTGGTAACATTTCGATATTATATGTCATTTTTTATATATCTCTGCGGTCGTTTACATACATAAATAAACATGTACTCTTCAGATAGGAAATCAGTTCTTACAATTGCATCCAAAATCTAAAGGGGGCGTGGAATTAGCGGCGTGAATTTAGCCCCTGGGGTTAGCCCACGTAGCCATCGAACAATGTAGCCATTATATGGCTACTTTCGCATAGAGACATCCACGGAAACTATGTTGCTAACGAATTGATCAGACTGGGTTCCAAGCTATGTAACCATGCTGCGTCTAATGTGTTTATAGCCCAGGGCGTATAAGACTACTGGCAACATCGTCAACGGAACTGGCGTGAAGAACATTGTGGTGTTCCAAAACAATTGCATTGCATGAGTAGGAGCCATCCTTTGAGTGTTGGTCGCAAAGAAAAGTAGTCTAAATGGCAGAGACCAAACGATTCCCCTGTTAACAAATATAAGCTCCTTACCGCCTTGAAACGTACATATTAGCATAATGGGGCGAATGAAAAGTGGAAAACTGACGTTATTAAATGAAGTGACAAGTGTTGTCTAATCTAATTTTTTGATGACGCTTTTCAGACCTTGTAAGCCATTAGAATTAATATGAAATGAAAATGATATTTTAAAACATGTTTATAATGAAAACATAACATTTAAAATGTTATTGTTATTCGAAATATTTGCAAATATTTTTAAAATTTTTTTTAATATCCTTTATTTGTAACCACTTATTGCACATTCGAGGATAATCGTATTGTGTTACTGTGAATTAAATTTTATTGCATGTGTATTCAAATGAGAGCCGTTTTTTAAAAAAAAATAACTGTGGTTTTATATGCTCTTGTTTGAAATACAATACAAGTACACCAGAGACGGGAGTACAATAATACCGTTAGTAATGAGTGTATGAAAGACTTTTTGTCGAACAAATGTGTTAATCCTTGACACGTTAAATATTTTAAGCCTATTGTTAACACTCACACACACAGATACATACAGATATTTGCCAAGTGATTGCATGTGTTTGTGCTTATTCACAGGAGTATATCATTATTATGTATGTTGAACAAAAATTACAACAATTTTAATTAATTTTTTATTATTTTATTTATAATTTTGTTTTTGTATTAAATTGAAAGGGAAATTATTAATTTAAAAATGTTTAACATTCTTTAATAAAATTTAAAAGAATTTTATAATTATTGAAAACTGTTTTTGTGTAAAATAAAAATATGGCATGTTACTGGTGGTATAACCTTAAAACCATTAAAATCATTTAAATGTGAAAAAAAGCTTTATTTTAATATGAATAAAGTATTATCCATTGGAGCTTCTTTCTTTCCACATTTTTGGCAATTTATGAATTCCATCCTAAAAAACCGCCTTTAAAGCTAAAAAAGGAATCGAACCAATTTCTGTAACCTGCAAACTGCTATTAAGTGAAGCATATTCCGTGAGACCGATTTGCATCGATCGAAATAAATGGTTCCCTGAATGGGTAAAGTCTAGGTAATACGGTGAGTGTGGCAAAACTTCCTATTCACTGTTTTATAAATGTTTGACTGGCCGAGCGCTGGCATTATAGAAAGGTACGGGGCCTGATTGCATATTTAGGGTGTTTTTCGGCAAATTTTCGCTTCTGGCGCCCTGGTTGTAGATGACCTTGCAACCTCCTGTCTTCTCCAAATGTAGAAATTTATCTTGGCACATAGATTTTGCACTTTGTCAGGTTGTCGTAATAAATCCATTTTTCATCGCCATTGATCAAGCGATGCAATAAAGGTTTCTCTTTTAAGCTCTCAAACAGCATTTCAGACATGCAAAATCGTTTTTGCTTTTGAATAAATCCTGCTTTGAAATGCCTACTAGAGTTACGCCGTGGTCTAGTAGGTAGTGTGTTGGCTTATTAGACGAAAAGCTATGGTTCGAGCCCCAGGCCAGACATCAAAATAAAATACAAAAAGTATTTCTTCGGCGACTTCCTTTCAGCAGATTTCTGGCAAAAACTCTGAGAGAAAAGAAAGTTGCCATGAAAAGTTTCTCAAAAATCTGTCGTTCGGAGTCGACTTTAAACTGTAGGTCCCGCTACTCATGTATAAAATTAACACACACTACATAAGTGGTGTGTGAAACTAGGTCGTAATCCTGACTGAAGGGTTGTAATGATCAATTATGTATGTATGTACTAGAGTTACGCCCCGTTCGAGTTAAGTTTTCCATTTATGGCCTTCAAACTTTTTTGGCACTGTTGTCTTTATATTTGATGCCTAAATAACCATTTTTTACGGTTTCATGTTAAAATATTCGTTTTCGAAAGGCGTAAACCAAGCACTGCATTATTTGATGGAGCGTGCTCACCTTTTAATTCTGCAAACCAATGATGACTCGCAAGTGCACTGGTTTTCGTAAAAAAACTCAACAAGGTTTCCCTCAAATGCTGCTATATCGTGACGAGCTGACTTAACACTACGATTATACGAACTGATATACTCCCCTCATAGTTTTCAGGACTATTTCCTACCTAGCACCTGATATGCACTCAGGTATGTCCTTCTGGGAGGCATTAATGCCTCGCAGGTTACAAGATTTTGTTTCGAAAATTTATTCTCCTCGTCACAAAAGCTACATTTTTGCCTCGAGACAACCCCCTTTCGGCACAAGTGTATTCTGAGTCTACAGTGTCCTTTCAAAAGACTGGATACTAGACTCTACGTTATTTTTTGATAGTCTGATGTATGACTTGTAGTTTCCAAACAAAAGTTTCGAGTGAATTAAACCCACTTTTTGCTTTTTGAACATATCTTTACAAACATCCTCCCAAAAGCCACAAAATGGTTTGGGTTCCATGGAAACATTCCCTCACAACTCGCCTGTTTTCTAATTTCCAATAATTCCGATATGACCTAGGATCCAGCAGAAATTGCTGTACCAGCAAACTATTTTAATTTCTTTTAAGGGCTAAACAGCCTTAACTATTAGCTTTGATTATACGTTTATTCTACAACAAAATCTTTTTAACTTCCAACGTTACATGAGTTTTTATGGCATCCCTTCCATAATAATAATACTCACACGCCTAGTTAGGAAAAAGAAAAATCAAATGTGTGTACATATCTAGGTATGTACACATGTATGTATTACTTCTGGTGGTTATAACATTGCCTTGTTATTCTTAATTGGATTGGAAATCAATTTAAACTTTAAAAATTTTCATAACTTCAGCTGCAAAACACAATGATTTAGAAAACTATGTATGTACTCAGGTAGTTAGGTTGTTTATCTTACACAGGTTACTGGCAAATATCCAATCAATGATTTGATTGCCCGAAAAAGTTTTCAATGCTTAGCTTTATACATGTCAAGTAAATTACGTTCCGGAATTCTAGGAATTTCATACGAAACGTTTACTTTTACTTTCGTTTTATGGTATTGACATGTATGTATGTATGTGGCGAGTGTATTTCAAAAGTCTTTCAAAAAAAATCATGCGTTTTGTATGTGAAAATAGAAAACTTTTTAAATTCTTTTTCAAGTTCATTTATCTTTGCAAGCAAATGTTATTCATGCCTTAAATGTGTACATACGTACGTCGTTGTTAGAAGAAAAAGTTTTTCTTTTTCCTTACAAAACTAAGCAAGTAAGTGTGTGAAAGTGTACCCAAATCAATAGAAAAAATAAAAAAGTTAAGAAAAGTAATATTTTTCTCGGAAAATTTAAATGAACTTTACATTCTAATATTTTTGTTGAAATTTTTTTTGCGTTTTTTTTAAAGCAGTTTTTCTTATTTTCTGTGCAATATGCCGTAACAATCTGTTCCTTATGCAAAGCGAATTTTTTTTTATTTTAAAGGAAGCAAACTAAACTTACAGGGAGCTTCAAAAGGAACTGTACACTAAGAATAATATTCTAACAGTTATCAAACTCAACTTAAGGAGAGTGCCTGAAAAAAAAAATTGAAGTTATTTCAAATTATTTTTGTAATTTTTTTTGTGTTTCAATTTTAAAAAGTGGCAATGAAAAAATTTTAAAATCAAAATAACGGTAATTTGATAACGTATATATTTTTCAATGTACATTTTCTTTTGATGCTCACTGTATGTCAGTAAAGTAATTCAAATTATGCGCTATAAGTTAAAAACTTTTCTTATTTAAAGTAGAAGTAAAATATAAATAAGGAAGAGTTAAGAAACGAAATTCTTTTGCATTAATTAAGAGTTTGATTGATTTTTAGGATATACAGTCACACAGATAATTATACGTACCCCCCCAAAAATATTTTTTTTTAAAAATGATAATATATGGACAAGTCAACTGATTTTACCGCCAAATTTTTTGTTTTCCGTCACAGCCGAACAAATTATATTTGTTCTCATCACTAAATATTACATTCGCCCAAAAATCAGTTGACTTGTCCATATATTATTGGGCGAATTCCAATCGTGGCTTTTTTTTCTCGGCACTCGGCTTCGGAAACCGTTCTTTCTCAAAACACTTCGAACTGTTTCGGAATGCACAATAACGTTGTGATCACTTTCCGCGGTGTTTTGTATTTCTTCGGCTGTAGTCCTAGGATTTTTATCTACAATACTTATTATATACCGGGCTACCCTTGGAGAAATTTTATACGAAATAAACGTCGCACGTATAATTTTCTGTGGTGCCATATTGGTTTTAAGCAAACTGCAGTCACAAATTCATAGATTTTGGAAATCTTTTTTCTTTATTTAAGTAAATTTGTCGTTACAGACCCTAACGTAAAGAAATTTTAGATTAGAAGTTCATTACTTTTTAAGAAAATGATTTTTAGGGGGGTACGTATAATTATCTGTGTGACTGTAAATGTATTTGAAATTTAAAAAAGGAAGGTAATCAAGTGGAAAAATAACTTTATCCCGCTACTTTAGTTCTTTCAGCAGTGCCGAGTAACTCAACCTACGTAAACCGACTAGATCTACGTCATTTAGCGTAAAGAGCCTTCTAGCTGCCACCTTCCTCACATATTCCTCAAAAGAGAATTTATCTCTCGTGATAAACTAGCCCGGTTTCAACACCACATACTGAATTTCACACTTCCGATCCTAGCAAATAAGAACATTACTTTGGATTATTAAATGCTCTGTTAATTTTTGCCTCAAACGAATTAATTGTTGTCTGTACAGATTTCCCCTGACAGTTTGGCCTGCTTTCAGGAGTTTATAATGGATCACACATGTTTAATTCCATTGACCAAATACAATGAAATCACTGTAGTCTAGTAGATAGTGTGTTGGCTTATTAGACATGAGGCCTCGGTTCAAATCCCAAGTCATACTTCTTTAATAAAACGAACTATAAAAAAAACATTTCCTCGGTGTCTTCCTCTCAGCAGATTTCTGGCAAAAACTCTGAGTGTGAAATAAAATTGCTATGAAAAGTTTATCAAAAGTCTGTAGTTTGGAGTTGACTTTAAACAGTAGGTCCCGCCACTCATGCAAAAAAATTAACATACACAACATATGTGGTGTGAGAAGCTATGTTATCAGCCTGACTGAAAGGTTGTAATGATCAATTATGTATGTATGCATTGCTCGTACACTTCTAATTATACCAAATACAGAAGACTGTAGTTTAAGACGAATATTCCTATTGCTCCTTGTTTTCAATTCATTCCACTGTGTCATGCATACTTAGGTAAGAACATTTCTAACAATCGTGGAGTAATTTCAGTTTACCATACTCGGTCCTAGGGTCCAGCTGACATCCAGTGCTGCCTGAGGTAGGCTTCTACTGATACTTGTAATGCCAACAGAGGCATATCTCTGTAGTTTAGGACGAATATAATCATGGCTTCTTGTTTTTAATGCATTCCGCTGTATCATGCTTACTTAGGTAAGAACATTTCTAATAACCGTGGAGTAATTTCAGTTTACCATACTCGGTCCTAGGTCCCAGCTGACATCCAGTGCTGCCTGAGGTAGGCTTCTACTGGCCCTTGTACCGCCAACAGAGGCATATTTCTGTAGTTTAGGACTAATATTCCTATTGCTCCTTATTTTCAATGCATTCCACTGTGTAATGCATACTTAGCTAAGAACATTTCTAACAACCGTATATTAATTTCAATTTACCATACTCGGTCCTAGGTTCCAGCTCGTACATACATACATAATTGGTCATTACAACCTTTCGGTCAGGATTACGACCGAGTTTATCACGTACGTTCATTTTTTTAATACATGAGTGACGGGATCTACAGTTTAAAGTAGACTTTTGAGAAACTTTTCATGGCAATTTTATTTACTCCCAGAGTTGTTGGAAGAAATCTACTGAGAGAAGTCGCCGAAGAAATAATTTTTGTATTTTGTCTTGATGTCTGGGGTTGAAACCTGGCTTTACGTCTAATAGGCCAACATACTACCTAATAGACAATGGCGACTTCTGTGCATTCAAAACTTTTCTAATATTGTCTTGGATAGTCAGTAGCCATTGCTATTTGAAGGCAAATATATCTCCTAAATATTATACCCTATCTGGAAGTCTTAACAGTACTTGATTAAGAACTGTCTTCTGTCATAAGCCGATTACTTTATATCTTCTAGTGAGTCTAGAAGTCTATTCTATATCCCCAAACCCTTACTAAGAGTCCTTGAGGACACATCCGTTAATAACGACAGCATGATCTCACTAGTCGTGAGCAAAAATTTCCCAAGAACGCAGTAATATTGATTTCTAAAATGATTAATTTTAATTGCTAAAAAACAAAAACTACCACTAATCAATATTTTCCCATGTATTTATATATTATTTTTCTATTTCACTACATCCCATAAGTCTACTTAAATATTTAATACTTTGCCGTGCATACAGATCTACAATTTTAAGTCTGTTGGCAGTAACAGCAAAACAACACTGACCTGGCATTACAACTGAGTGAAGGAATGAATGAGTGTCCATGAACATGCCATGTTGTCTGAATACGCCATTGTCTGTGTACAAGTGCATGCTGTTAACTGTTTTACGGTTGTGTACGTGTATATGAGTGTATTAAAGAGAATAAAAAATTCAATGCAAATACAAATGCAAATACTAGATGACGAGTTTATAAGGCCAGTAGGTCATGTCTATTCAGTGTTTCGAAATCGTTTCTTATTTTTATTGCTTTTTAATATCAAACCAACATACAATCATAGCAAAAACGTGATAAATATTGAGAAGGAAAATGAATTAAATAAAAATCTAAATACTCGAAGAAAAAAAAAAATGAATAAAAACGCTTTACTGGCACTGGTGGAAAATGTTATGGTCGAAGAACATTTCAGAATAGCCAGGCTTAGCTAACGAAAATAGCTCTTTATATGCCACAAGAATTAGGACACAGCTTATAGTCGTATAACAATGTATTGGTAGCATAATTTAAAAACCGGCCATACAGTGAGCGTCAAAAGAAACTGTACATTAAAAAAAATATTCGTTAATAAATTACCATTATTTGTATTTCAAGATTGTTTCATTGCCAGTTTTTAAAATTGAAACAAAAAAAAAAATTACAAAATATTCCGAAATATTATCAAATTTTTTTCGGGTACTCTCCTTAAGTGGTAAAAGTTGAATATGGTGATTGTTAGAATTTTATTATTTTTTTTTGACACTCACTGTATGTGTTAGATAACACCATTGCCATTGTTTAATAAGCAATAATAATTAAAAATTCTACAACAATAATGTTTTGTTTTTTTATTTCTATTTTTTTTTTGCTCCACTTTTGTTTTGCTTTGTATGTAAATTTTTATCTCATATGGTATCCATGGTATTTATATTTTAATAACATTATATGCCACAAAGTCAATTATGGTCAATTTAATAATTTATGATAATGATTTTGGCTGAAAAACCTTTAACATTTCAATTAAACATTTCAACCGCAAATATGTTTTTTGTCTTTTTGCTGAAATTTAATAAGTAAATAACATTAAAACGAAGCAAAAACAAATAAATTTTATAAAACAATAATAAAAGTTAATAATATTTACATTTCAATACAAAACATTATTGACCATTAAGCACAGAGTTTAAGTCACTGAAGAAATATTTTTTCATATTTCGTTTCGTTGGAGACGTCTAACCCCTGGGGTTAGAACAGCGGCCTCACGTCTTTTAAGCCAACACACGACTTACTAGACTACGGCGACTTTAACCCTTTATCGACTACATCCCTTTATCCAGAATTACAACCTAGCTTTCCACACCAACCATCTTCAGTGTGTTAACTTTTCGACTTTATCGACTTTATCGTCATCGGTCGCTGAACGACTGATTTCTCAGCAACCTTCTCAAGGCATTTTGATTTCTTTTGCAGGAGGACTGCTCTTTGAATGATCTTTGCTTCGTATTTCTGTTTTATTTTCAAGATGACAGAACCGAGATTCGATCTCTCGAACACCCGCTTGCTCATCAGACAATGTGGACCTCATTTTAAGACAATCTTTTCAATTAAAGCTTATTAGACGTAAAGCCAGGGTTCGAGCTCCAGACCAGACATCAAAAAAAAATACAAAAAATATTTCTTCGGCAACTTCCTCTCAGCAGATTTCTGGCAAAAACTCTGAAAGTAAATAAAATTGCCATGAAAAGTTTCTCAAAAATCTGTCGTTCGGAGACGACTTTAAACTGTAGGTCACGCCAGTTATGCATAAAATTAACACACACAACATAAGTGGTGTGAGAAACCAGGTCGTAATCCTGACAGAAGGGTTGTAATGACCAATTATGTATGTATGTATCGTTCTAAGGATATTTTATTCACAAAGTTTTTCTTTTTTGTTGTTTTCGCTAGTGATATAAGAGTGTGTTCAGTTACCTTTTTTCCTTTTCTAGTCCATTAAGAGGTTGACTGTAATGTTTACAGAAGCCAATTGTATACAAATTTATTGCCATTTTCTTTTCCTCAATACTCTCATGTTGCTTCTTAATAACTCGTGCGTAAAGGTAATTACATTCGATTAACACTTAATTATACAACTATAGCCTGACAACAGCATTACTTATTGGTCCATTAATTAAATAAGTTAATGATAATTAATAATTTAATAATTTACAATAATCGATAAAATTATAGAACAAACAGGGGGTGTCTGTAAAGAAATACTTGGATGTATGCAGAAAAAAGTCTCTGCTTTTAGCCAATAAAAATTCTACCTATGAAACCTAATAGCAGTGTTAACATGACACTGATATGTAGGGCCTCATGCCAGAAAGCTTGGAATGCCTCATAATGTGTTCTATAAAAACTGCAATGACGAGGAAGTACAGGAGACCTCAGAACATCTCGTCCGGTATTGTCCGAAACTTGAAAACCTGAGAAATAGAATTCTTGGATATCCAAAATTTAGTGACAAAACGTGTGTAACCAGAGGCGATTGAGAAAAATCATAAAAAAGTAATTCAACAACTAAATTTTCAACATTTCCCTCTATTGTGCACACATCTTCTCTTCAAACCAATTCTTCGCGCTGCTGTTTTCTTCGGCCTCAATCGGTGTTCTTCATTTATAAGTTGGGCGTTCTCTTCTTCTATGTTTAATTCTTGGCGCTGCTGTTTTCTTCGGCCTCAATCTGTGTTCTTCGCATATGAGCTGGGCGTTCTCTTCTTCTATGTTCAAATCATTTGCAGTTCTAACGATGTCCTTAGTTTGTCTTCTGAGACCATGACCAATCCAAAGACATTTTCTTCTCTTTATGCCAGTGTATAGCATTTTTTGGTATCTTCTTCACAGAGGCTTTCTGTCAGAATATACCTGGGATTTTGCGAAGATATCGGTTCATGAATGTTCGCAATTTATGCATATCATGACTGGCAGCCTTCCAAATTATGCAAACGTACTGAAGAGAAGGTTTATATGCGTATGACACTTACTTCCCTCATTACTTAATAGATGACTGCAATCCTTTAGTCAGGTTTATAACTTAGCTTCCAACTCCGCCCATGTTGTATGTTTCAATTTTATCCATAAGTAGTGGAACCTACAGTTTAATGTCGACTACGAACTACAGATTTCTTATCATAGCAATTTTATGTACCCTCGGCGTTTGCCAGAAGGCCGCTGTCGTTGTTGCTGAACATTTTTTCATATCTCGTGTTGCTCAAGATGTCTGGCCTGAGGTTCAGGATTACGACCTAGTTTCTCACACCACTTATGTTGTGTGTGTTCATTTTATACATGAATGGCGGGACCTATAGTTTAAAGTCGACTCCGAACGACAGATTTGTTTAAGAAACTTTTTCATGACAACTTTATTTACTCTCAGAGTTTTTGCCAGAAATCTGCTGAGAGGAAGTCGCCGAAGAAATACTTTTTGTATTTTGCTTTGATGTCTGGACTGGGGCTCGCACCCTGGCTTTACGTCTAATAAGCCAACACACTACCTACTAGACTACGGCGACTACATGGAACAGATATATTTTGTTACTAAATTTTGGGTACTCAAATTCTGATACGCCTTATGTTAATCGTGCTAGATTTGTTACGTTAAAACTGAATATTTTTCCAAAAGTTAAATTCATTTCATACTTCCTTAGGCCGGTAATAAATGGCTTTTGTTTTGTGTCATTTACAGTAATTTACATAAATTGTTTACGAATAACTTACTCCCCTAAACCTTTTCCTTTTTATTCTTTCCTTACTTTACCCCTTTGCCAATTTGCTGTACTTCCCTAATTAATTCCTTCATTATTTTTATGTTTCTATTTAAACAAAATATTGAATTCCTTTCCTTGTCTATTTGTTCCTTAATATTTCCTTCTTTACAAATACTTCCTTTGTCTCCAATGCTCCCGTTTATTTCTAAATTAATCATTCAAGTGTAAAGAAAATAATTTCCTTTATTTCCTACACCACTATACTGCCCAGACAACAGAAAAATTTACAAAACCCAAACATTAGTTGAGGGTAAGTAAGACATGAATTCATTAATTCATTAATGTTTTGTTCATTTATTGTACATTAAGTTGCTCATTTAACTATGAATCATTTCGAAGGAAAATCATTAAATTTCTCTTCCCTTCAAGAGGGAGAATAGAAGGAAAGGGAAAGTGAGTAAAATGTTGTTAAATGGCACTCGTAAAAATTAAAAACCAAAAATAACTACACAATCACATAATTATGGAAGTAAAGTGAAGAAGAGAAGGGAAAGGAAGTGTATACTTCATAGTAGGCAATACATCAATAGTTTTACGAACAGCTTTAAGTATTAAATTTTGAAATTTATATGGGGGTTTACATTAGCGTATGATTGATATTCATTTTTTAAATTAATATAACGTATACGCCACAGTTATATAATGATATTATTAAAGCTTCCTATAAAATTATCTGCCTTTCCCTTTTTCGCTTTTGTTTTACTCTGTAATATTTTCCCATTTAAACTGACATTTGAAACTTTTATTATTTTAACTTTATTCCCCCCTTTAATATCTTCTATATACGTCTTCTTTTTTCTTCCTTTCAGCTTAATGGCTGTAGTAAAATATAGTTCATCGAACATCATTAATCATATTATTCTTCACATAAAGTTTAGGGGAATAATAAGAACAGGAAGTCGAAGTTAAAAGTTTTCCTTTTTTTCTAATAGAAAAATTAAAAATATTTTAAAGAAAAAAGAAAAGCACGAGAAAGAAATTTGTTACTACCGACCAATTACTACTACTGCTGGCTTTAGATCGAGTTAATATAGAGTAGAGTCTGAAAGTTAGTTTCTATTTTCTGTACCATGCATCATCATCAAAATGACATCAAATATTATAACGAATGAGGTCACAATAAAAAAATGGAAAATAAATTCAATTGTGAAATAAGAAGTAGAAATTTTCTACATTTCGTTCATTCCAATACTATATGAGAAAAAGGGATATAAAAGTTGTTGTTGTTAATTATAATGAAAAATTTCTCTCTACTTAACGATAATTAGAAGTCGCCGTATTTCACTGAGCGTGAAATAAAATTGCCATGAAAAGTTTCTCAAAAATCTGTCGTTTGGAGTCGACTTTAAACTGTAGAGGTCCCACCACTCATGTAAAAAATTAACACACACAACATAAGTGGTGTGAGAAACTAGGTCGTAATCCTGACTGAAGGGTTGTAATGAGCAATTATGTATGTATGTATGTATGTATGTATGATACTTGGCGCCTGTAAGGTTACTTTGTAACACAAATACTATCTATTCCGCCATGTAAATATAGCACTCATCCACACCAACAGTCTGAAGTCACCGTAGTCTAGTAGTTAGTGTGTTGTCTTATTAGACGTAAAGCCAGGGTTCGAGCCCCAGGCTAGACATCAAGACAAAATACAAAAAGTATTTCTTCGGCGACTTCCTCTCAGCAGATTTCTGACAAAAAAACTCTGAGTGTGAAATAAAATTGCCATGAAAAAGTTTCTCAAAAATCTGTCGTTCGGAATCGACTTTAAACTGTAGGTCCTACCACTCATGTATAAAAATTAACACACACAACATAAGTGGTGTGAGAAACTAGGACGTTGTACAATGGATCAATTCGACCTCCGGGTACTGTACTTGTCTTAATTGACAAGTACACGTCCTCTAACCTAACCTAACCTATCGATAATTAAGTGATAGAGAGACTACATTAGTCTGGGCTATTGCAGATAGTGCTAACGATAAGATCCGATGTGACATGCAAAAAACGAAGACTTTCTTCCTGAAAAAAACTAGGCACGTTATATACTATATATTTACAATCGGCATTGTTACATCGATATATCAGGTGAGAAACCAAGATTTTCTAATGGCAGCACCACCGAGACATATCTTTTCATATCCTTCTCTTCATTCTGAACTTTACAACAGCGGCAGTAGCCATAGAAGCCTGTCCGTCAGTTATGAGTACGTCATTCTATGAGAAAATCTCCCATAACCACACACATTTGTAAGGCCATATCGCTTCATTCATGGTAAACGTTGTGTATGTTTCCCAATGGGCAAATAATCACAGGAATAAGTATTGCTGCAGCCACTTTTATTCATTCTCATGAAAGAACCTTTACATTTGCTATTGATATGGAGTCTTAATTGCCTGAAGTTGCCTTAGTCTAGTGGGTAGTGTATTGGCTTATTAGATGAGAGCCCATGACTCTTCCCCTGGTTCAGATATCTCAAACACATCTGGTATATTAAAAAAAATCTTTCGGTGACTTTCTCTCAGCACTTCTGCCGTGGATGCAGATCCGCTGAGGAAGAGCAGACTGTTATCCACTTTCTTTGTCAGTGCCCGTCTCTTGCTAGGTGTAGATATAGGTTATTTGGCTCCCCATTTCTTGTCAGCTTAACGGAGCTATCATCTATTGATAGCAAGGATATAGCTTCGTTCATCAAACTTTCTGGCTGGTTTTCCAGTGTAGGGTAGTCGTGCTTTTGATGTGCAGCCCTTACGCTGACCAACTTCTTCCTCTTCCCTGATTTTGGTGGAACTTGGTCAGTACAGGGACTGAGTTCGCTCACTATGCGTGCTCAAGCGAGCTTTGAAATATCAGAGCTACCACTCCGACCTGAACCTGAACCTTCTCTCAGCAGTCTTCTGGCAAAAACTCTGAGTGTAGAATAAAATGACCACGAAAAGTTTCTCAAACATATGTCGACTCCGATGACTTAAAACTGTGGGTGCCGCCACTTATGGGCAAAATTAACACACACAACCTAGGTGGTGTAAGACGTAAGACTGTAATCCTGACTAAAATGCTGTAATAACTGATTAAGTAAGTAATTGCCTGGCAATAGTGCAGATCTTCTTCGTCGCAAAACTACTATTCGAAGCTCCTATAACGTTGGTCTAGAGACGCACTCATCTTCTAAGTCTGGCAGAACCTCTAAAGTAAAGTAAAGAGTGCTAACTCTGCTGATGTCATCTGCTTTTAAATTTCTTTTGTGTTATCTTGAGAGTTGGGAGTCGTATGATGCAATTGAAAAACTGTTCAGATATCGCATTAATAGACAAAAGAAGTTCTTTTCCTAAAGAATGAAAGGAAACAACGACAGAATGGTCTATTGGTTGACATTTATTTTGTATTCGACAGTTTATTGCCTACTTGATGACAAAGGTTTCTGATTCGTAAATGGAAGAATAGTCTGAATGCCTCTGTGATTTATATATGTTCCTTTAACTCCTCTAGGGAGCATAGGGCCGCACCTCTGTAATTTGCTCACTTCAAATTCTTGGAAAAACTTCAAAACCTTTGCCTTTCAGATCCATATGGGAAAAGCTCATTCCCTTCTCCTCAAGATCCAGATGATTTCAGATGAGAAAAAAAATCGAAACAAAGGAATATTTTGTATACGAAGAAAATATCAAGTTGCCGTGAATTTTCAATGTGTGTGATCTTTCAATTTAAACCTCACTTTCTCTACATTACTTCTCTTCTTGAATCACTTAAATTCATAGTTTGTTGACCAAAACTGCTTTACAATTTAATTTTATTTTCACCAGTTTTTTTTTTAGTAGATTTTCCCTTTTCAACAGGAACCATTAGCGTTTTTTAGCAATTTTTTTCACATTTTTTCATCCACCAAAAAAAAAATTATTTCCTAGAGATGACAAATTTGCTGTACATCTTTAGAAAAAAAAAACTGAAAAAGTGGCGGTCAAAAGTTAATGAGACATTCTTTAATTATGCAAGCGAAAAAGCGAAACTATTGAAGATCCAAAGCAAATAAAGGCAAATTAAAATCTAAAAAAAAATGATAAAAGAAATGAACAAAAATTAATTTAGCATCCAGCGAACAGAAAAATAGAACAAAGAGGGAAAAAAATTCTGAACTTCTGTTTTTTTTTTATCAACTGCAGGAATTTTAATTTCATTTCAAATTTAATTTTATTCCAGCAACTATTTGTACAAGCACTTGGACAACTAAAAACTTTTTTTTTGCCTTTGTATTCATTTTATAAAAGGTCCTGAATACACATTTGATGGTGAACGAGTGTCAGGCAATTCATGGTATATGTACACTTAGAGAAAACCACCTGCTTTAGTGGTTTGACACACTTAATAATGCTGCATTGCAAGTGCATGAGGTTTTCTGCAGAAGCTATTTACCTTTATGGTGTCGATAGTAACGCAGTAGCTCACGTTTTTTTAGTGTCCATGCGGTTGCTACGTGTGGATTTAAGAGGGTAATAAATCGTGCTTAAAATTCTCACTCTTGTTGGTTTTTTTTTTGCTTTTCCATTTGCTGTTGTAAGTTTGTTTCCATTCCTTTGATAACATTTTTGTTTTACTTTCAACCCCAAACACCTTTAAAGTATGTGGTTTTGTGTTTGAGCAGCAGTTTTAATTGTTAATTTCAGCTGAAGAGGCAATATGCAGATGTTGTGAAAAATAATGAATTTCGATGAATTTCATCATCAATTGTAGTTTTATTCAGTGGAAAATAATTGTCTGGTCAGATTGCAGAAACTGGAAGACAGCACAAATGGTGATGGCTAAGATACAGAGGCTATGGTATGTTGGGAAACGAAAAGCTGTCCTACATTAGCGCTGCAGACCCTGTTCGATTTAAGTCCGCTACGGTGAAGTCCAAACATGGTTTGTTTGTCAGCTCCCTTCTTAACTGTTCTGTGAAGAGAACAAAAATGACTGAAAGGAGTAATCTGGAAACTTATATGCTCTTAAAAGAGGTATATTTTGTGGTATACGGATGGGTCAAGAAAAGGAGCAGAAGTTTTTGGTCCCAAAATGCAATATTCCAACCGCATAAGGAATCTCGCGCCTATCTTTCGAAAGATGTGTTCTATTTAACTTGGATAGGAGGTACACAACCATATGACAGTCAAGCCGCTTTGCGAGCACTCGGTTCTTATGAGATTAAATCAAAAATAGTACCGGACTGTCTGGAGAAGCTAAATCTGCTAAGTAATGAAAATAAAGTTAAAGCCGGCTCTGGATTGCAGATCATGCGAAAATTTTCGAAAAAAAGCAAGCAGATGAGCTTAGGTTAGGTTACGTTAGGTCGGAGTGGTAGCTCTGATATCACAAAGCTCACTTGAGCACGCATAGCGGCCCGTTGTGATGCCACGGGTGAAGGCAGTCCCTGTACTGACCAAGTTCCACCAAAATCAGGGAAGAGGAAAAAGTTGGTCAGCGCATGGGCTGCAGATGAGCTTACAAGGTGGGGAACTCCCAAGCCATTGACGGAGCCAGTACCCGTCTGTATATTGGTGGCGGATGTTTGTAAAGGGATTTCCAATAGAAAGAGAGATAAAAGGAGGCAAAGATTGACTCTTCTCACATCAAGTGGGTTTGTGTTAATCAAAACTTTTGTTGGGAAGTTACAATAAAAGAGGAGATGTGAGTTATGCATCAAAGTATCCAGGAATAGCCTGTCTGATGACAGGGCACTGTAGATGCAAAGTACACTTATTTAGAATGGAGGTTAACTCGAGGTCTAAATAAGGATTCTGTGACAATGAGTATGAATAATCGTAACACACTTTTGCAACCTGAAAGGCATTAATCTATGCTAGAAAGTAAAACCGGGATCCATTACAGATGTTAGGCAAGCAATTGTTATTGTTTACACCGAGCAGCATCCAGAAATTTGTAAGGGCAAAAGGCTTTGAAGAGATATTGTAAGATTACTTAATAAAGTATGAGGGTCACATTACTAAGGTACCTCTGCGCCACAATAAAAATGCTTGCGCATGAAGGAAAATGCTGTGAATAATTGCACATCATTCATGGAACATAAAATATTTCACTTGAAATTTTAAGAGTTTAATATGTGCTTATAAAGTCTCTATGTTTTTCGTATAGAGTCAATGATTAAGAAGTATGTTACTTTTCCTAGAAATAATTGAGATTTTAAATGGCCTATCTGCTTAACCAAGAGAACACTTGAAACATGGTCTCATGTTGATGTTTAACCCAAAAAAGTTTTTTTTTTCTTTTTTTTGATTAAATTTATGTGTGTCTGCCCTTTGGGGAAAAACAGAATATACATGACACACAACATTCATCAATCATTCTGTGGACAGTCTAAAACTATAAAAATTTTTTTTTTGTTCATGGTGGACATAGAGTGACGTTTTTAGTATTCGTGGTAAAAATTTGTTAAACAATTTGATGTGTGACATTAGACAGAGTATGTGAGACAGGCTAGTATTTTTATAA
Organism: Sarcophaga carnaria; assembly: GCA_958299815.1. Lineage (NCBI taxonomy): Eukaryota > Metazoa > Arthropoda > Insecta > Diptera > Sarcophagidae > Sarcophaga > Sarcophaga carnaria. The sequence goes on from OY283149.1 coordinate 3,296,067, forward strand.
AAAGTAAAAACACGATTTACGAATTTATGGTTTCATTGTGAATTCCGTGAGTGAGAATTTAAATGCTTTTAAAGGAAAAGAAAAAGAAAATAAAGAATTAAAAATTATTTTTCAAAAATTAATACGAATGGAAAGAGTAAATGAAATACAATCAATACTACTTAATTGTTTCGTTTTAATTTGTCAGGCTTGTTTTAGAATTTCCTCCTTTAATCTTTCATTTCTATTCAATGTTTAACTCCTACCTCCTACTGTTTTCGTTTATTTTCAGCAATCACAGGCATTGTAGACTCCACTCACTTTCTATTTCCTTATCATCTTTAATCATTCTTTATATGCCTTTTAAGCGTATATAACTTTCAATAAATAGATTCTATTCCATCGTTTAAATCAACATTTGAAAACAAATTGCATTACAAACCCCCCCTAGTATTCCTTAACAAAATATTGTATGTGCTGAATTGCTATTTCAAATGCTCTAATGATTGCTAATGTCACTTTGCTTCTAATTGAAACTCAATAGAGCCTATGCGTTTAAATCAATTCAGAGCTTAAAAGACATTTGTAAAGGGAAGCAAGGGAAGCAAAGGAAGTGAACGAAGAAAACCGAAATTCAATTACGATTAAAATCCTTAAGATTTATTTCTTTATTTAATAATGTACACACGCCCGCTTAAATGGTTCTTATAAAGCCAATAAATTGAGATCTGTAGACGTTGTAAAGAAAAATATAAATTAACCGCAAGAAGATAGAAAAACACTTAAGAAAACGAAACAAAACCATATAAATAAAATAAAAATAAAAAACAATTCCCTTAAATTTGTTAATAATTTCAAAAATAAATAAAAGGAGACAAATTCTATTACTGCTGGGCTTCAAGAGTTTTTGTCAAGGTATGGCGCACTAAACTTCTATAGAAACTTATTGCGTTTGATGTTGGTCTTTATATCCAGTTTTCTCACAGATCGCACATTACGGGTTGTTTGAGCATGAGATCCCATCAGATGAGTTCAGTTTGAGCCCAGCAGCACTACAACGTTGTGTTCTATCTCCAACTCTCTTTCTTATTTTCATTAATCATCTGTTCTTTCGCTAACCTCTTAGCCTATCTATCGTCGCCGTAGTCTAGTAGGTAGTGTGTTGGCTTATTAGACGTAAAGCCAGGATTCGAGCCCCAGGCCAGACATCAAAATGAAATACAAAAAGTATTTCTTCGGCAACTTCCTCTCAGCAGATTTCTGGTAAAAACTCTGAGAGTAAAATAAAATTGCCATGAAAAAGTTTCTCAAAAATCTGTCGTTCGGAGTCGACTGTAGGTCCCACTACTCACGTATAAAATTTACACACACAACATAAGTGGTGTGAGAAACTAGGACGTTGTACAATGGTTCAATTCAACCTCCGGGTACTGTACTTGTCTTAATTGACAAGTACACGTCCTCTAACCTAACCTAACCTATCGTTTTGCAGGTGATAAAAATACGTGTCATGATATAAACACAATAAGCGCAGCAATCTCTTCAAAATAGAATACATGGGTGTATGTGGAAATGATTATTTTGAAGTCAAAGCAGCAACAACAAACAAATTTTTGTTGGAAAATTGTTGTGTTTTGTGCCTTGCCTTTATTGTGTTTAGAATAGCGTTCTGATCCTTTTAGTGGTAGACCGAGGTGAAATGGCTTGTTAATGTCCAAATGGGCCAAAAGTTCATAGGTTTTCTGTCGAATTTTCCACATTTTTTTAAGGAATTATTCTTCTTTATTGTGTAGCTATAAAACAGCAACAAAGTCTGTTTATCTTCAACATCCTACTTTTAAGAGTAGTCATGTGCAGAAAGAACTTCTCTTTTGTTTTTTTTTCATCTCTGTATCCTTTTCGATTATTGCTGTTGAACAGAAATTATCATTCTCCAGTTGTAGTTGTGTTTCTCTTTTTTCCGGGGTAAAAGTTTCGTTCTTTTATTTTTTTTGTCTATCGATGCCTTATGACTACTGTGCTATTCATTTGATTATCGGTTAAGCAGAAAGAGGTAAAACGTGTATCTCTGTCAAGCTGTTTAAATGTGAGGCTATAATTGTACTCTGTTATGCTGAGTATTTGTGACATCAATTGTCGGATTTTTTTTCTTCGAATTATAACAAAATGATTGTTGTGTACTATGAATCGACTTGTTAAACGCATCCACGTGGAAAGATTAGTACAACGTTTTTAGATTCATTCACTCATTCTAAGACACCTAAACGTATACGTGATATTTTTTAAAATATTTAATATTAATCATACGCCCCCTAAATAATTAAATTCTTGCTTAATTTGTAAATGTGGTTCCACCTAACTTTCTAACATTAAATTGAGGATCAAATTATCGAAAACAAAATTACATTGCAGCACGTTTATCTCTTCACATTCATACGAATAGAGATGCTGATGCTGATGAAAATAATTTGTAACCCACAACTCACATGGCTTTTGTGATTGAAAGACTGAGAAATTGTTTATGCCAACCACAAAACCGTGTGCATTACACTTATAAAGCAACAGTTTACTTCAATTTTATTGTACGTGGGTGTTTGTTTCAGGTGTTTGGAATGCAACAAGAAGAGTAGGTTGCATCAAACCTGTGCTGTGCTGTATTGCGTATGCGTTTATTTTGGGCTGTTGAGCTGTTAAAATAATTAGCAAAACAGCTGAAGTTTTTGTTTCTTGCCTGTAAATTTAATTGCTGTAAATAAAGAATGCAAAACAGAACATAATCGTGTGCTAAAATAAATTTTAACTGGCGTTACACTTTGAATGATGTAAGCAATCTCTCCGACACTTCGATGGGAACAAGGTTATGGCTTTAGATATTTCAGACGCTTTTGATGTTCTGGGCATGAATATTCAATGTGACCTTCGGGAAGTAGCATATTTTCAAAGATTGAAAAAAGACTTAAACTATGTTCAGATATGTATTTTTATTGAGTCAATATTCTGTTTATTGAGTACAATATTTTAAGTGTTCAGACATAATAATATACGCAGTTCAGCTGCTTATTCAATATTCATTTGACAGCTGGTTGTTTCAACAACATTGTTTTTATTTGGTTTTTTTGTCGTTGTTGACTTTTGTGTTGTCAAATATCAACAGAAAGTGTTCGGATAATTGTAATATGCGCACTGAACTTACGTATGACAGAGCTGCATTTTAAGTTTTACTCAATATTATAACAATTTTTTAATTAGTTGAAACTTTATATGAAATATTGAGGTCAATAATGGCGTTTATTGCGATTTACGCAATAAAGGTGCATATCTGAACACCGTATTAGGCGCCTCGGTTTCTTCACTCCATCTGATCTCCTTGCTATTTACACCACTTATTTCAAGCATGGGCTGTTGCCTTGAAATCTATTTTGAGTCTTCTCGACCGTGTAAAGGAGAAGGTGAAAGTACTCCTTAATAATATTCATTAAAACACGCTCTCACTCAAGTGGCTTGTGCATCACTATTTTTACGCCACTTCAAAGTAATGTGGTCGAGAGACCTATTGCTACTTGTTCCCGAAAATTGTATAATTTTTTCGTAACATACGTCTGCCACGTGGAGTACATACATTCATAGTTAATAGGCCAGTGGATACCACACTGTATAACAGACATTAGTATTCGTTCTTTAGCCGAACTATCCGTATGTGGAATTCTCTTCCTGTAGAGATGTTTCTTGTCACCTATAAGAGGATTTAAAGCTATTGACCACAGACACTACTCCCACTTTCCTCCATCTCACAACCCACTTTCCTATCTCTTAACGCAATGAAAAGAATGAATAGAGAGCAGCTGTGAGTGTTGGTCGTAATAAAAATAAGTTTTGCATTAAAAACTTTATAAAAGGAAAAAATTCGTTTACAAGTTAAGTAATATTTCCGAAAAAAGAACGAAAAACAAACAAAACAAAATAAAATAAGAAAACAAATATTTATTCTCTCTTAAAAAAACAATAAAGCAATGGAAGTAGATTTTCCGAAATATTTGTGAGACATCTTTATAAGATTCATTATTTTAAAAGCATTTGAAAGAAAGCAAAAGAAAAACACACAAATACCAATGACCACTGACCACTACCACTTACTCTACAAATATTATCCTCCTACCAGAGTCCAATTTATGCTGAAATCCTTGAAAATGTACACGTAAAAAACAAAGAAACTACTTGGAATCCTTTTCAAATAATTGTCTTCTCGTTTCTTGTTTGTTTTGCTGGCCATTGTTAATGTGTGGTCACATGGTCACATGAAGTGTTTCAATTACAGATCTTAACGAGCCTTTTGAAAAGCCTCCATTGTCTCTGCTCAATGCAGAAATAGAAACAGAAAGAGCAAGTAAGTGAGGAATTGATAACCTGCTTCATTAGAAGCACTTGTACAAAAAAAAAAAATGTATTGAAAAAGGAAAACGTTACGGCTCGACGTTAATGAATTAAGAAATTGTATGGAGTACTTATGGAAGCAATGTTTTCTTTTAGATTCTAAATAGTTTTCTAGATTTAGGAAAAATCCTAAAAATATAACAAAAACAGTCTTTACAAGCATTTAGTCAGGAATACAACCTAGCTTCTCACACCACCAATGTTGTGCGTGTGTGTTAATTTCAGCCATGGGTGGCATTCAACTCTTTTCATGGAAATATTATTTATTCTCATAGTTTATGGCAGAGTTTTTGTCAGAAAACTGCTGAGAAAGGAAGGAAAGGATATCTTTTCCGTATTTCTTTTTGTTCGAGATGTCTGAGCTAAGTTTGAACCATGAGTTCTCGTATAAGAAGCTAACGTAATAACTACTAGACAACGGAGACTTAGTGAAGTATAGGAAAACTAAAATGTAGGCCGGTAGATGACATTTACTGTTGTCTAAGAAAATGTTTACAAAGTCTAGAGTGGTGCATTTAGGTACTACAATCGATCTTCTCTTTAATTCTGCATTTGTTTTCAGCTTATGATAAAGCCGCCGAGATTTTTAATATTAGGTTATGGAAAAAACCCAAGCGCTCTTCTCTTCGATGACATAATGTCTCCTCCTCGTGTTCAGCGCAATTTCTCTAGAAGACATTGAAATTGTTTCAGATGAATATCCAGCATCTTTTAATGTCTATGTCACTGCCTGGAAGACGCTACGAGGTTGCCTTTCATATTTCGGGATTTGGCAATCTGCCAACTGACAGCTCTATCGTAAAGCTTGACATTTTTGATGTTATACGTACTCAGAACGTTTTGACATACGAGCGCTATTTGTGTTGTTTGCAGTAACTTAAAAGTTTCATCTCGCCCAAAAAATGGAATTAAATCGATCATATTCGTGCGATTATTTTTTACAACTTTCGACGTGGATTAACTCAGTAATAGTGCATCGATGAACTTAATTCAATTTTTGGCGATGAAGCTCCATCAAGGACCAGTGTTTATCGATGGTATGGTGAATTCAACCGAGGTCGTAGTTCACTCCAAGACGAATTTCGTGAAGGTCGTCCAAAATCAGTTGTTGTTCCGGAAACCATTGATGCTGTGCGCCAACTGCAATTGCAAGATCGTCATGTGATCTATCGTGAGATCCCACAAAATTTGTCAATCGCTCAAAAAAGGATCGTGTCGATTGGTCGAAAGAAATGCTCCAAAAATACGATCGCGGTGCTTCGAAACACGTCTATGACATCGTGACAGGTGATGAATCGTGGATTTACGCGTATGAACCCGAAAGTAAACAGCAGTCGACTGTATGGGTGTTTCAAGATGAGCCAAATCCAACAAAAGTTGCTCGCGCACGAAGCACTTCCAAGCAAATGATCGCCAGTTTTTTTGGAAAAACTGGACATGTCGCAATCATACCACTAGAACAACGCAGAACAGTCAATTCTGAGTGGTACACAACCATTTGTTTGCCAGTTGTCTTCCAAGAAACCAGGAAAACCAACCGCCGAAGACGGATCACTCTTCACCACGACAATGCGAGCTCTCACACATCGGCTCAAACAACTGCATTTTTGAGCACTCAAAACATCGATTTGATGAGTCATCCGCCGTATAGTCCTGACTTGGCACCGAATGACTTCTTTTTATTTCCGTACGTAAAAAATAAAATTAGAGGTCAACGTTTTTCGACACCTGAAGAAGCGGTTGATGCGTTCAGAATGCATGTTTTGGAGATACCTCAATCAGAGTGGCAAAAGTGCTTCAACAATTGGTTCAAACGCGTGCAAAAGTGTATAGATCTTAATGGGGAATATTTTGAAAAACAATAAAGCGATTTTCGATGATTAATATTTGTTTTTGTTCTCTAATCCCGAAATATAAAAGGCAACCCTCGCACAATGACCAAAACCTATCAAAGCTTAAATCCATGTAAGTAATGCTTAAAGATCTGTTTAGATTCGCTGGCTACGGGTGTATACTATTTTTCCATTACTTTCATGGAGAGTGTAAAGTCATGTAATATTCTTAGAAGCTTACAAATTCTTTAAAGTCCCCTTTTTCTATATTAGTGAATTACGCCCCTGTCTATGCCTAATGCTTTGAAATATTTCAAATTAATTTTTTATTCCAAATATTGTAACAGATTATTAAATAAAATTTAATTTTAATTTTCCTTCGTGTTCACATTATTTTCATTTTAACGCCTCCTATTTTATGCTTAGTTATGGAAGTTCTTTTTTCCCCAATTTTATTTTGAATAATTAGTTTCATTTTAATGTGCATAAATTAGAAAACTACACGATAAACTAAATTAACTAATTAAGTTCAATTGTTAACGCAGTCATTAATTGCATGTCTAAGCGCATTAGTCATTATGGCAAAAAAAAATATGCCGTATCGTGTAGTGAAAATGTGTTTTTATTGAAACGCTAATTATGTTACACGTACGGCGGCGTGTATTTTAAATTAAAATCGTTTTGCCAGTTAGCATATGTAGAGACAGCAATATTAAATATTAAAACATTTTTAATTTTCCATACAATTTTGTTGTTTTAATTTTTAAAATAATTTATTAAATACCATCCCTTCTAATATATTTATCATTTTGATATATAATTTTATTATTAATTAAACAGAATAAAAAATAAAATAAAAAAATAAAATCGAATGACAAAAATAAATAAATTAAAAATAAATAAAATAGTCTAACAAAAACTCCACACACACGCAGATACACACACAATTAAATAAACACAAATAGTCCATTATTGTTGTTGTTATTGATTAAATAATTGAACAAAATTTATTAGAGAAACATAAAATATTTTCCAATGATTTTATTTAAAAATTTTTATCTGCCATTTCCTAGAAAAAACATTTAAATTTGAAATTCTAATTGATACGTTTCAATAATATTTGTATTTCAATGTTGACATTGTATTCTATTTAATAACTAATTACGGCCAATATTCAGGGAATGACCCCTAATCGAGCAGTGCATTGTATTGCAACTTGGAAAATAGTTTTGAGGAAAAGAGAAAAGAGGAAATAGTGCTTTTAGTTATTAAATTTGAATCTCTTTTGTATTACAAGTGACAAAAAATAGTCCTGCTAAAGAACAAATTCCTTTTGCAAAACAGTGTGCGATCGATATACCAATCGACCAGAAAGTGGTTTGGGCGTTGAGAAAAAGACGAGTATTACGTAAGAATATAGAATTTTCTGGAACAACAATTCTCTTAATTTTGCTTGAGCAGAATCCGTACATAATGCAATGCTGCTCCAATGAATCAATGGAATTGGATACCCTACCTACCCTACCCGCATGCTGTCGATAAGTCTCAAAATAGCCTACGAGGTACCGCTCCATATATAAGAGTTGTATTCTATTTTCGGTCGGATATACACCATTTATATCCGTGTAAATAGCATGGAGATCAGATGGAGTGAAGTGTTTTCTTGCACCGTCTTAAGAAAACGAGTCACTTGAATGCTTCTGCAGCCATGGAAATGCCGAAATATTGTTGCTGCAGTTGTGTGTCAATAAGCAACATTTGAGATCAAAAAATAACTGGTAAGAGGGGGAATTGAAGTCGCCGTAGTCTAGTAGGTAGTGTGTTGGCTTATTAAATGTAAAACCCGTTTTCGTATCCCAGGTCAGATATCAAAACGAAATATGAAAAAAAAAATATTTCTTCGACGACTTGCTCTCAGCAGATTTCTGGCAAAAACTCTGAGAGTAAATAAACCTGCCATGAAAAAGTTTCTCAAAAATCTATCGTTCGGAGTCGACTGGAGGTCCCGCCACTCACGTATAAAATTAACGCACACAACATGAGTGGTGTGAGAAACTAGGACGTTGTACAATGGGTCAATTCGACCTTCGGGTACTGTACTTGTCTTAATTGACAAGTACACGTCCTCTAACCTAACCTAACCTACTGGAGCAGAGTCCGCACATTGCAATTCCTCTCCAATGAATCAATATAATCTGCATACGGTCGATAAGTCTCAAAATAGCCTGCGAGGTACCACACATGAGAGTTGTAGTCCATTTTCGTTCGAATATAAGTGGTGGGTGTAAATAGTATGGAGATCAGATCGAGTGAAGTGTTTTCTTCAGAAAACGTCACTTGAAAAATGTGCTGGTTACAGCGTTCATTCCATTGAAATAGAAATGCATTTGGGATCAAAAAATAACTGGTAAGAGGGTGTATTGTATTGTGATAAAGAGATGCCTCTGCACTGCGACAATACGACGTATTGTACTCCCTTCGTACTGTATACTACATACATACATACATACATAATTGGTCATTACAACCCTTCAGTCAGGACCTAGTTTCTCACACCACTTATGTTGTGTGTGTTAATTTTATACATGAGTGATGGGACCTACAGTTTAAAGTCGACTCCGAACGACAGATTTTTGAGAAACTTTTTCATGACAATTTTTTATTTACTCTCAGAGTTTTTGCCAGAAATCTGCTAATAAGCCAACACACTACCTACTAGACTACGGCGACTTCTTTATACTGTCTCCGCCTATAAAGTCTTCACCTAGCCTATTGCTCTTACAAGCCTCAGATGGGTGTTCAATGCTAACAATGTTAAATCCCTGCCATGTTCGCTTCTGGTATAGAACTAGATGTTCTCTCCTGGAATGCCTAATTGCTTCAAGGGTTCCAATAATGTGCTCCGTGTATAATAAAGCTCTCTTGCTTTGAGAAGAGTATTTACCACTCTTTCGTTATTCATCCCTTTCCAACCTTTCTCCACCACTTAAAGGCGTTAGAAAAGCTGTTTCGATAAGAGTTCATTGGGATTTGATGACGAATTCTTATGCTTCAACTAAATTTTTGAAATAAGCTATCTTAGCTATCGTGTATATATTTTCAAACATTTGTTCCTTGATTACTTGCAATATCTGCGTAGGTGTGCATACATTTCACAAAAACTTTTCGCATACGTTTTACGCAACCCGTATGTAATTTCTTTTGTAATTAAAACCCTTCACATTACTTCTATTCTTCCCTATCTTATCTTCAAAATTACCTGAGCATTTGTATGAGTTTTAATACTTGCAACTGTTGTTGCCAAAGAGAGCAATAAATTTAATTATTTTGAACATCAGCAGCATTTTGGTGAAGGGGAGAGAATATTAAGAACTGAAGTTGATGAAATGATTTGAAGTGCCGTGGTAAATGTGTTGCAAGCATAATTTAATTAAAGAAAGTATTTTGAAATAAATTGTCGGGGAACAATGTTTTGGAAAATGGAAGAAGAAGAAAAGATATGTTTTGTTTTAAGAGGAATTCGAAATTGAAACTGAAGAACTTAGGAAGTGTGATTCTTTTTGTGCTATTGTGGTATTGCCCTGACCACTGTCTTTCAAATATGTACTTCGGAAGTTCATTTAATCAAGTATATTCGCACCGTTTCGGACCAACAACCTTTTAATAAAATTATATTTTTAAATTTGCTGAAGGCATTATCCAGTCTTTAGTTTCAATTTTGCGTTTTCCTTCACAGAAATTAAAATCCATAATAGGGATGAAGACATTTTTGCCAGACTCCGAGCAGCAAACTTCAACACATGTGTGCGGGACCATAAAAATTAATGTGTGTGTTAACTATTATGGAAAGAAAAGTGAAAATAATAAGAGAACTCCGAAAACTTTTTTTCTTGCCAAGTAATGAATATGAATGAGGGAGTGAAGGTTATGTGGCATTAAAGAATGGAACAAATGATCTCTTAAATGTTAAAAGGAAGCAGGATAACACAAAGAGTAAATACAATTCTGTGTGTGTAACACGTACAATTGGAAATTAAAACCAGAAGTTTACTTTTAAAACTCAAATATTAGGGGCGTATGAGTGATATTAAATACGATAATAAATATTAATCATACGCTCTCTAAGATTATGTAATTTTGTAAATAGAAAAAGTTTTCAGTCAAATTTTATTCATATTGTTGCTTCGAAGACGTCTTCTTTGAAATGTCAATTTTTTTCAAGAATTTTTTCTAAGGAAAGGTATTTTTATTAAGATCCTTAGACAGATATTGCTCAGCAGAAAGTGAATTGAATCAAACGATTAGACAAGTCTTTATCTATACTTTCTACCAACTGCCATACTGGAAGACATTAATGCGCCCTAGTTTGCTAAGGTAAATCATCGTTATTAACCAACTAGCAGTTTAAAATAATAACTGATGGGTTTGAGCCTTTTAATAGGGCACTGTAGACTCAGTGTATACTTATTCAAGATGGAGTTCGTTTCGAGTCGAATATGTAGAGAATGAGAATAAATCATATGAGTATGTGCTTGGAACCTGTGCAGCTCTAATACATCTCAGAAGTAATCATGTGGTATTAGGCACGGAATTGGGAGTGTCGTAAGAGAGCAGCATGCTGAATTTTGTAAGGCAATAGGTTTGGAAGAGTCATTCTACGGATACGCTATATAGGTGGAGTGAAGAACAATAGACTGTACATACAGTAAGGCACCTCTTCACAACAATAATAATTTAAATATAATCATGTAAGTCTGTAAGCGATGTGGCCACCTTAAATACAAGGATTGGATGCTTTGATTTAATAAACCATTGTTTTTAAATTAAAATAGTTTAACTAACAGCCAATTTGGCATTTGAATTGATTGTTTTCATAACAAAAATTTTGCCTTTCCTTTCTCATTGATTTTCTTGTCATACTTTACTTGTCAAATTTTTTATTGTACAAATCTCTTTGAAAATGGAGCCATTGCAGTATAATGTACTTAATTTAAAAGGCCAGTTAGACAATCAAGCTTAAAAGGCCATTTCAAAAAGGACACAAAGCGCTTAGTCGTTGAACCCAATGATATTCTGATATTAAATTGAATGTTATAAAAACAATGGAATTTTTTCTGCTTAACATCTTTATTAAGTCTTTCAAAATGCTTTTTTAAATTTAAAAATTTTCAAAAATTTTTAATTCTTATTTGCTCCATATTAACCCACTCCATCAGCTGTTTGTAAAGAGCCGTAGTTTACTTGCTTTTATTAACAGTTGCCTCTTTAATTATTAATTTTACAAAAACTGTGTGCCAAATTAAATAAATACCACACTGGCAGAGTATTCGGTGTGATTCACTGATTAACTCTGTAGTCCTTGCAACCACAAGTCCTTCATCCATATGGTTTTTATGTCTGCATTTCTGCGGAAGAATTCTCTACGTGGTATGGCTGACCTGCTTAAATTTTAATTACAATACCAGGAAGCGGTTGGAATATTGTATGCAACTCTTGCATATGGGCATAATTGATTTAAATACTACATATGTGGCAACAGATGTCTGCAGCTGTTAAACAAATTAAATAAAAAAAGGAATTTAAAGGATAATAAAAATTATTTCTAAAGAACTAAAGAATGTTAAAAAAAATTTTTGCAAAAATAAATTTCCATATAAAAGAAAAAAGACGGCATTGGATCCTGCAGAAACTGTGGGTCTAGGGAATAGGAAGAGAAACTGGCTTTCACCTCTGGAATCAGTTCTTTGCTCTTGTCATAAAGAGAAGGAAGTTTCTGACCTCTCCGTTTCTAACATCTGGGATCGAACTCACGAATATCAGAATTGTTGCAATAGCCGGGCTTAGTGTGGAATCGGGTTGGTTTCCTCTAGGGAATGTTGGTACCCTGAGTTGTGATATTACAATGGGCCTAAATGCTGGCCTAGGTAGGTAGGTAGAGGTAGCTGCCCATCCAAGAAAAATTCTTGAAACCTCCGTCTCTTTATGACAAGAGCAAAGCACAGCACTGGTTCCAGAGGCCGCATTAGGCCCATTGTGCTACCACAGTTATCGGCAAAAAAAATGCTGGCCTAATTGGGGCCTATTCCTTCAAAAAGGGTGCGCCACTGTTCATCATCCAATCTTCATGGAAGGCTGTTGATGGAGGGTCGTCCAAAGAGGTATTTTCTGTTGAGATTCAAGCTTAAATCAAATTTAATGCACGAACAATTTTTCAAAAGTATGGATAAATATGAAAAACCTTCTTAGCACAGCTTTTTTTTATTACAATCACTTCTCTTAAGGGAAAAAGGACACAGTGTCACCAAAAAAAAAAAAAAAAAAATTGAAATGTTTTTAAAGAATAAAATTTTTAAATCTTTTAAGGAATGGCAAATAAAATGAAAACTTCCATAAATCATAATACATCCTTCTTTTCAGAATTTACTGATGGTAATATATTTCATTTAAGCTACAGTCAGCTTTTTGTAGAGTTTTTGGAAAAGAAAATTGGAACAAAAGTCAAGAAAAAAAAACAAAGAAAAACAAGAGAAAAAGTATATGACTATGCAACTTCAGACTAATAGAGAGAAAAAAAGAAGAAAACTATGCTACAAGGCCATTATCAAATATGCTTAGGACATGTGCAAGGCATACAAGAAAGTTTATGATTGCATTTCGCAATTTTTTTTTGGCCATCTTGCAGAAAGAAAAATACGATCCGTTTTCTTAAGAAAGAATTCGTTTCATATGCAAACTCAGGACATCGTTGAAATTTTAAAAGGCATGCTGTTCTACAGAATCCTTTTCATTGCATTATATTTCAAATTTTATATGATTTTTTATGTGTGTGTACGTTTGTCGTAAAATTTTGCTCTTGGTTACAGAAAAATCTTTTGAATTTTTTGAGAATTAAATGAAAAGAAAAAATTCAATTTTAATTTTTAAAATAATTATGGTTTACACAAAAGGTAATCTCTGTGGTGAAGGAACTGATTTCATATGAATTTTGTATTCTTTTCTTAAATTCCTTAAACAATTCCTTTCCTTTTTTGCTGTTTTCATTCCTTAATCGAATTCGAATTGATTCTTGTATGAACCTGTTAATTTTTTTTTTCACGTTACTAAATTTCGAAATTGTTCTCTGTTATCTCCATTCAAACATTTTGTTTTTCTTTTTTTTCATTCTTTCGATAGAACTGATCTTTATTTTTTTTAATACAAGTGTTTTTTTTTTGCACTCTGTCTGTTGTGAAGTCTGTTGCGTTCGCAACAAGTACTTGTGCTTGCAAATTGTTATCAACTTGACAAACAACAGTGATATGTCACAGAGATTAATGGCAACCTTTTTTTTCTATTTCTTTTTTGAAAAAGGGGGTGGTTTTTCGTTAGCAAGCCGATAAAAACTTTTGTGGTATTTTGCCAAGAAAAAAGAAAACAAATTTTTACAAAAAACAAAAAAAAATTGAAGTAAAATGAATTCTTATGATCGATGAAATAAAATCAAATATTTAAGGCTTAAGCCCAAAAACGTTTGAAGATCTGGGCATTGTGGCGAACGAGCCACTAAGACAACTAACCGATTTCATCCGGAGCCAGGGGTGGTTTAAACCAACCACTAGCGGATCATAGCAGGCAACACAATGCGCAATATGGCCACCGTGTGAACTTGTCTGCTACCTGCTAATCTGACGTAACCTAAGTTCAAAAACTATAGAAATTATATTGTTTTAAACAAACGCTGGGAGCCCTGGTAGTCTAGTGGGTAGTGTGCTAGACTATTAGCGTGAGGGTCGTGGGTTCGATTCCCACCAGAGACTCTGGTCTGTTACACTACACCCAGCATATGGTCAAGTTACTCCGCTCTTATATAATTAGAATATAATTTGTATTTGTATTGTAATTAATAAATAAATAAGGGTGCCCTGGTAGTCTAGTGGGTAGTGTGCTAGACTATTAGCGTGAGGGTCGTGGGTTCGGTTCCCACCAGAGACTCTGGTCTGTGACACTACACCGAGCACATAGTCAAGTTACTTCGCTCGTATATAATTAGAATATAATTTGTAATTGTATTGTAATAAATAAATAAATAAATAAATAAATAAATAAATAAATAAATAAATAAACAAGTGTTACTTAAGCTTACTTTAGTTAAGATTACAAACAAGTTCCTCATATCACTCAGGTTGTGTTTGCTAGATTTTTTGATTAACCTTTCATGGCATTCCCATTTTACTTTCAGGCTTTTTACCAGAAGACTGCTGACAAGAAGTCGTCGAAGGAAATATTTTTAATATCTTTCTGAGCACGCTAGCTATGTATACAATTATTGATTGGCTTGGTAATCTTTTTCAATATTTATCAAATTATTCTGTATTGTAAATAATATGCTTAAAGGCTTATGTTTATCATACCAGTTTATACATTTATTTTCCCCAGTCTACTTACACAATTTAATCACACATTTTTTTCTGTATTTATTTGTCTTTTACATTCAAATATTTGCACTCATTATTATGAATTTTATTAAAAAAAATGGAAAGAGGAATGAGAAATTTAATAATAAAATAAACATTTTAAAAAACACACACAGACAGTTAAAAAAAAAAAACAAACCTCAGCTACGCAAATATTTGCTAAATAAACGATGATGCGTGTGACAATTATAAGTACAGTGAAAGGCAAAAGTAAAGATGTTTATTATATCACATATTAAATATTGAAATAGACGTACTGTACTGTACCTTCTTCCATTTTTTAACCACCCAATAAACTAAAAATTTCTTGTCAGAAATTAATTTTTAGATCGCACTTTAAGAGCGTCCTTAACATTTTTCCCCCATACTGTACATTCTATTTGCCTTTGTAACGTGCATACGTATTTTCAATTGTTTGCTCACAGACTGTCAATTGTGTTGATGTTTTGAACACATTAACATGTGAATGAAGTAGACAAGCATGTGTATGCGTAATAATGTCTCATGTTAAACAATTTGTGAGTGTGAGAGGAGGCCATGCATTTGTACGAGTTTCAAATTAAAGAGAATATTTTAAAATCACAATAAAAGCTCAAAGACTGTGTAAAATGTTTTTATACAAATACATTACACTGAGAAAAATCTTTTCGTATTAATTATTTGTAATAAAAAAATTGACAGTTTTGTGACAAAAATGTGTCTCCTAACTTTTTATAAATAATTGAGGAATTATGATATTGTATGAGTGAGTGAGTAGTATTAGTGTGTGAGTTTTGTTTACCGTTTGGTTTTGTTAAATTTTTCTCAGTGTTTTTCATTATTCCTTTGGACCACTTTAAGCAGCCTTCAATTTAAATGTCATTACCTTGTTAATGTTTTTTTATCATTGTTTTCCAATGTAAATGAGAATAATTGAAAATATTTGTTCAGTTAATAATATAAGTGACAGACAAAAAATACATTGAATTGCAAATTAAACATGTCTAGAAAATCAAATAAAGTACGAATAAAAAACAAGTCACATGTGATCATGTGTCTTTATATTACAATTTACCTGGTATTTCATTAGATACGCTATATACATAAACAAAAGGGAGCAATTAGTTCCTTTTCTTTTCAGAGGGTGGTTGAAAGAAAAATATAAGGACTTTCAACAGGATTTTGTGAACACATAATGGGCATCCTGTGGAAGCAAATTCTGTCCTGTTTTGCCAAATTACCATTAGAGCAGTTGGTAACTGATTGTAATTTTCATTTCAAACAATTTTCTATGGTGAGGTCCTTTTCTGGATGAATGGATATGTGAACAAACGAAATTAAAGAATTTGGGACGGTGTACATCCATATGACATCTAAAAGCGTCAAATGCATCTCGAAAAAGACACTGTTTGGAGCCAATGCATCGTTCCGTATGTCTTTGAGAACGACATTAGTCAGGCCGTTACTGTCAACGGGCGAGAACTATAAGACGATAATTACCATCTCCAATGATCCGGACACTATGGATATGAATACACATAGGACTGTGTTACAAGCCACACATACCATGCTACGTTTGATATTCTACACAAACGATTTAAGAGCATTTAACGGGTGATTTTTTATTTATTATCTTTTTGGCAACACTGGTTTAAACATCTCACGCCCGTTTCGTGTTTCGTTTCACTGTCAAACATCTTCAGTTTTGTCTCTAATTTAACCATGAATCGTCTTACAAACGAACAACGCTTGCAAATCATTGAATTTTATTATCAAAATTCGTGCTCTGTTAAGAAAGTTCATCGCGCGCCCCCACTCAAGCGGCGAACTGAAGAAAATATCGCAGCTGTATCGGCCAGTGTTAATGATGACCATCAATTATCGATTCGTCGCCGTTCGCAGCTATTGGGCCTCTGTTACTCAACAACGTGGAGCATTTTGCGGAAGGATTTAGGTGTGAAGCCTTTCAAAATACAGCTGGTACAAGAATTGAAGCCGAACGACCTACCGCAAATTTTTGGTGAATGGGCTCTTGAAAAGTTGGCCGAAGATCCACTTCTTTATCGAAAAATTGTGTTCAGCGACGAAGCTCATTTTTGGCTTAATGGATACGTAAATAAGCAGAATTGTCGATTTTGGAGTGAAGATCAGCCGGTAGCATTGCAAAAGCTACCAATGCATCCAGAAAAAGTCACAGATTGGTGCGGTTTATGGGCTGGTGGCATCATTGGACCGTACTTCTTCAAAGATGCCGCGAATCGAAACATAACTGTGAATGGTGAGCGCTACCTTGAGATGAAATCCAACTTTGTTTTTGCCCAAAATGCAAGAGCTTGTTAGACTATTTTTTGTGGGGCTATGTTAAAGCTCATGTCTATACAGACAAGCCCGCTTCAATTGACGCATTGGAAGAGAACTTTGAAGCATTTATTCGTGAGATACCGGCCGAAATATTGGAAAGAGTATGCCAAAATTGGAATAAGCGGATGGAATGAACTGAGATCAAGGTCATGATCACCACATGTTAGACTTTTTCTTATGGCGTTTACCTAGGTAGCTGTTGTATGTATGTATAAATCACAAACCACAGCTTAATTAAAGACCCAACATTTATTGAGAATTCAAAGGAGAATTAGTGTGCAGATGATTGCAGTTGTTGCAGTTATCAATTGATATTAAATTAACCTCAGGCTTGAAAATAGTGTGTTGAAAATATTGACAATAATTTGTATTAATTTGCTTGGGATTTCAAAACTTAAATTTCATTACAGCTGTTTCTGTTTCTGATTTATCTGTAAGTAATGACTTAACCAACCTATACGAATGCATTACATTTGTTAGCTAATGCATTCAATATTCCTTTAAGCCCTTCAAGGGCTTTTAATGATTACAAAACGTTATTAATGTAGGTTACTCCTCTTATCACTTGAAAACATTCCATAAGCATGCATTGATAGGATATCATTTAACTTGAAATTATAAATGCAACACGAATATGAAGTAACATAACGTGTCTGTAATATGAAATTGGAACGTGTTTGCACGAAAAATATCCGACTACTTATTGTAGATATGCTTTGCTATCACACGTGCAAAATGTAGATGCATATCCTCGGCAATAGTTTTTGAAGAAAGAAGACCAAAAAAAAAACACAAGTAAAACACAAGTGAAATTGCAAACAACAATCATACAGTGTCATAACAAATCCAAGCACATACACGTGTTTAGATATGAGATGGCAGAGGTTGTTGAAAAATTATAAATATTCTCTTTATTAAATATAAAAGTTTCTTAATAAAGAGAAGAGCACAAAATGTTTAAAATTTTATTTTAAAGATGTCCCATTTAATTGCCTTTTAAGAGGTTTTTATAAGCCACTCAGAGTACCCTAAAAAATTCTTCTACACACTTATGATATTAACTATCTTGTATGAAATCCCCTGCAGATAGTTGTAACGAATACATTTCATTCCTAAATCATGATGCTGTCAATAATACCAATTTTCTTTCTAACGCTTGATCTGCACTTAGGTATTTCGTTCTGGGATACTTTAATGCCCACAGTTTCCTAAAAATAGTTGCGATGAGCAGATAGGCCAGAATTTAGCTTCATTGTAATTCCACAATAAATATTCAACCGTAGATCAAACATTCTCTAGAGGAAACCAACCTAAATCCATATTAAATCTTGTTGTTGCAGCAGTTTTTATAACTTGGTCTAGTATGTTCAATCTGAAACCCTCATTTTTTTATGACAAGATCAAGGCACTGACATACTTATGTATGTGTTGAAAGACAGTCTCTTCCTTCTTCTCATATCCACAGCTCCTGCAGAAGTAATTTTTCGAAATGCCAAGTATATCGGCTTAACAACTAAGAAGACATTGGCCCTTAAGATAACCATGGATAACCATGCACTTTAAGGACAGAAGTGAGTCGGTCTTCTTCTTATTCATACGTGAGCAGAAGAGTTTAGCAATATTGCATGCACCTTCTTGCTGCCAATTAGATTAAGCAACGAGTGAATAATATCCAATGTAACTGAGTCAATCGGAATACCTATTTCCTGTAACATATTGGATATTGCGAGCTCTGTACCCGCTCTGTCCAGCTCATCAGTAGTGCAATTTCCAACGATATCCATATGTTACAGCACCTATATAGGAGTGGCCACTTAAAAATCGTCCACCTTCATGGACAGGGTCAGTCGTTGGAAATACGTTACGCTAGGCGCCTAATCGGAGCCTTCTTTGTAGCCTGGCTGTTAGGTCAGAAGAGAGTCAATTGAATACAGCAAACAAATGGTGCTGGTGCCCCTGTAACAAAACGAATATTGCCAGCTCTGTACCGGCTCTGTCCTGTTCATCAGTGATGCAATTTCCAACGATATCTCTATGGGTACCGGAATCTATAAAAGAGTGACTTCTGAATGACTCCAAATATCGCTGTGAAATTCTCGAACTTTATTGACAAGGTCGGTCGTTGAAAAAACGTTTGCTAAGAGGCTAATCGTAGCCTGGCTGTGCGAATAAATCAAAAGATTTTTAGGGAAAATTGCAAGATCAGAGGGGATTTAAACGAATATAGCATACAGAACAGGTCTGTTGGGAACAATTTAAGTTTGGCAAATACTGCCTTTGTTGAAATGGATTAGAGTGGCTAAACAAGTTTCTTTAAAAGGTTTTGTGAATTCAAAATGCCTTGAACCCAGGCCAGACATCTCCAACAAAACGATGTGTGAGCATTTAATCGAATATAGCATACAGAACAGATCAGTGGGGAGCAAATAAAGTTTGGCAAATACTGCCTTAGTTGAAATGGATCAGATTGGCTAAACAAGTTTCTTTAAAAGATTTTGTGAATTCAAAATGCCTTGAACCCAGGCCAGTAATCAATAACAAAACGATATGTGAAGAAATATTTCTTCGGCGACTTCCTCACAGCAATCTTTCTATTTAACACTCAGAAAGTAAATAAAATTACCATGAATAGTTTCTCAAAAGTTTGTCATTCGGAGTCGACTTTAAACTGTAGTACTCGCCACTCATCTATAAAATTAAAACACACAACATAAGTGGTCTGAAAAGTTAGGCAATTCTGACTGAATGTCCTCTAATGTACATATGTATGTATGAGTTTTCTATCGTCCTGATATTTTGTTTTCATATTGTTACGCAAATCGAAACGACCTAATATTAACAACAAAAACGATAAACAAAAGCCACAGGATACAAATACACGTTAACATTGATTATCTAAAGCTGCACACACACATATGTACAACGAACATGGTTGCGCCTGGTACCAGCAACAACATGTATGTGGCAAAAAGGGATGGGCAACGTAAGCAAGGTACACAAACAACAATTTTATATAGAATAGAATTTTATATACAATAGAATTCTCGAGAAGGCGAGAGCAAGAACCTTCCACATCGAGAACGTTCATCATACTGATTGCGTGCGTATATAAAAGGGCAGCAGGGCCAGCAGCGAGTCAGCTATAATTCAGTCAGCCTTGTATGAAGACGCGTTGCGGTTTGAACGTACAAGGGTATTGTTTGCAAAAAGGTTGTAAGCAGAGAAGATCTAACGAACAGTTGTTAGTGTTAACGCGGACAGAAGTGTGAAATAGAACAGTGTACAAGCAAATTGTTGTTGTATCGTAAACAGTGGCACAAATGCAGTGTGAATAATAAAGAGAGTTTAAGAAAAAAACTAAACACATATTTGTTTTTACTTGGTTTGCAATTAACGAACTCATATTTAAACGTTTTTAAAAAGGTAAAAACGTAACAATATGTTGTTCCTTTTCAACCATAAATCTTTCACAAATCTCCTCTTTTGGCTCAACATTTTCAGTTGGTTTTAAGGTAATCATTGTGAATTCTTTCTATATTTCTTTAAAACACCAACATTTCTGTGAAATGATTTATGGCAACCAACAGGAAACATTATCATACTTTTAAGTGTCTAACAAAAATGCTGGTTTTATTGTTCTTTATTATTTATTTATTTTATTTTATTTTCGCTTGAAAATTGTGTATTTTTATATTCCCAGCATTTCTTTCAGGCCTTTCTCACTAACCTTAACCCTAATTTAGTTTGACACTATGCACTCAGTATGTTCGCTAGAAAGTTGCCTAAAAATGGTTTTAGACAATAGAAAGCACGCATACTTAACTTGTGATATATGACTCACTCAAAAAAGGAAAAAAGGAATGAAGTTTAAATGTAATATTTTAAGACAATGTCACACAGTTCTAACGAGAACCATCTACTGCTGCTTACTGCCCTATGCAGTATGCATTATATGGCCTTAAGGCTAAATGTACGTGTTTAATCTGTAAAATGATTTAAAAAACGAATATACTACACGGAATTAGTGTAAGTTAGATATGAAAACCATCAAAATTACCTCATTTAGTTTAAAACTTCAAATTGAAATTCTTCTTTGTGAGATGGCCGACACCAGAACGTATGATTATTATTGAATTAATACTACTCATACGACATGCTGGTATATTTCTTATGCGATAACATTGGTTCTCTTTTTTTTAAACCTAAATATGATGAATAATCTTAAATAAATTGTTACTTATACTCCCTAGTGATAAAATTTTTATTGTATTAAGCCTTCGAGGAAAATAACCCTGTATTTAAGAATTCATACTAAAGTACCATTGAAATCTTCCGAGATTAAGATCCTAATTCAAGTTTAAAATTTTGTTTTTATATTTTTTTCATGGTAATACAGTTTTCCCCTTTCTTTTAGTTGCTTCATTTTTTTTTTCTTTATTTGTTTATTTATTTATCATTCTTTTTTATTTTATTTTTATTTCTTTTTTTTAATATTTTCATATTTCAGTGTTGACTTCAAGTCAAATGATTACTTGCAAAATATTTGTAAATATTCGTAAAATGTACACACAATATAAGTAATACATACATACATACATACCTACTATTATGCAAATACTGAAGGATATCCGAAGAAGTGGTGTTGCATTACAGACAAAAAAATGCTGGAATTATAAAGGAAATATTTTTGTAAATATTTGCAAATATTATGCAGCAGATAAACAAATTTTAAACGAAAATTGATAGAATAGAACGTAGAACATAGAATGTTATATACATAAATATAAAAATATTATAAAATTATAGAAATTTAAAAATCAAAAACAAACTTATCTTCAGCTCTCTGAAATAGTAAGTAAAAGTAGTTACATAAAGTTTTCAAAACTGTATGAAAATCTTAAAAGTATTCTTCTTCATCAGTAATGTTCTCTGATGATATCTAAGTAAACTATTCATAAATGTCAAGGATGAATAGAGCAATGTCTCTGATACTCCAAGAGAGTACGCTCAATATAGTTGCTGTAATATAATACACGAAGATATCATTAAGGATTTCAGAATTTCTATTAGGTAGAAGTAGGTAGAAATGGCTGTCCCCTCGATGGAGTCATGAGCGGACACACTTAGGCCGCATACAGGGCCCATTGTGATAAATGAGCGAAAAAACAAAATTGGTCGCTCAAAAATGCAAGTCATCAATACAGATATGTTACTCATCAACCAAAGAATGCAAGTCATCGCAAAAAAAGGAAACCATCGACCAAGAAAGACAAGTCATGATCTAAAAAATGCAATTCATCAGCCCAAAAAATATGCAAGTCATCAATCAAAAAATGCAAGTCGTGATACAAAAATATGCAAGTCATTGCTCCCAAAACTGCAAGTCATCTACCAAAAATAATGCCAGTCATCTAGCAAAGAAATGCAACTTACAAAAAATACGACATTTTGTTGTATGTATACATATATGTATTAAATAAATGTATATGAACTAAATGAGAATTATTAAAATTATTAATTTTGAACTTAAAGAACCCACAATTTCATTTTTTATCCTATTATTGTATAAAAAGTCATCTATATCTCCGGCCATTAAGGCCATGGTTATGCAGCCCACTAGGTCCATCTCCCACTAGGTCCACATTTTTCCGATTTTGCACTATTTAGATATAGAATTTTTAGTTTTTTTTCCGTCGCTTATATCTCCGGTCCCAAGTTAAGCCTGACAGTAAGGAAACCTGTTTTGGAATACTTGAGGTGATGGCTATGCATGGCTATCCAAAGACCAATTTTTTCCAATTTTGAACGATTTAAATAGAGAATTTTTAGCTTTTTGCTAATTTGAGTTAGCTGCGTCGCCTATATTTGCGGTTTTATGTAACTTTCGGCCGTAATGAAACCTGTTTTAGAATCCTTGCTCCAATAGCTATTCACCCCACTAGGTCCAAAAACCACATCCTTTAAAATTTTATCCAATTCTGTCCGATATATGGAAGGCATATTTGGTAAAAATGCTAGATTTTTTGAGTTTTTTCTAAAATTCAAAGGTTAACCCATTCGTTGCCAAGCCTAAATTATATGAAGTCATTCCCATTGCCATTTATATTTTGAGTGTTATTGTTTACCAAAACCCTGTTATTTCTTGGTAAGAGCACATATATTATCATATATAATCATTTAGAAGCAGAAAACCAAAGACGAGCATACTCGTCGTTGGCAATGGGAAGGCAGAAGGACTCGAGGCAAAACAAATTTGCTAATTCAAAAGCCTGCATGTTATAATATATTTAAAGTATTTAAAGTAGTAAGTAAAGACGAGTATACTCGTCCTTGGCAGCGAATGGGTTAAGCTTCGTGGTTCTTTCATATTTTCCTCAAATTTATCACTATTTTGCGGTTTTTAATCGAATTCCAATCTTGAATTTACCAATTTTGTCTCTGTTAACTTAACATTCACTGTAGAAAATTCGTAGACTAAATAACATTCGTAGCTGACGGAACACGCATTACAACCGTCAGGATTACGACCTAGCTTCTCACACCACTTATGTTGTGTGTAAGTGGCGCTTCCTACAGGGATTATGTAACTTCACTTCAAGTAATATTTTTTTCTTATTTTATTCTGTATTCGTTTTTTCCATAATTTTTTTATTTTGCTTCTTGGCCATTTCCCTGTTACCATTCTCTTGAAATCAATGTTTGCTTTATTGTTGAATCAAAATCCCTCATGTCTTCGTACATATTCCCTTTAGAATATTTGTTTGCAAATGGAAATCGAAAGTTGTGTCCCTTTTGTTCACTTGTTTAGCTGGTTTAGCTCATATTTATTCATAATGAGGAAGTATTTTGCAAACATTTCTGTTTCAGTTTCAGTTTTGGGCCAAATTAACATGAACAAATGAATCCAGTACAAAAGGTAACTGGGCCAGGCAAATAAAACTGACCATGACAACAATTGTTGCATAATAACGATAACGATTGCAACAATAGAAAATGTTTGTCATTAAGAACGTTTATAATTTCGAGATAAGGGAGCAAATACTGTAATCGAAAGTAATTTCGAAATTGAAATAAATGAGCACTTCAATTGAGGTTAGAGAAAATGAAAAGAAGGGAGGGAGATTTTAATAAACCAAAATGAAAAGCAATTTGTAATCTCATGGAAAGAAGTCCCAAAGGAAATATTAACTGAAATAAAAAATTACAAAATATTGCTGTCAACAGCAGTAAGTGAAGAAATATTCCCATGTAGAATATGTATTTTACGATTATTTGCGTTAAAAGTGATACTTGTTGCAAAGCAATAAAACATCTTCGGTTTTACGTTTTATTACAAAATATTTATTGTGTTGTTTTGTGGCCAAACAATTTATAAAGAATAAAAGAAAAGTACTTAATAGTTATTGAAAACATTTGAAAGACATTCCAGTTTTAATAAAAACTGACATAAGGTTCAGGGTCATAAATTTTTAAAGCTTCTTCCTCGCTGTCAGCAGGCCATTAGCACATGACACAATACACACAGTATTTGCAGAACTTTGCATATAAACTATTCATAATTTGTAATTCATATGCTAATTTATGAAAATGTAAATATTTGAGAACTTTTACATTGAAATTCTTTTTGAACAACGCTTTTTATTTCTTTAGAAAACTTAGCAGGAAACTTTCTATTCGATTGTAAAAAGTAAACCATAAACTATGTATTCTAATAACGAAATATTGAAAATGTCCTGAATATCCTTCGAAATTGGTAAAATTAAATTTTTATTAAACGAAAATTACAACATGAAACATATTTTGCAGGCATTAAGTTGATTTATAGATTCTACGAATTTTTCTTTTTTTATCAAATAGGGAACAAATTTGAAAACATCTCAAAAAAATACGAATTAAGTATGGCTCTGTACTATATATAAAACTACCAGAGGAGAGAATCAACTGCCAAGGATATACAGATAATAGAGTCCAGATGTCTAAAGAAAAATTTAAAGACACTCTCTGCGACTTCTTTCAAAGAGGTCTTGAGATTGTACGTTGTTGGTGCATCTCAGTGGATCTGGGCATGACAGTGAACACGGGCAAGACCATAATACATACATACATAACATACTTGGTCATTACAACCCTTTAGTCAGGATTACGACCTAGCTTCTCACACCACTGGCGTTGTGTGCGTTAATTTTATACATGAGATTCCGAACGACAGATTTTGTTTGAGAAACTTTTCATGTCAATTTTATTAACTCTCAGAGTTTTTGCTAGAAATCTGCCAAGAGGAAGTCGCGGAAGAAATATTTTTTCATATATTCATTTTGATGTTTGACCTGGGATTTGAACCGAGGCCTCACATCTAATATACTAACACACTACTTACTAGACTACGGCGACTTCAAGACCACGTTAGCATAATTTAAAAGAAGAAGACGAAAACTTTCAACATGGAAGAATATCCGACATCAGCGTGAGATAATATCGTAGAAAATGGAGATAAAATATTGGGGAATAAGACTGGAAAATTTACATGGAAGGCTCATATAGAGAGCACCTCAAAAAAAAGCCAAACAAGCCATCGTGAAAAAACAAGCCAGGAATTATACACTGGACATATACCAGAATGGTCAGACCAATAGTGACCAATGGCGTATTTGTCTGGGCAGATAGAACGAATCTGAAAACAGCTCATTTGGATTTGTATAAGATACAGAGATTAGAGCCTGTTGGAATAACAGCAACAAAGAGAGCCTATCCTACAACATCGCTTAAAGCTGTGATGGATTAAAGTCCGTAACACATGATAGTGAATACAAAAAACCTTGAAAACTATGGTTAGGTTGATGGGAGAGAAGTCTTTTATGAAATTCATTAGGGTAGCTAAGGAATCGAAATGCTGACAGGTCCTTCCTTAATTGTCCCCTAAGAGAAGAGATTATTATGTGGTATACAGACGACTCAATAGCAGAACTTGGGAGAGGAGCAGGAATTTTTGGTATCAGAATGAAAATTTACGAAGAAATGGGGAATCCTGCGGGTATCCTCCAAGCGAAAGTCTGTGTCATCGAAAGATGTGCACAATTCAACTTGGTAGGAGGTATAAAAGACAGCACTCAGCTGTATTATCAGACAGTCAAGCCGACATTCGTGCACTCTGTTCTTATGAGATTAAATCAAAAATACTATGGGATTATCGGGGGAAGCTGAATCGACTAGAAAGGGTAAATAAGGTTATCTCTTACTGAGGGTTCTCAATAATGAGCAAGCAGACCAACTTACAAAGATGACGTTTATGACGCTAGAAGACTTCTTTGGAATGTGGGCAAATGTATGGCGGAAAACAATATTTTTTCAGCAGTCTTCTGATAAAAGCTTCTAAATGAACTACTTTCCAGAAAGTCTAAAACCCCAAATATGTTTTTCCGATTCTACGATACGATAAACTATAGGTCTTGCCACTCATGTATAAAAATAACGTAACTATCTTTATTTTGTGTGAAACCAGGACGTAGTCTTGACTAATTGCTGACTATCGCACGATAGTTTATGAGTAAAAAAAAAAACAACAAAAGTGTTTGGTTTTGAAATTGTTTTAAAGTAAAGGACATTTTTCTCCTCATTCAAATTAAAAATTTACTCATAACTTTTGTTCGACACTGTATACAGTATATCTGTAAGTCAATTAAAAATTTAGTTGTCTATGAAGAAAATGAACAATAAACCAAAAAAAAAGAAAATAAATTCAGAGATTAAAATCATTATTCAAGTAAAAAAAACATAAAAGAATGCCACTGAAATTGTAATAAATAGCAGTCAGCAGGACAAAGGACTTAAAATTCACTGCATAAATGCAATGGAAAAAATTAACAACAAATACAATGAAATATACAAACATAAAGCATAGATGCATACAACCCCTCATCTCAAACAAAATGCGACGGACAATAAAATATTAAAAAAGGAAACGAAAAATTTAAGGACTCTTCTAAATAATAAAAAAAATGGCAAACGGAAGTTACAACAGAGAGAGAGAGAGAGAGAATGCAAATGTAATAGCAGTAACGTAAACAGTGGTGGTAGTAGTACAAAGTAAGTAAGAGAGGACTTATAACGGTAACACTTTTTATGTAAATTTATGTAAACATAATAACGAAACAAAATGCCACAATATACCAAACAAACTGGTAACAACTACAAATACATTAAACAAAATGTAAACAGTTTAGTTTGAAAAAAGGAAAATTAAATTACATATAACCCAGCAAACATTATTGTTAAGTAAAAAACAATATGGAATGGTTATGCTTGCTTTTAGCAGCCGTATCGTAGGCAAGTTTTACTGCCTCTATACCTCTCTTGACTTGCATTTTTACGATGACATGCAGTTTTTTCGATTACTTGCAATTTTTGGCGATAACTTGCAATTATTTTGTCGATAACCTGCATTTTTTGACGATGATTTACACTTTTTATCGATGATTTGCATTTTTTTCGTAATGACTTACATTTTATTGTCGATAACTGGCAATTTTTGCCCATTACTTGCAGTTTTTTCGATGGCTTTTAAGTTTTTGTCGATGACTAGCGTTTTTAGTGGATGACTTATATTTTCTGGCCGATTACTCGCAATTTTTGTCGATGACTTGCATTTTTCTTTTTAATGACTTACATTTTGTTGTTGATAACTTGTATTCTTTTGTCGATGACTGGCAATTTTTGTCCATTACTTGCAGTTTTTTCGATGGCTTTTAATTTTTTTGTCGATGAATTCCGTTTTTTGTAGATTGCTTGCATTTTTTACGGTTGCTTGCATTTCTTTGTCGATTACTTGTAAACTTGTCGATGATTTGAGATGCCCAGAACTGTGTGGCTTTGTAGTTCATAGTGCAAGTTTTGTTTTCTTATTTTTCTTATTTCTTCCTTCTCTCCGCTTTCACTCTAAATCATAACAATGAATCAATGGAATCATGGAATAGAACGCAATCATTTTAGTTATTCAAGTTACTTTGAGTGGAAAACTTTTTCTTATGAATTACAAAATAGTTGTAAAACAAATGCTTGTAATAAATCAATCAAATAAAAATAATAAATAATTACTAGGAGTAGAACAAAGTAATCAAATGTAGACGTACACAGAAAAGTGGTTGTTGAGGTAAATAGAAAGTAAAATAAAGGAAAAGTTTAATTATTATTGGAGGCAGACAATAAAGTGGCCATTTTAACTTTTGTTATTGTATTCGGCTTTATTGGATTGTGTTATTATTTGAAAAGTTTAAAGAGGGTTTATTGCTCTTTTATTACTAATTCGGTAAGTAGTCTGTTAATAACAAAAAACTAATGAAATTATAATTTATATAGAGGGTTGAAGGGTTCTTTTATCGTATAACCGTAGGATATCGTCATATGTACACACAGTTATTAAAGTATACATATGGTTAACAAATTTCAGAAATTTTTTAACCAATCCGTTTTTGTTGAAAATCTTTATAGTTTCCTCGATTTTAAGACGGTCTTTTGCATTAGTTAAAAAATTTCTGAAATTGTACTGAATTGTAGCCCTGCACAGGCCCACAAAGGTATGCATCCGATTAACAGATTTCACAAATTTCTGAACCAATGCAAAAGACCGTCTTAAAATCGAAGAAAGATGTCAGACAATTAAAGATGTCAGACAACGAAAACGGATTGGTTAAAATCGACGAAAGTTGTCAGACAATTATAAAGATTTTCAACGAAAACGGATTGGTTAAAAAATTTCTGAAATTTGTTAACCGTATGTATACTTTTGTGGCTGAGTGCACATATCTATAGGCTGCTGGTTACGAGCTTAATTAATTTGGATTTAGATTTAGCAACCAAATGTTTATAAAAATTGTATGTGAATACAAATAAGCTTCTTTATAATTTCCTTTAGAGATACAATCTATCAAACCACCGGTATCACTAATATAAGAAAAACAAGAGCAACCCTTAGGGCGGGGTCTGCTGGCCAAAAATTGTGAGAATAAATACATAGGTTTTCAAATCTACTGTTCGAAGTCGATGTTAAGCTGTGAATCCTGCCACCATCCAACATGGGTGGTGTGAGAAGCTGGATTACATTACTGGTTAAAGGGCTGTAATACTCAATTAAGTGGTTATGGTAAGTAATTCAATTTTTTTTTTGGTTTAATTGATACATACATGCGAGTACATACATAATTGGCCATTACAATCCTTCAGTCAGGATTACGGCCTAGCTTTTCACACCACTCATGTTGTGTGCGTTATTTTTATACGTGAGTGGCGACACGTGGACCTACAGTTTAACGTCGACTCCGAACGACAGATTTTTGAGAAACTTTTTTATGGCAGGTTTATTTACTCTCCGAGAAATCTGCTGCCAGAAATCTGCTGACCTGGGATACGAACCCGGGCTTTACATCTAATAAGACAACACACTACCTATTAGACTACGGCGACTTGGTTTAATTGAAAATTTGTTAAATTTTGAAACAAAATCGTATAATTTTTGGTTTTTTTCGATTTTTATTCTGATTTAAATTTTAAATTAGTTTTCCAACCAGCTACAGAAGTAAAGTTTTAGAATACGCCTACAAAACTACTCTACATATGGATGATAATAATTTTAATTTATGCTGCAGATAATAACATATAATACTCCTTTCCTCTGTCTCTTATGGAAGTACACAACAAAAACCAAATATTTGACTTTGTGGCTCACACATACAAATAATCACACAAAATGCTATGCGGTTTTATTTCCTCTTGCAATCACCACTTGCATCCGGTTCAACAATTATGGTATGGAAAGAAAAGCAACAAAAATACTATAAAATTTAATTCTAAAATTTAAATATGTTTTTAAAAATTTTATTGGCATTAAAAATATTTGAATTGTCTCTCTTAACATTCATACACGAATATGGGAATTCATTTTTCATTTTTTAAGTAATTTACAGAGAATTATGATGTTTATCACCTCATATATAAAAGCTTTTTTAAAAATTATAATATTTCATAAAAAATTAAAAATAAAAACCAAACATCTTACAAAAAAGTTTCTAAATTTTTGATTTGAACACCCACATGCAAGCCAATATTTATTGGATTTTACTCTCATAAATTATACGTCTTTATAGAGGTAGAATACCCTGTAATTATTGTATCATTGTTTTAATTTAAGACACTTAACTTTGGTAATTTAAACCCCAATTGAAATTCAAATAATTTCTCCCACTTCCACAACCAAACTCCTGATTTAAACAACTACTAGAACCGCCGTAATTTTACTTCAAGTACCAACACCCTTTTAAAAAACATTACATCATTACGGAGAACAAATTAATGAATGAATGACTGACTGGATAATGACTTCAGTTTTAACTCGAACATGGCGTTTTTGTTATTCATTGCCATTTTCTTGGTATCCTTGGCCAATTATTTCCTAGCTTATGGAAATTTGCATAAAAGATTACGCTGAGCTTTTTTGTTTAAGGATTTTTAGTTAAAGCATTAATAAATCAATCATTTTGGGATTATTATAGAAATAAAAGAAGACAGAAATAGTTTACATTTTCCAGCAAAAGCAATAAAACATTGTTGAAGGATTGATTATTACATCCATTATTACATGGATACGTAATTGCTCGCTAGGTTGGGATATGGAAGCTGAATTTAAATGTAAATTTCTAAATAATGTCTCAGAATTTCGAAACAAGTTGCCTTACGGCCAAACGTTACTTAAGACTGCAGATGCAGGCAATGAAGCTAACTTAAATTAGCAAAAAAATCCTCTAATTAAATCGTGCAAAATAGGAAAAACTGGACTGAACTGGGCTGCATAGCCACGGCTCAAAGGATTCGAAAACCGGTTTCCTTACTGTCGGGTGTTACTTGACACCGGAGATATAAACGACGAAGCTAACTTTTTATATAATAATAGTATAACAAATTAAATTGTTAGCTTTTTAAGTTCATTTAAAATTTTTAATAATTGTCATTGAGTTAATATACATTTATTCAGTATATATTCAACAAAATGTCTTTCTCGTTTCTTAATAAAAATTTACGTAATAAATTTTGTTTTTTAATGGGCTTTAAAAATATCGTTGACATATGTATATACACCTATAAGTATGCTCTGATATATGTTATACTTCTTCACGACAATTTTTCAAAAAAAATTTTGGTAACGCATGCATTTTTAAACAGGCTGTTAAAAGTATAAATAAACGCAATAAATAAATAAAGAAATATAAACGAAATTAATAACAACATTAAAAAAGTATATTAAGTTTAACATATGCCAAGGCGGAGTAGGCCATTAAAAATTGTTGACAGAATAAAAGCTGAGAGAAAAGTCCTTAAAGATTAACACAGCAATTCATTTTATTACCTTTTTGAAGTATTTCGCTGGCAATGCCTATTTGAGAAGCAATATTTCTTATAAAAGAAAGAAAAGGAAAGAAAAAAGAAGAAACAAATTAAGGCAACTTGGTTTTCTTTATTCTGCATACTTACAGGGTTTAATAAAACAACATCAATCACATTGTGTTGAAATTAAGGGATTTAATTTGTTGCAATTTAAAAAAGACGCGACACGTTTTTCTGAATATTAAGAAACTCAAGGGACTAATTGATTTGGAAAAAGTAAAAAGTTTGAATCAGAAAATTACTGTTAAACCTATTAAATTACCTTCAGTGTCATGTATTTTTATTTTTTTTTATTGTAAAATACATTACGAGGACATAAAAATATGTCTAGATTTGCCTCAGAAAAAAGGAAATAATGAAGTACTTTAAATTACGTTTTTCATGGCCATTGAAAACAAAGCGCCAGTAAAAACTGAAAATTATTTGAGCACTTAAATTTAATGTCTCCTCTTGGACATAAATGACTTGTTATTGTTGCAAGTACTAGAACAAAATGGCAAGTTAATATCAGCAACAAATAAAGTCATTAAATAACGACATTAAAGTCAAATTCAATCAGTCCTGAATGATGATAACAAGTTTACATATTTAAAAGTCCAAGTCTATCCAAAGCTGGAAAATGAGTTTAAAATCCAGACCCACTAAAATAGCAGCCCTAAAAATCTATACTGAAATCTTGCCTTTTCTTAATTTTATTTATTTCATATCCTCTGCTTCCTAAGGCCTTAGAATTTATGCAAATGCAGCATACATATCAGCTTATATACCATATACATGCCTGCCTTAGCTTTTGTAATATATTGCAAGGCAAATTGTATGACTAAGTGGTTGTGTTTTAAATCAAATTTAAATCCTTGGCTTTGCAATTCTTTGAAATTTTTCAGGGCAACTAGATTCAGGCAGAAATTCTTTCTTCCTTTTTTTTGTAAAAGCGTGTTAAATAAATTTTAAAAAAATCTGTCGTTGGTAGTCGACTTTAAGCTGTAGGTCCCGCCACTCATTTATAAATTTAACGCACACAACATAAGAGAAGCTTGGTCGTAATCTTGACTGAAGGGTTCTAATGACCAATTATGTATGCATGTACAGGGTGGCTGATATATAATGCAACAAAGTAAAGCGCTAATTTTTTTAATTTCATTGTTCAAAAGCAAAAAATGTTGGAAATAACATCAAATTTTAGAATCAGTTTAGATTTGTTCGAATTGGCCACCTTTGGTACGAATTATGGCCTTCAAACGGCCGACAAAGCCATCACAGGCTGCACGAAAGTGGCTCTGCGGTATTTTGGCCCATTCCCGGCTAAGCGCCGTCTTGAGATGATCGACACTTTGGTATTTCTTAGTGAGAACCTTACTCTCCAAAATGCCCTAGGCGCAAAAGTACAACGGATTGAGATCCGGAGATTTTGGTGGCCATTGTGCGGTAGAAATGAAGCGAGGAACCTCCTTTTTAGGCCATTCTTGGTTGACGCGTGCTGAGTGCGGTGGTGCTGAGTCCTGTTGGAATGTCCATGGTCTGCGACCGAAATGTTTGTCTGCCCAGGGCTTCAATACTGTCTTTAAGACATTTTCCCGATAATATTCGGCATTTATTTTGACCCCATAGTCGATGAATACGAGCGGGGAGCGACCATCGGCCGTTACGGCGGCCCACACCATTACCATCAGCGGCGCTTGAGTTCTGGTGGCCAATGGCAGGTGTAAATTTTCAGCTAACCTCTTTGGCAAGTAAACCCGATCAGTTTATTTGTTCACAAACTACTCAATTTGGAATGGCTTCTCATCGGAGAAATCCAATTTCGGTAACTGGCCACTTTCGTGCAAGCGAAGTAATTCCTTGACTCTTTCCAGTCTAACTTTTTTTTGTCCATCGGTGAGCTCTTGCACTTTTTGGAACTTCAATGCCTTTAGTCCAAGCTCATTTTTCAATATGTGTTGCATCCGTTCTCGCGATATTTTCAGTTCACGAGCAATTTTTCTACCACTGCGGTGTGGATTTCGATCAAATCTGGCCTTCACTTTTCGGATCATTTCTGGTGATGTTACCGTTTTTTTTTTCGTCCACTTTTTGAACGCGATGCAACACTGCCAGTACCACGGTAACGAGAAATGGTACGAGAAACAAAAGATTTATTCACATTTAAATGCTGGAGGGCTTTAACGATAGCCATCTGTGGTTTTCCAGCCAAATATAAAGCACTCACACTATCACGCTTGAATTCCATCACGAATAACTTTTTTTCTGAATGCAATAGATCAAAATGGTTTTGTAAGCTTGTAAATAATAAAATGAACTGTCACTGGAATAAATCTGTCAGCTGTCAGACGAGCGGTTTACAAATAATAACCTGAAGTTGGTTGCAATACATATCAGCCACCCTGTATGTGTTAAATAAGTCTTCTTGATTTATAATGAAGAATATGTATGAGTGGCAGAATTGTACTTCGGTCTGACTTATTTCACGTCTAACAAGTTCACGATCTTTGTTTTGTTCCCTTCTTGTAAATTTCTACGTATTTATTTAAATAATTCTGTGTACCGTACAATGTGTATATTTTGTTGTTATCAGTTTGTCTTGTTTCCATATTTTCCATTAGTTTATTGTAACATTTGCTTTTAAATTTCACTTCCTTTAATAAATTTTGTTTAGAATAATCCGTAAAAAATTGTTGTTTTTTTGGCATCAACCACAAAGGATATGGCATTTGGTTGGAGATCTTGATAAATGCCATTTGCGCTAGAAACAAAAGTAATAAAAAGAATATTTTTTTATGACTACAGCCAGCATTAAATCCTTTTGCCTCATAAACCACATATTTTTCTAACATTTGATATCTTAAGATTGTTGTTTTTGTTGTTGTTGTTGTTTTTTCAAGTACTGTACTTTAATCTAAAGTACACTTAGCCTGGCTTTGTTAAAATTTAATTGTCAGAACATGTTATGATTTGGCAATAAACCCGATTACAACTGTAGCCAATATGGAGTATCCTTAATATTATTATGTTGCCGTTATTAAGGCCATTAGGCTCAGAAGTATGAGAAAAAAACCGAAATAATGGCAAAGTTTTTATTTTTAGTTTTCTTTTCATATCACTTTCTTGCCTTTTTGTATGCTTTTGTTTCTGTAGTAATCATTGAAGGACCAAAATCATAAAAAGTTATGGTAAATAAAAGTCAGAATGCCTTAGAGACCTATTGACGAAATGATTGAATTGTGAGTTTTTGCAAACTAAAGAGGAAATATGCCCCTAAGGAAGGACCCTTCTTAAGTAAATTTTGTTTACAGTTTTCTACTTAATGACAAATGTAATTTGGTTTACTAACTGTAACTGCTTTTTCTTTTTTCATAAAATTTTCTTTTCATTTAAATGTGCTTCCTTAAGACACTTGGCCATTTTTAGTAAAACCCTCACCAACTGACTGTTTAAAACAAAGAAATCCTTTAATCCACTTTATAAAGGGTCTTACAACAGGGACAGTTGACAAATGGCATCTGATTGAAGCTACATCTATCCAATACATTGTGATTTAATCAGTTAGTTTTGTCAACAAAACACAGGCGAATAGATATGGTCCGTAGAGTAGGTGGCAACAGACCCAAATTTACATCGAAAAAATATTTTATAGCGATGAGACCCATTTTTATATAAATTGCTACGTGAGTACATACAATTTTTGAATTTAGGACGATGTTAATCCACTTATGAACCAAGAGCGTATAACGTATCAAAACTACTGTTTGGTAAGGATTTTATGCTGGCAGCGTCATCGGTCCATTTATCGTTAAGAACGACTGTCCACTGCAAGCAATAGATATCGTTAATTACAACTTCTTTTGGCCTCAAATGGATGATATGGACACTAATGACATGTAATTTCAACAGCTCATTCCACATGGGGAGTTGAGCACGGGAGATTCGCTGGGATGGTGATCTCATGTGGAGGTGGCTATTGAAATCGTGGGGGTTTACGCCGTTAGATTTATTTATTGTCTTAAGTATATGACGATGTGTAAAGCAGTTGGAGGCTACCAACTAAAATCAAATCATCCATATTCCTGGGGGTGATATTTCTCTGAGAAAGTTCAGTAGCCTTATGGTCTTTCTAAATCCTAGGCCTGTGCCAATATCGTTTTAGCTGCAGTTGCTACATCACTTTGTATTTCTTCTATGGCCAATAGTAGGTAGCCATTCCACCTGACACTTGATTGGCGCACATCCCAGTAAAAATATTTTCAACAGTTGGTCTGCTGTCAGAAATCTGCACGATGTTTTCGTTATGTTCCACTCGAAGTTCTGTTGCGCTGTGCTCAGCTTACATCGGACACTGGTAGCTTAAACAAATACAAGTATTGTTTGAAAAAACCATGGCCGGAGAAGATGTATGTGAGACAATAAACCAATTCATCGTGTAGTATTGGACTTACAGTAAGAGAGGCGTGCAGTCGCCGTAGTCTCGTAGGTAGTGTGTTGGCTTAATAGACGTAAAGCCATGGTTCAAACCCCAGGCTAGACATCAAGACAAAATACAAAAAGTATTTCTTCGGCGACTTCCTCTCAGCAGATTTCTGGCAAAAACTCTGAGCGTGAAATAAAATTGCCATTAAAAGTTTCTCAAAAATCTGTCGTTCGGAGTCGACTTTAAACTCTAGGTGCCGCCACTCATGTATAAAATTAACACACGCAACATAACACATAACATAAGTGGTGGTCGTAGTCCTGACTGAAGGGTTGTAATGAGCAATTATGTTATGTATGTATGAGAGGCGTGTGTCCGTCTATCGTTTATGCATCTCCTAACTTTGCTATCTTATTATTCAAGATATTGTGAGCGCCTCTCTGATCTCCGTTACTGCGACGGTACTACATATTCAAAATATCATAACGCTGGCTAGGCTCTCTCTGGTAGATATATAACGGTAACTTCCTTGATATTAAAGCAATTGTCTGTTTGGATGCTACGCGCACAATATTCGATCGATATTTGCCTCAGGCTTAACTTATTTGTGAAATTTAATAGGAAAATTTGGATTCAAGACTTGTGATACAATTTTCTGTTTAAAAAAGTTTCACACGCGTGTGTGTACGTACGTATTTATTTTTTTGTTACACAAAATGTGTGTTATAAAGTTGTCTACAATTGTTAAATTGCGTATGAAGGCATTCCACTACAGTAATCCCTCGATTTACATCGCAGTTGGTTCCAAAAAAAGGCGACGTAAATCGAAACGACGTAAATCGAATTTCATATTGCTCACACTACAAAGTAGTATGTTTTTAACATGGAACATAAAAAAGTTACAGTAATCCCTCGATTTAGGTCGCAGTTGGTTCCAAAAAAAGGCGACGTAAACCGAATGACGACGCAAATTGAAGTTAGAGGGAACAAAAAATTTGACAACGTAAATCGAAACAACGTTAATCGAGGCGACGTAAATCGAAGGATTACTATACCTGCATTAAATTGTCAACGAAAATTTACAGGTTCATGTGTGTGTAAGGAAGACGAGTAGAAGAAGTTTATTTAATGGATGTGCTACTTAAAGAGTTAAGCATTAACGCTAAGACATAAAAGTGCAGGTATATCTAGGTATGATACAAGTAATAACGTTTTTTACAGAACGCATGAGAGTAAGTGTTGTTCTTAAAATACTAACACATAGAGACAGAAGTAGGAATGATTTAAAGTTCGCAACATACATCACACTTTTCACATTTTATAACACTTGCATTACACAATAAAACCGAAACCAAACTTTTAATGTCTTTCAACACTTTCGTGCAGAGTTTTACGCACACGTTCATGTACACGTTTACATTAATATTAGCATGTTGAAGTTTTTTTGTGCTTTTTATTACTACATACGGATGTATGTATGTATGTACGTATGAATGAGCAGGAACAGCAGTACGAGCACATTTCAATTATAAAACTACGGTAATAAAGTTAAAATCCATGAATAAAATTAAAAGCAAATTGAAACTAAACCATCTGATTTTACAACACCACGTTCAAAAACTATAAAATCTAATGAAGAAAATAAAAATAAAAAAACTCTTTCCAAACGTACTTAAATTTAGAATTAAGGGGCATGTACCATACCGAAATACTAGGTACGTAATCCTTGCTTAAAAATAATTTTTTCAAATTTATTTGCATTGCAATAAAAATAATTTTTAAGAGAGAAAGAGATAGAGAGCAAGAGAGAGAGAGAGCGAAAAACCTGAAAGTATTGTCGTTACGTTTAATGGTGTCGACTACCGTTTAGCGGAAATGGCATGACAAATATGCAAACTGTTACACAGTCACACGATATACTCGAATGGAAATAGAAAGGAAATAAAATAAGAAAAGAAAGGGGAAATAAAATAAGAAAAAATGCATTACACAACGAGAACACATAAATTGAAAAATACTTTCGTTAAAAGCATTTTATTATGATTTATGAAATAACGGGATTTAAAGGATGTTGGCTACAATGCTATTCAATACAAATAATTTTTTAAAGTACAAAAGAAAGGCACATGAAAACCTAAGAAAAACTAAAAGGAAACGAAATGAACAATACCACATGGTATTGTTCTTTCGCCTTTGCTGTGGAATACCATTTTAGAGAGCCTGTTGTTAGAGCTGCAAACATGCAGTTTTAAGGTCTACGTTTGAGCGAACATTCTGGACATTATTTTGATTCGCATACTCTCTCTCTCTCTTGAGATGCAACCAGGTACTAAAATCTTTCAACTCTACTCAATTCCGTTTTGCGAGAATTGCTGCTTATTACCAGGCAAACCTACTAACTACAGCCTACCATTTCTATTAGGTAGGTAGGTAGGTAGAAGTGGCTGTCCCCTTGATGAAGTCATGAGCGGACACAATTAGGCCGCACATAGGGCCAATTATGATACAACAGTTCCTCATTTCCCCTATTCCAGGAACCATTCGGAGCTTCCGATGAAGCGACTTAGGCTGTTAATATCCATACATGACAGTTTATCCATATCCTCCATGTAGTAGGACTAAGTGTCGGACATGTGCACAATAGGTGAAGAATAGTTTCATCTTCCTCTTCATCTCCACAGTTTCTGCAGAAATCATTTGCAAGGTGTCCAAGACCAATACGCTTCGCATGCGCTCCTATAATGCAATGCCCCGTAATAACCCCAATAACAATGCTGAGCCTACTTCTTTGGAATTTAAGCAGAGTCGCCGTGCGCCTCCTATCCAGCCTCGGCCAGATCTTTTGCGCCGCTCTGCCCTTATCCGAAGTTGCCCACATTCTGTTGACGAGATCTACAGTTGCATTGTCAATTATAAGTTTGCAGGTTTCCAAAGGGATACCCAACGTAGAGAATTCATCAGATAGTTCGCTGGTCGTACCCCTTCTGGCCAGTTCATCCGCTCTGCAGTTGCCCGGTACCCAAGCGATGCAAACATCATATCGGTTCACCACCTCATTGAGATATCTGCGACAGTTGTACACCGTCTTGGAGTTTATTACACTGAAATCCAATGCCTTGATAGCCGCTTGGCTATCGGAAAGTATGATGATTTTCCGTCCGTGAACATTTTTGTCCACAATAATTTTCCCCGCAGCCTAAATTGTTGACAAATCCGCCTAAAAGATGCTGCAATGATCTGATAGCCTTATAGACTTTGATATTCCGATTGATTCCGAATAGATACCAATTCCAACGGCTCCTTCCAGTTAGGAGGCATCGGTGTAAATTTGTGCGGAGTCCCTTGTGAGGTTCACTGAACCACTCCTCCAGTCCTCCCTTTCCGGAATGGATGTCCCAAATTTCATTGAGAAGTCATATCGCGGTGTCATGTAATCATTTCTATTTAAGAATTTGTCTTTGAAACGATCTTAATTTCTGCAAGTATTTGTGAGGATTTTGTTCAAAAATTTGTGTGCAATGCATGGACTGCAGAAAATATCGTCAAATGTTTATGCACAGAACGCAAAAACAATTGCATGATTTCCAATCACCAAATCAAACAGAAATTTGCAATTGTATAGAAAATAAAAGGATATACAAACATACATCAAGTCCTGCAGTGTTTTGTGTTTGATTGTGTCTGCGTTTGAGTGTAGTTTTTAGTTGTGTTTTGCATGTGTTGTTATCGTTTGAATTCTTTTCTCGTTATAATGCCGCCAGAATTAAGCATAACGTCATACTGAGTTCAAACTGCTCTATTCTTGCAACCATGTTTTCAAATAAAATGTTTGCAAATATTTTACGTACCTCTTTAAATTCTTTTTTAAATTCCTTTTCGAATTTCACTTAAAATATTTAAACGTTTAATAAGGTGCTGAAAGAATTTTTGTAGTTTCCTTCTAACTTCTTGGCTCTTGTCTTGCTAAATTCTAAAGAAAAGTATTTTTTCTCATTCTTTTCCTTTTTGTTGGAAATTTTTTTTTTTTTTGTATAAGCATTAATGAAAATATAATTTATTGTTAAAGTTGCTGTCAGCACTGTGTATTTAAAATAGTTTTTCATTTAGAGCAGCTAAAGAACTTTAGAGTTTTTGGTCAACGAGTAGGAGAAGATGGCTAAACAAATTTTATTTTTTAATCGCCATGGTAAGCAAGGGTTAGATATGCAAAGCATTTAATGCTGCATTTTGTTGCTATTGGTTCAGTGAAATTGTTGCAAATATTTACTAAAGTAAGGAAGTTTCTTTGCCTCCTCTCTTTAAACAAAAGAAATAAAAAAAAAAAAAATAAAAAAGTACGGAAGATAAGCAGTGACAAGAGAGAACATAAATAACATACGAATGCATACATAGTTGTTCATTACAATCCTTCAGTAGGGATTACGACCAAGTTTTAGGCGGGACCTACAGTCTAATGTCGACTCCGAACAACAGATTTTTGAGAAACTTTTTCATGGCAATTTTATTTCACGCTCAAAGTTTTTGCCAGAAATCTGCTGAGAGGAAGTCGACGTTTTTTTTTTATTTATATTTCGTTTTTTGTTGGGATAGAACCGAGGGCTCATGTCTAGTAAGCCAACACACGACGTAATTTTCAAACAATCCATGATAAGTAAAACATGAAAGAAAAATCAACCAAAATATTCCCTGCGATATTTTTAACCCTTTGCACTCGGCACAGTTTCGGACGTTACCTACCAGCAACTCGGCGCCACTTTTTAACGAAAACGTACATCCTGGAAACGTGATATTATACAGTATAATTTTAGAACCAAGTAAGGAATTGTAATGAAATTTGTTTTATATGAATTCGTGGACATTGAAAAACACATATTTACAAAAAATATTGAAAATTTTTTTTATTCGATGCCTCAGTACGAATTGAGATCTTGCACATTTCTTCTCTCGGTTCTCGGTTTTTGTTATTATCGTATCGAGTTTAACACTTCATTGAGCGTCACACCCTTGTAACTTTGGACGCCTAATCCACTATATCTACAATT
The DNA here is from genome assembly GCA_958299815.1 of Sarcophaga carnaria. Classification (NCBI taxonomy): domain Eukaryota; kingdom Metazoa; phylum Arthropoda; class Insecta; order Diptera; family Sarcophagidae; genus Sarcophaga; species Sarcophaga carnaria. The sequence goes on from OY283149.1 coordinate 3,336,976, forward strand.
TGCTCAACTGATCAGAGAAGTGTACAGTCCGTCGTGAACACACTTCGCACATTCCTCTTCGACGTGTAGATCGGACGATTTATTTGTCATGCATCTTGTTAATTCTACCACATTTCGATCAATTTTTTGTGCCATTTTAACAGAAAACTACAGGAGAATACGTGTTTCTTATTATAATTTCATTGTCCGTAATATAGGGGACAGCCGAGTGCAAAGAGTTAAGAGGCAATTTCGTTCTTAATCTCTTGCTATTTTAAGCAGCCATAAAGTTTAGCATACAGTGAGCATCAAAAGGAACTGTACATTAAAAAATATATACAGCATTAAATTACCATTATTTTGGTTTTAAAATTGTTCATTGCCAGTTTCTAAAATTGAAACAAAGAAAAAAATCCCAAAAAATTTCGAAATATTGTCAAAATTTTTTCAGGCACTCTCCTTAAGTGGTAAAATTTGAGTTTGGTGATTGTTAGAATTTTATCCTTAGTGTATAGTTTCTTTTGACGCTTACTGTACATGGTTCCCTGAAGATTTCATTAAATTCATATGCCTTTTTTGAATTTTCCGAGGCAAAAAAATAAAAATTTCTTGCACAACTTTAAGCACAGACAAAACGGAAGTAATGCTGGAGAAAAATAAACCATGAATGAAATATTTCTACAACGTTGTGTAGAGAAACATATACATACATACATACATAATTGGTCATTACAACCCTTCGGTCAAGATTACGACCTAGCTTCTTACACCACTCATGTTGTGTGTGTTAATTTTACACATGAGTGGCGGGACCTACAGTTTAAAGACGACTCCGAACCCTGGTTTTACGTCTAATAAGCCAACAACCTACCAACTAGACTACGGAGAAACATAAACGAAAACAAAAAGTTCCTCAAATTTCTTAAGGAGTGTTAAAGATTTCCGATTGAATGACATGAAATAAAAGCAAAGGAAAATACAATTTGAATTTGAATTTGTTATCCATAGACCCTAGCTTATAAACGTACATAAATTATTGTTAAAAAGCAACAACTTGCTCTCTTTCCTTTGCTGATTTGTTTCATGTGATTCTTAAATTGCTCTTTAAAACTCGACAAAAACTTACATCACATTTGATGACTGTATCATGAACAGAGAACAGAGGCAACTATCGTCATAATAATCTTGCAAGTTTCGGTCTTTCTAGTGTTAATAGTTTAAAGATTTCAATAAAATTTTTTGCATTCAGTATTCAATCCATAAATTACCATAAAAAATAATTTCCATTTCGAAATCTCTTGAACTTACAAAAGTCCTCCTAAATGTCCTCCTAATTTTATAAACGCCTTCCTTTATATAAGAAATGATGTTAGGAAGTGTTGTTCTTTCAGCACAAATATTTGTTTGTTGCATGTATACATGTATGTATGTATGTATGTATGAATGCATGTTTGTTTGTATGTATGTATGACTATAATGACATTGTTAAAGGTCATATTGTTACAAAAATTTACTGCCCTGATAATGTGCTAAAAATGTTGTAACATTTCAGTAATTGAGCAGTAATGCAGCATCCAAAGAGGGATGGAGGGAAAATGTAGGAAGATAAGCCATAAAACTGTAAAATGTCTCTGATGGATATGGCAGTTGCAACAGGATAAATTTACTTCCAAACTGTAAAGAGGTTACACACACGTAATAAAAGCAAAAAGAGAAGAGCCTTCAGTGGAAATTTTTGGTACTGAAGCATATTTTAAGCTTGTCTGGTCAATTTTATTTGCGAAAATCGGAATTTTAAGATTTCTTATCTCCACCAGGGAGATCACATCTCATTGTAACATAAATCTGAAGAGGACAGCATACTTTCGTTAAAAGCTTTGCCATAAACAAGTGAATTACTTACTCACTAAGAATTTATCAATGTAGTCCAATATGTAATGTATTGGCTTATTAAACGAGAGCTCGTAATTCAATCCCTGGCTCGGAAACCTCGAAGAAAACGAAATTTGCTTTCTGTAACTTTCCCTCAGCAGTCTTCTGGCAACAGTTCTGAGAGTAAAGAAAATTGCAATGAAAAGCTTTCCAAAACCATCGTTCAGATTTGAACTTGAGCTGTAGGTTCTGACACTTATGGACAAAATTAACACACACACCATGGGTGTTGTAAGAAGCCAGATTATTGTCTCAACTTGTGAGTAACAAAGAGACTGACGAGTTGGTCTGTTTATATATGCAGTTGGACATAGGATAGCTTTCCTCTTTAACTTTAACTTTCCTTTTTAAAATATTTCCACAACTTATTTTTTTTAATTTCTTCTCTCTTTAGAATAGAGACAGTATAAGCAGAACTCAGCGTTATTAAGTGCGTGCCAGTAAACTTTCATTTTAAGTATGTGTGAGTGCTCTGTGTGTACTTTCTTTAACAAATATTTTCTCTTGGGCTTAGCCTTAAAATATGTTGAGTTTTTTTTAATATTGTGTATGTATATGTGTGTATATATAGCAGTGTATGTGGTTATAAGTTAATAAAGTCGTCCTGTATTTAAAAGACATTATTTAAGCCTCTTTGTATGACGTAAGTAAGCCAGAGAAGAGTAAAGTAAAACAACAACAACAATGTAAAGCAAAAAAGTTGATCCTTTTGAGAATATTTTGTTGCGTAATTAAAACGCAGAATAACATCAACTTTAAATTGAATGCAACAGCAGATAAAGTCATTTGGCAGACAGAAAGGCTCAGTGAAAGTAATTTCGAAGGCATGAGAGATTGGCTGTAAGCCTCAGGCAATTACTTACAATGCATTTAAAGGGAATTTTCTCTTTTCCTTTTTTTTTTTGTAAATAAAATAATCGATTATGAATTTTAATAAAACTTATCTCAACAATTGAAAACTTTATAATTAAAACTCTTCAAAGGCAAAAGAAAGCAGAAACTTCATTATCAATGTCTTCAGTAAAGTAAGGCTGTAAAAGAGGTTAAGGCAATAACTTTTTAAATTAAAAAGAAAGAACAAAAATATAAAGAATCTGGAAAAAAAATTATCTAAAGTGCAACAGCTTGTGTTAAATGGAAGTCAGAATAAAAGACCAACCATTTGAAATTTTAATGAAGGCTTATTGCCTCCAAAACCAAGCCAAACTATTCTTCATCAGAATATTTATTTTGATCTGCACTGACTGCTTATAGTCATTGTTTTCAACAGCTTTCTTTAGTGAATTTCTTCTACTGTTTTAAGTTGTGGCGAAATACAACACAAGCCAAAACTTCTTTGGAAACTTTAAAAATCCTTAACATTTACTGCAAAACCAACACATACTCCTCTTCAAACCAGACTTCAGCAGTAGTTTAAAAAGATTTTAATGCGGTTTTCAATAAAAATACAACAAAAATGAGATTTACTATGAAGCCATAATAGTGAAGGTAGCCGTTAAAACTCCTTAAAGGATTTCAAGGAGTTTATAAAAATAAAAATAAAAATAAAAATAAAAAAAAATTAAAAAAATTTATTTTGCAAGAAACCAAACAACCTGTTGCTGTCTTAAACAAAGTCAAAAGGTAGCTTTGGAATAAAAATCGACCTGATGTCGCCTTAGTCTAGTAGGTTGTGTGATGGCTTATTAAAAGAGCGCTCTTTCCTTTCGGGAGTTTTCTTGCAAAACACCCTGACAGTAAAATAAAATGTGCAAGAAACATGTTTACAGACATAATTGGTCATTACAACCCTTTAGTCAAGAGCAGCTTCTCACACCACTGAATGTTGTGTGTGTTAACTTTATACATGAGTGGTGGGACCTACAATTTAAAGTCCACTCCGAACGACAGATTTTTTTTAGAAACTTTTCAGTACAATTTTGCCCAAAATCTGCTGAGAGGAAGCCGCAGAAGAAATATTTTTCATATTTCTCCTTGTTCGATAATTGGGCTGTGATTTGAACCACGGGCTCACATCTAATAAGCCAACAACCTATCTACTAGACTATGGCGTCTAGAAAATGAAAAAAGAATATTAAAGCAAAAAAAATGTTCTTTGGTACTTTTTTATTCAAAAAGTACTTTTTCTAGAACTTATTTGTACCTTTGTAAGTACTGAAGAAATCGCTGTAAATTTTTAAATGTATTTCTGGTACTTTTTTGTATTTTTAAAAAGAACTTATATTACTTTTTTTGTTGTACTTTTGATAGCGCTTTTTGCAAAATCAAGGTTTTTATGGCTATTATAAGAGATTTAGTATATTCTTTGGTACAAATAGAGGAATCTTCACCCTGGAGAATACTAGCTCTTCTATTAGCCGGAAACTAATTTTCTTATTCATTCCTCTTACTTACAATTTACGAACTCATATTGTAAACGTTTTCAACAACATTTAATAGCTGACCCGGTATTCTTAACCCATTAGTGCCCAGTGTCAACTTAAGTTTCCAGCAGAAACTAGTTCTTATGCTCTGAGACGAATTGAGTGTAAAAAACAAAACGGTAACTGGTAAAAAAAGTAATTCGGCCATTAGTGGGTTAAATACCTACCTACCTATGTGGAAATAAAGGAAATATTTCTCTTAATTGATCATTAGTTAGGATTTAGTTAGGATTACAACCTGGCTTCCCACATCATCCAGATTGAGTGTGTTAATTTCATCCATGAGTGGAGATTCCTGCAGTTTTAGTATCCAGATTTAAGAAACTTTTTATGGTTTTTGTCATTAGACTGATGAGTGGAAGTTGCGGAACAAATATTTTTTTTATATTTCATATTTCGTGAATCATGAGTTCGCATCTAATAAGCCAACACACTACCTAATAGACATAAATAAATTTTTTCCTGTAATATTTCTCATTTCAATAACTCTTAAAATTTAAAATGTTTTCTTATCAGTTTTACGCCGGCAATTTTTGGAAATAAAAAATTATAATTTTGGAATGCAATTTATGGTCTTATCAAACCATCATATCAAATATAAAATTTAATTTAATTTCAATTTAAAATCAAATTGCAATCAGAATATTTCATTACGACGGCAATAATACAAAATTAAAAATAAAACAAATTACAATTACAATCAGAATCAGAACGACGACTGTTAATAATAAATAAAAGAGGGAAAAAAAGTCTTTACGTTTATAGATAGAGTTCATAAAGCCACAAAAATTTAATTGGATTTCTTGAAAACTCTCCAATATTGCTATAATTCAGGTTTTAATAATGATTTCTTCTTTATTGCCTTGAATTTATTTTCTTATTTCAACTTTAAAATGTGCTCCTTTAAAGTGCTCCTTTAATGTGCTGCTTTAAAGTGCACATTTTTTTATTATAAAAATTTAAAAAGCCCCTCTCAAGATTTTGAAGAAAACACATACAAACCAGCCCCCACAGGAATAAATAAAAAGCGAATGTCAACAGTTCTTTTCAATCTCTGTCTCTGTCTCTGTCTCTTTAGCTAAACCACACTTATTATGGCTTTTTCTTTAGTTGGGTTTTTTTTGTCGCGTTAATACATTTTCTCTCTCTCTCTCTCTCTCTCTCTCTCTCTCTCTCTCTTTCTATGACTTTTTGTTATTGCTTTTGGTTGATAATATAAATTTGTTTGTGTGCTAAGTCCCTCGTTGACAATTGTGATGTGAAAAGTTGATTTGCCTTGCAGATACTTTTTTGAATTTTTAAACGAGTGGGCTCTTGTTTCTATTGCTGTTAGGCTGTTTATAAATTTTTGAGAGATGTACTTGCTTCTTTGCCAGATAACATCATAATGACTTACTCGAAACAGATCAAAGGGATTTAAATTTAAAATTTTAAGCACAGACATACTTGAATTTAAGAAAAGAAAATGTATTTAAAGGCCTATTAACCAAAAATAAATTAATGCCACACTTAAAATACTTAGGCGTATGAGTATAATTTTGAATTCACATACAAATTATTAAGTATACGCTACAGTATCCTGGAAAACATCTCCAAGGTGATATGAATACTAATGTGAGACATGGGAGAACTACTGCGCAACGAATTACCGAAAGTGAAATACAATTTTAACACACAGGAATTAATATAGAAGTGTTCAGGCTTCTACGTACTGCCCAAAGAGTGTACTGTCTCTTAGCGAAAGAGTTGAGAATATTTTCAATTACTTGATTGTATTCTTTTGAACTTCATTCTAAATAAAATCGAGATAGTGCAGGTAGGCAGAGGCGACTGTCCACCCAAAAAAAGTTGAATAGACATGTGGCCCATTGTGATATCATTATTTTTCATTTTCAGCTCATTTCGCAACCATTAGGAGTTTCTAATGAAGCGACTCAGACTGCAAATGTCCAGATTGTCTATGTGGTAGACGGTAGGCGGAGACAACAGCCTATCCAGAACAAGTTGAATAGGCACACTTAGGCCACATGTGGCCCATTGCAATGTCACATTTTTTTATTCTCCCCTAGTCTCGAAACTATTCGGAGTTTCTAATGAAGCGACTCAGACTGTCCATGACTGACAGCTCATTTAGATTCTCTATGTGGTAGACGCCAAAATGCCTTTCGTTCCTTCATCAAAGGACTGGGAATGAATGCATCCAATAGGTGAAGAACAGTTTCCTTTTCTTGTTCATCTCTACAGCTTCTGCAGATTTGTTTTGCCAAGTGTTTTGCCAACCCTAATGAGCGTGTTTTTAATTTAAGCGCACTCTTTGTGTTTCTCCGATCAAACTTTGGCCAGATTTTTTGTGCCGTTCTGCTCATATGTGAAGCCACCCATCCCGCTTTGACAGAATCCAGGAATTCATTGTCAATTATAAGTTCGCAGGTCTTTAAGGAGTTAACAAAAGCAGAGAATTCATTGGGACAGTCGATGGTTTGGACGCTCTTTACCAATTCATCCTGGTACCACTAAGACCTGGTACGCTGCAGCTGTACATCATCTTTGAGTTCACTACGTTGGAGTTTAGGGCTTTGATAGTTGCCTGGTTATGGCCAGTTTGCAGGATTCTTGGTGTACTCAATACCAGTGAGTGTATTGTGGAATTTCAGGCAGAACTTATGACTAGAAGACCAATTGTCATCACCATTGAAGAGGTTTGTTTGGAAAGGAAGGTAATAGAGTTTCTCCTGCTTTGGAGTATTGTGGAAAAACGATTAGAAATGCTTCAGCGATGTGGGCTTAAGCTGTTTAGTAATGCGGAAGATCCATTAAGGTATCAAGTATTAATCGCATACTTTTTCCTTGAAGTGAAATACGATTTTTAAGCGAATGAGGTTATCCATGAATGTTGAGGCGTTCTCAAGTAAATTTCAAATAATTGGAAAGTAACTCTCATGTAGATCTTATAAGCAGAGGAAATCGAGCAGTTTCTGCAAGAGCTGTGTAGCCAAGAATAATAAGGGCACCTGTCAGCAAACCTATCAGTGCCCTTTACTTGGGACGACAGGGTAGAGCTGTATGACTTCTCGTTTTTGTTTATATTTGACTGAACAGTGTAGAATAGTGATTACTACAGTAGCAGTAATTGAGATGGTTCTCTACAGGACCTCTATTTAATCTTTAAGGTTGGTTCTCCTTGTAACCTCGTTTTCTTGTTTGTTATTGAAAGTACATTCAACTTCCTTTGATCATTTTGTATGATTGTGTTCTTCTTACTGTTGATTTACGTACGTTTTGGAACATGACATATTGACAGGTTTACATTAGTCAAAGGCATTGTATGCCGCTGATAGACGACGATTAGAAGTGATTGATATTTGTGGTATAGAAACTCAAACAAACTTATGAAATGAAAGAAACAATTTAAATTAAAGAAATTTTTTTTTTCTATTGGCCTTATGAGTTACCATGACGTATACTTAACAATAAAAACCAAATAATACGTATACGCTGCATATGCCTTCATCTTACACAGTGTTTAGAAACTAGATTTTTACAAGACCTTGTCAAGTGAAATTTTTTTGCCATATTTTACTAAAAAGTTTCCTTTTTTTTATTCTGAAAACTACAATCTTTTGCTGACATCTTTCTTAAGTTTTTTTTATTCTTTTTCTTCCTTTTTTCTTTTCTTTTTTTGCTTTTCTTTCTCTTTAAGATGCTGGTAACTTTTGGGTAAAGATTTTAGGTTTCAAGCATGTTGGATTTCTCTCTTGCAATAACAACAACAACAAATCATAGTCGTCGTGGTTTCTCCAGCATTAAATTCGGTTGTAAATTTTTCAAAGTCCATTTGACAACTTATGTCAATGGCAAGAGCTCTGAAGTAAAGCAAAATAGAATCATGGCTGTGCAAATAGAAATTTCTTTTACAAAATCAAACAAACTGTAGTTGTCATGAACAAATAAGTTTTGTTTACTGAAGTCAAAAATTTTGTATTGAAATAAAAGCGAGAAAAATAATCGTTTAAAAGAAAACGAATAAAAGAAATGTAAATAGAATTATAATGTACATACAGTGAGCGTCAAAAGAAACTGTACATTAAAAAAAATATGCATTAATAAATTACCGTTATTTTTATTTACAATTGTTTCATTGCCAGTTTTTAAAATTGCAACAAAGAAAAGAAATTTCGAAATATTTCAAATTTTTTCGGACACTCTCCCGGTAAGAGTCGAGTTTGGTTTGGATTGTTAGAATTTTATTCTTAGTGTACAGTTTCTTTTGGCGCTCACTGTATATGTACGCCTATATCCTATATTTTTCCTTAGAAGACCTATTACCTACTTAGACGAAAATATTTGATGACTAAACAAGAGGAAAGTAAAAAAATCGTTGGGAAGGGTAGAAATATAATTCATGAGAACCTACAAGAATGAAAAGGCATGAAAAATGTTATATTTTTCCTTAGAAATCAGCCAAAGTTCATTAACAAATTCTATCATTTCTATCTATCCTGCCTCGTATGTTTCTTATCCTATCAAGGCATTCCCTTTTTAGCAACTTCGAATTTGAAAAATCTTCCCTCTGTGCGCAGGCAGGTAGTTTCCATCTTTATTAATTCATTCATTCATTCTTAATTGGTCATTACAACCCTTTAGTCAGAATTACATCCTAGGATTTCAAACCATCCAAGTTGTGTATGTCAATTTGAATCATGAGCGCGGGAGCTACAGTTTAAAGTCGACTCAGAACGACAGATTTTTTGAGAAACTTTTTCATGGTAACTTTATTTCACTCACGGAGTTTTAGTTAGAAATCTACCTAGAGGACTTAAACGTCGACTCCGAACGACAGATGTTTGATAAACTTTTCATGAACATTTTTTTAGTCTCAGCATTTTTGCCAGAAGACTGCTGTCAAAGTTGCTGAACATTTTTTCAGATTTCGTTTTGTTGGAGATGTCTGGGCTTTAGTTTGTACCATGGCCTCACGTCTAATAAGTCTACACACTACCTACGAGACTACGGTGCACACGTTTATGTATTCTGCATTATAACCTGTATTCTGTACTATGCTTCTTGGTAGGGGACGCTCATTGAAATGGAGAACGCTTTTAAGGAATGTCCACATTTGGGCCAATTGTCAGAGCTCTTTATACACTCAATAAACGGTGAACACGTTTAAGTATTTCGTTAGTAGCGTTCAACATGCTTGTCTGAGTTCGGCCTATTTGGACTGTCCTAGGCTCCTTGATAGGGAACGGTGAAAAAGTTCTGGCAAATAGACATTCATTGACATGGAGGGCGCTCTTAAAGAATGTCCATATTTGGGCCAGTTGCCAGAGCTCTTGATACACTCAATACCCACGGCGACTTTAACGTCTTCTCCTTCAATAATAGTTCCAAACGATGGCTAATGTAGTCGACGTAGTGTAGTAGGTAGAGTGTCGGCTTATTAGACGTAAGGCTACGGTTCAAATCCCAGGTCAGACATCAAAACGAAAATATGAAAAAATATTTCTTCAGCGACTGCCCCTCAGCAGATTTCTGACATTAACTTTGAGTGTGAAATAAAATTGCCATGAAAAAGTTTCTCAAAAATTTGTCGTTCGGAGTCGACTTTAAACTATAGGTCTCACCACTCATGTATAAAATTAACACACACAAACATAAGTGGTGTGAGAAGCTAGGTCGTAATCCTGACTGAAGGGTTGTAATGACCAATGACGTATGTAATGGCTACCTTAGATACCTTGTCCTCCAGAGGCCAGTATTGGAGTAAAGGAAACTAGGCATCATCATCATAATATTTGCACGAATTTTTCAAGTGTAGTTTTATGCTGCTTAAAGCAAAAATTATTAAATATTCAGGATTATGATACAACAATATCAATTCCTTTTATTTTTCTTCATACTTCCATTGCATTTTAATTGGTTTCTTACTTATCGATTTTGTTTTATTTAAGTTTATCAAAAACTCATGAAACTTGTGCCATTTTTTCACATGAAACTTCACAAAAAATTTAGAGTTCATAACTTTTTCCAATAGTTGTCTCTTTATTACTGGTGACTTCATTAGTAATAAATCTTTTATCATCGTTTTTTCCTTGTTTTTTTATGTTCTTCTTTTGATTTTTTTATAGAGATTATGTGTTACAGAAATGCTGTTAGACACAGGCAGGTAGCCTTGGGCGCTAGAAGGCACATTAAGCGCTGCCAAAAAAAGGAAACAGAAAAAAAAGCAAAAATTCCATTTTAAATATACAAAGTAAGGAAAATGTCCTTCTAAAAATAATTAAATCCTGATTTTTAATGTTGTAATGCAGGTAGTATCACTTACACTACCTAGACTTAAACAAATTGTATATACACCCTAGCGGTCGAACAGATTCTCTTTTCTAAACAGAAAGCATTAATCATGGTGAGGAATTTATGCTTAATTTCCAGCCTAATGGTGACCATAAGGTCTCCTATGTATTCCATAATAATAGCATTAAGGAGTTTTACAATCTGGTATTAATTCTGGTTCTATGCTTAGAACGTAAGATCTTCTATCCATTGCCACTTGGCGATGATTTACGCATCCGATGCAACAAGCAGCTGTATGAGCTTCTCAATGACGTGAACGTTGTTCAGCTTATTAACATCCAGTGGCTGTTCGACTTGGCTATGGCGTTCAAATGTAGAGGATGCTTCGAAGAGACGGGTATTTGCAGGAATTTGCGAAAATCGGCAAAGAGGACGAACTTGTTTGCGTTGGAAGGACAAAATCAAGGAATGGTCTGCCATCATTTGGTGTGACTAACTGGCGAAGGCGCGCAGAGAAAAGAAAGGCAGTCCGAAATCCGTTAATCTGGTTGTTAATGGCCACTTTAGTCAGTAAGTATGTATGTATGCTTAGGAACCTAAATATGGGAGAAATTCGAGTATTCCTGCATTTGCTGAAGAAATGGTCGGCATTTGTGGACAACTTTTAAGCAAAAAACCAAAATTTACGCAGATCATGCTAAAGCTCAGGGTCATAAACACACTTACAGCTGTTTGAAATGCAAACATACATACATACATACATACATACATACATACATACATACATACATACATACATACATGCATACATACATACATACATACATACATACATACATACATACATACATACATACATACATACATACATACATAATTGGTCATTACAACAGTGTCGTTTGGAAACGACTTTAAACTGTAAGTACCGCCACTCATGTATAAAATTAACACACACAACATAAGTGGTATGAGAAACTAGGTCGTAATCCTGACTGAAGGGTTGACATGACCAATTGTGCAAGATTTATTAACATACGATGGCTTTAAATTTTCTATTTTCATTCATTTATTTTAAAATATTACCACTTACGAAATAGGCTTTAATTTCCTAAATTAAATGCTTTTTCTTCACTTTAAATCCTTTTCAAAATGTCTTGGTTTTCAAATTGTGGCTTTTTCTTTGACAAAATCTCTGCTGGCCATTTATCTTCTGCTTATGAATACAACACGTCGGATTTTGTAAATAATTTCTTAATAAATATTTATTTTCATATGCAATTAGTTGAGATTTAAATGAAATATGACTAACAATTCAAATTTAATTGCCTTTAAAGAAGAGAGAGAGAAAGAAAGAATAAAATTCATATTAAGGCCGGTAGTAAAGGGTTTAAAGATATTGTCCTTGCAAGGTTTAAACTTACAATTTTACAAATGATATGTAAGTAGACCGGCATTAGTATTAGAATTTCTAATAAACTTTAATATTTAAATTGCCGAAAAGCCTAAAAAGGCTATGATTAGCAGCTGTTGTGTGACAAGCAATACTGTTTTATTGACATTGTAGAACAGGAAGTCAATCAGTAGCAGAAATAGCTTCTTAAGTGAAATAGGACACACCACCACAATAAGCCAATGAGACTTAAGGTTCATAGATTAGATTCAAATTAAAAACTATTTAATTAACCCGGAAGCAATAATGTGCATAGGCATGTGCATTAATGTTTAATAGATTTCGGAGAATAGGTATTTCCAAACAGAAATTCATGCCACATTTATGCCAACAGCATAAATAATAAATTTTCTAACATGGCATACTTATGTATTAAATGTGGAAATATTTTAGAATTTCAATGACAAATTGTAAAACAATTTTGAAATAAATATCCCAATAATAATTATTTATCATGGAAACTTTTCTGACAGCATTTGCATACATAAAGTCTTAGGAATTGTTGGTTCTTGTAATTGTTTCCTAGCAGTCACCGAAGGCTCATGTTACTCTCAGGAGAAGCAAGGAAACATAGGCTAGAAGTTTTCAAGATATTAATGGAGGAAGCTTGAAACATTCTTAAATTGTTATGAACGAACTTCTGTATTCGTTTTCATTAATCATTTTCGTGTTTTCTGTCAATGGATGTGATTGTGGCTCAAAAATTTAAATTTTGGGAATAAAAAAAATTATTTCTTAAGGAATTGTTGATAAAACTAAGTACGTATGTATGTGTGTAAGTTTAAGTAAAGGAGACCAACCAAAGGTCACTTGGACTACATGTATACGCCATCCCCTGAATGTTGTTCGCAAATAAAGAAAAAATTAAAAAATAAAAAAATTAAGGATTTTAACTTTTTTTTTATAAAAAAAAAAAATGGTCAGTACTACCTACAGTGGTGGCCTTATAATTAGAAACGATGTTTCTGGAACAGAGTTCTCTGGAGTGACGAATCTAAAAACGTATGTAAGACGTCCTCCAAACAAAGCCTTTGATCCCAGGTACACAGTGAAAACTGTAAAACAAATTAACAAACATACGTATTGCTAAGTCGTTTCTAATTATAAGGCCACCACTGTATAACTTATTACTTCATAGATGTAATAATTTCCTAAATGTTTGTTGCCTAAATTCTATTTTCTATACTCCTGATTCAAAAAGAATTCATGTCTTCCTGCCCTTTCAATAACATTTCCCCTTACTTTCAATAGAACTTTTTTTTTTGGCGATTATTTTAAATAATTTTTTTTGAACCAATTGAACTCAAATAGTTTTAATTATTTTCAAATTTATTACACATCTGTATTGTTGCTTTTTTTGCATATTATTTTCCAAATAGTTTTAAACAATTGAACAAAATTTGTTTCAACATAAAATTTGACCAATAAGTCACGTATTTTATAGAAAAACTTAATTTTAAGTGGTGATTTTTAGTATTATTTTTGAAACATACTTTTAGGTGGATACAAATTTATAATTTATAGTCTACATTTAGGATAAAAGTTTGGAAAATAGTTACAAATTACAAAACAAAATGTGTAGAAAACTTTTAAAATTTTTTAATACAATTTAATACAGGGTTTTCAATAGGGAATTCCTAACTTTAATAGTTGATAGCAGCAATTTATTGAAGCTAAATGAAGAAGAGGAAGTCACTACAACCCTTTAATCAGAATTAAGTCCTAGTTTAGCACACCACCCATGTTGTCTGAGTTAATTTTTATCTATAAGTGGTGATACCTTTAATTTAAAGTCGACTCCGAACAACAGATATTTTTGAGAAAGTTTGCATAGCAATTTCATTTTATTATCAGAGTTTTTTTCACCAGAAGACTGCTGAAAGGAAGTCGAAGAAGAAAATTTTTTTTTTGATATTTCGTTTGGTTTGAGTAGGCTGAGCAAGGAGCAAAACCACAGCCCGAGTCTAATAAGCCAAGACAATGCCTTCTAGATTACAGCGACTTTAATTTATTCAGTCTGTGTTTCCAAATATCCATGAATAGCCACAGACGACAACGTGTGTTTGCTGAATGGCCTTTAAAGTAGTTGGCAACTGATCACAATATTCATCAAAAAGGCATCTCCAGCGATGAGGACTATTTCAATAGACGACCATAGATAACGACAAGTGTGTGTTGAATGGGTTTGGAAGCAGTTGGCAACTGATCCAGATTTTTATTGGAAAATTGTCTTTAGTATCGAGAGCTATTTCTAGATGCCAACCTATATAAGATCCCAGAGTGTATAATACATCTCGGAAAAGTCCATGTTTGATGTGGATTTTGAGCTGAGCGATGATATCGTTCATATATCTTTGAGAGCATCGTTTGCCAGAATAAATCTGATACTCATTAGCTGTGTTATTTGTCCTTTTGTTTGTCAATTTTTCTTTGGCCATAAATATCTTAAAGATTCCCCACTAAAATCACATTTCATTAAACATTTTAAGATTTTTATTACAGGATTTTTTTTTAAAACCGAACACTTAAAATAAGATGCTGCTGCTTGCTTTTGTTTTATATTCCCGGCCCTCCTTTATTTTGCCACCAAAATTATTGTTTTCTCCATACAGATTCTAAAGACTGTTGGACTCATCAACTCAAATAAAAGGGGCCATTAAAATACACAAAAAATGGCCTCTCATAACTGACACGAACTTTTGTAAAGCCACAAGTACTGGCCAGAGGGCATTGGAAACAACAATAACAGAGAAAGGACAGTAAAATATGAACATCAAGCAAACTTGTTGACATAAATGAGTGACGAATACCTCACACAACAACAATGGAAAGAAAAAGAAAAAAGAAAGAAAAATGAAAAGGACTGAAACAGGAATACGGAAAGTGATATCAGAGCCAAGGCTAACTCTTCTCTTTCAATTTTGATTAAGAAACTTGATTTAAAGAAATTATTTCTACAACAGATAAATCAGTTTTTAAAGAACTTTTTGTTAATTTTATGTAGTTTTTAAAATTCAAAAATTATAAGAAAAAAACGCATTTAAAACCCCCCCTTCAATTCAAGCGTATGATTATTTTTTATTTATCTGCAGTTCAGTGTTCGTTAATATGCTTAAAAGCTACACAAAATTTTCTGCAATTTTCGTAAACTTTTATTAAATTTTGTATGTGATACGATTACATACATGTTTGTATGCTTTAATGTAGCAGGCCTCACATGAGTGTACTTAAATTCAATAAAACTGTGACTATAACTGCTGGAACTCTTATGCTTTAGTGTGGGTGGCGGTTATAAAATTTTAGTATGGACAACCACCTACAATTTGTTTCATGTGTTTAATGAAGTTAACACAACAGTTTTATATAAAAATTGATGATTTTTTTTTAATTCACTTGATTCACTTGACTGGAGCAGCTACTGTCAGGAGGTTATTTTGTTTTTATTGAAATTTTAAAATTTCGTAAGTATTTTTTTTAACGAATTTCTAACTTTATTTATTTTGTTTTTCGTAAAACTTATCAAAAATAAGAGAACATAAGCCTTGACTTACTATTGTTTAAATTTTAATTTTCCACAGGCTTAAAATGTAACAAAAATAATCACCAAAAGTGCCACACAAAAACAAACCTCAGCAATTAAATAAAGTTTGTTCAATACAAACACCCCTTCTATCAAACTGCAATATAAGACACAAAAAGAACTCTTCTGAATTCCCACTACATCCTTGCTGGCCATTGATTTTACTGTACAAGCATTGGTACTGTGACCTAAAATAAATTGTAAAAGAAATTGTACAAAAAACAGAACGATGCTGTGGAGGAGTATTCTAGGCCATTATTAAAGAGCAAGACAAGTTTAAGTAGTAAGCCTTCGGTCAATAGTATTTTGTTGGAGATTCTTTCATTCTTTTTATTGCATTCAATAGATATTCTTACATTCACACAACCAATTAAAGAAATAAGGGGGTTTTTGTAGGCTTTCTTTTGTCTTTTTCATTTTTTATAAAATAAAGAAAATCAAAAAAAAAGAACTTGAAAAGAAAATGCATTCACATACTCTAAGGATTTAAATACTTTATATGTTCGTTTCTACTTTATAATCTTTATGTTCTTTTTTAAATTCTTTTCTTCATTTTATTTTCGATAAAAATTCAAGAGAACGTATGATTTCAATGAGTTCCTTAGGGAAGCATTGAAATATTGTTTCTCCTTCATTGACTTATAAAAGTGTTAAAGTATGTCGTATGCATTTCATATGTGTACTGTAAATCGAAAATGATATTCTTTTGAAAAATTTGGAATAAAAATAACAATAGTGTGTACATTCGCTGTGGTCAACTTTTTTTTAGATGTACTCATACGTTATTTATTGATCGCTTTAAAGGATACAAAAGTTTTCTATTCGGATAAATGAATGGAGTAGTCGTCACTGACGGAAAGTTTCCACACCCATATCAGAGGATAACAGCCAGCCATTCATTCTTCAAAACAAACTGCCTTCTTTTTAGATACAGGGCTCCTCACAAGGCATTGGCCCTTTAATGACTTCTCACAGTCCTTTGCTCTGACAAACCGTAGGATACTGCTCGGTGGCCAACAAGGCCAATTCCCTGACCAGTAGTATTGATATGTCCTGTATTTTATACTACCTCTCCAAGTAGAATTGAGCACATCCTTCGATTGCATACACTTCCTGTTGGAAGATACCTACGATTTTCCCCATAGGCTCGGAATATTTCTTTCTGGCAAACAAAAACTCCTGTTTTTTATCCATTCGTATACCACAAAATAGTCCCCGATTTGAGTCCCTTTGCAAAGCACTTCCCAAGATCGTGAAGTCTACTGACCAGGGGACAGTTAACGAGGAACCTGTCAGGCAATCAATTCCTCTAATTCCGAAATCCATTAATGAATTGCATTTCAGCCTTGTCTTACGTCAACCTAAAGAGTGTCTAACTCTGAGATGTAGCCCCTAAAGATTCTGCAGTAAACGACAGGGTGCAAACCCACATTTTCTACAGACGTGACTAATTTGCACCCTTGTAAGTTTGGAAAAAAGTGGCGCGGTTTCTTCACAGGTTCTATACTGTACTGTCCCAGACCAGAGAGCGTTTGAAATAGCTAAGCAGTTGTCGAATTTTCGTCTTTTCTATGATCTGCTTTAGCAAAATACTCGGATTTTCCATTTATGAAGGCCCTAATCTCTCCTCCAGATTGGAGAACTAAAATCGAAGCAACAAAAGAGCTTTTATAACAGCCTTGCTATAGCAAAAAATAGAATTTTATCAGCAGAAGCCTATTCATACATGCATAATTGGTCATTACAACTCTTTAGTCAGGATTACGACCTAGGTTCTCACACAATTTATGTTGTGTGTATTAATTTTATACATGAGTGGCGGTACTTATAGTTTACAGTCGACTCCGAACGACAGATTTTTGAGAAACTTTTCATGGCAATTTTATTTCACACTCAGAGTTTTTGCCAGAAATCTGTTAAGAGGAAGTCGCCGAAGATATACTTTTTGTATTTTGTTTTGATGTCTGTCCTGGGGCTCGAACCCTGACTTTACGTCTAATAAGCCAACACACTACCTACTAGACTACGGCGACTTCCCTGTTTACTCACCATTTTAATCGTATGATTAGAAAGCCGTTAACGCACTACTTTAAACGTCTGCAAAATTTTAAAGACTTTCGTTTGAAAAACTCTTAAGGGATTCTAAAAAGTTGGAAGTTTCAAACAGAATACCTTAATGGATCAGGCTTTGAAGAGAACAGAAACAGAACTTGAATCAGTAGAAAGACCTCTTTCAGAGCAGATAGTGCTCACTTATAAAACCAAATCATGTTTCCGGACCGAAAGTTTTGTGCTTCATTCCACTAGAGGTGAAGTAAAATGACTGAAAAGGCTCCCATGAGCGATTAGAGATTCCTTTCAAAAGGCTATCAGCCTGATATCTTACTGATCCGAAAGTGGATAAATGTATTGTAAGTGCTTAGAGGTGATAACATCCATAAGTTAGAATTAGCAGGAAGAGTAAGTTGTACCCACTGATTTGTAGAAATTTGTAGAGGCTAAGGCAGCTGTTTCTGACATTCACTATGAAAATTCTTTTTGATTGATTTTGTTTTCTTTTATAATATTTTCAATCTTTATTTGCTTTCGGTATTTTTTTTTTAAATATTTTTGTTGTTTATGAAGTTCTTATCATATTTATGAACGGAAAGTTTAAAAAAAAAATTCCAGCAAAATATTGTTCTTAAGAAAGTCGGAAAGAAAAATACGAAAAATACGAATGAAAATAAATAAACAACCACAAGTCTTACTCCACCATAACATTACTCACTTAACAGCAAAAGTCTTTACAAGGATAAGTGTTTTGTAAATAACATTTTAACGTTTAAAAATATAAAAATAAGGTATTAGGTGTAAGAGAAAGATTTGCCACACTAAATAAAATAAAATAAAATAAATCGCAGAATTTTTTTTCTTGAAATGTAAACGTAATTTATAGCTTAAGTTTGCTGTCTCTTTTACTGGTGGTATCTTGTTGTTTACTGGGTGTTGTTTACTGGTATCCAAAAAGTTTAATGCCAGAATACATTTTTTTCTTTTCTTTTTAGGGTGATAACAGCAAAAACTTGCTCTTCCTTCTTCCTTTATATGGTTGCAATTTAAAATGGATGTCCTAGTATAACATTGCTTAGCAATTAACGGTTTTAGCAAATGTTTACAGTACTAAAGCTCTGTTGTTACTATTTTTACAGAAAAAATGTTTTCTTAGAAGTCTTTTTTAAATAAAAGAGGAGGACAATTCTTTTAAGGAATTAAAAGGAAATAAAAATAACATGTTACCAGCAATTTATGGAGGAGGTAAATTACTTTAGCGGGATAGCAAGCAAAATAACAGAAATAGCAAGACACTAATGGAGTATAAAAACGGAATGAAAATGAAATCATAAATAGAATTTTGTGAACGTTCTACTTCGTTTTAATAAAAACTAAAGCCCGGAAATAGAAGGCCGTGATAATGAATTAATAAATAAACCAACAAAAATACGTATTTGCTTCGTTTCTTTGAAAGTTTTCTAAAAATATGCTCTCATTACCTTATAATAGAGACTTATTAGTGTCTAAAGCTCCTGAAATCTTATTAAAGCAGACATAAAACAACAAAATTATTGTAGTTTGCATAATTTTATATACAAATTCAAGGCATGTTTGCACTTAAGGTTCAAGGTTAACGTATTAATTACAGCACCCTCACACTGAACTTCAAAGCCTTCGGTTTTAAGGACAATTTTACTTAAAAAACAAAACGAAAATTTAAATAAGATTTACAAGAGTTTGTTTAAACAAATATTCTCCTTGTAAACATTAGCATAACAGAAGGTGTAACAGCTCAAGGCCAATGCTCTAAAAGACAATTTAGTCAACTAAACTCTGGCAAACGAAAAACATGCTGCAGACTTATTTAAATTTTAAAGAAACAAGGTTTTAGAAATTTGAAAATTTAAAATGTAGCCAACGTATACCAAATATGTGACTAATTTGTGTGAAATATATTCAAAAGTTGCAGAAGATTTTATGAATTTTGATGTTGATTCGTTGGTCATTATTTGCCAATTAACCTCCAAGGATATGAAACAAAATGGTGGTGTTCACTCTACTGCTGTGTTGGAAGTATTGCAGCGATTTAGTCTTAAGGATGATCTAGCCATTATGGTATCAGGTGTTCTTCTGCACACTCTCTCTTTGAAATGCAAGCACGCAATAAAACTTACAACTTTATGGTGCCAATATTCGCAAGACGGAATTGATTTCTATTACCAGAATTTCTATTGCCCGGGTAGTCGCCGTGGTCTAGTAGGTAGTGTGTTGGCTTATAAGACGTAAACCCAGGGTTCGAGCCCCAGGCCAGACATCAAGACAAAATACAAAAAGTATTTCTTCGGCGACTTCCTCTCAGCAAATTTCTGTCGCAAACTCTGAGAGTAAATAAAATTGCCATGAAAAAGTTTCTCAAAAATCTGTCGTTCGGAGTCGACTTTAAACTGTAGGTCCCACCATTCATGTATAAAATTAACACACACAACATAAGTGGTGTGAGAAATTAAGACGTTGTACAATGGGTCAATTCGACCTCCGGGTACTGTACTTGTCTTAATTGACAAGTACACGTCCTCTAACCTAACGTAACCTAACGTAACCTAACCTAACCTTACCACGCCATAAAACTTACAACTGAATGGTGCTAATATTTGCCAGACGGAATTGATTTCTATTACCAGGCAATATCAAATTTTTAACTTAGCGATCCCTAATGGAATTCAATTTCCTTTAACCAACAGAGTTAAATATCTAAGAGTCATCCCTGATCCTAAGTTCTCGTATACGGACAACATAAGTGAGAGGGCTCAGGAAGCGATAAGAGTGCTTCACTTTTGTAAAAGAGACGTAGACACGACCTGGGACCTTAGACCAACCATAATATACTGGCTTCATTAAGCCGAGGTAGTGCCTCAAACTTGCTTTATGGCCGACTGACGCATTCGGCCATCAGATGTCCTGATTACCAGTTCACTTTGTTACACTCCAATCAAAGAATTATTCATTACTCCCAAGTTGATGAAGAAAGTGGTGACGGATTATAACTCTTTTAATACGAGATCTTTAATATCCCCTTTCCTGTCACTAATCTTCTTGAATTTACTACACATGTTTTCAGGGGTTTTCTTGCCAGAGCTCGGACTGATGTAATTTATACTGATTTCAGTAAAGCTTTTGATAGGGTTGATCATAGAATTTTGTTTCTTAAACTTTCATTAATCGGTATTCCTGATATTATTCATCGTTGGCTAGACTCCTACCTCTCCCTTAGGACTCAGAGGGTAATGTTTAGGAATGTATTGTCTAAGACTGTATATGTTACTTCTGGTGTTCCGCAGGGTAGCCATTTGGGTCCTTTACTGTTTTTATTGTTTCTTAATGATCTTCCTTGTGCTATTTCTGATTGTAATATTCTGATGTATGCTGACGACGTTAAATTATTTTATACTTTTTATGATGATCATGGTCAGGCTGTTCTTCAGTGAAATATTGATTTGTTTGTAACTTGGTGTAGAATTAATTTAATGGCTCTTAACTTGAGAAAATGTAATTGCATGGTTTTCTCTCGCGGGGGCGTAATTTTCTTCCACTTATGTGATTAATTCTTGCCCTTTGGAAACTGTCACTACATTTCTTGATTTGGGAGTATTATTGGATATGAAATTGTCTTTTATTGATCATATTAGTATGATGATTGTCAACGCTCGGGATGTTCTTGGTTTTGTGAAAAGATGGGCTAGGGAATTCATTGATCCTTATATAACAAGACTGCTATACATTTCACTTGTTAGACCTATTTTTGAGTATGCGTCTTTTATTTGGAATCCATACAATCGTTGTCATAGTGATTCAATATAGTCTGTGCAGAAGCAGTTTTTATTATTCTGTTTACGTGGCTTAGGATGGGATTGTGCCAATGGGTTTCCGTCATATGAGGCTAGATTAGGTTTGATAAAACTTCCAACTTTAGAACGTAGAAGGGCTATTTTAGGGGTTTGCGTTGTTTGTAATCTGGTTGATGGTGATATCGATTCTGATTTTGCTATGTAACCAGCAAGATTTTCACGGCACTATCGTCCTCTTTCTTTAGATTTTTATAGAACGAACTATGGATGTAATTTTTCCTTTTCGTAGATTATGTAACGACTTTAACTTATATTATGATTTTATTGATTTTAATAGTAGTGTTTGTAATATAAAACGTAGCTTATATGCTGGCATTAATTTGTAAATTATTATATAAAAATGTATTATCGTTCTTGTTATACGTAGTTCATGTTTATTGTTACTTTATTCAGCTTGTGATTAAGTTCTGTAGCTGATTTATGTTCTCGTTGCCAACTTTTCCCTTACCCGCTACAGTCCGGACTGTAGTCTGTACTTGTCCCTACGAGGGGACGAGGTGAGGGTGGGTTAGTGTGAGGCCGGGTACGTTCGAAAAAAAACTCAATTGGCTCTTCACTGAATTTCTATTAAATTAGAGTACAGAAAGATGACAATAACATTTAATATAGGTTGACCCTGAACGGTGGACACATTTGTGCTGATTAAATTGTTCCTTGTAACTTTCTTTTCTTTCTAATCTTAAATTTAGGCATTTCAACTAATAAACTTGACTTTATATTGAAACTGCTGAAATTGTCATATTCTACTAGAGTACTAGAGTATGTTGGCCTATTACCCCATGTTAGACATCTCGAACTATGAAAAATTATTTCTTCAGCCACTTCCCCTCAGCAGATTTCAGGCGAAAACTATGAGTGTCAGATAAAATTGCCATGAAAAGTTTCATGCGGAGTCGACTTTAAACTGTAGGTCCAGCAAAAGTAATGTAAAAAGCTAGATTGTAATCCTGACTGAAGGGTTGTAATTGCCAAATTCTGTATGCCTTCGTATTTCCTATTCATTCCCTCAAATGCTTGTTCTATAACCTTGGAAAACAGCAATTTTATAATAAAAAAGAAAAACGTGACGCGTCTTGAATGTAATTATTTGTCTTTCTTTCTTTTAATTTTTCTTTCCTCTTATTCTGTGTGTATTTTTTGGCTGACAACACTGATTGATGTTTTGGCTGGTAGCCTAAGAACGTACTAAAAAAGAAAATAAAATTTCAAAACCGAATATAAAACTGTTAATGTGTTGTAATATGAATAAAAAATTAAATGGGAAATGAAAAACGAAATGAGTAGGCAAAGAAAGGAAGCGAAAAATAAATATTCTTCTTGAAATAATCTTTTCCTGGATGATGTTGAATTATTTACATGTGCTTTATATGTTTTATTTAAAGTAATAAATATTTTAAAACACCTGATGTTGTTAAAGAGAAGTTGAGATCATTAAAGAAATCATATTTCATTTGAATTACTTTGTGTTTATTTTCTTCTTTTTTTCTAAAGAATGTGAAAATCATTTTTATTTGTCATAAATTTAAGCCGGTTTTTTTAAATTAAATTATAAACGAAGTTTTGAATTTATTTATGACTTCGTAAATTGAGTTCTTCTATGTACTATATATGCTAATATAGTTAATCATTTATATTGCAATGTTGTTATGTGTTGTAAGTACCTTGACATTTACGACAAAATTTTAAATATTCACCCATAAATATGGCGTAGTTATGCAGCAACATAAACGTATGCGTGATATTTACAAATATTACTCATACGACCTGTAGTGAAATATTTGTACTACGTCCATATTGTAATATATGGCAGTTAATAATTTATTAATAAATATAAAACAGAGTATCGTAGTAGTATCGCCACCATACGATATTTTGTACTGCACTTCAACCTTATAGGGTATCCCTATAATGGATTCTTAAAGCCTATTGACTGAAAAACTTCAGGATGCTATGTTTGATATCAACAATCATAATGCCCTGTCATTTTCTTTAAGGATTTATTAATACTCGTCCTCATTATGTACGAAATATGGCGAATGGAATGACCGCTTCTAGATTGGTTGCACTAGTCCATTTTATTGCGATATTATTATCGTCATGAAGCGGTGCCTTAGTACTGTGACCACACAATCTATTGATGTTTCCTTCAAGCCTATTACCTGACAAATTTCGGAATGCTGCTCAGTGTCAACAATTCAATCAATAATTCCCTGCCTAGCATCTCTGATACTCCCTGCTATTTCTTTTTGGAATGCATTAATACCTCACAGGTTTCAAGAATGTGTTCCAATAGTTCACTCCCATCGTCACAGAATCTACATCTAGGGCTTGAAACAATCGCTATTCTGAATAAGTGTACCCTGAGTCTATAATACATACATACATAGTTGATCATTACAACCTTTTCGTCAGTATTACCATCTTATTTCTCACACCACTTATGTTGTGTGTGTTATTTTTATACATGAGTGGCGGCACCCTCAGATTAAAGTCAATTCCGAACGATAGATTTTTGAGAAACTTTTTCATGGCAATTTTGTTTCACACACACTACCTACTAGACTACGGTGACTACAATAGCCTTTCAAAAGGCAAGCTACCGGCCTTATGACACTGCTGGATAGTCTGATACAAGACTCAGAACTCCTCTTATTGGAATTTTCCATTAGAGGTTTTGAATTCCCCAAAAGCAATTGATTAGAGAAGAGTGTTTGCGTTTCCTTGGTTTTCCTTTCGTTCAGCATGCTTTTCTAAACATCTGCCCCTACTTCAGAGAAAGATTCTGGTCCCATCACATGCTTGTTTGCTTGCTCAAAAGAATGTAAAGAATTCTTACATCACCGGGTACCCAGCAGAGGGTAACCTTATTATTAACTTAATATTGTAAAAACCGAGTGCTAGAATGCTTTATTGACTGTAAGACAGTATTGATATGTCCTGTCTTTTGTACCTCCTATCCAAGTTGAATTTTGATGGAATATACATCCGCTTGCAAGATACCTGCGAGTTTTTATTGGCTTGGAATATAACATTATGGGTCCAGGAACTTGTGCTTCTGTTCCAAGATTTGTTCTTGACATATCTGTACACCTTATAAGATAGATTTCGACAACACAATAACTTGAGAAATTTTAGTTTTCTTACTCTTTCACGTTCACTTTCACGTTAAAGTCTTATACGTCTTCGATGTAGCCCCACAAAAAATTTATTTCGGCATCAATTCTTACGTTTGTGCTGGCCTGCTGACATCATTTATGCGGATCATTTTAGTATGCTTTGAAATGCATTTAATTGTCCTTTATTATGGTATTTTTTGCTAGTGATTTCTTATTAAATTAAAGGAGTTTTCTTTCATACAAATAACCCACTTCTTGACAATTTCGTACAAAATTTTTTAACCACAATTATTTTTATACACGAAGATTTATCAAAACATAGTAGAATGTGTTCAGAATGTGAAGTACGAGCAATGTATTGTTTTAGAAGAAAAATATAAACCTGAGCGTAAGCCTTTTTATATTTTCTAAGAAATGAACACAAACAACACGCACTTTATTTTCACACGCATGATCTCATTTATATAAACACACGTTTCTATTTAAGGAATAAAAGTAAAGAAAAAAAAAAAAATCACACATGAGTAAACACACATCACAGCGTAATCATCACTCACAATCGCTTATATTCTTGCACCTGAGTTCACATACTTAAGCACTTTGTTAACAAGAGCATAACAATGAAGGATTATGGGACTATGAAGGAATGGATTGAGAGAGAATAAACAAAACTAAACAAATAGAAAATGCTCAACATAATTTCTGTTTTCTAGGTATAAGCTGTGGTTTCACAATGGGCCTCTGGTGGTCTAAAGGTGTCTTGTTGTGTGACCCTACTTAACTAAATGGTGAGTGCTTCAGAAGTTGAATCTGCAGACTGACAAGGTAGCACCTTATCTACTAGACTGCGTATAATATTCTACTGTTTGCTTTATAATAAAATAATAATTTCCTACAAATATTTATTTTTTGTTTTAAATTATTTATTAGTCAACTTTAAACATATTTAATTATATTATATACATATGTACATACATTAGTATGGTGGTACAGTGAGCGTCAAAAGAAACTGTACTTTAAAAAAAATATATACATTAATAAAATACCGTTATTTTTATTTAAAAATGTTTCATTGCCAGTTTTGAAAACTGAAACACAAAAAAAATTACCAAAAATATTCCTTGATATTGTCAAATTTTTTCGGGCACTCTCCTTAAGTAGTAAAAGTCTGGTTTGGTGATCGTTAGAATTTTATCCATACTGTACCGCTTCTTTTGACGCTTACTGTACATACGTTCATCTAGTGTATCGTATCGTATTTTAATGAAAAATTGAACGCAATTCAAATTAAATTTCATCAGATTTGTTAATAAAAAATAAAAAAAATTAAAATCAAAAGCAGATAAATAAATAAAAATCAATGAAAAGTTAATAAATATGATTTATTTATTAAAGTGCGGTTAAGTTTATCACATTATCATGCATTTGTTTGCATTGAAATTGAAAATTTATTGCATAAAAAATAAAAAAATAAATCGATTTTAATAATAATAATGATTTCAAAAAGAGATTAATAAACAGTAGAGTACTAATTAAATAAATTGTGTGTACAAATGAGGTTAAAAGCAGGGATGATTGCAACAAACAAAAACCAGAAATCATAAAACAAATCAACTGAATGTACCACAGTTCACAATAAAGGGCTTATCAACTGAACGGATTTTAATTACAATATATTTTGCGTTTAATAAAAGAAAATAAAAATTAAAAAAGTGTGTGCATACTACACACCAGTGATCAGTATAGAATCGCTTTTTCGCTACTCATAAGTACTCATGAAATTTTGAGTATGAGTGAGTCAACAGTATTGAAATCCAACTTCTCTGATTCATTCGTACTCAGTACAACATTGATTTATCAGGACAAGTTGCAATGAGTATGAGTACAACGTTGACATCAAACTCATAACATTCGAACTATGTTTGATTCATGCGCCTACTCATTCAGATTCATAAGTTTAGAAAAATACTTATAATACTTATAAATGATTCGAGTGATTCGAATCATTCGTCAAAATTTATAGTCTTAGTTGTTGTTGCATTTACAAAGAAAGAAGAAAGACACATACACAAAAAAGACAAAGACAGCAAGCAGAGCAAACACACAACCTTCTAGTGAGTATTGTAGTGTTCGTACGCGACTCATACTTATTTTGTGATTCTTGTAAATGTTGAGTAAAGGAGCGTCGAAATCACTAACATCATGCGTATTGTTAAGTATGAGTACCATGAGTATTTCAAGCTTTGAATATGAGTAGTATGAGTATTACATTAAAATAAGTATGAATGCGTATAAGTATCAGATCAGATCAGATCAGATCAGAATCTACTCATCGTTTTGAATACTCATTGCTGACCTCTGCTACACACCCTTAAGTATATTTGGGTGTAATAATAGTGAATGTGTTTAAGTTTTTTGAATCATCAACAACATTAATTTAATTGATGGCAGGTTTTCTGATTATGTTGTTAAGGCCGCATGTTAATCAAGTTTCACTCTTCCATTTTGGGCAAATTACAGCCAACAAAAGTAACTTCATTGATTATACTAAAGTCAGTACATCTCTGACATCAATTGTAGCTCTTGAACTACCTCTCAATGTGGATTTTTTAACGTACTAATTGACCTGTAAGTGATATTCGGAGCAGTACATAATTTTCAGAAACACATTTCTCACACAACGAGAAATTTGTTAAAAAAATGCAATGATAGGCCAGTGTCGTCGTGGTCTAGTAGGTAGTGTGTTGGATTATTAGACGAAAAGCCAGGGTTCGAGCCCCAGGCCAGACATCAAAATAAAATACAAAAAAAGTATTTCTTCGGCGACTTCCCCTCAGCAGTTTTCTGGCAAAAACTCTGAGAGTAAATAAGATTGTCATGAAAAGTTTCTTTCGTTCGGAGTCGACTTTAAAACTGTAGGTCCCGCCACTCATGTATAAAATTAACACACGCAACATAAGTGGTGTGAGAAACTAGGTCGTAATCCTGTTGTAATGACCAATGACTCGTCAATCGAACTCAAACGAATGTACCCCTTAGGAGAGATAAGTGTTATGTGAGATTATATGATTTTCGGGAACATGTCCTTTTATTTCGCTACAGCAAAATCAACTGTACTAGCCATAGCACAGACACGAACCAGTTGTATGCTCTGCCATCAATCATGAGCATCTTCTTCCTTTACTATAAGCTGTCTAAATGCCTCAAAATAGACTTCGAGTGAATGGCCCTTACATGAAAGTTGTATTCCACTTGCGATCGAATATAAGTGGTGTTGAAGTCGTTGAAGTCTAGTAGATAGTGTGTTGACTTATTAGACGAGATCCTAATCTGGTACGCTGGTTTAATATCCAGAGCATCTCTTTTCTTCTACACTACACCTATCCATTGATTTTTTTTTTGTTTACTTACTTTGGTTTTTATTGCAAATAAAACATCTGACAGTTGTTTAGAAACTTTTATTGATTTTACTTCAAGTATTTATTGCTTAAAAATTATTGCTTAAACAAACACAAACAAATATTCAAAAAATTAAATTAGTATGTCTTATAAATGCTTTAGATTGCTTCCACTACAGCAAGTTGTTGTTTCCATTTCTCTGAAGTTGCAGCAAATATCTGAGAACTTAGAAATGAAAAAAAAAGAATTAAAGTGAGCTGTGCCTTAAAAGTTATAATTATTTGTGTGTGTCAATGAGATCTTCATATTAATTATACGTTAATTTTAAAATTAATTATTTGCGTAAGAGAAAACACTTCAAAATATTATTATGGGCCAAGAATAAATCGAATGGGGAAATGGGCTCCGTCAAACTACAATGTATTGCTGGCAAGTGTTTAAGTGGAATCCTTTTTCTCTTTCACAGTCTAGATGATTAAATTGGAAGGTTTACTAATCAATTAGAACGTAAGAACATTTTTTTTTTGATATATTCTCATCAAACATGACGTAATGGATAATCAACTGAAGAGTCTTCGCTAACACGCTATTGACTTCTGTCCTACCGACCGATTTATTATTATACGTTGCGACTTCTAGATTTTTTGAAAGTTTAACGTAACTGTAGTCCTTTTACATTAAATAACTTGGGGGATTATAATTATTGCCGTTTGGAGGTGCCTAAGTCTTCGGCCATACCATCTATTGTACTCCTCTTCAATTCAATATAGGGAATCCCTTTAATTTCCCTTTCAAGCCTATTGCCTTCACAAACTCTAGATTGCTGCACAGTGTCAGAAAGGACAATTCCCTGTTTAATCTTTGATAAGTACCTCGTATTTCCTTCTGGATTGTATTAACGCCCCTCCTCAGACTCTCAGAATGGATTCCGAGGATTCATTTTCATGTTGTGCAAGAATCAATCCCCATTCCAAATAGTGTACTCTGAGTCTACAGTGCCCTGACAAAAGATCGTTTATCAATCTCAAAATGCTCAAATATTTTGATTGCCAATAATCCCTTAAGTTTGAGAATAACCTTTGCTTTTCTTTGCCTTCCCTTTTAGTTGGCATAGGTTAGGTTAGAGGACGTGTACTTGTCAATTAAGACAAGTACAGTACCTGGAGGTCGAATTGATCCATTGTACGACGTCCTAGCTTCTCACACCACTTATGTTGTATATGTTAATTGTATACATGAGTGGTGGGACCTTCAGTTTAAAGTCGACTGCGAAAGACATTTTTTTAATGGCAATTTTATTTACTCTCAGAGTTTTTGACAGAAATTTGCAGAGAGGAAGTCGCCGAAGAAATCCTTTTTGTATTTTGTCTTGATGTCTGGCCTGGGGCTCGAACACTGGGTTTACGTCTAATAAGCCAACACACTACCTACTAGACTACGGCGACTTCCTTTAGTTGGCATACCTTTGCAAAAATTTGTTTCCACTCCTCAGAAGGGTTCTGACCGAGAACTCCCACAGACGGTAATCCTATTTTCCCCACCTAGCTGGTACAGCTTCTTCAGACAGTCCTATATCATCACCGATTTAATCTCATGACTACGGAGTGCTCAAATAGTGACCTGGGTATCAGATAGTACTGCTATATCCTGTCTTTTGTGCTTCCTATCCAAGTTGAGTACGTATTTCGATGACGTAGACTTTGACTTGAAATATATCCTCGAGTTTTCCTATTATCTCGGAATATTTAATATTGAGGCCAAATACTCCTGCCACTGAAACAAGAACCGTTCTTGACCCATGTGCATATCACACCTCACTTTTAAAGAAGTATTCAGCTTCCAGTGTATTTCATTCAATTCATTCAGACAATGCCAAACTTTTATTGAGTTAAGGAAACTAAATTGAGTATTCAGACTTACATGTACAAATAAATACTTTTAATGATAAGGACATTGTATGTAAACACGTTCATGAAATTATGTCCATTGCCTTAAGCAAACATTGTCAGTACTTCCTCCTTGTTTTGTTTAAAATAAGACGATAATATGGCAACAAAATATGAATTCTTCTAAATATCCATACGTACATATACAATGACACTTCCTTACATTTACATGTATGTGTCATGCCGTTTGAGGCATTTGTTAAACGTGTTTGTGACATTTGCAATGACACTTTAACCACACTCTCCTAAATCAGCTCTAGGCGATGGTACTCGTAATACAAATGTCCACTGTCTTGTAGACAAAGAGAAAAATAAATTATTTACTGAGCTTCCTGCTCGAGGGATGTATTTTTCTTGTTTCTTATTGCCTCATTAGTAAGATTGTTCTCCGTAAGGAGAATAATTAAGTAAAGTAATTCCCTTGTAGTTAAGTTTTGTTGTATGGAAGAAGGCAAATCTTAGTCTTATTTTGTCGAAATTATTGATAAAATTACAAAGATTTTCATTTGCTACTTGATTTGCTTTATTTTCTTTACATGGGCTATTCTCTATACAAAGAAACAAATTAAAAAGCAATCAAAAACACAATCAATTAGAAAATTCTCTTCGATAGACATTAACTGAGACAGAGAAGACATTAGTACAGCAACAATGACAAGTGTTGGTAACAGGATGCCAATAGCAATGTCCTTTGGTTAACAAAGTGTCAATTTATGCCAATCAAAGATTTAAAACAAAAAATTTTATATGAAATGGTTGCTTTAATAAATTTTAACAGGAATATTGTTAAAAGGACAAAAGGAAAAATATTAGTAATCTACACCAGGTGTCACATTAAATCAGATTACAACTGAGAAAAAAAAGATCCCAAAAGAAAGGAAATTTTTCAGAATATCTTCAATCATATCATTTGTACTACAGGCTGAAAAATAAATATAAGGAATGACACAAACGAAATAAGTAAAGGAAAAGGACTCTGATGACCATTGTAGAGAAAAAGGTACAAATTGGTTTTAGAAATCTTCCCAAACAAATAGTATGGGAGTAAGGAGAAGCAGTGACATGTTGCGTGTTATAACAGAACTCGAAGAGAATTTTTTCTTTGTCATTATCCCTATAAACAGAATTTAAAGGACCTTTTCTATAGGAATACTAATTCAATAGGGCATAAGCAATAAATTTATAGGACTTTAAAGCGATATTAAAAAATTAAATGAAATTAAAAAAATAAAACAAAAAAATCTATAAGTATTCGTGAAATACATAAATTTGAAAGCCTCGCAATGTTTATTGGGTAGCCTTATTTCCCCTGCTAATAAGTACCTAACGAACGTATCTTTAACGTGCTTCCTTGTGCATGAATTCCATGGTTTTCTCAGGAAAATTTCGAATCATTCGAAGGTGTAACTCTTATATGGGTTCCGAGACAGGGATATCGTTGGAGATTTGCTTTGCTGTTGACCTGGCCAGGGCCAATAGGGAATTAGCAATAAAACAAGATTGAGACCTTATAGGACCTAAGGAAACCGTTTGTATTGAGGCAACTTTTTAACCTAAAATTATTGTTTTCTCTTTACAAGTTTTTTTATTGGATTTTATTCAATTAAATCTAGAACTTACCTTTCAGAAGATAATACTTGACATCCTAAATATATCCTTTCGTAATGACAGTTTGGAGTTATTTTACTGTACCATTAACAGGTTTCCGAATATTCCATCTGGTCATCATACGTACATCCTTTATATCCGTTGGTAGTGAACACATTTGGAATTTTTTAAGTGTGCGTGATATTTGAGTTCGGAATTTGTTTTAAAAACTTTCTACATTTAACTTTGAACGCATTTTGGCGCAATTACACTGAATTTATTTATATTTTCAAAGTACTTTGCATATACTCATGCCTCACCACATGGCTGTGGGGAATCTTCAGGTTTTTAATTTAATTTTTTTATATTTCTTTAATATTCAGCTTATAAGTTTACATTGTAGCATAAATTTTGTTTTTCTTTTTATAAACAATTCTTGTATTTTGTTTCGTTGATTTTTTCCTTTTTAAATTTAAAAAAAATTTTTCTTCTTCATTTTTTTTTGTGATCTGCTTTAGCAGTGAACTTCCAATTATCAAAACGAACGTAGTCCTTGATTATTTATTTAAATTGTATAAATTTTTTTCTATTTTTCAAATATTTCACAACTTCACCGAATGTCCTTTTGTTCTATTGTATGCACATTATAAAACATATTCATTTGTATTCGATTTAATACTTTTTTATAAATTAATTTATATTGTTTACTCGTATTTCATAATTAAAATACGGACGTTTTCTAGTTTTTATCACTTACAAGTGATAGTCATGTTCGACATTCATTTCAAAACTAACTACTAAATGTTGTATGGTAAACGTTGTTTCGTTTTGTTTTACTCTCTCCCTCTCTTTTACAAAATTTCACGAGAGAAAGTAATGTGTGTGTTCTCTTTATTCCATTTGATTGTAGTGCTTATCAGGGATTATATTGTACCGCTGTGTGGAAATTCAAAGTGTTCAAACGGCCTTGTCAATATAATTTAGGAGATGTATTCTTTTATTTACTGGGTTAAAAATAAATGCCGTGGATTGGTAAAAAGCATGCGCAATAATTAAAGTCAGAAGAGAATGGTATTTAAGAGAGCGATTTTTATTTGAAAATGTTATTGTGGATTCTATTTAGTTTAGGTTTTTCAAATTTTTTTTGAGCCAAAAGTCAAAGAACTTTAATGGAGTTTTTTGTGGTAAAGAATATTTAAAAGTCGTGTAAAGATTTTACGTAAAATTTTTCTTAATACGGCCCACAAAAAAAAAAAATATTTGAAAACTAGCTTCTCCTTTATACATGCTATGAGCTGTTTAGAGGAGAGGACTTATAAATATACGTCAATGTCGTCATATGACCCTATTAAGTATAGATGCAGCGGCCTTGAAAGTGTTCGAGAGAAAAGTACTACGCAAGATCTTTGATCCAGTGCGAGTTGGCGATGATTTCCGTATCCGATACAACAGTGAGCTGTATGAGCTCCTCAACGACATAGACGTTGTACAGCGTATTAATATCCAGCGGCTGCGCTGGATCGGCCATGTCGTTCGAATGGAGGAGGATGCTCCTGCGACAAGGGTATTTGATGCGGGAATCTGCGGAAGTCGGCGAAGAGGACTACCTTGTATCCGTTGGAAGGACCAAATCGAGGAAGCCCTGTCATCGATTGGTGTGACCAACTGGCATAGGCGCGC
Organism: Sarcophaga carnaria; assembly: GCA_958299815.1. NCBI lineage: Eukaryota > Metazoa > Arthropoda > Insecta > Diptera > Sarcophagidae > Sarcophaga > Sarcophaga carnaria. The sequence goes on from OY283149.1 coordinate 3,370,301, forward strand.
AAGAAGCAGAGGCGCCTGGAAGGACGTGTTGCGGCAGGCCGAAATCCGTTAATCGGGTTGTTATGGCCAATTAAGTAAAACCGCAATTCATACAATTTTCATGTTCTCATGTTCTCATATTCATCATTATTTATACAAGAGACAATCGTTACAAAGAATTTTTACAGTTTATTTTTCTCTGTTATTCTTTGTTTTCTTTTATGAACACAATAGAACCGTTGAATATTGATGTTGTAGATGATGTAGAGTAGCGCGGCATTACGTCTATCTATTCTGTATAAAATATTGCATTTTATTTGCATATGATGTCCTTCGAAACGTTAAAGGAAATTGGTTGGTATTGTTATATGAAAAGGCATCGGTATTGTAATTGTAAAAACCTTTTAATCTTGACATATTTGGAAACAAAATACTCAAGCCTTACAAAAGATTCAAAAGTGATAATTAAAAGGAATGACGCTCATGCACAAGCGATTTGAGGGGCATGTTTATCCCTCTTCTAAAGGGTCCGCCAAATAATTTTTTTTAAATGCTTTAAAAAAAAACTATTGAATATTTTCTCAAATTTCTTTTTTTATTTGAAAGTACAATCCTTCCGGTTAAAAATGGAAAATAATTTCATTCAAATGGCTGCCTCGGCTGGCCATACAGTAGCCTACACCAGAAGATGCCGATTTTGGCAAAAAAATTATATTTTCAGATGAAGCTCATTTTGATCTTGGCGGGTATGTAGCCAAACCAAACAAACCAAATTTTTTTCAAAATTGAAAAACCGACGCACCCAAAACGAGTCATTGTTTGGTGCGGATTTTGGTCCAGAGGCATAATTGGGCCATTTTTCTTCGAAAATGAGCAAGGAGTGGCCGTTACAGTCAATGGCGATCGTTATCGGGCCATGTTGAACGAATTTTTGTTCACAAAAATTGAAGAGGAGGATATTGGCAACATTTGGTTTCAACAGGACGGCGCTACGTGCCACACATCCGAAGCTACACTCGATGTTTTGCGCCCTGTTTTTGAAGATCGCTTTATCAGCCGCAGAGCTGATGTCGTTTGGCCACCTCGGAGCTGCGATCTGACAACGTTGGACTATTATTTGTGGGATGCCGTCAAAGATAAGTGTTACACCTACAAGCCAGAGGCAATTGACGCTTTCAAGGACAATATTCGTGAAGCCATTGGTAAATACAGATGCACGCAATCGATAATGTGCTTAAAAATTGGACCGATCGTGTAGGCTACTGCATGGCCAGCCGAGGCAGCCATTTGAATGAAATTATTTTCCATTATTAACCGAAAGGATTGTACTTTCAAATAAAAAAAGGAATTTGAGAAAATATTCAGCAGTTTTTTTGTTAAAGCATTTTCAAAAAAAAAAAAGTTATTTGACGGATCCTTTAGGTAAAATGTGGAATGACCACCAAAATCGTGCTATTCGAATCAGACTTTTTTGAGTCACAGGTGTAAGCGAATAAGCCACAAACCACAGCGGTCCTCAAAGCCAATATTTCCCATACCACCGAGCAAATTCAGCCTGATTTTTGAGCGAAAGTCATTGAAAATTTGAAATTTCGAATGCACTCCACACAAAGAAGCGGTGAGTGATCTTTGAAGGATATTGTATTACACACTCATAATGACATTAATAAGGCTTTCAGTTACTATAACTACTTCAACAATTACTGCCACTAGTTTGCTTAGAACTAAGTCATCATTATCCTCAGCGTTTGTATGCGCCATTAACCATAAAAAATATTTCTTAAATGAAGCAAAAATTCTATAAGAAATAATGATGTTATGGAAAAGCTAAAGAAATATAAAATCAATTTCTTTTAAAGACTTCAGCATATTATATTACAATAGAAATCAACCATGTTGCACAAAGACCAGTTAAGTCTAGTCATAGCAAAACTGAAGTTGAATACACCTTAAATGCTACAATCGAAAGGGTATAGAAGAGGGTTTTTATGCCAGTATTGTAGAGCAGTAGTTGATAAAAATTGATTTTCTTTTTTTCTATTGTAACAAATGCTTTAAAAGACACATCAGTTTAAAGTAACTTATGTGTGTGTATATCAGCAAGGAAACCTTACATTTTCTACTGCTGAAGGATAATACATCCTGCTGTATATGTAAGAACATAACATATATACCTGCCTACATATAATACGTGTGTGTTGACAGGCAATATAATACCAGGTAGGTTCTATTTTTCATACTGTTTGACATTGACTGCTGTGGTTAAAGAATAGCAATTGTTGCATCAACATTGGTTGAAATACAACAAAAAGAACTGCTTGCCGGTAATAAATAAAATAAAATTTGTATCAATTTAAAGCACATTTTTGGTTAATAATTTAAGAATTTGAGGCAACAAACAATTTTCTGAGCGGCTTGTACAGGAGCCACATTAAAGTTGTATGATGTTGCCTTCATTTTGTCTCCCCTTCATAAGCATGAGATTGTTTATTAATTGCATTTGAATTCATGCTTCTCGATATGATGTTTGCTTTGTTTATTTTTATTTGTTTACAATTCCATTTCGAAAAACTCCTCCCGGAAAACTTATTGTATTTAAAACAAAAGTTAAACAATGACAGAAGAAAGAAACTAAAGATTGATTGCTTTAAGCCAGCATCAACTTGTATTGCTTTTGTTCCATGTAAACAACATATGTTTCGTATTTCATGTTGAAGTTTTATTTCCCTGCTGATGCAACGCCCTCATTGATGTTGCATTTAAAGCTTAAGAAGTTGTAACGCATAGTTTAAAATGCTCTTTTACTTTTTGTGTTTACTTTTTAGCTTAAAAAGCAATAAAAAAAGTACGTTTTATTTTTAGTTTTTAAAAACAAATACAAAAACTTGTTCGTATTCTAGCATTTAACAGGCTCTTCGTTTGCATAAAATTTTTGTGCAGAAGTTTTATTGCATACAGTAAGAAGGTACGTGCAATATTACAAGACTTTGTTGAATACGTATCTTCTAATCTTAAGTGGCAGGGCCATCCATAGCAGAATAACGCTGTCTAGGGCCAGTGTGCCTTTGCTAGGCATGGTGAAACACTTGCCATTCCGTCAGATGACTTCTATGGAAACTTTGGTCAGAGGAGGAGTCAGAGACCATCTTCCATGTCATGTATCAGTGCCTTGCTTTTGTCCTAAAAAGAGTGAGATTTGTTGACTTCTCACTTTCTCATATTCTGGACCTAGCACCTCTAATATAGACGTCAATACAATAGCAATGCATCCCGAAAAAATCAATGTTTCGTGTGAATTTTGTTTTCAGACTATCAACAGCGAGCGTTTTAGCTCGATTATTATGAATTTCTTTTGACTTGAACGACTAACGACATGTGGTATCAACAGGACAGCACTACTTGCTAAACAGTGAATGTCCCATGGGATATTCGGCACGAGCGATTTGATGGTATGTTTATCATCTTACTAGGAAGTGATTTGAACTGGCCTTATATATCTTGTAGTTTGATCATGTTTCCCATTTTCCATTTGGGGCTTTCTTAAGCTACAGGTGTATGGGAATATACCACAAACCACAGCGGTCCTCAAGACAAACATAACATGTTCCATCGTTGAAATACAGCCTGATTAATACAGCAAAGCTATTCCCATAGACCTACAAGCATATGAGCGCCGGATGATCTTCAACGCCAGGCAAAGTACGACTCAACCACAGAGCATAGAAGCGATAAAGCACGAAGTCTTCCTAAAATGGCAATTTCGCTGGGAAAATTAACAGCATGGAAGGTGGACATATATATAAACTGATTCCCGAGTTGCAAGTGTGGAAAAACAGAAAAAACGGCGAAGTAGACTACTATATAACCCAAATGCTGACCGGTCACGGATATTTCAGAGAGTACCTGCATCACATGGGGAAATGCCGCTCGCCATTCTGTATCTATGAAGAGAAAGAAACGTTAGATGATTCCGAACACACTTTCTTCAGCTGTCGTCGATGGGCCGAAAGCCGTCAGCGACTCAAAGCTGAAATCGGCGTCATTAGCCCTACAAACATCGTGCTGAAAATGATAAACAGTAGAGAGAGCTGGAACGCCTGTAAAACACTTTGTAGAGCACGTCCTGCGAAGGAAGAAGACGCAGCAGAATGAGAATAGAGTGGAGCCTGGACTTAGGCTGACAATGATGGAACTGGAACATATGCCAGAAAAGGGTTCCACCTCGAAGTAATACAACCGTGGTTCCGAGGTGCAATAATTCCCCGGTGAGGAGACAAGGCGGGTTTTTAGTCGGTATACCCAGTGGGAGAGTCCGACATATCATGTCTGGTGACGACCATCATGAATGCATAAAGCATTTTCCCTCCTACCCGAAAAACAAATACAGCAGAGCTATGGAAAATTTAGCATTTTAGTTGTGCTCCATCTAGATAAGCCGTAGCCGGACATTTGAATTCCATACATAATGGCATCAATAGGTCCTTCAAATGAATTTTTGAAGATTAGATTCATTTGGGTTTTAATTCATAGCTCTTGTGGAGAGAGCTTTTTAATTTGAAATAAAATATTTGAGGCTATAACACAACAGAACCAAAAAATATAAAAACGGATTTCATTAGAAATAATTTCAAAATTGTCCAAAATTGTGCAATACATTGATTAAACTCGTTCAATCTTATTCTAATTATTAAATAATATGCTGTCAGTCATGAAATGCAATGTATTTGTGCATGCATGATTTATTTTTAATTTATTCTCGTTAGTTTTTTCCACGGAGTGCTGTCACAATATTATTTAATTATTGTCAAACAAATCAATAAACATTCATAATTATTTTCATTATTTTAATACCGTCGTAGCTTTGTTTATAATAGCCTTACAGCAGATTTTAATAAAATATATTCATTTAATAAAACTAAAGAGATTAATGGATAAGATGAACAGTCAGTTCAATATAAGAAATGATTGGCATTTGTAAATTGGTTTTTATGAATTTAAAAATAGAATTGAATTTCGATTCTATTAAATCCTTAAGCTTTAGTTTTATCGAAAAACTCTTGAATCTCCCTTTATATTCTATTCTGTACTATTCTATGCAGTTGCCAGAATTTTCTTACATTTTTAAAGTCACTTTTCATCATATTTTATGTCCTGTAATCAAAATTTATTTTCTTATGAAAATGTACATAATTTATGCAGAGACGTCTTTCTTATGACTTTAAAAATTTCTCATAATTTTTGTTTATTTTTGTTAAATTTTGTTTTCAATTTATAATATGAACAGAAAGAGAGAGAAAGTCAATGATTTCATTAAAAAAATATGCAAATTCAAGGAGATAAATGTCCAGACCAGTTATAAAATATAAAAGTATGCGTGATGATGTCTGCTCACATTCAAACTTCATGTTATTTAAAGCATAACACCCTGTTTATTTGCATAATAAATTTAAAATCATCCTCTTTATTGAAAACAAATCATTTAAATAAATTTAATATTAATCTTAAAAGTTGTTTGTATTAAAATTGATACAATAAAACGTCAACAAACAACGTTACATGAATTCTATTCTTCTATCGAGATCTCAGTCTCGGTCTCGATCTCTTATGCCTATGATTTCCGCGGCATATTATATGTGAATTGGTTATTACAATACTTTAGACAGGATTTCTTAGGCCACCATGTTGTGTGTGATTATATTGATATACTGGGGGCATGAATATATACAAACATAATAGGTCATTACAACCCTTCAGTCAGGATTACGACCTAGTTTCTCACACCACTTATGTTGTGTGTTAATTTTACACATGAGTGGTGGAACCTACAGTACAGTACAGTCGACTCCGAACGACATATTTTTTGAGAAACGTTTCATGGCAATTTTATTTAGTCTCAGAGCTTTTGCCAGAAATCTGCTGAGAGGAAGTCGTCGAAGAAGTACTTTTTGTATTTTGTTTTGATGTCTGGCCTGGGGCTCGAACCCTGACTTTACGTCTAATAAGCCAACACACTACCTACTAGACTACAACAACTTTCTTGGGGGCACAAATATTCATTGTAATGTTCACTGTAACCAGTACAAATTTCAAGTGTCGAAGGAAGTATCCAGGCGCTTCAATTTGTTAAGACGGTACCAGTAATACTTAACTTCATTTGATCTCCTTTCTACGTAAAATACTTATATTCGATAGAGAATGGAATAAAACTCTCATGTATGGGCCAGTACCTTCAAATCAATTTTGAGTTTACTCGACTGTGTACGAGAGGAAGGGCGAAAGTATTGTTAGGCAAATGGAAACGACCATTTCACATAAAAACAATAAGCAAAAGCTACAAAAACAAAGACCATAAGTATGAACGAGGTAGATAATGAAATCGCAACGAAAAACAACAAGAGGCAATGTTTATACAACAAATACGACACAAATACACACTAACAAATACATCGAACACGTTCCAAGTAAACCAATAACAACAAGCATGAGAGAGAAATTTATAGACAAGTGTGCAGAATGCACAAACAACAATGTGGTCGCGATAGAGTTCTCGAGAAGGCTAGAACACGAACACTCCACTTCAAGAATGTTCGTTATACTGTTGGTGTTGGACTATAAAAAGGCACGACAAAGCAGGCAACAGTCAGTAAGAATTTAGTCAGCCTTGTGTGAAGTTGCGTGTGAACAAAACAGTCGTGGTTTGAAGATCGCCGTTGTAAAGAATAGTTGTGTGATAATAATAACGAATAAACAGATTATTGTTGTAGTTATTGTTATATACGTGGTACAAGTTGGACATAAGATAGTGCGGAAAATAAAGAGTTTAATTGAAACTGAGCACAATTTTGTTTCTACTTTGCTTGCAATTAACGAACTCATATTCTAAACGTTTTTAAAAAGGTATTTATTAGTGACTTTATTTATTAATGACTTTAAAGTATCCAAGTTTATTGATTCATTGGAGTACCGTCACAATGCAGCTTGTTGTTCACACTTCTTTCGCTACTACATACATACATACATACGTAATTGGTCATTACAAACCTTTAGTTAGGATTACAACCTAGTTTCTCACACCACTTATGTTGTGGGTGTTAATTTTATACATGAGTGGAGGCAGCTACAGTTAAAAGACGATTTTTGAGAAACTTTTCATGGCAATTTTATATCACGCTCAGAGTTTTTGCCAGAAATCTGCTGAGAGGAAGTCGCCGAAGAACTTTTTTCTCTTATTTCGTTATGTTCGAGATGTCTGATCTGGGGTTTGAACAGTGGCCTCACGTCTTATAAGCCAACACACTATCTACTAGACTACGGTGACTTCAACGGATTTTATTCTAATGAAATAAAGGAACCTGTTCCCGATAATACTATATTCTTACTTTTTTTTTCGAACGTCCCCGGCCTCACACTAACCCACCCTCACCCGACCGCGAAGGGCTCGTCCCCATTACGTAGGGACACGTACACACTACAGTCCGGACTGTAGCGGGTAAGGGAACTCGTCTTTCTCGTACATCACAAGCCTATGTGGTTGATTGGCCACTGTATGACAAACTGCATTACAGGCAGGGTTTGTTTTTTGGCTGGACTTCCTGGTCTTGCTTGTCTCTCACAATGTAACGAGATTCAAATCTGATACCCACAAACACTACACCCTCTTTTCTCTTTCCTTCTAATATATTTTCCTTGTTCCAACGCAATACTCTGCATAAGTAGGGACCATTCCCTGACAGTTGATTGTAAAACAATGGTTCCTATTGCACTTACATAAAAAGCGGTTAAAAAAGTTATACAACGTTAAGTTTACTTATATTATGACATACAGCTATCGTAGTTGCTTGGCTTGTAGAAATCCTTAAAATAATTAATTTTTTAGGCTGAATATTGCAAGCAGAATAGACTTCCTTTGCTTCCAATTTCTTTGTACTTTCATTTGTATGCCTTTATTTTTGATTAATCTTTTTTTAAGAGGTTTTTTTAAACATTTCATTGTCCTTAATATCGCTATGATAGACAATGAGCTAAGTTATGCTGTAGTTTTTTCGTTGTGCCCCTTTTTAAAAACGATTCTTAGCGTTGTTCTTTTCATAGCTTTGCTTTATGCTTTAGTCTGCTTTCCTTTTTAAGCCAAAAATGATTGATTTATTATGAATTCCTTGACGAAAAGTGCTTCAACATCAAAATGAGAAACATTTTATCAAGTCATTATTGTGAGGAATTCCGTGGTGCATTTAATAACAAGGCAATAAGGGAAATATTAAAAATTATAAAAAAAAATTCATAATAATACCCAGGAGTATATTTACTTTTACTCCTTTTAAAGCATATTTTAAGCGGCTTAAAAGAGAACAGTGGCCTTAAGCATGATGTAATATTTTATAGTTTTTCGTACTTAAAAAATTAAAATCAGTGATTAATAAAGAAGAATATGAAGAGAATTAAAATTTAAAAATTACAAGTCGAGAGATTAAATTTAAAATTTCTAGGCACTTGTTTTTACACCAGAGCTTATGATTAACTTCGAACTCTCTGATGAATTCTCTACATTGGGGATTCCTTTGGATACCTGCAGGCTTATAATTGACAATGCAATCGTGGACCTTGTCAACAGTAGGTGGGCGGCTTCGGATAAGGGCAGAATGGCTCAAAAAATCTGGCCAAGGCTGGATAGGAGGCACAAGGCGACTCTGCTTAAACTACAAAGAAGCAAGCTCAGCGCTGTCATCGGGGTTATTACGGGGAATTGTATTATTGGATCGCATGGAAGGCGTATTGGTCTTGGACCCTCGAATTATTTCTGCAGAAGCTGTGGAGATTCCTCACCTACTGTGCACATGCCCGGCACTTGGTGGGAAGAGAAAGATACACCTGGGTGCCTACTACATGGAGGACCTAGATGAACTGTCATGCATGCTTATTGGCAGTCTGAGTCGCTTCAGAATGTGAAACTGTTGTATCACAATGGACCCTGTGTGAGGCCTAAGTGTGTCCGCTCATAACTCCATCGAAGGGACAGCCACTTCTACCTACCGACCATGTGATTAATATCGGTATACCAAACAAGAGAATTAATATGAATCAGAGGCTTCAAAGTTTAGATGGACTTAGACTCTCTCTTTATTTACCTCTCTGAATAAAGTTCTCTTACAACTGAACAAATTTTTTTAATACACTCGACAACTTTTAATTAAAAATGTTCTGTGATTATGGTGAATATAAGTAGGCCGTATAAAGCAACTCAAACTGTTGCCTACACAGTCCTTAAAGTATGCTCTTGTGTGTATTGAGTAAATGTGGGTTTAATTTGTTCTTCTTCTTTATGCTAGTGAAACTTGAGTTATTATTGGCTTCACCTCTTTACACACTTTCAATAACAGTAAATTTATTACATATAAGTGTATGAGTATGTGTGAGTATAGACTGTAATCCGTATTTATTTTTGAATAGCAGCACACCTCCATCAAAAAAAGGAACGAAGGAAATTATGAGAGTGGAAGTAAGAAAAAAAATAATAGTTTTGGTGACGGTTCCATATACAAAATACATAAAGTGGGAGTAGTAGTAGTAATACAGCCAGAGTAGTTGATTAATTTGCACTTTAAGCATGAAGTGTGTGTTTAACAACACTTGCTAAAGTACTTAATGAACCCCCTTCAATGTTGTTTATGTTGCTTAATTAAATCCTTGAATCCGTATCAGTAGCAGCAACGGCAATATTTAAACAACTTAAAGTGGGTTAAAAACAAATGCAAAAAGAAAATTCATGAGTATCAGTAACTACAGTTTAATGTCGAATAAGAACGACGTAAGTATTTCAGAAGCTACTCATGCAAGGATAGAAAATGTGTTAAACAATTCCCTGTTTTTAAAATATTTCCACTTAAAATTGTTAACACCAAAATTTATAATAAAACCACTAAAATTAGGCCACATGTTTTCATCATTATGCGTTCTATGCCACACAAATATTCATATTCATGGTAACATAATAATCGATAATTCCCTGTTATAAATAACGAATTTTATTTAACGGTAATAAATTTTTTGTTTAATAAACTGGAAACTCTGGCGCAGTATTTATTTCCTTAGAAATGGAAGCTGTTTGGCGAAATAAATTCAGTTTTACTAATGAGCTTAGGTACATAGCTATTGTGTTGATATACTTATTTTGTTGAAATTAAAAAAAAAGAAAAATAATATTCAATAGATTTATAATGTTCCCGAAAATAAATTTCAATAATAATGGCTTTTAGTTTTATTTTCAGAGAAAAAGGATGCAATTTATTGGAAATAATTTAACGAAAATGCAATTAATGGGACAACAAAATTTTCTCTGAAAAATACATGGCATTAACAGAATTTTCTATTGAAAATGCTGGTTATCGATAAATTTTCTATTGAAAATGCAAGTTATCGATAAATTTTTTTATAGAAAATGTAAGTCATTGACAAATTTCTATAGATTTGTATTTCTATAGACAATGCAAGTCATTGCCATAATTTTCTATAGAAAATGCAAGGCATCGAGAAATTTCTATGGAAAATATGAGTTATCGATAAATTTTCTGTAGAAAATGTAAGTCATTGATAAATTTTCTAAAGAAAATGGAAGTTATCGATAAATTTTCTATAGAAAATGCAAGTTGTCGATAAATTTTCTATAGAAAATATGTCATCGATAAATTTTCTATAGAAAATATGTCATCGATAAATTTTCTATAGAAAATATAAGTCATCGATACATTTTCTATAGAAAATATAAGTCATCGATACATTTTCTATAGAAAATGCAAGTCATCGATAAATTTTCTATAGTAAATATAAGTCATCGATAAATTTTCTATAGAAAATATAAGTCATCGATAAATTTTCTATAGTAAATATAAGTCATCGATAAATTTTCTATAGAAAATATAAGTCATCGATAAATTTTCTATAGAAAATATAAGTCATCGATAAATTTTCTATAGAAAATATAAGTCATCGATACATTTTCTATAGAAAATATAATATAAAATATAATTATATAATATAAATTTGCGAGCCATCAACAAATTTAAAATGCATGTTATCGATAAATTAATATGTAAATATAGAAAATTCAAACCCTTAACATATTTCTATAGAAAATGAAGTAATTGTCAAATTTTTTTATAGAAAATGCAAGTTATCGAAAAATTTTTTTATAGGAAATGCAAATTCTTGAGAGAATTTTCTGTAGAAAAATAAAGTCATGTACAAATATTATTGTATTCCTAAAAACAAATTAATAGTTTATAAAATTAATATTTTTCAATAATTCTGTTACTTAAACGTTTTATAAGATTTTATTTTATTTTATCACAGTTTTTTCCCGATCCCTGGAAAGTGTTTATATGCATATACTCGTATTAAAAGTGAGAGTATTATTTAACCCCCACTCTTGCTCTTTGCTAAAGCGAGTAGTTCATCAATGCTTTTCCTTCACAAGTTTTAATGTTCTTGTATGGTTTACTTTCCACGATGACCTTCAAAAGTACTTACAATAAATAACAAGTTGTTTCAGTACTAGCTTTTTTATATTTTTAGGTACTCGTGTACTCAATAATATTTATTCTGCTCTACCAAGTAATTCTCAAATATTTGTTTGTTTTTCTAAAGTAAAGTGTTATACTATTGCTACTTTTTGTACTTTCGATTTCTGTCCCTTTCTACTTCTCTCCCAATCTTTCTTATTAGTTTACCATGATCATGCTTGTTTAATACATATTGCCATACATGTGGCTTTAGTATTTTATTACCAACACAGTAACACAAAATATTTTGTTTACATTTACTTTTACGACAAGAACAAAAGCTTAACTTTCTGCCATTCTCTCTATCTCTCTCTCTTGTTTGCTTATGCAACATTAAATAATATTTTTTAATGTTTGTACATATGTTGTTGGTTGTTTTATGCATATTTTTTGTTTTGTTTTGTACTTGTAAGCATGAAAGAGAATTTTATATTAAAAAAAAGAAGGCAAACATACATAGAAAGTAATAATAAAGTTAAAAAGAACAACACAAAGTAAATGTAAATAAACAATGAGAACACTTGTGTGAGAGAGAGTACTGTTACGATGCCACAAAACACAGTTTTGTGTGTTAAAGAGTAAATATACTTTCGTTTTTAAAATTATTTTTATGTGTGGTTGAGTTTTAAGGTTATTAGGTAAAATAAAATTCGCATATAAAAAATATACAGACGAATAAAAAAAAACAGATTTCAACAAATTATTGTATTATTTGAGTGTTTTAAAGAAATGCTATTTATTTATACTCAAGTGTACATACATTATTTCTATTGTTTGCTATTCTATTTCATTAAATTTTTAGAACACAATAATGTATGAAAATATATTCAAATTATAAAATTGTCTCGTAAACAATATTTTTAACACTCTTACTGTTCATTTGAACAACAGCCTGAGCAATTTTTGTTTCATAAAAAATTCTGTGTTGTTCATCACAAACAATATAAGCAAGTGTTTTCACTTTTTTTAAAAGAGACGAATAATAAATGTAAAAACATAAACAAATTATTAATATTTTATAAAAGTCTTACTGCGCACTTATATGTATGGGTTTTTCGAATACTTTTACTGCAATCGAGCATTTTTTTAAATTTCTTTTTTACTGTTTATTCTGCTTAAGCAGCATCGCCTATGTAAGAGTGATATTTAATTAGATTTTCATCACAATATTGTAATAATCATTATTTCTGTTTATTTATTTATTTCTGTTTTATTTATCTATTTTTTTAAGTTTGAAAAATAAAGAAATTACAAAAAAAAATTAAAAATAAAATGAAAATAAAAAAATACAAAAAAAAGGTTAAAAAATTTAAAAATTCAAAAAAATAAAGAAATTAATAAAATAATAATAATATTTAATTAAATAAAAAAATTATTCTAAAAATTAAAAAAAATTTAAAAAAAATTATTCTAAAAATAGGCTTTAAAAAATTAAAAAAAGCTAACAAATTCCAAAATTCAAAAAAATAAAAAATAAAGAAATTAAAAATTAAAAAATAATTAAAAACTTAAAAAAAATTTTAAAAATTTAAAAAAAATATTCTAAAAATAGGTTTTACTAACACTCTATTTTAACGAGCATAATTTTTTAAAATTTTACTAAAATGTGTTGTAATTTTTTCTACAAACGAGTTACTGAAAGCATTAATATTTTGTTGTTGTTGTAATTCTAATTAATTACTGTAATGTTTTTTTTTAATTATAAAAAAAAATTAATTATTAAAGCTTTTCCTTATAATTGTTAATCGAATAACAAAACAAAATTTAGTTTCTCTGCTTTTTTTCCGTAACTCTGTTTTCTATAAATTTTCCGTCTTAGATTTCACGTATTCGAAGAGATAATAACAATTTTACGCTATGCCTGTAAGTGTTAAAATATTACAAAAAAAAGGAAAAAAGCTTTAAGAGAGCCAGTACTGGCCTTTACACAACAAAAAAAACCGTAGACTTAATAAAGGAAATAATAAGGACTGCTGAAATGGCTGAGTGACTGACTCAATGTCTGGTGCTTAGTTATTGCTTTAGAAATTTCTTAGTTGAGATGCTTTCCAACAAAACACTTCACTGAACAGTTTATAATGGATGGTGATGATGGCGATTATAAAGGAGGCCTCTTTTAAATTGAAAGGTCAATGCCAGCAGGCAAAATAAAAATAATTTGAAAAAGATTTTTTGCTTCTATTTGTTAGACACAACAAAAGATAGTAAAAAGTAATAATGATTTGAAATAAAAATAAAAAGTAATGAAACAGGAAATGAAAAAAAAATAACGAATGCTTACAAAAACAGAAAAATTTTACTTCTAATAAATGAGTCTAAGAGGGGAGGTTAGTATTATTATTAATGATATGTATTAAGAACCTTATAGCATTTAAATTCTAATCTATTCAAAGGCTGCTGTATCATTATTATTGTTATTATTTTTTTGCCTTTAAACTCTTTCATACAAATTTTTTAATTCATAGAAGTCATCTTAGCTTATTCGAAAGCTGCTTTAAATTGCTAACAACTCAACGTTCATTTTTGTGAAGATTCTTTGGAAATTAAAAACAAAATTAAACTTATCTCCTATTGTTCCTTCACGGCAACATATTAAAAACTATGTATTAGAAATTTAAAAACAACAATAAAATATTTAACAACTAAATACAAACAAATTAGAAGGATTTTAATTTAACCACACAAGAGAAAATCTCGTTAAAAGCCTGTAGTGGGTACCACACAGAAATAACTGACTACAAGCGAAAAAAGAATTAAATTGAAACACATACAGAGTTAAATAACAGTAAATACTCCCACAAATGTTTAAAAAACAAACTTCCACACGTAGTAGATGGCACAGAGAGTATATAAAATGTGGAGAACAATTTAAATTTTGCATACCTACCACACATTCTATGCATATATGCACATATGTATGCATGTAGGTGTATAAGTAAGCAAACATAACCACAGCAGCTTTAAGTTTTTAACACCATAAATGAGTAGTTCACCCACACTAATACATGCATTTATAAGAGTATTTATATAAATTTGTTCATCCAAATAAAATTAAAATAAATGTGCTGGCAGTATTTGTACTGCTACAGACATTCATGTATACTTGCTGATACAATAACAATGAATTTGTATGAGTGTCTCTTGATTGTTATACAGTTCGTGCGTAAAGATTATTTTGCTTAGTTCCAGGTGACAGTGCTTTTAACAACAAAACCGTCTCTCTCTCTAAAACTTAGTTTTAGTCTACTTTAGTGTATACAGTGGACGCCAAAACCGCCCAAACATTTATTTGTATTTTAAAACCGTTTCAAACCAGTTTTTAAAATTGAAACAATAAAAATTTTTTCGGGCACTCTCCTTAAGTGGTATAAATTGAGTTTGGTGATTGTTAGAATTATATTCATTGTGTACAGTTTGTTTTGACACTCACTGTATATATGGATGTGTGTGCGATGTAATAAAAATAGAGTACCAAGACGAAGTGTATTAAAAACAGCTTTAATTTGATCTTTCTTCCCAGTTTTTTTTTTTTTTTTTGAGGGAAAAATTTTTAAAAACGCTAATGAAGACGACTCTGGGGACAAGATAAAGCAACTTATAAAAACAATGTCTCGTAAGGACATCATTTGGGAAAGGAATTCTAAATCAATTTACTTTTTGGGGACGAAAGCAATATTTCTCAGTCATATTCTTTTAAGAGTGGGCAGAGCCTTTTGGAAATTGAGACCCTAAGGGCTCATATGAATCACACACTCACAGCCAACCCATAGTCAACATTCAAATGAGGTCCCATATATAGGATCGAGCATAATCCACGAAAACCTAAAAATGTTGTTTATTAAGAGACAAGCGCAGCAGTAATATGGCCTCATCTGCAGCTATACATACATACATACATACATACTTGGTCATTACAACTCTTTAGTGAGGATTACGACCTAGTTTCTCACACCACAAATATTGTGTGTGTTAATTTTATACATGAGTAGCGGGAGCTATAGTTCGAAGTCGACTCCGAACTACAGATTTTTGAGAGACTTTTCGTGGCAATTTTATTTCGCGCTCAGAGTTTTTGCCAGAAATCTGGTGAGACGAAGTCACAGAAGAAATAGTTTTTCATATTTTCGGTTTGATGTCTGATCTGGGGTTTGAACCGCGGCCTTATGTCTAATAAGCCAAAACACTACCTACAAGACTACGGCTACTACCATCTGTGGCCATGGCTGGTGTAAAAATTAGGAATTCAGAAGCTCTTGATATTCTGGGCATGAAAATTCAGTGTGATGTTCGCTGGAACCAGCACACTTTTCAAGTGTCGAAAGTAGAATTCGAGTTCCTCGGTTTCTTAAGATGTTGCAACAAATACTTCACTTCATTAGATTTTCTTAGTATTTATACCACTTATCTACCAATGAAAACGGAATACAGTTCCGGTGCCTTAAAGTCTTTTTTAAGGGGGGACGAACGATTCAGAGGAGTGCGAAAATCCTCATTGATGACAGTAGAGCATACAACTCTATTCATTCATTGTAACACTGTCGCAATGTGGTTTATATTTCCAATATGTAGGTACTGTCACGATGAGAATGAAACATCGGAACACATTTTTGGAAGCTATGGGGCATTAATGCATCTCAAAAGAAACATATGAGGCCAGAGCAAATACAGCATCCTGATATATGTAAGGGTAACAGCTTGAAGATTAAGAGATTATACTGGTTTTAGAGAAGCACAATATGGTTCAGTACTAAAGCAGCTATTCGCGACAATAAAATTTTAAAATTAATTTTAAATTTGTTATGAAGCTTTTGTTAAACAAACACGGAGTATTATTGTGACACAACATAATATCATCAGTATAGCTGTTACCTATTTTCTGTGTTGATTTGTGTCTTCCTTTCAAATTTAATTTCCATATTGAAATAAAAGCATTTAAAAAATGTTTTGTAATAAAAGAGAAAAGAATTTGCATTCCCTACTTATTTAAAATGTTATTGTTATTTGAAACATTTGCAAATATTTTTAAAAAATTATTTTTTATTTGTACCACTTATAGCACACAGAAGTACAATCATTTTATATGCCAGTGAATAAAATTTAATTTTTTTTTTGTGTATACAAATGAGAGTATTTTTAAAAAATAACTGCGGTTTTATATGCCAGAGAGGCCAGAGAGAGAGAGAGGTGGGTATAATAAAGTCGGTGATAATAAATGTGTGGGAGAGAGTTTGTGTAAAAGTGCGTAAATGTTGAAAAAATGTGTTAATCCTTGATGGATTTAATATTTTAAGTCTCCATTATAATTCCGCGTTACAAATGTATGTAAAAGTATGTGTTGGGTTATTCACAGCAGTATATCACGATGAGCACAAAAGTTACACGCATTTTAATTAATTTTTCTTTTTATTATTAAATTCCTGCTTTAAAAAAACATGAAAAATATTTAATTTAAAAACATTTTTAATAATTTATTTGTAATTTTTTATTAAAAAAAGGAAAACAAATATAAAAAAACTCATTAAACGCCTATAGCTGTAGCTGTTTTAAAAGATTAAAAATGTTACGTAACATTATCATTGAAATTTTACTTTTTTACATGAATTTTAAAAGGCCAAGCATGTAGAAATTATTCTCTCATTTAATGACAAAAGCCTTCAATCCGAAAGCAGAGCAAACGCACAATCTTCAGGTCTCTAGAATCTAGTCAGTATTTCAGTGTTCGTAAGCACATCATACTGAAAAAATATACAGACAAAAAAACAGCATAAAAAAAACATTTGATCACTGAAAACATTTTACTCAGGCCTTTTGATTAAATTCATGCGAAATTCTCTTCTTAAAATGTTTAACAGGCTTGTATGCAAGTAAATAACTTTGAAATCATTCTAACATTACTGTTAACAATAATGTTAACAATACATTTATTTTTTATTCAAGCCAAGCAATATACCTAGGTATGTACATACAAAAACAAAGCGTGTGTGGTCAAAAGAATTGTTGTTTTTAACTCTTTTGATTAAATTCATGCGAAGTTCTCTTCTTAAAATGTTTAACAGGCTTGTGTGCAAGCAAATAACTTTGAAGTCATTCTAACATTACTGTAGTATTACTGTTAACAATAATGTTAACACTACATTTCTTTGTTATTCAAGCCAAGCAATATACATACAAAAAACAAAGCATGTGTTTCTTCTTAAAATCTTTAACAGTCAAATTATCTTGAAATCACTGTAACATTACTGCAGTGTTACTTTAACAGTAACAGTAATAGTCCTATCAGATGACATGTTAATTTTTTTACTACAAAACACAACACTTTCTTCCACTCTCTCTCTCTCCCTCTCTCGATGGCGCACCATTTATTTTGCAAGCATTGTAACAAATTAAAATTATTGGTTGGTTTGCAAATAATTTTCTACTCACCTTTTAAGAACTGCTACCACTTACATCCTCTCTTTCACGTCGTTTGTAATTGTAAGAACATCTATGTGAAAATATATGTACACGTATACACCATGTATGTGCTTGAATTTGCTTACAAAAAACACTTTTTCACATTTCAGACCATGCACTAACAACACAACATTTTGATATTGGTATACATACATATACCGTTGCTCTGCTATTGTACTCCAGCATTGGAGTTTTCTTATTTTTATTTCTCATAAAACCTTTTTTGTTGTTGTTGTTTTATTTTTACATACAAGGCCTTGCACTAACAACACAACACATCACTTATGACGTACACCCTTACTGGTGTACTCCATTTTGAAAATTATCGAATGATTCTTATTGAAAATCGAAAAATTTAATTAAAACCTTTATATTTTGTTAGAATTACATAAAAAATCTTAATAAATTACGGCACACGCATGTTTTAACACAATATACTACTTTATTAACACAAAATGTAATATTTCTTATTATACACAAATTTAATTTATTTTTTCACTCTAAATTTTAACCCGAAAAAACTTCCACTTACACCTTAAATTGCACACAACATACTACTACTGCTGTTGGCTTTGTACTTCTTTGTAAAACAATTTGAGTAATAACATCAATAACATGGCGATCATAAGACAATAGCAACAACAATAACATCATCTTTAAATGAACTTGAGTGCATTTGCTCTCCTTTGCCTTTATTAAGTACTGGAGTGTGGGAGAAAAGAACTTATTTTTACATGAAATGTAAACAAATCACGAAAAAACTTAACATTAATAACACCAATAACATCAATGATAATTAAAAACAACTCAAGCATAAACACAACCGTTTGAAATGAAGTTGAGTGCATAGTTGTTTGCCTGTTACGTTTGCTCTCCTTACATTAAAAAAGCATATAAGATGAGAGCAGAGCATTACATAAAAACTTGACGAAATGTAAACCAAATTAAACATGGGTTATGGTTTATAAAGGCATTGTTATTGTAAATGAAAAAAATAAGCAAATCAATGTTATTTTCGTTGGTGGGTTTTTTATTAGTGTCGTCAAACAATGTTAAGTAGATTTCTTGCATTCTCTTTCCTCTCTGTTTACTAATTTCAAATGTGTGCACAACAACAACGATGAAAAACAACCGAAAAAATAAGTTAGTAAGAAATTGAATGCAACATGATTTTTTTTATTCACGGTGTATTATATTATGAGTGGGAGAAGATTCTCTATGTCCAAAAATGTAAACAAAAAAGTGTAGCAAAACCAAAACAATACAATTGTTCTTGTAATAATTAGGGAATGTTTTTTATATATTTGCTGGGGTCTAATTTTGGTTCATAAATATCCTCTCTTACTAATAACCAACCTTTTAATTTTTCCAAGATATTGTTTTATGTCTACAAAAATTTCTTGTTCTCTTTCCATATCATCTAAATTATTTGAATTTTAATTTAAAAAAAAGGACTTTTAACATAAAATATTTTTTGAGTGTAAGACAACTAAATAAAAGAGCATAAGCAATGTGATTGAATTCTCTCTGCAGAAATGGAAACCTCCAGTGTTGAAAAAGATTAGTACTTTTGTAGTTTTTTGAGTACTTTTTTAATTCAAAAATACCGCAGTACCACCACTACGCTTTTCATATATTTTATGTCAACTATTAATGCATTAGCATCAAATTCAATAAAATGCTGAAGGTAGAATTAGACTTTAGCCCCCCTTATCCAAACGTGCACGGAACGTACGTTAGTTTTTAGAATACGAAAAGCAATGAAAACGACGTAAAGTAATTTCGGTAAGCATTTGCATTGCTCTTCAAACGCTAAAAACGAACGCAAGTTTTTCTGTTTCGTGCCGTATGCGTACTAAATATAAATAAAAAAATAGTATGTATGTACATATGTATGTAATAGCTGACTTACTAGACGTAATGTCTCGGTTCAAACACCAGGTCAGACATCAAAACGAAAATATGAAAAAAATATTTCTTCAGCAACTTCCTCTCAGCAGATATCTGGCAAAAAATCTGAATCTAAAATTGCCATGAAAAAGTTTCTTAAAAATCTTAAATTGACTCTCAACTGTATAAATTTAATACACACAAAATAAGTTTCATGAGAAGCTAGGTCACAATGCTGATTGAGAAGCTACTGAAGGGTTTAATGACAATGTATGTATGTTGTACGTATCTTTTACAAATAACATCTCTTTTGATGCAAAAAAGTACTTTTTCACTTATAATTCAGTACCATTTCATAATTTCAGTTTTGCAACACTGGTAACCACTGTTATAAAGTAGTGCGACAAGCAATTTTTTTTTTCAGAATACACTCAAAAAATGTTTTATGTTAAAAATACTTGTATTAAAATTGAATGTCTTATACAATGTTCTTAAAAGACATTTTGATTGTTTTAATATTCAAGTAAATAATGTAAATGATAAGGAAAGAGAATAACCTTTTTATGGACATAAAGCAATAATTTGGAAAAGATAAAAGGTTAGTTATTAGCAGGTGAGGAAATTTATGAACCAGAATTAGATGCCAGCAAATAAATATCTAAAAAACAATCCATAATTATTATGTACGTTGATGAAATGAAAATCGAAATAACGTATTTTACTAACAATTTGTTATGACTGTATATAAATAAATTCTCTCAACTTATTTTCTCTCTCTTACTCACTAAAACACAACCAAAAAATGTTTGGTAACCAGCGTTGCCGTTTTTGGTTATTTCTAACTAAAATTGGTTATTTTTTTGTTCAATATGTAGATGTGTAGATTTTACCGGGTTTGGTTATTTTTTTCTTATATAAAGCGCTTTTGTTTTGATTATTAAAGTTAAATTTTGTTATTTTTTTATTCTTTTTTAGAAATTATAATTTAAATTTGAAAAAAAATAAAACAAAAGTCTTCGAATCTAATTTTGGTAATATTTTATCTTATTTGGTGTTTTTTTTACAAATGTTGGTTACAATGTTTTTTTTTCGTGGCAACACTGTTGGTAACCTCTGCTTTATAATGTCATTTCTATTGTAATGTAAAGGCGGGTTCACCCACAAGTTTCTGAAACATTTTTGGTTCGGAGAAATTTCTTGCTTACTGAGAGTTTTCCGCAACATGATTCACCCATTTCAGAAACTTTGTTCGTAAAAACAGTGCTGTCATATTTAATTAAAAATGACGTAAATACATATTTGCATAAACTTAAGAAAGTTAATTATATATGTGTCAAAATAAAGAAATAAAAAAATTAATATTTGTAACAAAAAATAAACAGTATTTGTGGTGAATTATTTGGGAAGAATAAAAACATCTTGTTCTGCGATGGATAAAATGGATATAAATCATTTGCTACTCTTGTTCACCATTGAAGTGACCAAAGTAGAATTACTTGCAAAATATATTTATGAAAAAAGAAAATCAAAGATAAACAAGAGGACGGGTGTAAGACCACTTTTGAAACAAAGAGAAGCCAAAAGGTATTTTCACTCACTAGTTTGCGAAATGCGTTTAAATTACGTAGATTCATTTATAAATTTTCATCGCATGGACCCTGGGTCTTTCGATGAACTTCTGCAAATATTTGTGTATTGTATAAATTTCATATGGTGTGGCAACCTTTTCTAAAATGGTTCGGACCAAATTTAAAATTAATTTAATTCACACTGAGAGTTGTTCGCACAAAATAATTTCACTCGCTCTCTGAGAGAAACGTCAAACTCCATATAAAAAAAATTTTGTCCGAACCAAAAATATTTCAGAAACCTGTGGGTGAACCAGGCCTAAGAATCAACAAGTAGAAAGGCAAGTTGTTGTTGTTTTTCCAGAGTGTATGCTAATATGATGCATTCATATGTTTATTGAAAACAAAGTTGGACACAATTTGGTTGTTGTTGTTGCTTTTGGTGTTTTCTAGAGTAAGCTGCTACATAATTTGGGAGTGTAATATGTTGTTCTTCTAATTGTTTTTGTTGTTTCTTATTGATAAAGACATAATAAGAGAGAAGGAAAAATAACATGAGCGCATTTGTTGTTGTTTGTTCATATGATTTAATAGGGTTTTGTAGTGAAGTTTAATACGTTGTTGCTTCTTTCTCATGTAAAGTATGTGCGTATGCATGTACATACGCATATCGTTTGATGGACATGCATTTTTTCTTACGTTAATCAGTGTTCTTAAGATTTTATTACTTAACGGCCGTGTTATTAAAGTGTTTTTCGGTTTTTTTTGGTTTTTTTGTTTGGAAAATAGTTTTGTGTTGTTTATTATATTGTTATTAATGTTTAGAAACGTATAGTTATTGTTATTATTGTTTGTGAATATGTAACCGTTATTGTTTCTAATATTTTTTAATGTAAAATAGCGATTTAAAAATCTTCTAACGGGATAAAGAAAATTATTTATCAAAATGTCAAAGAATGATTGGTGTGCGTGACCTTCAAAAGACATTGTCGCGTGTATGTACATATGAGTGGAAATATGCATTCAATGTAAGCGCCATAGTTTGTGAAGAGAATAAATGTTATTGCATTTATGTTAATGCAACACATTAAATTTTAATGATTAAAACGTCTGCTGATTAAAACCTGTGTAAATGTAAAGTTAACAGTATGAAAAATGATACAGTGATCGTTTGTGCAGTTGTCATACTTATATACAAAAATAGTAAAAGAAAAGATAAATAAAAAAAAAAATAAAAAAAAATTAAAAAATAAAAATAAGAAAATAAAATGAAATAAAAAATAATTGAAAATTAAATAGAAACAAATTAAAAAGTAAAAAAGAAATTAAAGTGAAATGAAATGAAAGAATAATAAATAATAAAGTAAATAAAAATTAAAAATAAAATATGTATATAAAATAAAAAAATTAAATAGCAAAAAAATATATATAGAAAATTAAGTAAAAAATAAGTAAAATAAAATGAAAAAATAAAAAAATAAAATAATTAAAAAGAAAAAATTAAAAAAATATAAAATAAAAAAAATTAAATAGGAATATAAAAAGTGAAATAATAAAAAAAAGTGAAATATAAAATAAAATAAAAATAAAAAATATTAAATAGAAAAAATAAGAAAGTGAAAAAAATAAGAAATAAAGTAAAATGAAAAATAAAAAAAGAATAAAATAAATAAAAAAATAAAATAAAATATAGAAAATAAATATAAAAGAGTGAAATAAAAAATTAAGTGATATAAAATGAAAATTAAAAAATAGAAAATAAAAAAAAGAATTAAAAATAAAGTAAATTAAATTAAAAAAATGAAATGAAATGAAATGAAGAAAAAATTGTGTTTAAAAAATCCTGCTTATTGAAAGATAATAGAAACAAGTTCCTGACGTTGTAAATAAGCTGTCTATTGATAAGGTAAGAACCCAATATTTTTCAAAACTTAAATTATTTGTTTAAAATGAAATTTATTTAACATTATATAACTATGAAATATTTATTCAATAAGGAAAACATAATTAAATTTTCTGGCTTCAAAATCCAAAAATAGACCCCATATTAAAAAAATATTTTAAAAATCGTTGGCTTTGCATCAAATATTTCCATTAAAAATGAATAATCTTCTCGTTAAGTGATCAATAATTGAGAAATCTATACTCAAAGTTATCTTTGCCTGTCGAAGACTTATGCATTTATATGATGTATAGAACCCAGAGTCTTAGTTTTATCAACAGAAGACAGTCAACCGTATTTAAATATTGTTTTCCTTACTGTTCTCTGTTGCGCCTTAGATAACTTAGACCAAGGCTCTAGTTGGACGATTTTAAAGCCAGGCTCTTATTACGTACATATATAGCTTTGTTGCGATATTGCATGTGACTTTATCTGGATTCTTATAAATTATTGCCTAATTTTATGCTGTTTACTGTGTGTGAGAATTAAGAAAGAAAAGTAAAAATATTGTATTTCTTTCCATACAATAGGTCAATTCGACCTCCAGGTACTGTAGTTGTCTTAATTGACAAATACACATCCTCTAACCTCCATACAGAGGCACACAAACTCTAAGAAATGTAAATGTATATTTTGTTGCTGGTCAACAAATACTAAATTTGCACATTCATAAAATGAAAAGATAAAACAAATAAAAAATATAAATTAAATTAAATGAACAATAAGAAAAAATATTTAAAATATATAAGAAATTAAAAAAAAAAAAACATTTGAACACAAATTTGTTCACCTAAAACCATTTATTCAGGCCTTTTGATTAAATTCTTGCGAAATTTTCTTCTTAAAATGTTTAACAGGCTTGTATGCAAGCAAATATCTTTAAAATAATTCTAACATTACTGCAGTATTACTGTTAACAATAATGTTAACATACATTTCTTTTTTATTCAAGCCAAGCAATATACATACAAAAAACAAAACGTGTGTGGTCATACAAAAGAGTTGTTTTTAAAACTCTTTCGTCTCACAACATAACCGAGTAAACATTTACGCATGAAGCCGAATGCATGAAAGTTTTTTTTATGCGCGGTTTACTTACATTGTATTGAATAACGTTTTGTATGAATGTATGTATAACAAAGCGTGCATGAGATCGAATGCATGAAAGTTTTGTTATCTGCTGTTTTGTGTTCACTCACATTGCATTAAACTTGAATGTTTACTGTGGATGGAAGAACATTAGGACTTTGAATGAATAACAATTGCAGGAGCATGAAAGCGAATGCATGAAAGTTTTCCAACTTACATTGTTGTATTAAAATGTTTAATGATTGAATGAATGAATAATAACCATATGTTTACCTGTTAAAACAACATAATTTGAGAGTGGAGTGAAAACATGTTGTTCTTCTAAGACATAATAAGAGAGAAAAGAAAAATAACATGAGCGCATTTGTTGTTGTTATATGTTCGTATGAGTTAATAGATTTTTATAGTGACCTTTAATATGTTCTTAAGGTCTTTTTCCTCAAAAGGAAAGTATTTGTAAATGCGTGTACATACGCATATTGTCTGATGGACTTTTTGCTGCTGCCAATATTTTTTGTCGCATATTATTCAGTGTTCTTAAGATCTTATTACTTAATGGCCGTGTTATTAAAGCTTTCTTCGGTTTTTTTTGCGTTCAGTGTTGCACAAAATTATGTTTATTGTTATTATTGCTTAAGAGTATGTTGTTATTGTTTTAAATATTTTTTTAATGTAAAATAGTAATTTAAAGTTCTTGTATGGGAATATATAAAATAATTGTATCATAATCATGAGCATAACCATTGTCGCTGTGTATGTACATACAATGTAAGCGCCATAGTTTGTTAAGAAAATAAATGTTAATGCATTTCTGTTAATCTTAACGCAACACTGTTAAAACACCTGTTTCTTAAAACCGTTGTAAATGTTAAGTTAATGGGTCTGAAAAATTAATCTGTGATCGTATGTGAAATTGTCATACCACATGCGTTGAAATTGAGCTTGTCTCCAGCTCCCCCTTTAAATTCACAATTCATGCAAACGTGTTACAGAACTATAATAGTGGATTTCAAAGAATACTCTCTTCTTGAGATCAATCAAGAAGTTTTTCTGAACCGACCGGCGGACGATAACCAATTTGAAGTGAGAGGATTAGAACGTCTGTGTCCGGTAAAACTTTGAAAATTACAAGATCTGTTCATATAGAACCCAAATTTCCTACGTTATCTCAATGTCCTGGAACCTAAACAAGAATTATCATATTTCTTTGGGAAAACCTCGGTCGCAAGGTACATTATTTTAGCGTGGTTCTCCGAGTAAATCACCAAATTTTCAAGGAAGTCATTACAACCATGGTCTACACAGCCCATACGAAAATTTAAAATCTGGGCAATTAGAAATCGTCTGAGCCCTTAATCATTATACACCATAGAATAACTTGATCAGTAGTTAGAAATCGTCTGAGCCGTAATTTTTATACGCCACATCCTTGATCAGTATTTTGAAGTCGTGATATAAGACCTCAACATTAGGTGAAGGAATTGCCAATTTTTCAGTCGTAATTAGGATAAATGCGCCAAATGTTATCATGCATTATGTACGAGCTTAAATAAACGTCAATTTGAACATTTATTAAAAAATGAGAGTGAAGAGTATGTATGTAATGCTTGCAAGGAATGTGATGGAACAGTAAAAGAAGAACTTGTTGAAATAAAAAAACAACTAAAACAATTAAAGAAGTTGGATCAGCTGTCTTCGTTACAAGAAACAATGACATTCATGTCAAAACAATTCGATGAGATTATACGAGGGGTGGCTGAAAATAAAAAGAAAATTGAAGCAGTACAAAAAGAAAATCGTGTATTAAAGAATGAAGTAAACAATTTGAAAGATTCAGTTAAGCTATTGAATGATGAAAGAGTTAAAAACAACTGTCTTATTAGCGGCATTGAAGTAAAGGAAGGTTCAACAGCAGTTGATACGTTGTTAGAAATTGCAAAAGATGTTGGTGTAGACTTAAAGGAAGATGATGTTGAAGAAGCATTTTTTATTAAAAAGAACAATACCTCAAATAAAACTAAAAATTTAAAACAATCTATTATTGTGAAATTTGATTCGAAAAAGTCTAAACAAAAATTAATGTCAGCAAAACAAAAATTGAAAGAAAAAGAAGAAACAAAATCAGTTTATGTGAACGATTTGTCTTGTCTGATTGACTTTAAATCTTTTTAGACATGCTAAAACCCTACATAAAGTGGGATATCAATCTGTGTACACCTATAGTGGTAGAGTTTATGTAAAACTAAGCGAAATCTCTAAGCCAAGATTAATTAGATCTGAGGAGGAAGTAGATGATATGCTTTTGAAAGCCACAACTAACAAGCTTCAAAAACGTAGATCTAATCTTCAGCCCCCATTAGCAGTTGACGATACACATGATGAAGATGAAACTCGTGCTGCTTTTATGTCACCGGCTTAATAGCTTAAATGCAAATATATTGTTTTGATAAATATTTAAATATTTCTTTTTTTTTTTTTTTATGATTAATAATCAACATTTTTTAAACTTTGAATCTTTTGAAACTTATTTTTGTGGAATAAATTTTCCTACTTTGAATATTATTTCAGTAAACATAAGAAGCATTTCTTCTATAGATAAATTTAATAAATTTAAATGCATGATTTCTAAATTACCAAAACTACCAAGTGTTATAGCGGTTCAGGAGACGTGGTTTAGCTCAAATTTAGTTCAGATTTATAATATTCCTGGTTATGATGTTGTTCACTGCTGTAGATCAGATGGATATGGTGGGGCGTCAATTTACATAAATAACAGCCTTCATTACAATGTTGAAACTTGTTGTAGTAAGGATTTTATTGAAAATATTACAATATCTTTGCTTAACCACAAAATCAATGGAAAGAGTTTAAAACTAACAACGTTTTATAGATCCCAAAAGTGCAATGTGGAAAAATTTGTAAGTTTTATTGAAAATATAGTTGCAAGTTATGGTCGCTTTCCTAGTATTATAGTTGGAGACTCCAACATTGATTTTATTAATAATACTTCAGCTGATTTAATTAATATGTTGTCAAGTTTTGATTATAAAAACTGTCATACATTAATAACTCGTCCGGTATCTGGAACATGTATAGATAATGTGTACAGTAATATCCCAGATGAACTTTTGATAAATACTATTGAATGCTGTTTAACAGATCACAATATAATATATTGTATGCTTAAAAGTAATGCTCCAAATTCCGAGTATTTTGAAAAAGTTTACCGAATATGCAATTATGAACGTGCAAAAGAAAGTTTAACTAACTATTTAGAAACTTTTCAAGAAACTGGTGACCCGTCTGTTGATACTTCTCAAATTATGTCACATATTTTAAATGCAACAATAAATTCTACTGTGGAGAAAACTGAAAAAAAATTGATGAAAAACGAGTTAACACCTTGGCTAAATCAAAATTTACAAGCTCTTATATTTTATAAGAAAAATCTTTTGAAACAGAGGAAAAAACGTGATGTTGAAAGTAGATTAAAAAGAATTAGTAATGTAATCAAAAAAGCTTGTAAGCAGTCTATGAACAACTTTTATTACAGTCATTTAAATCAAATACAACAGGAGCCAAAAAAATGTTGGAAATTTTTAAATGAAAATCTTGGAAGAAAGTCAAAGAGTGAAATAAAAGTAAAAGACGCTGACGGAGAGTTTATTTTAGACAACCATCTAAAGAGTAATTTGTTTAACCAGTACTTTCTTCAAATTCCTAAAACATTAAAACAGCAAATTGATTACTTACCTGGTGACTCGTGTAATGCTCTTAGAACTTTAGGTCAATGTCAAAGCATCTTTAATTTTTCATATACCACAGAGCTGGAAATAGCTGAACAAATCTCAGAACTTGATGTTACAAAAAGCTCTGGGTCTGACGGGATTTCAGCAAAAATACTTAAGGTATGTAAAGATGATATTTGTCCATATCTTTCAAGAATTTTTAACAGAATGATTGACACTTCAACATATCCACATGATTTAAAAATAGCAAAAATTATACCAATACCAAAGGAATCTAAAGCTACACTGATAGAAAAGTTTCGACCAATTGCCTTGTTACCAATAATTGATAAGATTTTTGAAAAAATACTCTACAAACAGCTTTCTTCATATTTTGAAGTCAATAATTTATAATATAATTGTCAGTATGGCTTTAAAAAAGGATGTGGTACAGAAGAAGCGGTTATAAACGTAATTAATAACATATGTAAAGGTTTGGATGATGGTTTCAGTGGTGTTGGTGGTATATTCTACGACTTGTCTAAAGCGTTTGATCTTGTGGATCACAATATAATGATAAATAAACTTGAATACTATGGTGTTAATGGACGAGACTTGTTATTGATACGGAGTTATTTGGAAAATAGAAAGCAGTATGTTGAGGTGAATGGTGAAAAAAGTTTTATTGGTTCCGTTGAATATGGAGTTCCTCAAGGAAGCGTATTAGGTCCACTTTTATTTAAAATTTATATAAATGATATAAAAAATCTTCAGGTGTTTGGAAAAATGTTTATGTACGCGGATGACATAAGTCTTTTTTATCCTTATAAACATGAAACTGCTTTAAAGGTTCATATGGAGTACGATGCTGCATTAATTTCAGAATATTTAAGACTTAATAGATTGAAACTAAACGCTGAAAAAACTAAAATATTGCGATTTAGACCGTATTTAGTTCACGATCAAGTTTTTGGCATTTGGGTAGATGGAAAACAAGTAAATGAAAGTCTTTCAACAAAATACCTTGGTGTGCACTTACAGAGTAATCTTTCATGGGATACGCATATTCAGAAATTAAAATACAAAATATTATCTGTAATTGGTCTACTATATAAGTTTAAGAATAAATTCAACACGAAAACAAAATTGGTTATATATCAGGCTTTAATACACAGCCATTTAAACTATTTGCCTATTATATATGGTCATAAAAAAACCAATGAATTTAAATCTCTACAGAGAGCTCAAAATAGAGCATTGAAAACGGTTTTTAATTTGCCTCTGACGTATTCAACAATACCTTTATATAAGAACATAGCTTTAACCATTCTTCCTGTACATGGCTTACACAAAATGCAACTTTTACTTTATGTTTTTAAATCTTTGAATAACATTGGGCATCATACAATAACTTTTTCCAGAAATCAAACAGCTTTCAACACAAGGAATAATTCGAATTTAAGGGTAGCACGATGTCGATTGGAAACCACAAAACAGCGGGTAGAACACATTGGTAGTTTGGAGTTTAATAACCTTCCTGAGAATACAAAAAATATTGTTCGAATCTCCATTTTTAAAACAAATGTTAAAAATTATCTTTTTCAAAATTTAGAAATGCTTCTTTTGTGATTATTAGTTTGATCTCAGTTAAATTCTTATTTATTTTTTTATTTTGTTTTAAAATTTGTTATTTTCTTTTTTCTTTTTTTTTTATTTTAAAATTTGTTATTCTTTATTTAAAAAATATACTTAAGTTTATATAATTTTTATTTGCCAACTCGCCTCAACAATGTCGTCAAGACGCAGAGGCACAACATATTGTAAAACAATTATTATGAATAAAGAATTAAATAAAAAAAAAAAAAAAAAAATCAGTGTAGTATCGAGAAAACTATATGAATATATGTACGAACTAAATATATCTTTAACTCAACTTTAACTGGGTCAGAAGTTAAATGCAATCGTTCTAACTGCCACCAGCTGAGTTCTTTGAGTTCTCAGGTAAATTCCTACTTGAACTGAAGCACAATGCACTGTTGCTCTGGATAGCGCATGATCATCTCACGTGGAAGTGATATGAAATGACTACAGAGTTCGTACGATTTGACGCCATTAGACTTTTTGTTGTGAGGTTTCCATAAGTTGCAGATGCAGGCTACAATCCACAGTGAGCTTCAAAATCAACAAGGCACACACAATGGCATCAATAGGTCGCTCGAACGAATCAACAATTTCGATGATAGTGATGGAATCGCTTAAGAAATTCACTTTTATCCCGAGCAGGAAGGTACCTGAATATCTAAACAGAATAATCAATGATAACGCTCCTGAAATATTTCGACTGGAGTTAATATGATTTTGTCTATAGGACTACACTAGGACTACACATAAGTTATCTTAGGTTCTATAAGGTGTGGGGAAAGGTTTTTGACAAGGCATGTCACTTTTCTGTCAGCTAATCCTTCGATTGGATCTATGTCGTGTTATCTTGTATGGTGTGACTGCCATCTGTTATTGCTTGGAAGCAAAACCTTCTGCCTGAATTGGTTTGTCACAGTAGTTGGGTTCTCGCGGATTGTTTCTCAATGAATCCTGGAACGCGAAATTATTCGAACGAAACACTTTACATACCTAAAACTATAAGGGAAGCCGCAGTGCATGAATCTCTATAGCACTAAATGCAGTTATAATTATGAATTTTTACAAATTTTTCTTTATCTAAACTCATGTTAAACTATTATGTGACAGTTAACAGAGAGAAGTGTATTAAAATAAAAATTAATTTCCTCTTCTTTCCTTTCAAAAATTATTTTTCCAGAAACTAAAAACTCTTTCATGAACTGGTGCTGATAAGTGCATCATGTGCATCTATTTAAAAATATCTGAACCACAAAGCATGCATAAAAATCAAAAATGTTCGTAGAAGCAATAAAAAAAATTTTGAAAAATAAAATTAAATTGCTCAGCACAAACCAAAGATGGCTGTTATCAATGACAGTGACATGTGCATATGATGGTAATGCCAGATTTAAAACCCATTAGTTGATGGCATGGTTTTAGGAAGAACTTTATTTTTACTGAACAGCCACATTACTTAAATCGGTGGGGAGGGATGGAGTTTTAAGAGCACATTCATAGAAAAATTCGTTATCATCTATTCAATTTAAATTTTTGGAGACATTAACTAACATCCACTGAGTATTTTAAATAAAATTCGTAACCAATTCACACTTAAGAAACTTTCTGAGTACATTTAAAACCATATTTGCTATGTAGGTTACTTTGCCAATTTGTATGTTAGTAATCGATAATCTCCACTCAATTTCGATTCAATTGGTATTGAGAACTTCATTCATGTAATGTTAGACTGGTGTCATGTAATTCTGTTCGTTGGAAAGAATAACTTGCAACCGAGAAGAGAACCCAAACACTTAATTTTAATTTCACTTTATATTGTTGGCATATGTGTTAAACATATAAACCATGAGTTTCCTTTTTTGCTTTCTACAGTTTATACTTCTCCTTCGAAAGCAAATATTATTCATGTCTTAAATATTTCGTTGTAATGAAAAAAAAAACTTCTTTTTTACTTCAACCCCAAGTGCGTGTGTGTGAAAATGTGGCCAAAGTCAAGAAAAACAATTCTTTTCAGGGAAATTTAAATAAACTTGACTTTTTCAATATTCTTTTAAGAATTTTTTGATTTCCTTTTCAACTATTTTTCGTTATCAATATGCCACAACAAGCTGTTCGTTGTACAAAAAAAAAAAAAAAATTGAATCGTTTTTCATGAAAGGAAAACTTACTTTGGCAAAGTAATTCAAATTATGTGAGATAAGTTAAGAAGTTTTTTGTTTTTTATTTAAAAATAGTTGGATTTGATTGAGAAAATAATAATAATAAAAGTAAGCCAAAGTATAAAAGCGTTAAAAAACAGGAAAGGAAACTAATTAAGAAAGTTTAAATGATTTTGAAGCTAAAAATTCTGAAATAAAAAATATTTTCGAATTGTAATGAAAAGGACTCCAGTTCAATAAAAAAAGAAATCAATAAATATAAAAGCTGTGGAAAAGTAATAGAAGGAGTACAATAACCAACAACTTATTTTAAAAGGTTTTGAAAAGTTTAAATATTTAGAAATTTTATTAAACAAAACAAGGAAAATAAAAAAGAAAAACCAGAATAAGTAGTCAGATTTTATTGATATTTTTTACTTTCGTTAGTTTCTAGCTTGAGAAATTAAGAACAGAAGAAGAAAAACAAAATATACTCAACAAAACAGGCAACAACAAAATACACATATCGTACGGTACATAAAATTACATTAAGAAATACTCAAGAAAACTACTCTATTGTGTAATAAAAAGATAAAAAATGTTAACAAAATAAATTTAAATATTAAACTCAAGTTTTCCATTTAAAAAACTTCAATTCAAATTTTAATTTTCCAGCAAAACAATAAACAAAACCTACTAATCAATATTTTTTCTCCACATACATACATAACTGTTTTTCCTATTTCCTTGCTTCCCATGAATTCATGCAAATATTGAACAATTTGTACGTGTATACTGGGCTGTCAGGTATGTCTGTTAGTAGTAATAGCATCAACACTGACCTGGCATTACAACTGAATAAATGTTCGTTGACATGACAGTTCTCTGAGTACTCAATTGTCTGTATACACGAGCATATTGTTAACTGTTGTTATACACGAGTATACACATGTAAGCGTGTGTGTTAAAGGAGAATACAAAAATTCAATACAATTTGCAAATGGACGACAGGTTTAAAAAGGCCAGTAGGTCAGGTCTATTCAATGTATTTTTTTTTTTTTTTTTTTTTTTTTTATTTCCTATCTGTATGTAGTTTTACCGGTTGTCTATCATAAGTGCAAAGAGGAAATTAAATTTTATAACGTTTGAAAAGAGAATATTTTACTTAAAATACAAAAATATTTCTGATTTCAATATTTCCTAACCTAAATTTATTCTTTAATTTGAAGAAAATATTGAATTTAATTTTTTGTTCTATTGCCTTTTAATGTTTCCTTCATTGACGAATTTTTACGGCCTTCTTTGTCTCCATTTCTTTCTCGTTATTTCTAAATTAATCATTCAACTGTAAAGAAAATAATTTCCCACAATAAATGCCTGCCACCATTATTCTACCAGACAACCAAACAAATTACAAAACCCAACATTAGTTTGTTTAAGTGAAACATTAATTCATTAATGTTTTGTTCGTTTATTGTATATTAAGTTGCTCATTTAACTGTGAATTATTTCGATGTGAAATCGTTAAAATTTTCTTCAACCGAAAGGCAGAATAAAATGGCCAAAGTCAGTAAATTAAGTAGAAGACTATTAAATGGCAATCGTTAAAATTACAAACCAAACCTAACTACAAAATCATATAATTATGGAAGTAAAGTGAGGAAGAGAAAGGCAAGGAAGCACTTCATAGTAGGCAATACATCAATAGTTTTATGAAGACCTTTAAATATTAAATTTTGAATTTGTATTGGATGCACCTTAGCGTATTACGTACTTATACCTCAACCTTACTGCATAATGTGAAAACTTTTATTGCTTTTTTCTCTCAAAAAGTTTAAATAGAAAACTATTTAAACTGACATTTGAAACTTTTATTTGTTTAACTTTATTCCCCTGAAATTTATCTGAACTCCTCTATTTCATGGCGTTTGTAAAATATTGTGATAATGGAACATCATTAATCATACATATTCTACTTACTTGTGCGCTGGGAAGAAAAATAAAGAAAGGAATTAAAGAAGTTAAAGTTAAAGGTCTTTATGATAGAAAATTAGAAACAAAAACAAAGTAGTTATCCAACGCCATACATTAACTGGCTTTAAATTTGTGTTATCGAGTTAATAAAACTAGCACAGTCTGAAAGGTAGTTTTGAATCATACATCATCCTCAAATGACATCAAATGTTATAACGAATGAGGTCACAATAAGAAAAAATGGAAGATAAATTCAATTATGGCTTAAGATTACTTTACAGCGAATCAGTACAAATTCTTTACGTTTCTTTCATACGAAAATTATACAAAAAAGCATTTTAAAGTGTACGTTGAATCATAATGAACAAGTTTACCCGCTTAACTATAATTGTAATTGACAGATTGAATTAATACTGGCTACTGCAGATATTGTTCACGAGCAAGCAATGAAGAAGTGCTGATTCCATTATTGGCAATAAATATTGAAAAGAATTATTGCCGAACAGTTCAATCCTTTTTAACACACATTAGGTTACGTGAGGTAACAGTAACAGTTGATAGATTTATCATCATTATTTTTATCCTGAAGAGGTGTTTTAGTACTGTGAACATTATAGCTATAGTACAGACCAGAGGTCAGTAATGAGTATTCAAAACGATAAGTAGATTCGAATCATACTCATAATTTCTGATACTTATACGCATTCATACTTATTTTAATGTCATACTCATACTACTCATATTCAAAGTTTGAAATACTCATGGTACTCATACTTAACAATACGCATGATGTTATTGATTTCGACTCTTCATGACACATCGTATACACGAATCACAAAATAAGTATGATTCGCAAATTTTTTACAGAATTCCTATAATGTCTCCCACAAAACTATTGTTTCTACATATTTTAGAATGCTGCTCGGTGTCAACAATAACAAGTCCTCTCTAGTACTTGCTAAGCTGCCAGCGTATTTTTTTTCCTGGTATGCACTAATGTCCCACAGATCCCAAGAATCTGTTGATTCTCATTGCTACAGAATCTACATTTTGGGCTTGAGACAACCCCGATTCTGAATAAAGGCCTCCTGACTCTACAGCGCCCTGTCAAAAAAAACTGGTTGCCAACCTCAGGTTATTTCTGGATATTGTGATGCCTGCCTCTGACCGCCTTTTATTGTAATTTCGCAACAAAAGTTTCGATTGCTTCCAGCTCAGTTGATTTGTAAGAGTCTTTGGACCTTTTTGTTTTCCTTTTCGTTAAGAATACCCTTACAAATATCTGCTCCCATTCTATAGAAAAGTGGTGTTCTAATCAGCGGCGTGGAAGAATTCCCACATAATTTGGGGCCCAGCAGGTAATCCCCCTATAGCCGTTTCAGCTTCTCCAGACAGATGCATACAATTTTCGATTTAAATTCGCAATTGCCGAATGCGCAAATGGCGTCCTGACAGCCAGTAATTATTGCTATGTGCTATCCAACTTGAATTGGCATAGACTTCCATTTTGAAGATACCAACGAATTTGCTCACAGGCTTGAATTATTTTACTCTAGGATCAAAAATTGGCGTGAGAAACTATGTAGGTTGTAATCATATTAAGTAACTAAGTAAACTTTGATACAATGTGTGTGATTCTTTATATTAACCCTACTTTTTCTAAGCATTTATATGAAGCATTAAATTTAGTTGTTATGTGACGATAATTTTGCATCTTTTTCAAGAATGAATTCCTTCTTTATAACTTGTTGACCAAAATTGTTCTACAATTTAGTTTTCTTTTCACAGATTTTTTTAAATACATTTTCTGTTTTGGACAGGAATCATTAGCATTTTTTTCAGCAATTCAATCCCCCTTTTCGCTTTCACAAAAAAAAATTATTTCTACATGCTGTAGATGACAATTTACTGTGACTTTGGAAAAAGCTGAAAAAGTGGTGGTCAAAAGTTAATGAGACATTCTTTAATTATGCACGCGAAAACTGGTAAAAGAGGAAACTAAAACAAATAAATACAAATTAAAATCCAAAACAAAGGATAAAAGAAATGAACAAAAATTAATTTAGCATCCAACGAAAAATAAAAGGAAATAGGGAGGAGAAAAGTCATGAACATTTATTTGCATCAGCAGGAATTTTAATTTTATTTCAATAGAATTCTATTCCAGCAACTACATATTTGCACAGCACCTAGGACAGTTAGAATTCGGGCGAAGGGATCACACAAAATATTCTTGTATTTTTTTCATGCTCTTTGTGAGTGGTGAGTGTCTGCCAATTCAAAGTATATGTGGACTTTCCGAAAAAGAAAAATAAAACACCTGCTTTTGTGGTTTGGCACACTTAATAATGCTGCATTACAACTGAAGTGCTTTTGAGCAAAAGCTGTTTGCTTTTATAGTGTCGTGGTAGTAACGTGGTAGTACCTGCTGTTTGAAGTGTCCATGCGGTTAACCCGTGAGGATTGAAAGGTAATAAATCGTGCTTAAAATTTTTACACTTTTTATTTTATTTTTAAATAAAACTGCCCTTTGGTGGTATTCATATAAAATTGTGAATTTAAAGACTTACAAAAGTAAGTAAATAAAAGAGAAGAATTTAAAATTATTATCAAAATTATTAATAAAAATTGAAGAATGAAAATGTAAGTGAATTTCTTAAAATAAAATCAGAAGTTTTCAACTCCTGCCTCCCACTGATTTTATTTACTTCCAGCTATCACAAGCATTGCGCACTCCTCTCTTGCAACCTTTTCTGCTCTGGTATATTACCTTATCATCTCTAATCACTTCGTAAATCTCTTTTAACAGCGTATATCACTTTTAATAAATTGATTCTGCTTATCGTTTACATTAGCAAACGAAAGATAATTGCATTACAGAACCCTTATTATTCCCTTACAAGATGAGATATTTGAAGAGACATTTCAATTGCTTTAATGATTGCAAATGTCACATCTCGTTTATAATTGAAACTCAATAGAGCATAAGCGTTTTAATCAATTCTGTGCTTAGAAACCACAAAAAAATTAAAAAAAGAAAAGTAAAAAAGGTATTCAATTAAGATTAAAATCCTTAAGATTTATTCCTTCGCTTAATAAAGTACACATACAATTAGAAAACTTTTGCAATTTGATTATTGGAAAGAATCAAGTTGAAAAATCAAGTTTCTTACCAAATATGGAAAAAATTCGATCAAATTTAAAAAAATGTGGTTTTCGAAAATAGTGGATTGTACAGCTATTGGATCAAGGATTCCGACACAGGCTTTCTTACAACCGGACGTTGCTTAGAACCGCAGATATAGGCCACGAAGCTAACTTAAATTATCAAAAATACAATAATTTCTCTATTTAAATCGCAAAAAATCGGAGAAAATGGTCATATTGGGGAAATGGTGCTAGTGGGGTGCATAACTATGGCCGCAAGGACTTCAAAACAGGTTTCCTTACTGTCGACCTTTATTTTGGATCGAAGGTATAGGCTACGAAGCGAAAGGAAATAAAAATTCTCTATTTCAATCGTGGAAATTGGAAAAAGTGGACTTAGTGGAAATATGGACCTAGTGCACTGCATAGCCATGACCTCAATGATTCCAAAACAGGTTTCCTTACGATCGGGCGTTATTTAGAACCGGAGATATAAGCATAGAGGCTAATTGTTTACTTCAAATGAAATTGTTGTCTTTACAAATTTTAATAATTCTCATTGAGTTCATATGCAAATATTCAATATATGTATGTGTATCCAACAATATATCGTATTTTACAAAAGTTGCATTTCTTTGGTAGACAACATGCATTTTTTTTTGTCTGATTACTGTCCTGGTCGATGACATGCATTTTTTGGTCGATGACTTGCAGTGCTGTCAGATGTGGCGATTTCTCGCCAAACGTGGCGATTTTTCATTGCCTTTGGCGACCAAAATTTTCAATTGGCGACGTTGCGATTTTTTGGCGATTTACGAACTAGTTGGCGATTTATTTGGCTATTTTTAATTTTTTTTTTATTTTCTTGAAATACTTTTTTAACACTTTAATTCAATAACATAATGTTCTTACATTATACATCTCTGGTATCCCTCATATATTATGTTATTATTACATAGTGCATGGCACAATTAATGTCAACAAGTAAAACAGTTCATATTTATGGGTTATACCAATGTCTTTTTCATTTCGTACTTGTAAAACAATACAAAAACAACAAACTGATTGTTGTTGTTAATTTTTTTAAAAATAATGGAAATTTGGATAACAATATGTTCATTAAATTTATCTATTGATTCGCCGACAAAAACTGTAGGTTCCACCACTCATGTATAAAATTAACACACACAACATAAGTGGTGTGAGAAACTAGGTCGTAATCCTGACTGAAGGGTTGTAATGACCAATTATGTATGTATGTATGTATTGATTCGCTGGATTCTTTTCTGCCATTGGAATCTATATATTTTGGCACAGAATTTGAAATGGAATTCAAAATATAAAAATGAATGAATATGATGCAGAAATGTTAAAAGAAAATTGTTTTTTTGTACTTAAAAAAACTTTTAAAAGAAATGCTAAAACGATTACCTGAAAATATAAATATTTTTAAAACATAATGAATTTTCAATATTAAAATGTGGAAACACAAGTAAAATTTTCGGTAGTTCAAAATTCATTAACTTTATTCATTTATCTGCAGGGGAATATGAATTGCAATGGTAAAAATTAGCATATATCAATTGGTCTGAGATCTTTAAAGGTGAAATCCCAACAAATTTATTAGACTTTTGGCAATAAGTTTACAATTATTGCGAAGCGGCTGGAACATTTCACTTTAAAGACTTAGCATTGGCCGTTCTAAATATGTTAATTTTACCAACCAGCAACGCTTGCGTAGAAAGGGTATTTTCTATTATGAATTACACTAAAACTCGCTTACGTAATAAAATTCAATATGAACTTTTAGATTCATTGATAAGAATAATAAGTTATATGAATGTTAATAAATATTATTGCAATTCATTTCAGCCTACAGATAAAATGTTAAAAAAGTTTAATTCTAATACAATGTATTATATACCAGGCAGTTAAAATGAATCTGCAGAGATAGATATAGATTTATGCAATTAATTTTTGTAAAAAATATTTTGACAACTAATAACTATTGCACTAAAAGTACAAATGTAATGTAAAATTATAATATTTTTTTATTATATGTAGACTTTTATTAAATTTATATTGACTTTATAATACATGAAATAAATAAATGTCAATGATTTTTTAAACTTTTGGCGATTTTCATTTTGGAAAAAATGAATAATATTTTATTTTGGCGATTTTTCGTATAGCTTTTGGCGATGGAGGTGAAAAAAAATCTGACAACACTGATGACTTGCAGTATTTCGATCAAAGACTTGCATTTTTTAGTCGAAAAGTTGCAGTTTTTTGGTCGATGACTTGCATTTTTTGGTCGATGGCTTGCATTTTTTGTCAATGACT
Source organism: Sarcophaga carnaria (assembly GCA_958299815.1). Taxonomy (NCBI): domain Eukaryota; kingdom Metazoa; phylum Arthropoda; class Insecta; order Diptera; family Sarcophagidae; genus Sarcophaga; species Sarcophaga carnaria. The sequence continues at coordinate 3,409,745 of OY283149.1, forward strand.
TGCGTATTTTTGGTCGATGACTTGTATTTATGTGGTCGTTGTGGCCATTTTAAACTAGTAACTCGTCTTAGATTACTTTGTGCCTCGTAAATATTTCTGGCTGAGATAACAACTGCAATGTCGCCTGTGTATCCGACTTAAAAAGTTATTTCCGGCGTATTTTCTTTCAGGATTCAGCATCGTACCTAGCATTCCATAAGTCGGATCTAATAATAGATCCTTAAGCCGCTCTTGATGTTGTCTTTTTCATTCTTACTCGAGATTATTAAAAGAACTTCAAGCAGGAACCAACTGCATCAATAAGCCTTCTAATGAATTTCACATATTAAACTTAAGAGCATCCCTTCTCTAAACCACACCATAAAACTCTTAAATTTTATTGTGGTTTTAACTACTCTTGGAAATTGTAAAAATTTTTAAAAAAAGTGGATACAAAGTGCAGTAACTATTGTCCAAAAGTTTTTATTTTCTTTTCTCCATTCGCTATCATGTTGCAATATCGTCCTTGTTTTTTTACTTGTCTCCCTAACGAAGCATTTTTTGTAATTTTATTGCATCTCTTATCAGTTCGATTACTGGCCAGCAGCTCAACATTCATTGCAATTATTGCCTTTAAAACAAAGACGAAGAAGATGAAGAAGTAGGAGAATGAAAACAATGAATGAATTTCAAAAGGCTTCGTTAAGATCTCGCTCTCTCATTGAAACACTCACACATCATGTAACCGCAATAACAATGGCCGGCAATGCAAACAACAAGGAAGAGGGCAATCATTTGAAAAGGATTCTGGATTGTTTCTTCTTTTTTTTCTTTCTGTCTGTCTTTGTTGTGGTAAACAATTGCAAGCGATGTACAGAAAATAAAAAAAATCCGGAAGCCGTATAATGTTTGAAAAGTAAGAGCCGGTTATGTCTTGTTATGGTTTTCCTTTGTTCCAAAGCTTTTAAAATAATGAAAAAAAATATTGGGGATATTTTTATTAAAAATCTCCTAAAACTTACAGCTCTTAACTGAGTGTCCATGGATTATTTTATTTTCCTTGTTGAGAAGAAGTGTGTTTTTTTTGTTTTTTTTTTTTTTTTTGGTAAAACTGAAAAATAAAATCCTTTATTCTCAATTCATTCTTATGCTGACCTACAAAGTCAACATGTCATAAGATTTTTTAACATTTGAAAATAATTTCGTATGTACTCTTAGGCAAATGGGAATGTGATGTTTCATAAAGAAGTGAATTAAAAACAAAATAAATTAGATTTCCATTGTTTTAGTAATTATAACCTCGGAAGTCGCCTTAGTTAAGTTTATAGTGTGTTGGCTTATTATGAGAGTCCGTAGTTAAAAATCCAGCTCAGGCATCTTGATCAAAACGAAACATTATAAATATTTCTTTAGAAATTGAATTGTCCGATGTCCCCATGTCCAGGAACCCAAATCAGGGCAAAAGTCGAATATCTCCTATAGACACACCTGGCATTCTTAGACGATCTAAGATGTGTAAACACTCTCTAGAGATTTAATGGCTGCTTTACATACATAATTGCTCATTACAACCCTTCAGTCAGGATTACGACATAGTTTCTCACACCACTTATGTTGTGTGCGTTAATTTTATACATGAGTGGCGGGACCTACAGTTTAAAGTCGACTCCGAACGACAGATTTTTGAGAAACTTTTCATGGCAATTTTATTTACTCAGAGTTTTTGCCAGAAATTTGCTGAGAGAAAGTCGCCGAAGAAACACTTTTTGTATTTTGTCTTGATGTCTGGCCTGGGGCTCAAACCCTGGTTTTACGTTTAATAAACCAACACACTACCTACTAGACTACGGCGACTTCATCTCTATAGTTGGCGCTTATCGTGGGTTGTACTTTTTTCAGGGCAGGGAAGAGGACACTGAGGTTCCAATCTGTGCAACACTTATAAATACTAAAGACTTGATTTATTAGCTGCTTAATGGCTGCTTTACCGTCGGTAAATATGTGTACATCATCTTACGATTTACTCTGATATCCAATTCTCATGGCGGCAATTTAAGAGTCATTATTATTACCTGAAGACAATATTCTGGTAATATGAGAGGCAATTTTGTATTCAATCAAAAGTTAAACTCTTCAAAACCTAAGCCAAGCTATGAAACACAACAGCTAGAATGGATGAGAAGATGAGATAAATGCATGCAGCTCTCGACATAAAGGTAAAGGCCATCCAAGTTTATTACCATCTTTTATTCCAAGAATCAAATGAAATTGTATTGTATTTACATCTCTTTCTTTTTCTCTCGCTATGGTATACACTTTTACAGGCAACATGTAACAACTTAAAGTGTTTCGCTAATTTCTTTATGCAACAGCACAAAACAAAGAAACAACACAGCTAAAGTTTCGTGCGTTGCAACAGTTGCTACTTTACCTTCTTATTATATTCCAAGCACTGGTAATAAAATCTAAATAAACTCACGGGTTTATGGTTGGCATAAACAATTACTCAGTCTTTTAAACCCAAAAGCCATATGTTGTAGGTTACATACCTCTATGTAGTTTTGAGTATCTGTGTGAATGACATTTCTTCGCCTTTTCCTTGTGATGAGAAAAACGTGCAACATTATAATTGCGTTCAAATAAAATTGAAATAAATTTGCAGCTCAATTCGGGTTGGGTATTCTTCAAGGCTTATGATTAATATTAGAAATATGAATGCGTTTGAAAGTTTGCATTTAAAAGTGTTTGGTAATCTTTCCATTTCAATTCACTTGAATACAATCGATTTAAACGCCATAAATAAGTGAAGCATTTCAACTGATCTGCTTTGTTCAAATTAGATTTCCTATGCAAAAAAAAAAACAATCGTTTAATTAATGCCATGACTATTAAAGCAATTCCTTGTTTTCCAATGATTATGTATTCTTGTCATAAATACTTTGTATTATCGTGTAGCGAGATTACAATTATAGCCTGGCATTTAAATAACTTAACAGAGACGTTCGTTTTACCCTTTTTTTGCTTAAACGAAAATCTAATTAAAAGCACAGTCATAAGGCGTAAAGTACCAAAGAGGAAAAGAACAAAATTATCAGCAGAAAAGACGCAACTCAACTACATTTGGGAAAAAAAATCATTTCTCTTCTGCAGTCATAATCGAAAGAGGATTAAGCAAAAAAGAAAAATAAACAGAGAAGTTCTTGATACACATGACTGCCTCTTCTTGAAAGTAGGAAGTTGTGATAAGAAGACTTTTGTATCTGCATTATGGCCAAACAATGGGGTTAAATAACTGCTTCGAACAAAATTTCTGAACAAAAATTTTAACGATTGGAAAATTATCACAATGGGTTTCTTACATAATTGTTGTTCGATAATAACAACAACAGCAACAACAACAAAAAAACAAAGAGTAAAAAAGAAGATGAAATTTAATACAACGTAATTCTCAAACAAAATTTAAAGATCAACAATTCATAAGTTAAAGCAAGCAAGTTTGAAGGTAGTTTTTTAATGAAATAAACTTGAATATTAAAAAGCATATACATAAGTCGCCGTGGTCTAGTAGGTAGTGTCTTGGCCTATTAGATGGAAAACCAGGGTTCGAGCCCCAGGCCAGACATCAAAATAAAATACAAAAAAAAATATTTCTTCGGCGATTCCTCTCAGCAGATTTCTGGCAAAAAGTCTGAGAGTAAAATAAAATTGCCATGAAAAAGTTTCTCAAAAATCTGTCGTTCGGAGTAGATTTTAAACTGTAGGTCCCTCCATGTATAAAATTAACACACACAACATAAGTGGTGTGAGAAACTAGGTCGTAATCCTGACTGAAGGGTTGTAATGACCAATTACGTACGTACGTATAATTTAGCCACGAATTACTAACCTTATGATGATCATAATGGACCTAAATCAGACTCTCTTCCTTTAATTAGGGTCCGCCACCTCACCTAACTCTCTTGATGAAATAAAAGCCATTTAACAAGTAGGTTGTTATGTTGATGAGAATAGGCCAGCCTTTCCTTTAAACAGCATTCTTCATTTTTTCGTTTGCAGTTATTTGATTTGTTGATTTGATTATAAATATTTGTTAATCCATGTATCAATATCACAGAAGAACACGGATAAATCATTAAACTGTTGAGAAGTACTCAATCCTAATCAAATCTGTAGGATTCGTGAATTGAGTGACATAAAATGAATTAAAATTGAAGGAGACAAGTTGACCTAATTTTTCCAATTTCTTAAACCTCTATTATAAAAAAGCAGATGTAAAATTCAACGACAAAATATACAGAAAACTAAACAACTATCCCAATCAAATCTGCAAGATTCGTAAGTTCAATGACATAAAATGAATTAAAATTGAAGGAGATAAGCTGATCGAATTTTTCCAATTTCCCAACCCTTTATTATAAAAAAGCAGGCGTAAAATTCAATGACAAAATATACAGAAAATTAAACAACTACGTAATGATTTCCTTTGATTTATGACCTGTCATCGGACCATCCAAATCGATTACAAAATTTTTTAAAAAAGAGAGAAAAATATTAATTTTAAAAGTCAGAATAATTCCATTTTTGTGGAAGTGTGACGTCAAAAGCAGCATTTGATTGTTTCCCCCTTCTTAAAAGAATGCTTTTGTTGAAGGAACATTAAAACGGAAATGTTTTCTCATAAAAATAAAATATTTTTCAAATAATCTGCAAATGTAGACAATGGTTATGGCAAAATTATGATAAAAGGCAACCACTGAAAACGGAAAAAATAAAACAAAACTACGATAGAAAATTAAAAGATGGACAGTATTACACTTTAATTCTCAAAACCTTTTGGAAATTCTGCAAATAATGCTCTGCATGCTTGTGTTTGGTAGCATAGCACTCTAGAATTCCCGAACATTCATACTTCTTGGTTACAGAGTTGCAAGGGGTGCTTAGGTCATGGAGACAACACTAATGTATTTTATGAAAAGGCTATGATGACATCAATGCCATCCCTAGATGATGTACCGAAATCAATCGATGATACCGGCGTGGATATTCCTCTGCCTTGCCAGAGAGTGGCCTGACCAAATTTTGACGGAATTTTTTTTTTTTTTAAACCAGCACTCATGGGATGGCCCCTACTCATGCAGTGCATTGTGCAGGTTTAGGAAAACAGGTTAAAGGAAGGTGGAAAGAGGGAGTAGTGTTTGTGGACATTTGATTTAAACTTACCAATATCGTAACTGACGGGAAAAACTTCCGCAGGAACATCATTCCACAAGCGAGCAGTGCGGGCAAAAAATGAATTTTCCCTGTAATGCATTGTGCGGTTCACTGGACAATCAACCACAAAAGGATGTGCTCTGCTAGAAGTACGAGTACCACGTAAAAATATGTGATTATCGGGAACCAAGCCCACTATCTCTCGAGAACACCTCCCATTATAGTACCGATAGAACAATGAAACACACGCGACATTGCGACGATGCTCCAACGAATCAATAGAGTTGGATAGCCTACTGTCATTAATAAGCACCTTCGCCCTCTCCTGTACGCGGTCGAATTATTTAAGAATAGCGATAATAAGATGGCAGGGTGCCTGCATCAGCTTGTTTAAAAACTATGGCTAAAGGAAGCATGTGACCTAGACTTCCTATGATTGTACTCAAATCCTACTTGAATGATCACAAAAGTTTAGATAGGTTTGTTTCGAAAAGGGCTGAGTGATAATTGTTTTTACTTACCTTTTACTAATAAAGAGAAGGAATTAGTTTGGGTAGAAGCCTTTATACTTAATGAATTTTGTTTCATGTACACACAAGAATAAGGCGGCAAAGTGCTTATACAACAAACCTTGGAATTTCTCTTGGTAAATGAAGGATTATAGTAAGCTGGTAGAAGATTTATTTAAACAATTCATTCAATTTCATTATTTCATATTTCCTAATGGATTTAAACGTTTACACATTTTCCTTTTTTGTTTTTCAATTTTATTCATTAAATTTTTAACAGATTTATTTAAAATTGATTTAATTTTCACTTGAAATCATATTTGATTATTAATAAATCACACAATATTTGTATATGAATTTATGGGCATTTAACAAGATTTATAATTATTTGAAATTTAAATACTATTTTAAATTAAAATAAAACAAAAATAAATAAATAAATAAAATGCAATATTTATACATTCCGGCCCTATGCTCCCTAGAGGAGTAAGAGGAACATATATAATATTTATACATGCTTCTATAATAATCTGTTATTTAATATAATAAATCAATAAATATGAGTATATTGAAGAAATATTTATCAAATCAATTTAAGTATTGTTGATTAGATTTCCTAATAAAATTAATAACAATAATTAGTATTCATTTCAATCAATATAAATATTTAAATATTGCTGGAATGAAAATGAAATATAAACAAATTTAGGGTTTTTAAATTAAAAATATTATTTGTTCATAAACTTTTTCCTTATTTTATTTACAATCCAATTTAAATTTTCTGTCTGCCATTTACTCGCATATGATTAATTTGCAATACTTTCCGGCTAGGTATCATAGGGCGTGATGTCAGCATACGCAAGCAACTGGGTACTTTTGTGGAAGATAGGCTGACTTCCAAAATGTTAGTTGCTTTGTGTTTGAACAAAGTATCGTGTTTCATAATGCCGCTGTACAAAATGTTTACAATGTATTCTATTTCAAAACGTCGTAAATGTGTATTTTTAACGCAGTCAAAAAGCAATCGGGCATCGGATTTATAGTTGATGCATTGTTTGGTTACTTTGCATATCTACATAGTTCATATACAGTAGTAGAACTGCATACAAACTTTTTATTGATACATTTTGGAAGGCAGCCATAGTGTCATTGAGATATTCTCCATGACGAAATTGAAGAGGTCATATGATAATGGATCGCCTTGTCTGAATACTCGCGTGGTATCAAGCGCTTCGAAGAGATCTATTGCACCTTGACAGAGCTGCTTGAGTTGCTTAAAGTCTTACTGCATAATTTTATCAGCTTCGCAGGAATACAGACTTCAGACATTGCAACAAAAACACAAGTATTTATAAGGCTATCGAAAGTTGCCTTATAGTCGACAAAATAATGTTGTGCGTTACATTTGTTTTGCATGGGTTTTCTCGCGGATTTGACGCAATGTAAGGATTTGGTCGGTGATGAACTTAACAGGTCTAAAGCCCAATAAGTGTTTTGACGAGTGGGTTTTGTCATTCACACAGTACACTGGTAAGAAGGCTTACACCTCTATAAACACGTACATACATAATTGGCCGTAACAACCCTTCAGCCTGGATTACGGCCTAGCTTTTCACACCACTCATGTTGTGTGCGTTAACTTTCTACGTGAGTGGCTGGACCTACAGTTTAACGTCGACTTCGAACGACAGATTTTTTGAGACACTTTTTCATGGCAGTATATTTTACTCTCAGAGTTTTTGCCAGAAATCTGCTGAGAGGAAGACTTCACCTCTATAATTGGCGCATATCGTGTGTTGTACTTTTTTCAGGACAGGATAGAGGATACTGAGGATCCAATCCATGCAACACTTATAAATACTAAAGATTTATTAGCAATAGAAGTGCATTAAAATATTAAAAAAAAATTTTTTAAACTGTCTCGACCCTCTTTTCTTTCTTGTTTTCCAACCACTTTAAAGAATTTATTGTCCCATTAATGCTCATTTAATGTTTTACGTAGTTTATTTACGCAAATTTAATTACGTTTTTATTGTTTATACGGTGTGTTTAAATATTTACACTCATTATTGTTAAATTAAAAAAAAAAAAAAAAAAAGAGGAATGAAAAAATCAATAAAAAAAAGATAAACATTTCAAAAAACACAGACAGCAATACAATAAAATAAACCTTACCTACGCAAATATTTACTAAATAAACGATAAGTGCGTATGACAATAAAATATACAGTGGGTAGAAAAATTAAATGCACATTGAAAGAATATAATTTCTTATTTTTTTTTTTTTTTTTTTTTTTTTTGAATAAGTTTCTAAATAAGCAGTAAATAGCCTGTGATCTTATCTATAAGCCAGGAAGAACACGAGCATTTTAATTCAGCTGAATCACAGAGAGATTGACACTTGACTATGTTTGTTCCCCATAATAAAATGCAGAAGTTGTCAACGATTTTCTCCACTCAAATAAAACTCAAATTAAATTAATTTTTTTTGAAAAAGAAAACTTTTATAATGTGAACCTAGACTAGATTTTAAAACATTCAAACGCGTTCATTCAATTATTTCTTTAACTGTACGAGTGTATTTTATTTGCTTTCATAGTGTTAGTACGCACGTGTATTTATTTACTCACAGACTGTCAATTGTGCTGATGCGTGTGTTGAAACATTCAATGTGAAGTAAACATGCATGCGTATGCGTAAGGATGTCGCATGTTAAACACCATTTAAGTCGGTTAGGCGTGTGTTTCTGTTTGATTTAAAAATAAACAGAAAATTTTTGAAATGGAAATAAGAGTTGAAAGTGCTGAAGGCATGTGTAATGCAATTTATAAACCCGTGACTACACGGCAAAAATAATGTTCTTTATAATAAAATAAATAAAACTTTGTAGTTCCAAATCTGTTTTCCAAATTACTATGAAATTTTGAAGGAACTCATTTAATATTTGACAGTTTAGCAACGTGAATGATTTTTGTCAGTGTTTATTGGTGTCTAATTGTATTTGGAAATGGAATTCAATTTAAGTGTCATTGCCTATATTTTACGTTTCTTTTTTTTCTTTCTCTTTCTTTTTAACAACAAATAAAAATAATTGAAAATATTTGTTCACTTAATAAGTTAATTGACAGACAAAGCATTTTAAATTGAAAATCTAAATATCAGGACAATGAAAAGGAGAACGAATAGTAGGTGACAAATCCGTGTCCGTCTTTAAACTAAAGAATTCAGTCACATGCTAGAATGTGGAGACCAGCGTTGTGTCCTTAGGTCCGGAATAAGTAAGGTGGCTCACTCTCCTTGAAGTAAAAGGAGCCACATTTAGACCCATTCAACTCGGTTTTAAATAATTCCACAAATATAACCAACTGGAGTCCGCAATAAATCTCGCTGTTGCAGTAATTTTTATATTCGGGAGGTCTGTCAAAGATGTCGGCTGTTAAAGATGTAAGAAAGTCTTCGCAGGGCAATGACACGTGAGGTTGAAGACAGTTTGCTCCCCAAACCTACAGCTCCCTCAGGAGTTGTTTGTCGGAATGCCAGGTCTCACACATTCTGAGCAAGTGCACACTGACCTCAGGCTATTTCTCGTTAGTCTGATACATGACTCAGATATCCTTTTATTCCTCAACAAACCCAATTTGTTTACGAAAAATCTGTGGCTCTCTTTGTCTAAATACCCTTTCGTTGAACATACCTTTCCAATCATCTGCTCCCACTCCATAGAATGGTGCTGGCCTATTTAACGATGTGAGTGCTATGCTCTTCGTTTACTTGTCATTGCCGAGAATTGTCACATGACCTGGGACTCAGCAGAAGCTAACCATTTTTTACCCATTTTGTTAGTTTAGTTTCCAAAGACAGCAGCAGACTACCTATTTTCGATTTAACCTCATGAGATTCGAGTGCTCAAATAGCGTCTTATATCCTATCCAAGTTGAATTTATCAAATTTTTTCGACGACATGGACTTCTGCTTTAGTATCGGCATTGACTCGACTGTCAGCCAATTGATTCCTTAGGTCATGAAATCCTATTATGAGTTTCAAATAAGACTTGTGTCCCATTAACCTCGCCATAGACTACAAAGCTTTCTTCTTTCCTAGCGTGTGCAGTGATGTCAAATCCAACAGAGACTCCAGCGTTACTTTAAGAAAGGTTCGAATTTCTTTTTTCTGCTGTTTTCGGCATACGTGTGGTTAGTATTTTAACCTCCAGGCGTCTCTGTTTCTCACTTACCTTCGCCTGTTAGTTCCACCAACCTAATAGCTGACCTTATTTTATTTTGGAAATTTTTCCTTAATTTTGCAATTCAATCATACTGACATAGTTTTTCCCTTTCAGTTATTTTCCCCCAAAATATTTTGAAAATTTTTCTTATATTTTCTCATTTCATGGTTGACTTCAAGTCAAAAGATTACTTTGCAAAATATTTGCAAATATTCGTGTTACACACATAATATAGCATATCATTATGCAAATGCTGAAGGATATTCCAAGAAGTACAGTTGCATTACTGGCAAATAACTTTCGAGCAAACAAAGAAAATATTGGTAAACATGCAAATATTATGCAGCATATAAACAAATTTTTGAACGAAAATTGATAGAATAGAACATAGAACATACGATGTTATATATGTCTATACATTTAAAAATATAAAACAGACATATCTTCAGCTCCCTCAAATAGTATGTCTTTTTAAACCTTTTAAATCCAAATCGGTCAAATAAAAAGTCGAAAATTAAAGCATTTTATTAAATATGCCTTCCATAATTCTGGAAAAATTCCAAATTTTAAAAGATGTGGTCTTCGGATCTAGTGGGTTTTTACGTTCAAAATTAAAAATTTTTATAATTCTCATTTAGTTCATGGGCATTTATTTAATACAAATACAACAAAATGTCATATTTTTCTCAAGTTGCATTTCTTTGGTAGATGACTTGCATTTTATGGTAGATTTTGCATTTTTTGGTTGCATGACTTGCATTTTTGGGAGCAATAACAGCCGCATATCTTATTATCTCCTCCAGAGACACCCAGCGTCCTTGGACAATCTTATATGTGGTGAAACCACTCTCTGGAGATCTAAGGGCCGTTTTACTGTCGGTAGATATGCACATATCACCTCGCGATATACTCTGATGCAGCTATTTGCTCAGCAGCTATTATTTCTATCTGAAGTGTACTACAGTAGGACCTTGATTATCCGTGATTCGATTATCCGGCAACATCAATTATCCGGGATGAAAAAAGAAAATTTTTTGCATCGACTTAATTTTATTTTGGATCGACTTAAATTTTTCTTAAATTTTTTAACCGTGATCTATTATCCGCATCTATTATCCGTGACTATAAGCAAATATTTTTTTTACTTTGGACAAACAAGCGAAAAAGGGGAATTCCCTCTTTAGTATACGATGAGTCAGAAGCATACATGTAAACCTGTTTAGTTTAATTTCGAAATTTGAGAAGTGAGGTTTTTTATATTTTTGAAACATGTACATATGTATATAAAATCCTTGAATTATTTAGTTTTTATATAAATAAGTACATATTCATTTATGAACTAATAAAAATATCTATTAAAAAACTATCCAAAATTGGTACTCAATTAGCCGGGAAAATCGATTATCCGGAATGCTTCCGGTCCCGACCATCACGGATAATCAAGGTCCTACTTTACAATAATCTGGCCGTGTAAGTGACTATCTAATATTCAAAAGATTCCAAGTCCGACGTTGTGGTTGGATCTGAATTTATCAGTGAAAATTTGAATGACATTTAATGAGGGGGGCTCAAAACGTTATGGTAAAAGGGTTTATCCAGTATCTGTTTTGTAAAACTAAGACCGAAAGCAGGTTGAGGTATCGTGTAATCGATTGGTATGTTCATATCAATAATACCCAAGATTTTGGTATGACTCTAGCCATGCTCTTATGGCAGTCGGCCACATTGCGTTGGACTTTATTTGAAATTACTTTCGCACATAAGAAATTGTTTGCCAAGTGATTATTTTAAATTACTGAAGTTTTTCTGTGAATAGTTCTACGTTCGTTTCATATAGTGCTGTATGGATTTGGACATAGTCATTGATTTTTATTTGTATTTATTATCCATTTCTAGTATATATTTGAACAAAAAAATGTTTACATTATTGTTGTTTTAATAGTTTAAAGCAATGGAAAGAAAACAAAGCCAGAATAGGAATTCTTGCCTTTAAGAGAGAAAAAAAAGAATACCCAAAACCAAATGGTTTAGAGATGCTTAGGAATTTACAACTCTATTGGCATTTGCTTAAGAAAAACAACAACAAATAATTAAATGAAGAAAGAAAGGAGAGAAATATTGTGCCCAAGAAAATATTGAAATACCAGGATAAAATAGATTCATCGAAGGATACATTACATATGGAATGCTAAAGGCGAGCGGGAATTTCATTTTTAAAGTAAAAACTCTATTGAAACATGTATAAGAATAGAAATGTTGATAATTGTACCACTAAGCCTTATGATTATTATTTGAAACTAAAAATACTACTCATATGTACGTGTTTGCAAATTTGTAAAATTTCTATTGTAAAGGAAATCTTTTATGATAATCTACTTGCTTTTGTTATCCTTGTCCCATATATTGTGAATATAATGTAATGGAAAGCGTTTAGGTGTCTTGCCTTTGTTTGATTTCAAATCTTTTTGATTTTTTAAAGTACTTCTCTCAAACTTTTCTTTTGTTTTTTTTTTTATTATTTCTACAGGCTTAAACACACCTTTTGACATTTTAAACATTTTTGAAGGACAAACTTTTCATTGTCCTTTCCATAGGAAGGAACAACACCTTTCTCTGCAAAGTAAAAACATTGTTTTCGTTAAACAATAATCTGCTTCCCGTATATTAAGGAGGGAGTTTAACAAACCTAAGTCTTCTCTAAACAATACAACAACATCTAATAAGCATCTCGCCTTTTGTATGTTTCAAAAATCCTGTTAAGAAGATCATCATAAAATAAAACAAAACAAAACCTTAGAAAGACTTAAACACACCTTTAAGAAGAAGACACTTTTAACCTTTAAATCTAGCCACACATTTTCGTGTTCATTTTTGTGTTCATAAAAGCAACACATTAACTTGGTTTATAAAGTCTTCCTTTCTGGTTGTATACATTCTATTAAAATATTGAGTTTGTGTATGTGTAGGTGAAATGGCTTGTTTGGAGTAAATTTTTGTTTAATTATCTTAACAAAGTAATGTGACTTCCAAGTGTTGCATCATTTTAACTTAAATATTTTAAGGACACGATATGAAAAGAGATTAAACTGTTCGTTTAGTCCACAATTTTTTTTCCTGCAAAGGTTTTTACAATTTATTCTGAACTGTTAAGGTCTCCTTGAATTGAATTTGTGTGCCTATTGTGTTAGAGTTTGTACAAAACAAATTTTGAGAAAATATTATGCCATTGTATTCAAATCCTTTAAATGAGAATCAGCTTACTCTGTATAATCCAGATTATAAACAATGAGTAGCAGAGGCAGGTCACACATCGCCATCTTTAGAGGTTATGTGGGATTCAATCATCGAAAAATGTTTTTCATCACTATACCCCCTATTCATATTCCACAGAGCGGGAAAATAAATTTAATTTTTATTGTTAAAAAAAAGCTTAAACTTTAAAAAATTTAAAAAGAATACTTTTTTCGACACTTTATATTTCCTTTAATCTCTTTTCATTTTAAATGTTAATTCTTTAATGCCACTTAAATACTTAAATTAAATCATTTCAACGACTGAATGAAATTTGTTTCAAAATGTTAAACATTCGTAATGCAATCTTACTCCCATACCAACAGGCATTACCATTAGCAACGCAGCCAACAATAGCTACTCAATTTTGAGATCAAAAGGTACGGCAAGTAGGCCATGTGAAATACAAAACATTGTTGCGGTAACAAAAGTCCTACACAATCAGACCACAAATACAAAACTCAGCTAACAAAGGCCAACAACAAGGATAAACAATGAAGAGTACACACACCAACCCGCAATAATTTATATTTTGCCATACGATTTATATACAAAATGCTAATAAAATAGGCATTAAATGTTGAACAAAAGCAAAAACAAATATGAAATAGGCACTCTCTTATCCTTAGGAAGTGGCAAAGGAAAATGATTTTAAAATAAAATTTCTTTATAATTTTGTGGTGTAAAGCTGAGGATATAAATAAATTTGAAAGAGATGTAACTGGAGAAATGAGAAGAGCAGCTTTGCAGGCACTGATTAGCTTATGAGAATAGCTAAGAAGAAAAAACAGCCTGGGATAAGTCTAGCAGTGTGAACATCTAAACAGAGCCATCGATAATCTAAATTTGGTCTTGAAATATCTTATCTTTGGAACTCTTTTCGACAGCAGATACGTGCTTGAGAATGGGACTTTGTTTGGCAAGAATTCTAGTTAAATTGGAGTACTGATGGTCAAAACCCTGACATATTGATTCCACTAAGAAAATCACATAAGTGTCTTTCATGCTAAAATTCTGGTCATTACCTGATTTGATAAATTCAACCAAGAGAAGAGACGCATAATATTCGCTTGGTGAAGCCAAAAATTTTAATAAATGGAACGAAATTTCTCACCATAATCAAATGAAAAGCATGTTAAAGGAGAGATATATTGCCGCGTATTTACAACAATTGCTATCTGTTCTGTGGTCTAGTAATTCTGGTTTTACGTTTTGTTTTTGTTTTTCTCCAAACGATTTTCTGTGATTTAATCCTACTCAGCGCTAAAATGAAATTGTTAAGGACTTAATTTCTGTTGCTTGGGCTATAGAATGTACATTTTTCCTGGCAGTTGCCTAATACCACAATTACATGCTTTTGTTCAAGAATATAAAACGACAAATTTTTAATGTAAATACGTTTTTTAGATAAAGGGGAAGGTAACCTTAAAGGGAAACTTGAACCTGAAATGACAGTTATGTAAGATTTTATTAAAAAATTGTATCTAAGATATGAGCGTAAAAAATCCTTACTATCAGATTAGATTTTAAAACCCTGCAAATTCTATGCATAGCATTCCTTCCCCTGGTTTTAAAAGTCCTATATAAAAGGCATTCTATTTTCCTTTCACATTTTAATTCAATTTTATTTAAAAGCTAAAAAATTACAACCAAAATCCCCAGAAAAACAACGAAAATTCAAACAAAACCACCAAATCTCTTGCAAGCAAAATTATTACGGTGTTGAAATGAAATAAAAAATGACACTTGTTTGTGGCGGGGAAAGACACTTTTTTTTAATTTTAAAAAGGAAACACCAAAAAAAAGACAACATTAAATGGAACTCTCATATAAAAGCAAGATTTTAAGGCTTAAGTAAGAAATTACAACAAAAAATTTTCCAATTGAGTCTTTATAATGAAGTAACAGATTTAAATCTAAAAAGTGAGGACAAATTTGTTTTTAGAAAGTAAAACGGAGAACACATTAAAAAAACGCTTATTACGCTAAATTGAAAAGTAATCTGACTATCTTGGAAATCATATGCAAATGTGCTGTTGTTTCAAATACTCTCTAAAACACTGCTGCTACTTAGCATGCAGTAGCTACATATACGATGCCCATCACTCATAAGCCGATTTGTTCCCATTATTGTAATGCCAGTTGATATTTCTTTCATTAAAATTTTTTATGTAAAAACACAGGAATAACAGGGAAACAAATTGTGAAATAATGCTTAACAAAAACAAATATTTTGTTTAAGGGAAAATAACATTATTTTGTGAAAACTGATGCATGCCCTGGTAACTATGCAACAATAATAACTTGCAGTTTATAAAATTGTAAAAATATTTTTATTTCATGCATCTTCCACATATAGAAAGCAATGTTCATATGGAATTATGTGTTTGGCGCATATAAAAATATTTATGTTTTCATTATTTGTTCTTTGTAAGTTTTATAAACCATTAAGAATAATATTTTTCCAACAAAATTATTATAAACAAAGGCACATAACATAACAAAATGATTGGGAAAAAATAAACAATAGTTAGTTGCATATATTAAGGAGAAAATCTAGGTTATATTTTTCTTATTTTCTAAAAATAAAAACCAAACTTCTTAGCATATTTTTCTTTGTTTTTAATATTAAAAATAAATCAAATATACTCACTATAGTACTGGCAATATTTACAAATTATATTGAACAATGCGTAGTGTGTAGCAAATTGCGTAGCATATAACACCGAATTTGTTCCTTATTTTTCCAGCGATGATACACTTCACTGAGTAATTCAACTTAGGCCCCCTTTCTTAGTTTACTTGCAGAGAGCAGGAATAATGGGAAACTATTCTTCATTTCTTGGATACATTGTTATAGTGATGAAGAAGAGCTTTAGTACCACGACCATGCTATCTATTGTACTTGTCTTATAATTTAGGAAGTATCCGTATAATGTCTTCTCCAAGCCTGACAAATTTCAGGAAGCTGCTCAATTTAAAGAAGACTGTGAACGAGAGATTTTTTTTATAAATTTTTCACGGCAATTTTATTTACTCTCAGGGTTGTTGCCAGAAATCTGCTGAGAGGAAGTCGCCGAAGAAATGTTTTTTATATTTTCGTTTTGATGATTGATCTGGGGTTTGAACCGTGACCTAATAAGCCAAAACACGCTACCAACCGGACTAAAGCTGCTACGGTTTGCAAGTATTTGGTCCGATGATTCATTCTCAGCTTCACTGAATCTACATGTTGGGCTCGAGATAGCCCCCATTCTACTTAAGTGTACTATGAGTCTACAGTGTCCTGTCAACTGAGCAGTTATCACCTCCAGGCTATTCCTGGTTAGCCTGATGTATGTCTTAGATCATCATTTATTGTAATTTTGCAATATTCACTTGGTTTGAGAAGAGGATGTATGTGCCCCTCTTTCATTGAGAACTTTTTTCTAGCCATCCAACCTGCTCTAGAAAGGGTTCTGGTCCCATCAATGGCGTAAACCTTCCCCAGCTTGTCTGCTGGTCTATTGGCAGGAATCACACATGACCTGAGACCCAGCAGAAGGTAACTTTATTCACTCTACCAAACGTTTTCTGTTTTTCCTTTTGGTGCAAAATGTATGCCAGATCTAAATTTTGCCTCCTTTAAGCCGTAAGCTTGTAATTTTTGGGCTTTCTCTGCCTGATACTTTATTGTAAAGATTCGTTTAACAAATATTTGTGCAATTTTGTATTTAAGCCTTAAAATATAGGTTTTATAAGAGTTCTTTTAAAACTTCCTTTTTTACCGTGTTTTAATTTAAAATTACAAAACGAAAGTGTCTATCTCTGCCACAAACTAGTGTCCTTTTTTATTATATTTCAACACCATAATACTATTGCTTGCAAGAGATTTGGTGGTTTTGTTTGTATTTTCCGTTTTTTTTTTGGGATTTTGGTTATAATTTCTTTGGCTTTTAAAATGGAATTAAAATGATTGCACTCGAAATATGGGAAAGGCTGCCATCCACAGAAAGCATAAAATTTAGAATTGTTTTTATTGAAGTGAATATTGTTTAACTGAGAGTTTCTTTTTATTGCTATGTATGCAAATGCTTATCAATTAAAAGTTGCAGTTTGTTATTATCTTTGGCACAATTTTTAAATAAAAGCTTATTTAAGTTATACACCAGGAATAGAATTTTCCCTTTTGGGATACTTTCTCCTCTCTTAGGTAAGCTTTACACATTAAAAATTTGGTGTTCCATATCTACGAAGGCAAATATTATAATTGCTGTATTAAGCAACTTCCTGTCGTAGCAGAAGCATAAAAAACACACTCTACTGCAGTAATAACAAAAATTAAGCCCCTTTAACAATTGCATTTCAGCTCTGAGTAGGATTAAACCGCTGATAATCGGCTGAAGGAAAAATAAAAACGAAACGTAAAACCAGAATTACTAGAACATACGATACGTGGTTTTTACTCCTGTGTGTATGGCAACATATCTCTTCTTACACATGTTTTTCATTTGATTGTGGTAAGAATTTCGTTCCAGTTATTAAGCCTTTTGGCTTCACTAAGCGAATATTTTCACACGATAACATTAAATTGGAAAATTGAGATTTTGTTGAATGTTTTAAAAATTACTACACAGTGTGTAGTACACACATAAAAGAAATTTAAAGCATTTGTAGAGCTACAGGTAAATAGTGAACGAATTGTCTTTTCGGTAGGCAGGCTAAACGAGAAAAATTAATGGATTTACTCATGAGACTCTTGAGTTCGAGATTCATGTACCAAATGTGGATTATTCAAGACCCTGCTTAGATGTTCAAACTGCTTATGCGACTTATACGAGGATATTTTGCTTTTCCGTTGAAGATATAGTTGCCCTATTCCTAATCATTCTAACTAAACTAATCAAAGCTGCTAAATGCAAAGCTGCTGTTGTCATTACATCTCTCTCTAGTTTATTTATATCCTCAGCTTTACGCCACAAAACTAGAAATAAATTTATTTTAAAATCATGTTCCTTTGCCACTTCCTAAGGATAAAAGAGAGTGCCTATTTCATGTTTGTTTTTGCTTTTTGTTCAACATTTAATGCCTATTTTATTAACATTTTGTATACAAATCGTATGGCAAAATAGAAATTATTGTTGGTTTGGTGTGTGTACTCTTCATTGTTTATCCTTCTTGTTAGCCTTTGTTAGCTGAATTTGTATATTTGTGGACTGTTTGTATAGGACTTTTGTTATCGCAACAATGTTTTGTATTTCACATGGCCTACTTACCTTACCTTTTGATCTTAAATTTGAGTAGCTATTGTTGGCTGCGTTGCTAATGGTAATGCCTGTTGGTATGGGAGTATGATTGCATTACGAATGTTTAACATTTTAAAACAAATTTCATTCAGTTGTTGAAATGTTGTAATTTAAGAATTTAAGTGGCATTAATGAATTAACATTTAAAATGAAAAGAGATTAAACGAAATATAAAGTGTTGAAAAAAGAATTCTTTTTAAATTTTTTTAAAGTTGAAGCTTTTCAGAAATGAAAATTAAATAACCATTTAATATTAAATTTTTCGGGCTAAGTAGACAAACAGTAGACTGTAACAGGTCTCTGAATAATATCAACGTTGTCTGTGAGTGGGGTATAATGATGCGGAACTTTTTTCGCGGATTGAGTCTTACATAACCGCAAAAGATGGCAATGTCTGACCTGTCTTTGATGTTCCTTGTTTAATAACTGGATTACAGAGAGTAAACTGAAGCCTTTCATTTAAAAAATTTTTAAACTGCAGTAAAAATTTATAGTCATCACCAAGATTTGAAGCAAGATTACTCGGCTAATTGTTGTCCCATTCAAGGTGACCAAGAAAACGGCGAAGAATTCAGAATTGCAAGTTAAAATTAATTTATTGCCCAGTCATCTATCTATACATTCATGTTCTATAAGAAACATCTTCTGTGGCCTTACAATGGGCCGTTATGCAAGCTCAAGTAAGGTTTAGTATCAAAGCTACCACTCCAACCTAACCTAAACAAAATGGATAATGCAGAGTTTGGTTTTCCGTGGAAGTGAAAGAAAATATTTTTTAATTGTTGTTTTAAATACAGAATTTAAATGTTTAAAATTGAAAACAATAATACATTAATTACATGGTATTGTGCCTTTTTGAAAACGTGTGCTTTATGAGAGTAAATTTAAACAAATAATGCTCATATGTAGGGTGGGTGGTCAAGACAAAACCTTAGAATTAAAAAAAATTTCCTTTTGCTTTTATTTTAATTTTTTAGTCTTTATACATGTAATATTATTAACTGAATTAATTAAAATTTTAGAACAAAAAAATATTTCTTTGGTAATTTTTTAATCAAGTACCTGCATAGAAAAAATACATTTCTATGGTTTTAGTTTCATTGAAACCCTTTTATTATTTTTAATTTCCAATCAATTTACTTTAAAATATTTTCTTATGCAAGTTTCTATTACAAGATTCTGTTTATTTTAGTTGTTATGTTTGAAAAAAAATTGCTTCGAATTTATCTCTACTATGGCCTTAAAACCACTCGGCACACACTTAAAACCAACGGCTGTTCAGCGTTATATAAAGACCATCCCATACAATACTTCCCTAGACACAAATGCATTAATAAAACCTTTTACGTTCAGTTAAAAAACAAAATTTAGAAGGATGTTAAATTACTTTAATATTTTCCTCCTACATATACATACAGTGGGCGCCAAAAGGTTAAATTTGTAACAATCACCAAACCCAAGTTTTACTACTTAATGATGGTGTCCGAAAAAATTTGACAATATTTCGAAATTTTTTTTGTTTAAATTTTAAAATTTGGCAATGAAACAATTTTAAAAATAAAAATAACGGTAATTTATTAATGTATATTTTTTTTGAATGTACAGTTTCTTTTGACGCTCACTGTATGTATGTACGTTTCATTCCTATCTCTGAGATGAGATGATTTTTTCTTGTCATGAAACAATTCTTCAATCATTTCTACAATTTTTGTTTTCTTCATATGAACCGCAAATATTTTTCTTATAAACCAGCAATAGAACTGAAAACCATCTCGCCATCTCTTCCATATATCAGCCACAAATAGAAATCTCTACACATTGTTCAAGTAATTTTATAAATGACCTCGGTTTACTGAAACAGCAATGGCGGGGCAAAAGAAATGAAATGAATTTCATATTTTTCTTAATGTTTTCCTTCACAAAATAATATTTAATGATCTGTTGTTGTTGTTTTCTTTTATATATAAGAAAATCATATTTTTCATGAAAATGTGAAAACGTCTACATTTCTATTTAATAAGAAATATTTGAGGAGGAGGATGTTTTTCCTACGCTATTGTGGTAAAAATATGAATTTAAGAGAGACATGCCAATAAAAATTGTTTAAAATTTATTTAATTTCGGAAAACAATAAGTACCAGGCATTTTATAATAATTATATGCTATTTTAGTAACTTTTTCACTTCCTATTATAATTGCTGAAACGGATGTAAGCGGTGATTTCAAGAGGAAATAAAACCACACAAAATTTTGTGTGGTTGTTTGCATGTTAAGGCAAAAAGTCAAACATTTGGTTTCTGGATGGAGATTCAGCGAGGAGGAGTATTTAGAATGAAATGGGGATTTAGGGAGAGGCACATATTTGTAAATAATGGAGTAGAAATTAAAATTATTATCATTCATATTGTTAGACGTTAAGGGCTTTACCTAAAAGTTTACTCCCCTAAAAGTTTACTTCCGCAGCTGACGGATATGAAGGGAAGTTGGAAAACTAATTTAGAATTTAAATATTAATTTAATAAAACCTATAATGTGTTAATGTTTTTATAAAAAGTTTGCTTTATTATATCGCAAAATTGGCGTTCCTGGACATTCATTGGAGAAAAGGTTGGTAAGCAAAGCACATCCCTTGATTGTGTAAACTCATTGCAATAGGCTTATGAAATTCCAAGTCTTAGGAAAACTTGATTAGAAAGAAGCAAAGAAGTTTTAAAAAATGATTTTTACATCGCCAGATACCAAATAGAGCGTTCCCCTCCTGGGGGAACATCATCATACATACATAATTGGTCATTACAACCCTTTAGTCAGGATTACGACCTAGCTTCACACATCCCTGATGATGTGTGTGTTAATTTTATACATGAGTGGCGGGACCTAAAGTTTAAAGTCGACTCCGAAGGTTAGATTTTTGAGAAACTTTTCATGGCAATTTTATTCAACGCTCAGAGTTTTTGCCAGAAATCTGTTGAGAGAAAGTCGTCGAAGAAATATTTTCTAATACTTTTTGTTTGTTTTGATGTCTGACTTGGGTTTTGAACCGATGTCTCATGTCTAATAAGGCAACACACTACCTAATAGACTACGACGACTTCTGATAGATGCAGAACCCACAACAAAGTTGGGTGTGGAATCCTTGAAGAACAACTGGACATTGAATCGTTTCTTGTACTACCAGATTATTGTAGTACTTTTCAGACTGAGATAATGACCGAAATTTTAATGAAAATTGTCGCCGTGCGAATTCTCATTAATTCTCATCAAAGCTCAAGTGTCCTTATTATTTTCCACAGCACTGTCTTTGTGTTCACCATGTTTTCAAATGCTTGGTTTATTTGGTAATTTGTGCTGCTTTGTTATTATTAGGACGCCTAGGAGCTTTTCTTTGATCGAACTTAACTTGAGAAAAATAAAAATTTTAAACTTTTTCGTTTTGGATCCTTTTTTCCACTCATTTTCAATTAATTTTTCTATTTATAAGCTGGTTTATCCTGCTAATCAGTCAGCAATGTAGTCGCCTTAGTCTAGTAGGGAGTGTGTTGGCTTATTAGACATGAGGCCGCGGTTTAAACCCCAGGTCAAATATCTCCAACAAAACGAAATATGAACGAAAAATTTCTTCTGCGACTTCCTTTCGGCAGATTTCTGGCAAGTAAATAATTTCTGAGAGTAAATAAAAAATTGCCTTGAAAAGTTTCCCGCCATTCATGTATAAAAATTAATGCACTCAACATAAATGGTGTGAGCAGCTAGGTTGTAATCCTCACTGTATGGTTGTAATGACCAATTATGTATGTATGTATGAATTATTTTTAAAGTTTTTTATTTCTCAAGTGTGATGTTTTTCTCCAGATTATGAAAAAATATTGAAAAAAAGAAAACAAATGTAAATTTCTTCCAAAAAATGTGTTTTCCTGTATAAATTTTGTTCAATAAAAATGTAAATTTTCCAATAAAGGGAAAATGAGATGCCAATTTCAATATGAAATGTAAGTTTATGTTTTATTTTTTACAATCCACTCAATACTCTAACTTTTCCGAATCAACAAAATATGTTTTCCATTAAAAATTTCAATAAATAAGCTCCTTAAAACACAGTACAGAGTATGCCAAGAGAAGTTGTTAAATGCTAAGCTTATTGCAAGAATTCAGTGTTTTATGAGACATGGGGCTATCTTAGGTTAGGTTGTGTTAGGTTAATCGGGAGGCCGTTTGGTATTTCTCTACCATTCTAAGTTTCTTATGAAGAGGTGGACTTCTTTCAATTTACCTTTGGCTAGACACGTTTTATCACTAAATTCTGTTCAAGAATGCTTACGATCCCAAGCTCCAGGCAATGATAGGGAAGGCCTTTACAGCATCTGCAGAAATCGGTATGAATTTGTTTTAGTGTAGTGGCATAAACACCCAGAGGCCAGCGTTCTGCTATAACTGCTATGAGGTTCCTTAGATGAAAGCTTGACAGGCTTAGTGCAAATTCTGTCCAGATCTATCTGGCATCTCTACATGTGAGTTCGTTAACCCATTTTACCTTTGCCAATGAATGGTGTTTTTGTGAGACCATTTGCTTACCTCTCTGTAGAGAAGCGCCAATCTTATATAGGAATTCAATTGTGTTTTTAGTGGGACGTTGTCCTTGTTATTACTTTCTATGACCTCATGTCCAGGAACCTAAATAAGGGTAAACCTCGAATGTCTTGCTATGTCCTCCACAGATACCCAGCATTCGTGGTGAATCTAAAATGAGGTGTACACACTTTCTAGGGATGTAATGACCACTTTACTGGCAGCAAATATGCTGTATGGTGATATATAATAGACTCTGATACTGAATTTACACGACAGCAATTTTTATAGTTGGCGTTTTCTACGCATTTCTCAGTTCCGCAACACATAACACAGAAATCTGTGAAAATTATAGTTTCAATGCTTATAAGTATTCCCAAAAATATTTGTGATCCAATAGACTTAACAGAACAGTTGATAAGAAAGTATATCCAAGTATTATAAGACCATCCCTTCGTATGACCTGTAATGTAAGCCAACAGCCGTCACGTAGTCAAATAGACGTTGAGAAGGCTTTCAAAAAATAATTTTCTAAAATATGTTTTGGAGTATAAAAATAAACTTTCTATTGTAACACCCTGTATAAGTTTTGTTTAATAAAAAAATGTAAATTTTTGCAATATTGACAAACAGAATAACAATTTCAATATGAATTTGAAAATTTATGGTTTATTCGCAACAATCAGGCTAAAAACTTTCAATGTGAATTTTTCTAAAGAAATAATCAATTCGGATATAAAAGTTCCACAATATTTTTATATTTCCTGTATTAGCATATTATTATGATTATTATTATGAATAGTTTATGTGTGCAAAAGCTGCGTACATTTGTATTTTTAATGTTTTGCTGACAGGACTCCTACAAAGTTTATGATCGCAAACCAAATGGCAGTTTTTTTATTAAAAATTTTTTCCAATAATTTTTGTATTTGTTTTTAGCATACAATTCATTCCTTTCAAATAATTGAACGACAAATAACAAATAAATGTTTGTTGGGTAATAAAAATAAAACTTACTCAGGAAGTTTTATTGCTTTGCAACAAGTACTCTTTGGCTCACATCAATAATCGTAAAATGCACACTTTGTTTGCGTGTATTTATTACAAATATTTAAAAATTGACTTTTTTTAATTCACCAAAATGATAATACAGTCTTAAGGACTTCAGTTTTATTTAAAAAAAATATTTTTTTTTCATTTTAATTGTCTTC